>CM046469.1:25215000-25870000 GCA_025506415.1 Flaveria robusta
TCTTCAACTGCCATATATTTCTTCTCAGGAATTTCTTGAACTGGAGAGAGGACGGGAGCTTTCTGTTGTTTCTTTCTTCTTATTTCTTCCTTAATTTTGAGGAGCAGTTCTGCTGCGTCAGCTTCCTTCCTCTCTTTATACAGCTCTCTATATGCCAGTTCATCCAATTTTGCCAAAGGGAGAGAGATGATTTCATCTAAATTATAGTTCCTAAGTCCTAGATAGTTCAATCTGGCTGCTCTTAACTCATCATTCTGAGTATCACCCCTATTAGCAGCCCTGATTGCAGCTTGCATGAAGCTTGGGACTTCTCCAGATTTCTCTCCCCTGGCCTTCCTCTTCCTCTCTCTCTTCTCCTCCTCAATCTCCTCAGGAGTCATTTTTCTTTTCCCTTTGTCAATTGTTAGCCTGTATGACTCAAGGTGGAGAGAGCTTTGGCTTTCTGATGGTTGTGATGAGCTTGAGCTCTGGCCAGAGAGAGGTTGTGATACACCTTCACCTGTAGGTGTGTCACTAAGGGTACTGGGTGCTGAGGGTGAGCCTGTCTCAAGGTTCACATGTTCTACTACTGTGCCTTCAACTGAGGTTTCCCCTTCGAAGCTAATCTTAGGGTCTGCATCAGTATCCAGTTGACAAACAGTTTTCCCTGCTAGCCTCTATCTATATAGTTGAGCTTTTTGTCTGAATTCCTTCAGCACCCACTCTTGAATCACCTCAGCTAACCTGCCAGCCTGTCTGTTTTGGCTTGGATTGATGAGGGGCAGATTAACTAAGTTCATACCATCATGGAAACTCAGGGTCTGAAAATTGAAGAGCTCCTGCTGCCCCTGAGATCTGATAGTACCAATGCCATTCTTGAGCTGTCATACCACCATCCCATTATTATTTTCAGCTAGGTGGGATGGGGCAACATGGTCATTGGAATTTCTTTCAAACAGTTGTTGAATATGGCCCTCCATATCAGTGTGAGACTGAGGAAGTTGTTGAATCTGGACAACTGCAAGTGAGGGTGGTGAGTCCTCATTGTCCATACTCATGACAAAACTCTAGTTCTGTGGTTGTAAGGACTTTCTCCCCTTTTTGGTAGCATCACCCACTTGCATAGGTGAGCTGGAGGTCAAGTCCACTACTTCCACAGGTTCTTGTGGACCTAGTTGAGTTTGTCTTGATGGTCTCTCAGCTAGCTTGCCCTTGAGATCGGTGATCTCAAGTTACTGATCATTGACCCCTGTTGTAAGGTAGTCACTTGAGATTCCAAGTGACTGACCTTGGAGACTAAATCAGTGCATAGTTTTTCAAGTTTGTGCACCTTTAGTTTCAGACTCCCGTCATCTTCAGATGAAGAATCACGGGGGATGAGAGAATTGGACTGATGCCCTCTTCCTCATCACCAGCATAGTATTCTTGGCTGCTGGATTTCCTCTGCTCACTGAAAACTTTAGGTGAATTGTCAATGGGCTGAGTTGCCATGGTTGAGGTCTGAATGATGTCACCTTAAGAAAATTTCAAAGACGAAATTTCTATAAGTAGGGGAGAATGTGACAACCTCGACTTTTGGGCCCGGAAATTTTTTTTTTTTGAAACCTTAATGGGCCATACTTAGGGAGCCCTTGAATTGGGCCCGACAACCTTGGGCTTAGGTCCACAATAATACACACACCTACATGGGCTTTGAGCCATCAAATCCTAACTGGGCCATTGGGCCATAATACTTAATGGGCTTTGGCACGCAAAACCAATATGGGCCAGTGGGCCGCACACAATTATGGGACATGCTGAACCGACCAAATGGGCTTCAAGCCCAATAAGCTTAGAAGACAAAAATTAAGTAAACCTTAGCTAATAAATCCGATTAGTGAAGCCTTACCGATTAACTAAACTTTAAAGCCATAAATATTAATCCATTCAAACAAAAGACTAATAAACGAAACCCTAACGTTTGTTACAACTTGGAAGAATCAACTAGCGAACGTAACTTAAAAAATTGTAAAAATATCAAATAACAAAAGATGAACCCTTAAGTTTTAAAAACCCATATATATATTGGTATCAGAGCAAAGTCTTTCTTAAATCTAAAAGACTAAGACAAGCTCCATTTTATGGCGTGTATGCCTGTGTTATTGGAGAAAACTCTCTAGTGAGGATTATGGGAAAGAAGGTTGCTTTGATAACTTTATAAATGAAAGGGTTTCTTGTAAATGATTTCATTTTGATTATTAGTTCTTTATGGTAATTAATTACTTTGTTTTTAATTAAGCGGATATAAGAAAATAAAATGAGATAAAAGGGAATAGGAGAGAAAGAGTTAAAGAGAGGTATTCTTAATAACCATCGGTAGCTCACAAACCATTAAACGCTTAGAATTTCTAAACCTAGAATTTTCTGAGAAAGCTAATCAAAAAACACTAAAAACAGATAATTTCACTTTAGTCTGTAACATAAAAAGACTTTGTGAACACAGTTTACACACAAATAATTCACAGTTAAATACATTAGTAGATTTACTTATAAACTTAAGTATTAGTTTACAAAGAGAAGTAACAAATAACAAACAGATATTAGAAAACTTAATAACAGAAATTAAGAAAATATCACAGAATTTAGATTATATAAAAAATCAATCTAATATAAAATATAAGTGAAACAAGCAAAAGAATACAGAGAACAATACAGCTCTAGAAGTAGAGAAAATCACAGAAGCTTTACAAAAATTAAAAACAAACAAAAAACCTATACCTTATACACACTGGCAACCAAGAAAATGAATAATAACAGTTTCTTAGGAAGAAGTAGAACTATACAGGAAGCTAGGAATTCTACAGGAAATATACAGGATACTATTACATCAGATAGATTTTTAAGCAGAATAATAAGAAGAGGATCAGGATCAATAGTAATAGACAGATAACACAGCTCGAGGAAGAAATAGATCTAGATAGAAATCTAGAATTATACAATCAACACCAGTTAGATATATTAAACCCAAGGGTATTATATCAAACAGGAAGATTAAACATAAACACTACTTTAATAAGAAGCAGTAGAGAAGAAAGCTTAAGAGTAGTAGACAACACAGTAACATTAGATCTTTTTTCACCAGAAAACTATAGAAAAGATCAAAAAACAGAACAAAAACTTCGTACACACAGGATTAATAGTAATAGGAGTTAAAGCTCTAGGAAGAAAAACCTAGGAACAAAAACTCTTAGCACTAATACTCGATAAAAGTTGGAAAACAGAAATGAAAAAAGCTATAATCTCAGGTTGGAAGTAGACTTGAGTCAAAATATAGCAATATTTTATTGTACACCCGATATCTAAAGATACAAAGATTTACAGAACATAAAAATAGCCTTGAAAACAAAAGGATACGAAAAATTACGAAGAAATAACCTAGTAGTAAGCATAGGAATACTAGAAAAGCTAGTAGTAACAGTTCAGGAATGAAATACAAAGTAAACATAGATGGAATTGTAAAACAATAGCATCAAAATCTATACAGATGATAGAACCAATAAAAATAGACCAGAACAGCTTACAGGATTAGAATGGGATCTAGAAGATCTACAGGATAATGAAGATAATACAGTCTTAGTACCTAAGAAAAGCTATATATACGAAGAAATTGATGAAAAACAAAAATAAGGTTTACAGATTTCAAACAAACAGAGGAAAATGATAATACAGAATATCATTTCATGAATATAGAAGAGGAAGATGAAACACTTCCAATATATGATACAGATAATGAATATGATACAGACAACGAAATATTAAATACAAATTTCTTAAAGTTTGAACAAGAGGAAACAATGGATTACACATTATTAGATTATAAAGAAGAATCCATAGATTGCCTTAAGATAGAAGAAACAAATAAAACAATAGAACAAATTATAGACAGAAAATTTACAGAATTAAACATACAACAGGAAGTAGATGACATGATAATAGAATGCATGTTAGACTTAGGAATGACATACGAGGAAAGTTATAAAAAAACAGGAATACTACAATCTGCCATTAGTAGAAGACATTACAAATGGTAAAATAATGATAGCAGATTTCTACAAACAAGAACAGACCTTTATGGATGCACAAATGCACAACCCGTTAAAAAGACCAAAAATAGAATGGATAGGAGAACATAGCGGTACATCAAGAAACTCATGGTAGAGAACCATGGCACAACCTACAGTTGATTATCAACAGGAATCTAGTTTTATAGGAAAAGGAAAACGATTACCCATAGGACAGATTTACAGCACAAATATGTTGTTACTCGAACAACAAAAACCACAGTTATGGATAGACGAAGTATTAACATGGGAACAAAATGTAGTAAGATTATGGGAAACAAATAAAAAAGACAGTATGGATATGTTTGCATATCTGAAAACAACATTAGGACCGATAGCCTTAGGAATATGGCAAAGCAAGAAAACACAGAATCCAGAAGAAATAAACAATCTCAAAGCATTAGGAGATAATCCTTATAACTTCACAGCACAAATTAGAACTCTAATATTAGGAGTTGATCCAGCAAAAAACAACAGTCTAATACAAGATACAGCCATAAGAAATCTAGAACAGCTAAGTATAGCAGATATGAAATATATAAATGAATTCACATTAGATTTCACTAGATTATTATCTCAGACAGGAAAAGCTATGGATGATAATCTCTGTGATAAATACTTTGTAAAACTACCAGGAGATTTAGGAAAATCTATACATGAAGCTTGGAAAACAAATTACGGTACACAACAGAATCTAGGAATAGGACCTAGAATAACTTATACATTTAGTATTTTAGAAGAAAAATGTAAGGAAGTAGCACTGCAAGAACAGTTAAAAGAAATGCGTATGCATTCTGTAAAACAGCAATTTATACACCACAGGCTTATGGAGTCTACAATAAAAGAAAAAAGATAAGAAAAAGTATGACATACAATAAAAGTTACAGAAAAAACAATACAAATAGGTATGTTAAAAAACCACAGTCAAGAAAATGTAGATGTTTATCTGCGGAGAAACAACACATTTAGCTAATAAATGCACAAATAGGAACAAGAATATAGAAAGAGCCAATCTAATAGAACAATTACAGGATTATGAAATAGAAACTATAAACAGACGATGATTCTGATAACGAATCAGTATATAGTATATACAGTGAAGATGAAAATCCAACAGTAAAAGTAGCATATACATACATGAATACAGAAGAAGCTTGCGAACATAACTGGATACAAAACAAGGGAAATAATCACATTAGATGTTATAATTGTGGATTTACCCAAGTATAGAAAAACGATCACAGTGTAATAAGTGCTTTAAAGAAATTTGCTTTAAATGCCTTAAAGAAATTTACAACCAGGATATAGCTTCGACATCTAAAACAGTCAACAAGGATAGTAAAAACGATAAGATAGAAAAGATAGAACTTTCAATAGAATTACATAGTTTAAAAATCAAAAACCTAGAAAATAAGATAGAAGAAATAGAAAAAATAGTCAAACCAGAGGAAATAGGTAAAATGGCTATAACACCGATACAAGAACAGACTTACATACAAACACAGGGTTCAACAAACATGATAACTATTCAAAGCCGCTTATGGTTAGATAACAATAAATACATAGATTTACAAGCATTAGTAGATACTGGAGCAACAAAAAGTTTAATATCATACAGCTTAGCACCGGTAGAATATCACAGAAAACTCTCATACAAGTTAAGTACAAGAACAGTTGAGGATAGATTGATAGACATTACACATTGTCTAGAACCAGTAGGAATACAGTTCTTAGACTTTGCAAACAATTATAGTATCAAATACGATATGCCACAAATAAACATAATCCACCAAATATAAAATCTAAAGACTTTGTTATAGGATTAAATTTTATATTAGGATTAAATGGGGCAGTAACAATTACAAAAAATTTATAACATTGAGCAAACAGTTATATACAATACCAACCCTTAGATACATAAATACAACAGAATTGTTCAAAAAAGAGGTGATAAAGGAAATTTGGACTTCTTGAAAACACATAACAAAAGCAACTTAATAGAAAATGAGTCATTAAGACTTCTCACAGATTTTTTAAGTCATGATATGGAAAAAGGGCAGGATATTACAAAAAGTATAAATCATCCTATGATTTTACATTTAGAAAGATAGGATACATTGGAGAAGATATAACAAAAGCAAGGGTAGATTACACTTGTAAAATACAATTAAAAAACCCCGACATAGTAATCAGAACAGCTAATATAGAATACAGCCCATTAGACAAAGAAGAATTCAAAAATAAATCCCTGAAATGATTAGTCAAGGATTAATCAGAAATCAGAAAGTCCTCACAGATCTGCAGCCTTTTTAGTAAGAAATCATAGTGAAATAAAAAGAGGAAAGGCTAGGATAGTTTACAATTATAAAAGGTTAAACGATAATACAATAGATGACGGATACAATATCCCTAACAAAGACAGTTTATTAAACCTTATACAGAATAAAAAAGTATTTTCAAAATTTGATTTAAAATCAGGATATAATCAGTTAAAGCTTGAAGAAAGCTTTAAACCTTGGACAGCTTTTACATGTTCTGAAGGGCAATACGAATGGAACGTCCTAAGTTTTGGACTAAAAAATGCTCCTTCAATTTTTCAAATATTCATGGACAGTATATTTTTAAAATACGAATTTTGCTTAGTATACATTGATGATATTTTAGTTGCAAGCAATACAGTACAGGAACACGAAAGACATCTTCAGCAGGTTTTTACAGAAATAAAGAAAAACGGTATAGTCGTTTCAAAAAGAAAAATGGAATTATTTAAAAGAAAAATATCCTTTTTAGGATTAGAAATTGGAAATGAAAAATAGAATTACAACCACATATTTCTACAAAAATTCTAAATTTTCCAGAAAAATTTGAAAATTTAAAACAAATACAAGCATTTTTGGGACTGGTAAATTACGCCAGAAAATTCATTCCAAATTTGTCAAAGTTAGTCGGACCAATATACGGTAAGACTACAAAAAATGGTCAAAGGTATTTCAACCAAGAAGATATTAAATTGGTTAAAGAAATCAAAAAGGCGGTAAAAAATATAAAACCCCTTGAATTACCTTTAACAACAGATTACATAATCATTGAAACAGATGGATGCAAAGAAGGATGGGGAGCAGTCCTTCTATGTAAACCAAATAAATACAGTACAAAGAAAGAAGAGAAAATTTGCGCTTATACAAGCGGTAATTTTCAAAACAAAATAAATTGGAATACAATAGATTTTGAAATACAAGCATTAATTTATGCATTAGAAAAATTCAAAATCTTTCTCAAAGAATTTACAGTCAGGACCGATTGTGAAGCTATCGTCAAGTTTATAAAAAATGACCAAAGTAAAAAGATGAATAGAACAAGATGGGTCAATTTACAAAACATTATACAGGGAAATGGGTACTCTATAAACTTTGAACACATTAAAGGAAAAAATAATGGGATAGCAGATATGTTATCTCGAAATATAAACAAATGGCTTGTTGCAGATGGACAGGAAAAAAGATAAAGGAAAAGCAAAGATTATATATCCTAAACAGGATAAGTCTTTGACAGAAGAAGAAGAACAGATTCAACAGATATACAAGCAGTCAATAGAAAAAATACACAGTTCATCTCAAGTCCCACTACCTCAGATAGTGGCAAGACCAGATGAAATTACACAGTTCTATAGACAGCAAAAACAGTTTACACAGTCAAGGGAAAAACGCCCTTTGCATACCAGTTCTATATCCAAACCGGTATTAGAATTTGGAACATATGCTTTACAGATTTGCACAGATCCTAACAAAAAGTTTCGACCTATTATAGGAATGAAACTTACAGACAAGCAGCAATGCTTGTTAGATAACCTATGGCATATTCAAACCATGTCACAGGCATCAACTTTCAAAGTACAGATTTTAAATGCGTTGAGCATTTACTTTCAGGAACAGAGTTTAAAAACCCCTGAAAGACAGTTTAAAACAAAACCCAATTTTACACATATGTCATATACAGAGGTACAAAAATTGGTATTTTAACAAATGGACCAGTGTTATCCCTCATATAACAAATCCCTGGGGGAGCAACCTGGAAAGGTTTTACAAACTTCTCTGAAGCATTGAAAGATGCAAGAGAAAATTTTGGAACACAAACTTTTACATAGAACCCGAAGAGGTTAAAAGCTTTTCGGAAATTGCAAAACAAAACCCTGAGCAATACATTCAAGCTCAGCAGGAAATGATTTCAACACTGAAATCACAGTTAGAAGAAAAAACAAAAGATACACAGAATATACAGATAAAAATTAAAAATAGCATGTTAAAACAGAAAAATGCTATACTCGAAGCAAAAAATACACAGTTATTACAAAGGCTCGAGAAAAAAGAGGAAAAAACAGTTATACACAGAAAATATGAATCTTTTAGAACAAGGATTCTTGATACACCCTGGTGGCAAACTTTGAAACCAGTTACAGAAAGATTCCCAGAATTTGAGAATCTTGTCTCACAGAAGGTTTGTGCAGAATTCCCTTTGATTCTGTACAATCTACAGCAGCAAATATAGACCTAGCATTCACATTCGATAGCGAAGTGCAAGGATTCACAGTAGTAGAAAGAACAGATGAAGACGGAGAAGGAACAGGTCTCTTGTTACTTCAAATACATCACCCTACAAAACTAACAGACGAACAGATTATTCAGTTTTACCATCATGGTATGATTGACTACTTAGAAATAAAATTAGACAGAAGAACAGAAGATCTCCTAAACCAGCTTGGGGAGAAGATTATCTTAACAGCAGGAAATATTGCAGCACGGTCTACGACACCATACATTGGTGTTAAGGTCATAGCTTCATTTCCTTTTGCAGATGCTTATACATACAGACCAGCCAGAAAAAGGATATTCATCGAACACAATAAACAAAAGACAGACGTTCATCTACAGAGAGCAATGACAAGTCCGGTAACAGCATAGATTTTGTACATTTACCATGGATAAGTTACCCACACAGCAGCCTACAACCAACTTCGAACAGTTGTCAAAAGACATCAGGAGACTCCAGAAATTCCTGATTGTTTTCCTTGGCAGCAATACAGATTAATAGGCGAAGGACACTACATACAGGTTTATGCAAAGACAAATTGGAGTATGCTTCTACCATTTGCAGGGGGAAGGAGACACTCTACAGTTAGACCATATCGTCAACCTAGAAGACGGCGACGACGAAGAACAAGGTTGTTCTAGTCCACAGTCAATCGACAGCACACACAGAGACTTCTAGAAGACATGACGAACGTAGTGACGACAGGTGACAGAAGACAAAAACAGTGACGTAAGCCATGACGTAAGCAGCAATTATCGGAAGACAATCATGGCAGACAGCTTTACTTTTTCTTTTTAGACTTTTGACTTTAATGTATAGCCTTTTTGACTTTAGGGCCTAGCTTTTTGACTTTAGTGTTTATTCGAATCATTAGGAACGATTCGTTTGCCTATATAAGGCATTTGTAATTCATTTGTAAACACGATATTACCGAAGAACCATTGAAAGCAATAATACTATGACTTTCAGTGCACACTAAACTCTTCGCCGCTCTTTAACTCTCCACTCCCTTACTCTCCCAGTTATTATCTCCAGCACTTCATATTATACCCAGCATAAATAAAAAAAAAAAAATCCAAAAAGATTTTCCCTTTCTGTACAACCTTCAACCGCTGTGCATACTCTCGTCCACACCATCCATCCGCTGTGCATACTATCAACCGTAAGTTTCTTCTTCTCACCCCTCTCTTTTTATGGCAACCTAAACCTTGCCATACACCCTCACCAATATTCAGAGGGGTGTATGGCAAGGTTAGGTTGCCATAAAAAGAGAGGGGTGAGAAGAAAACTTACGGTTGATAGTATGCACAGCGGTTGAAGGTTGTACAGAAAGGAAAATCTTTTTGGATTTTTTTTTTATATTTGCTGGGTATAATATGAAGTGCTGGAGATAATAACTGGGAGAGTAAGGGAGTGGAGAGTTAAAGAGCGGCGAAGAGTTTAGTGTGCACTGAAAGTCATAGTATTATTGCTTTCAATGGTTCTTCGGTAATATCGTGTTTACAAATGAATTACAAATGCCTTTATATAGGCAAACGAATCGTTCCTAATGATTCGAATAAACACTAAAGTCAAAAAGCTAGGCCCTAAAGTCAAAAAGGCTATACATTAAAGTCAAAAGTCTAAAAAGAAAAAGTAAAGCTGTCTGCCATGATTGTCTTCCGATAATTGCTGCTTACGTCATGGCTTACGTCACTGTTTTTGTCTTCTGTCACCTGTCGTCACTACGTTCGTCATGTCTTCTAGAAGTCTCTGTGTGTGCTGTCGATTGACTGTGGACTAGAACAACCTTGTTCTTCGTCGTCGCCGTCTTCTAGGTTGACGATATGGTCTAACTGTAGAGTGTCTCCTTCCCCTGCAAATGGTAGAAGCATACTCCAATTTGTCCTTGCATAAACCTGTATGTAGTGTCCTTCGCCTATTAATCTGTATTGCTGCCAAGGAAAACAATCAGGAATTTCTGGAGTCTCCTGATGTCTTTTGACAAACTGTTCGAAGTTGGTTGTAGGCTGGCTGTGTGGGTAACTTGTCCATGGTAAATGTACAAAATCTATGCTGTTACCGGACTTTGTCATTGCTCTCTGTAGATGAACGTCTGTCTTTTGTTTATTGTGTTCGATGAATATCCTTTTTCTGGCTGGTCTGTATGTATAAGCATCTGCAAAAGGAAATGAAGCTATGACCTTAACACCAATGTATGGTGTCGTAGACTGTGCTGCAATATTTCCTGCTGTTAAGATAATCTTCTCCCCAAGTTGGTTTAGGAGATCTTCTGTTCTTCTGTCTAATTTTATTTCTAAGTAGTCAATCATACCATGATGGTAAAACTGAATAATCTGTTCGTCTGTTAGTTTTGTAGGGTGATGTATTTGAAGTAACAAGAGACCTGTTCCTTCTCCGTCTTCATCTGTTCTTTCTACTACTGTGAATCCTTGCACTTCGCTATCGAATGTGAATGCTAGGTCTATAATTTGCTGCTGTAGATTGTACAGAATCGAAGGGAATTCTGCACAAACCTTCTGTGAGACAAGATTCTCAAATTCTGGGAATCTTTCTGTAACTGGTTTCAAAGTTTGCCACCAGGGTGTATCAAGAATCCTTGTTCTAAAAGATTCATATTTTCTGTGTATAACTGTTTTTTCCTCTTTTTTCCCTAGCCTTTGTAATAACTGTGTATTTTTTGCTTCGAGTATAGCATTTTTCTGTTTTAACATGCTATTTTCAATTTTTATCTGTATATTCTGTGTATCTTTTGTTTTTTCTTCTAACTGTGATTTCAGTGTTGAAATCATTTCCTGCTGAGCTTGAATGTATTGCTCAGGGTTTTGTTTTGTAATGTCCGAAAAGCTTTTAACCTCTTCGGGTTCTATGTAAAAGTTTTGTATTCCAAATTTTTCTCTTGCATCTTTCAATGCTTCAGAGAAGTTTGTAAAACCTTTCCAGGTTGCTCCCCCAGGGATATTTGTTATATGAGGGATAACACTGGTCCATTTGTTAAAAATACCAATTTTTGTACCTCTGTATATGACATAATGTGTAAAATTGGGTTTTGTTTTAAACTGTCTTTCAGGGGTTTTTAAACTCTGTTCCTGAAAGTAAATGCTCAACGCATTTAAAATCTGTACTTTGAAAGTTGATGCCTGTGACATGGTTTGAATATGCCATAGGTTATCTAACAAGCATTGCTGCTTGTCTGTAAGTTTCATTCCTATAATAGGTCGAAACTTTTTGTTAGGATCTGTGCAAATCTGTAAAGCATATGTTCCAAATTCTAATACCGGTTTGGATATAGAACTGGTATGCAAAGGGCGTTTTTCCCTTGACTGTGTAAACTGTTTTTGCTGTCTATAGAACTGTGTAATTTCATCTGGTCTTGCCACTATCTGAGGTAGTGGGACTTGAGATGAACTGTGTATTTTTTCTATTGACTGCTTGTATATCTGTTGAATCTGTTCGTCTTCTTCTGTCAAAGACTTATCCTGTTTAGGATATATAATCTTTGCTTTTCCTTTATCTTTTTTCCTATCCTTCTGCAACAAGCCATTTGTTTATATTTCGAGATAACATATCTGCTATCCCATTATTTTTTCCTTTAATGTGTTCAAAATTTATAGAGTACCCATTTCCCTGTATAATGTTTTGTAAATTGACCCATCTTGTTCTATTCATCTTTTTACTTTGGTCATTTTTTATAAGCTTGACGATTGCTTCACAATCGGTCCTGACTGTAAATTCTTTATTGAGAAAGATTTTGAATTTTTCTAATGCATAAATTAATGCTTGTATTTCAAAATCTATTGTATTCCAATTTATTTTGTTTTGAAAATTACCGCTTGTATAAGCGCAAATTTTCTCTTCTTTCTTTGTACTGTATTTATTTGGTTTACATAGAAGGACTGCTCCCCATCCTTCTTTGCATCCATATGTTTCAATGATTATGTAATCTGTTGTTAAAGGTAATTCAAGGGGTTTTATATTTTTTACCGCCTTTTTGATTTCTTTAACCAATTTAATGTCTTCTTGGTTAAAATACCTTTGACCATTTTTTGTAGTCTTACTGTATATTGGTCCGACTAACTTTGACAAATTTGGAATGAATTTTCTGGCATAATTTACCAGTCCCAAAAATGCTTGTATTTGTTTTAAATTTTCAAATTTTTCTGGAAAATTTAGAATTTTTGTAGAAATATGTGGTTGTAATTCTATTTTTCCATTTCCAATTTCTAATCCTAAAAAGGATATTTTTCTTTTAAATAATTCCATTTTTCTTTTTGAAACGACTATACCGTTTTTCTTTATTTCTGTAAAAACCTGCTGAAGATGTCTTTCGTGTTCCTGTACTGTATTGCTTGCAACTAAAATATCATCAATGTATACTAAGCAAAATTCGTATTTTAAAAATATACTGTCCATGAATCTTTGAAAAATTGAAGGAGCATTTTTTAGTCCAAAACTTAGGACGTTCCATTTGTATTGCCCTTCAGAACATGTAAAAGCTGTCCAAGGTTTAAAGCTTTCTTCAAGCTTTAACTGATTATATCCTGATTTTAAATCAAATTTTGAAAATACTTTTTTATTCTGTATAAGGTTTAATAAACTGTCTTTGTTAGGGATATTGTATCCGTCATCTATTGTATTATCGTTTAACCTTTATAATTGTAAACTATCCTAGCCTTTCCTCTTTTTATTTCACTATGATTTCTTACTAAAAAGGCTACAGATCTGTGAGGACTTTCTGATTTTCTGATTAATCCTTGACTAATCATTTCAGGGATTTGTTTTTTGAATTCTTCTTTGTCTAATGGGCTGTATTCTATATTAGCTGTTCTGATTACTATGTCGGGGTTTTTTAATTGTATTTTACAAGTGTAATCTACCCTTGCTTTTGTTATATCTTCTCCAATGTATCCTATTTTTTCTAAATGTAAAATCATAGGATGATTTATACTTTTTGTAATATCCTGTCCTTTTTCCATATCATGACTTAAAAAATCTGTGAGAAGTCTTAATGACTCATTTTCTATTAAGTTGCTTTTGTTATGTGTTTTCAAGAAGTCCAAATTTCCTTTATCACCTCTTTTTTGAACAATTTCTGTTGTATTTATGTATCTAAGGGTTGGTATTGTATATAACTGTTTGCTCAATGTTATAAAATTTTTTGTAATTGTTACTGCCCTATTTAATCCTAATATAAAATTTAATCCTATAACAAAGTCTTTAGATTTTATATTTGGTGGATTAATGTTTATTTGTGGCATATCGTATTTGATACTATAATTGTTTGCAAAGTCTAAGAACTGTATTCCTACTGGTTCTAGACAATGTGTAATGTCTATCAATCTATCCTCAACTGTTCTTGTACTTAACTTGTATGAGAGTTTTCTGTGATATTCTACTGGTGCTAAGCTGTATGATATTAAACTTTTTGTTGCTCCAGTATCTACTAATGCTTGTAAATCTATGTATTTATTGTTATCTAACCATAAGCGGCTTTGAATAGTTATCATGTTTGTTGAACCCTGTGTTTGTATGTAAGTCTGTTCTTGTATCGGTGTTATAGCCATTTTACCTATTTCCTCTGGTTTGACTATTTTTTCTATTTCTTCTATCTTATTTTCTAGGTTTTTAATTTTTAAACTATGTAATTCTATTGAAAGTTCTATCTTTTCTATCTTATCGTTTTTACTATCCTTGTTGACTGTTTTAGATGTCGAAGCTATATCCTGGTTGTAAATTTCTTTAAGGCATTTAAAGCAAATTTCTTTAAAGCACTTATTACACTGTGATCGTTTTTCTATACTTGGGTAATATCCACAATTATAACATCTAATGTGATTATTTCCCTTGTTTTGTATCCAGTTATGTTCGCAAGCTTCTTCTGTATTCATGTATGTATATGCTACTTTTACTGTTGGATTTTCATCTTCACTGTATATACTATATACTGATTCGTTATCAGAATCATCGTCTGTTTTAATAGTTTCTATTTCATAATCCTGTAATTGTTCTATTAGATTGGCTCTTTCTACATTCTTGTTCCTATTTGTGCATTTATTAGCTAAATGTGTTGTTTCTCCGCAGATAAAACATCTACATTTTCTTGACTGTGGTTTTTTAACATACCTATTTGTATTGTTTTTTCTGTAACTTTTATTGTATGTCATACTTTTTCTTATCTTTTTTCTTTTATTGTAGACTCCATAAGCCTGTGGTGTATAAATTGCTGTTTTACAGAATGCATACGCATTTCTTTTTAACTGTTCTTGCAGTGCTACTTCCTTACATTTTTCTTCTAAAATACTAAATGTATAAGTTATTCTAGGTCCTATTCCTAGATTCTGTTGTGTACCGTAATTTGTTTTCCAAGCTTCAAGTATAGATTTTCCTAAATCTCCTGGTAGTTTTACAAAGTATTTATCACAGAGATTATCATCCATAGCTTTTCCTGTCTGAGATAATAATCTAGTGAAATCTAATGTGAATTCATTTATATATTTCATATCTGCTATACTTAGCTGTTCTAGATTTCTTATGGCTGTATCTTGTATTAGACTGTTGTTTTTTGCTGGATCAACTCCTAATATTAGAGTTCTAATTTGTGCTGTGAAGTTATAAGAATTATCTCCTAATGCTTTGAGATTGTTTATTTCTTCTGGATTCTGTGTTTTCTTGCTTTGCCATATTCCTAAGGCTATCGGTCCTAATGTTGTTTCCAGATATGCAAACATATCCATACTGTCTTTTTTATTTGTTTCCCATAATCTTACTACATTTTGTTCCCATGTTAATACTTCGCCTATCCATAACTGTGGTTTTTGTTGTTCGAGTAACAACATATTTGTGCTGTAAATTTGTCCTATGGGTAATCGTTTTCCTTTTCCTATAAAACTAGATTCCTGTTGATAATCAACTGTAGGTTGTGCCCATGGTTCTCTACCATGAGTTTCTTGATGTGTACCGCTATGTTCTCCTATCCATTCTATTTTTGGTCTTTTTAACGGGTTGTGCATTTGTGCATCCATAAAGGTCTGTTCTTGTTTGTAGAAATCTGCTATCATTATTTTACCATTTGTAATGTCTTCTACTAATGGCAGATTGTAGTATTCCTGTAGTTTTTTATAACTTTCCTCGTATGTCATTCCTAAGTCTAACATGCATTCTATTATCATGTCATCTACTTCCTGTTGTATGTTTAATTCTGTAAATTTTCTGTCTATAATTTGTTCTATTGTTTTATTTGTTTCTTCTATCTTAAGACAATCTATGGATTCTTCTTTATAATCTAATAATGTGTAATCCATTGTTTCCTCTTGTTCAAACTTTAAGAAATTTGTATCTAATATTTCGTTGTCTGTATCATATTCATTATCTGTATCATATATTGGAAGTGTTTCATCTTCCTCTTCTATATTCATGAAATGATATTCTGTATTATCATTTTCCTCTGTTTGTTTGAAATCTGTAAACCTTAATTTTTGTTTTCCATCAATTTCTTCGTATATATAGCTTTTCTTAGGTACTAAGACTGTATTATCTTCATTATCCTGTAGATCTTCTAGATCCCATTCTAATCCTGTGTGTACGAAGTTTTTGTTCTGTTTTTTGATCTTTTCTATAGTTTCTGGTGAAAAAAGATCTAATGTTACTGTGTTGTCTACTACTCTTAAGCTTTCTTCTCTACTGCTTCTTATTAAAGTAGTGTTTATGTTTAATCTTCCTGTTTGATATAATACCCTTGGGTTTAATATATCTAACTGGTGTTGATTGTATAATTCTAGATTTCTATCTAGATCTATTTCTTCCTCGAGCTGTGTTATCTGTCTATTACTATTGGATCCTGATCCTCTTCTTATTATTCTGCTTAAAAATCTATCTGATGTAATAGTATCCTGTATATTTCCTGTAGAATTCCTAGCTTCCTGTATAGTTCTACTTCTTCCTAAGAAACTGTTATTATTCATTTTCTTGGTTGCCAGTGTGTATAAGGTATAGGTTTTTTGTTTGTTTTTAATTTTTGTAAAGCTTCTGTGATTTTCTCTACTTTTAGAGCTGTATTGTTCTCTGTATTACTTTTGCTTGTTTCACTTATTATTTTATTAGATTGATTTTTTATATAATCTAAATTCTGTGATATTTTCTTAATTTCTGTTATTAAGTTTTATAATATCTGTTTGTTATTTGTTACTTCTCTTTGTAAACTAATACTTAAGTTTATAAGTAAATCTACTAATGTATTTAAGTGTGAATTATTTGTGTGTAAACTATGTTCACAAGAGTCTTTTATGTTACAGACTAAAGTGAAATTATCTGTTTTTAGTGTTTTTTGATTAGCTTTCTCAGAAAATTCTAGGTTTAGAAATTCTAAGCGTTTAATGGTTTGTGAGCTACCGATGGTTATTAAGAATACCTACTCTTTAACTCTTTCTCTCCTTATTCCCAGTTTATCTCATTTATATTTTCTTATATCCCAGCTTAATTTAAAAACAAAATAATTTAAAAACAAAGTAATATAATTACACATAAAGAACTAATAATCAAAATGAAATCATTTAACAAGAAACCCTTTCATTTATAAAGTTATCAAAGCAACCTTCTTTCCCATAATCCTCACCTAAGAGAGTTCTCCAATAACACAGGCATAACACGCCATAAAATGGAGCTTGTCTTAGTCTTTTAGATTTTAACAAAGTCTTCTTCTAGATTTTAGATTGTCGTGGGTTCTTGTATCGGTGTTATAGCCATTTTACCTATTTCCTCTGGTTTGACTATTTTTTCTATTTCTTCTATCTTATTTTCTAGGTTTTTGATTTTTAAACTATGTAATTCTATTGAAAGTTCTATCTTTTCTATCTTATCGTTTTTACTATCCTTGTTGACTGTTTTAGATGTCGAAGCTATATCCTGGTTGTAAATTTCTTTAAGGCATTTCAAGCAAATTTCTTTAAAGCACTTATTACACTGATCGTTTTTCTATACTTGGGTAATATCCACAATTATAACATCTAATGTGATTATTTCCCTTGTTTTGTATCCAGTTATGTTCGCAAGCTTCATCTGTATTCATGTATGTATATGCTACTTTTACTGTTGGATTTTCATCTTCACTGTATATACTATATACTGATTCGTTATCAGAATCATCGTCTGTTTTAATAGTTTCTATTTCATAATCCTGTAATTGTTCTATTAGATTGGCTCTTTCTACATTCTTGTTCCTATTTGTGCATTTATTAGCTAAATGTGTTGTTTCTCCGCAGATAAAACATCTACATTTTCTTGACTGTGGTTTTTTAACATACCTATTTGTATTGTTTTTTCTGTAACTTTTATTGTATGTCATACTTTTTCTTATCTTTTTTCTTTTATTGTAGACTCCATAAGCCTGTGGTGTATAAATTGCTGTTTTACAGAATGCATACGCATTTCTTTTTAACTGTTCTTGCAGTGCTACTTCCTTACATTTTTCTTCTAAAATACTAAATGTATAAGTTATTCTAGGTCCTATTCCTAGATTCTGTTGTGTACCGTAATTTGTTTTCCAAGCTTCATGTATAGATTTTCCTAAATCTCCTGGTCAGACTTACATACAAACACAGGGTTCAACAAACATGATAACTATTCAAAGCCGCTTATGGTTAGATAACAAGGTTTAGGTTGCCATAAAAAGAGAGGGGTGAGAAGAAGAAACTTACGGTTGATAGTATGCACAGCGGATGGATGGTGTGGACGAGAGTATGCACAGCGGTTGAAGGTTGTACAGAAAGGGAAAATCTTTTTGGATTTTTTTTTTTTTTATATTTATGCTGGGTATAATATGAAGTGCTGGAGATAATAACTGGGAGAGTAAGGGAGTGGAGAGTTAAAGAGCGGCGAAGAGTTTAGTGTGCACTGAAAGTCATAGTATTATTGCTTTCAATGGTTCTTCGGTAATATCGTGTTTACAAATGAATTACAAATGCCTTTATATAGGCAAACGAATCGTTCCTAATGATTCGAATAAACACTAAAGTCAAAAGCTGGCCCTAAAGTCAAAAAGGCTATACATTAAAGTCAAAAGTCTAAAAAGAAAAAGTAAAGCTGTCTGCCATGATTGTCTTCCGATAATTGCTGCTTACGTCATGGCTTACGTCACTGTTTTTGTCTTCTGTCACCTGTCGTCACTACGTTCGTCATGTCTTCTAGAAGTCTCTGTGTGTGCTGTCGATTGACTGTGGACTAGAAAACCTTGTTCTTCGTCGTCGCCGTCTTCTAGGTTGACGATATGGTCTAACTGTAGAGTGTCTCCTTCCCCTGCAAATGGTAGAAGCATACTCCAATTTGTCTTTGCATAAACCTGTATGTAGTGTCCTTTGCCTATTAATCTGTATTGCTGCCAAGGAAAACAATCAGGAATTTCTGGAGTCTCCTGATGTCTTTTGACAAACTGTTCGAAGTTGGTTGTAGGCTGGCTGTGTGGGTAACTTATCCATGGTAAATGTACAAAATCTATGCTGTTACCGGACTTTGTCATTGCTCTCTGTAGATGAACGTCTGTCTTTTGTTTATTGTGTTCGATGAATATCCTTTTTCTGGCTGGTCTGTATGTATAAGCATCTGCAAAAGAAAATGAAGCTATGACCTTAACACCAATGTATGGTGTCGTAGACCGTGCTGCAATATTTCCTGCTGTTAAGATAATCTTCTCCCCAAGCTGGTTTAGGAGATCTTCTGTTCTTCTGTCTAATTTTATTTCTAAGTAGTCAATCATACCATGATGGTAAAACTGAATAATCTGTTCGTCTGTTAGTTTTGTAGGGTGATGTATTTGAAGTAACAAGAGACCTGTTCCTTCTCCGTCTTCATCTGTTCTTTCTACTACTGTGAATCCTTGCACTTCGCTATCGAATGTGAATGCTAGGTCTATAATTTGCTGCTGTAGATTGTACAGAATCAAAGGGAATTCTGCACAAACCTTCTGTGAGACAAGATTCTCAAATTGTGGGAATCTTTCTGTAACTGGTTTCAAAGTTTGCCACCAGGGTGTATCAAGAATCCTTGTTCTAAAAGATTCATATTTTCTGTGTATAACTGTTTTTTCCTCTTTTTTCTCGAGCCTTTGTAATAACTCTGTATTTTTTGCTTCGAGTATAGCATTTTTCTGTTTTAACATGCTATTTTCAATTTTTATCTGTATATTCTGTGTATCTTTTGTTTTTTCTTCTAACTGTGATTTCAGTGTTGAAATCATTTCCTGCTGAGCTTGAATGTATTGCTCAGGGTTTTGTTTTGCAATGTCCGAAAAGCTTTTAACCTCTTCGGGTTCTATGTAAAAGTTTTGTGTTCCAAATTTTTCTCTTGCATCTTTCAATGCTTCAGAGAAGTTTGTAAAACCTTTCCAGGTTGCTCCCCCAGGGATATTTGTTATATGAGGGATAACACTGGTCCATTATTAAAAATACCAATTTTTGTACCTCTGTATATGACATAATGTGTAAAATTGGGTTTTGTTTTAAACTGTCTTTCAGGGGTTTTTAAACTCTGTTCCTGAAAGTAAATGCTCAACGCATTTAAAATCTGTACTTTGAAAGTTGATGCCTGTGACATGGTTTGAATGCCATAGGTTATCTAACAAGCATT
This sequence comes from Flaveria robusta, assembly GCA_025506415.1. Taxonomy (NCBI): domain Eukaryota; kingdom Viridiplantae; phylum Streptophyta; class Magnoliopsida; order Asterales; family Asteraceae; genus Flaveria; species Flaveria robusta. The sequence goes on from CM046469.1 coordinate 25,235,283, forward strand.
GCTGCTTGTCTGTAAGTTTCATTCCTATAATAGGTCGAAACTTTTTGTTAGGATCTGTGCAAATCTGTAAAGCATATGTTCCAAATTCTAATACCGGTTTGGATATAGAACTGGTATGCAAAGGGCGTTTTTCCCTTGACTGTGTAAACTGTTTTTGCTGTCTATAGAACTGTGTAATTTCATCTGGTCTTGCCACTATCTGAGGTAGTGGGACTTGAGATGAACTGTGTATTTTTCTATTGACTGCTTGTATATCTGTTGAATCTGTTCTCTTCTTCTGTCAAAGACTATCCTGTTTAGGATATATAATCTTTGCTTTCCTTTATCTTTTTTCCTGTCCATCTGCAACAAGCCATTTGTTTATATTTCGAGATAACATATCTGCTATCCCATTATTTTTTCCTTTAATGTGTTCAAAATTTATAGAGTACCCATTTCCCTTATAATGTTTTGTAAATTGACCCATCTTGTTCTATTCATCTTTTTACTTTGGTCATTTTTTATAAGCTTGACGATTGCTTCACAATCGGTCCTGACTGTAAATTCTTTATTGAGAAAGATTTTGAATTTTTCTAATGCATAAATTAATGCTTGTATTTCAAAATCTATTGTATTCCAATTTATTGTTTTGAAAATTACCGCTTGTATAAGCGCAAATTTTCTCTTCTTTCTTTGTACTGTATTTATTTGGTTTACATAGAAGGACTGCTCCCCATCCTTCTTTGCATCCATCTGTTTCAATGATTATGTAATCTGTTGTTAAAGGTAATTCAAGGGGTTTTATATTTTTTACCGCCTTTTTGATTTCTTTAACCAATTTAATGTCTTCTTGGTTAAAATACCTTTGACCATTTTTTGTAGTCTTACTGTATATTGGTCCGACTAACTTTGACAAATTTGGAATGAATTTTCTGGCATAATTTACCAGTCCCAAAAATGCTTGTATTTGTTTTAAATTTTCAAATTTTCTGGAAAATTTAGAATTTTTGTAGAAATATGTGGTTGTAATTCTATTTTCCATTTCCAATTTCTAATCCTAAAAAGGATATTTTTCTTTTAAATAATTCCATTTTTCTTTTTGAAACGACTATACCGTTTTTTTCTTTATTTCTGTAAAACCTGCTGAAGATGTCTTTCGTGTTCCTGTACTGTATTGCTTGCAACTAAAATATCATCAATGTATACTAAGCAAAATTCGTATTTTAAAAATATACTGTCCATGAATCTTTGAAAAATTGAAGGAGCATTTTTTAGTCCAAAACTTAGGACGTTCCATTCGTATTGCCCTTCAGAACATGTAAAAGCTGTCCAAGGTTTAAAGCTTTCTTCAAGCTTTAACTGATTATATCCTGATTTTAAATCAAATTTTGAAAATACTTTTTTATTCTGTATAAGGTTTAATAAACTGTCTTTGTTAGGGATATTGTATCCGTCATCTATTGTATTATCGTTTAACCTTTTATAATTGTAAACTATCCTAGCCTTTCCTCTTTTTATTTCACTATGATTTCTTACTAAAAAGGCTGCAGATCTGTGAGGACTTTCTGATTTTCTGATTAATCCTTGACTAATCATTTCAGGGATTTGTTTTTTGAATTCTTCTTTGTCTAATGGGCTGTATTCTATATTAGCTGTTCTGATTACTATGTCGGGGTTTTTTAATTGTATTTTACAAGTGTAATCTACCCTTGCTTTTGTTATATCTTCTCCAATGTATCCTATCTTTTCTAAATGTAAAATCATAGGATGATTTATACTTTTTGTAATATCCTGCCCTTTTTCCATATCATGACTTAAAAAATCTGTGAGAAGTCTTAATGACTCATTTTCTATTAAGTTGCTTTTGTTATGTGTTTTCAAGAAGTCCAAATTTCCTTTATCACCTCTTTTTTGAACAATTTCTGTTGTATTTATGTATCTAAGGGTTGGTATTGTATATAACTGTTTGCTCAATGTTATAAAATTTTTTGTAATTGTTACTGCCCCATTTAATCCTAATATAAAATTTAATCCTATAACAAAGTCTTTAGATTTTATATTTGGTGGATTAATGTTTATTTGTGGCATATCGTATTTGATACTATAATTGTTTGCAAAGTCTAAGAACTGTATTCCTACTGGTTCTAGACAATGTGTAATGTCTATCAATCTATCCTCAACTGTTCTTGTACTTAACTTGTATGAGAGTTTTCTGTGATATTCTACTAGTGCTAAGCTGTATGATATTAAACTTTTTGTTGCTCCAGTATCTACTAATGCTTGTAAATCTATGTATTTATTGTTATCTAACCATAAGCGGCTTTGAATAGTTATCATGTTTGTTGAACCCTGTGTTTGTATGTAAGTCTGTTCTTGTATCGGTGTTATAGCCATTTTACATATTCCTCTAGTTTGACTATTTTTTCTATTTCTTCTATCTTATTTCTAGGTTTTTGATTTTTAAACTATGTAATTCTATGAAAGTTCTATCTTTTCTATATCTTTTCTATCGTTATTTACCTCCTTGTTGACTGTTTTAGATGTCGAAGCTATATCCTGGTTGTAAATTTCTTTAAGGCATTTAAAGCAAATTTCTTTAAAGCACTTATTACACTGTGATCGTTTTTCTATACTTGGGTAATATCCACAATTATAACATCTAATGTGATTATTTCCCTTGTTTTGTATCCAGTTATGTTCGCAAGCTTCTTCTGTATTCATGTATGTATATGCTACTTTTACTGTTGGATTTTCATCTTCACTGTATATACTATATACTGATTCGTTATCAGAATCATCGTCTGTTTTAATAGTTTCTATTTCATAATCCGTAATTGTTCTATTAGATTGGCTCTTTCTACATTCTGTTCCTATTTGTGCATTTATTAGCTAAATGTGTTGTTTCTCCGCAGATAAAACATCTACATTTTCTTGACTGTGGTTTTTTAACATACCTATTTGTATTGTTTTTTCTGTAACTTTTATTGTATGTCATACTTTTTCTTATCTTTTTTCTTTTATTGTAAACTCCATAAGCCTGTGGTGTATAAATTGCTGTTTTACAGAATGCATACGCATTTCTTTTTAACTGTTCTTGCAGTGCTACTTCCTTACATTTTTCTTCTAAAATACTAATGTATAAGTTATTCTAGGTCCTATTCCTAGATTCTGTTGTGTACCGTATTTGTTTTCCAAGCTTCATGTATAGATTTTCCCTAAATCTCCTGTAGTTTTACAAAGTATTTATCACAGAGATTATCATCCATAGCTTTTCCTGTCTGAGATAATAATCTAGTGAAATCTAATGTGAATTCATTTATATTTTCATATCTGCTATACTTAGCTGTTCTAGATTCTTATGGCTGTATCTTGTATTAGACTGTTGTTTTTGCTGGATCAACTCCTAATATTAGAGTTCTAATTTGTGCTGTGAACTTATAAGGATTATCTCCTAATGCTTTGAGATTGTTTATTTCTTCTGGATTCTGTGTTTTCTTGCTTTGCCATATTCCTAAGGCTATCGGTCCTAATGTTGTTTCCAGATATGCAAACATATCCATACTGTCTTTTTTATTTGTTTCCCATAATCTTACTACATTTTGTTCCCATGTTAATACTTCGTCTATCCATAACTGTGGTTTTTGTTGTTCGAGTAACAACATATTTGTGCTGTAAATCTGTCCTATGGGTAATCGTTTTCCTTTTCCTATAAAACTAGATTCCTGTTGATAATCAACTGTAGGTTGTGCCCATGGCTCTACCATGAGTTTCTTGATGTGTACCGCTATGTTCTCCTATCCATTCTATTTTTGGTCTTTTTAACGGTTGTGCATTTGTGCATCCATAAAGGTCTGTTCTTGTTTGTAGAAATCTGCTATCATTATTTTACCATTTGTAATGTCTTCTACTAATGGCAGATTGTAGTTCCTGTTTTTTTATAACTTTCCTCGTATGTCATTCCTAAGTCTAACATGCATTCTTATCATGTCATCTACTTCCTGTTGTATGTTAATTCTGTAAATTTTCTGTCTATAATTTGTTCTATTGTTTTATTTGTTTCTTCTATCTTAAGGCAATCTATGGATTCTTCTTTATAATCTAATAATGTGTAATCCATTGTTTCTCTTGTTCAAACTTTAAGAAATTTGTATCTAATATTTCGTTGTCTGTATCATATTCATTATCTGTATCATATATTGGAAGTGTTTCATCTTCCTCTTCTATATTCATGAAATGATATTCTGTATTATCTTTTTCCTCTGTTTGTTTGAAATCTGTAAACCTTAATTTTTGTTTTCCATCAATTTCTTCGTATATATAGCTTTTCTTAGGTACTAAGACTGTATTATCTTCATTATCCTGTAGATCTTCTAGATCCCATTCTAATCCTGTTAGCTGTTCTGGGTCTATTTTTATTGGTTCTATCATCTGTATAGATTTTGATGCTATTGTTTTTACAATTCCATCTATGTTTACTTTGTATTTCATTCCTGAACTGTTACTAGCTTTTCCTAGTATTCCTATGCTTACTACTAGGTTATTTCCTTCGTAATTTTCGTATCCTTTTGTTTTCAAGGCTATTTTTATGTTCTGTAAATCTTTTGTATCTTTTAAGATATCGGGTGTACAATAAAATATTGCTATATTTTGACTCAAGTCTACTTCCATACCTGAGATTATAGCTTTTTTCATTTCTGTTTTCCAACTTTTATCGAGTATTAGTGCTAAGAGTTTTGTTCCTAGGTTTTTTCTTCCTAGAGCTTTAACTCCTATTACTACTAATCCTGTGTGTACGAAGTTTTTGTTCTGTTTTTTGATCTTTTCTATAGTTTCTGGTGAAAAAAGATCTAATGTTACTGTGGTTGTCTACTACTCTTAAGCTTTTTCTCTACTGCTTCTTATTTAAGTAGTGTTTATGTTTAATCTTCCTGTTTGATATAATACCCTTGGGTTTAATATATCTAACTGGTGTTGATTGTATAATTCTAGATTTCTATCTAGATCTATTTCTTCCTCGAGCTGTGTTATCTGTCTATTACTATTGGATCCTGATCCTCTTCTTATTATTCTGCTTAAAAATCTATCTGATGTAATAGTATCCTGTATATTTCCTGTAGAATTCCTAACTTCCTGTATAGTTCTACTTCTTCCTAAGAAACTGTTATTATTCATTTTCTTGGTTGCCAGTGTGTATAAGGTATAGGTTTTTTGTTTGTTTTTAATTTTTGTAAAGCTTCTGTGATTTTCTCTACTTCTAGAGCTGTATTGTTCTCTGTATTACTTTTGCTTGTTTCACTTATTATTTTATTAGATTGATTTTTTATATAATCTAAATTCTGTGATATTTTCTTAATTTCTGTTATTAAGTTTTCTAATATCTGTTTGTTATTTGTTACTTCTCTTTGTAAACTAATACTTAAGTTTATAAGTAAATCTACTAATGTATTTAACTGTGAATTATTTGTGTGTAAACTGTGTTCACAAGAGTCTTTTATGTTACAGACTAAAGTGAAATTATCTGTTTTTAGTGTTCTTTGATTAGCTTTCTCAGAAAATTCTAGGTTTAGAAATTCTAAGCGTTTAATGGTTTGTGAGCTACCGATGGTTATTAAGAATACCTACTCTTTAACTCTTTCTCTCCTTATTCCCAGTTTATCTCATTTATATTTTCTTATATCCCAGCTTAATTTAAAAACAAAGTAATATAATTACACATAAAGAACTAATAATCAAAATGAAATCATTTAACAAGAAACCCTTTCATTTATAAAGTTATCAAAGCAACCTTCTTTCCCATAATCCTCACCTAAGAGAGTTCTCCAATAACACAGGCATAACACGCCATAAAATGGAGCTTGTCTTAGTCTTTTAGATTTTAAGAAAGACTTTACTCTGATACCAATATATCAGAGGGGGTGTATGGCAAGGTTTAGGTTGCCATAAAAAGAGAGGGGTGAGAAGAAGAAACTTACGGTTGATAGTATGCACAGCGGATGGATGGTGTGGACGAGAGTATGCACAGCGGTTGAAGGTTGTACAGAAAGGGAAAATCTTTTTGGATTTTTTTTTTTTTTTTATATTTATGCTGGGTATAATATGAAGTGCTGGAGATAATAACTGGGAGAGTAAGGGAGTGGAGAGTTAAAGAGCGGCGAAGAGTTTAGTGTGCACTGAAAGTCATAGTATTATTGCTTTCAGTGGTTCTTCGGTAATATCGTGTTTACAAATGAATTACAAATGCCTTTATATAGGCAAACGAATCGTTCCTAATGATTCGAATAAACACTAAAGTCAAAAAGCTAGGCCCTAAAGTCAAAAAGGCTATACATTAAAGTCAAAAGTCTAAAAAGAAAAAGTAAAGCTGTCTGCCATGATTGTCTTCCGATAATTGCTGCTTACGTCATGGCTTACGTCACTATTTTTGTCTTCTGTCACCTGTCGTCACTACGTTCGTCATGTCTTCTAGAAGTCTCTGTGTGTGCTGTCGATTGACTATGGGTACAAAAGCAAAAATTGGTATTTTTAACAAATGGACCAGTGTTATCCCTCATATAACAAATATCCCTGGGGGAGCAACCTGGAAAGGTTTTACAAACTTCTCTGAAGCATTGAAAGATGCAAGAGAAAAATTTGGAATACAAAACTTTTACATAGAACCCGAAGAGGTTAAAAGCTTTTCGGACATTGCAAAACAAAACCCTGAGCAATACATTCAAGCTCAGCAGGAAATGATTTCAACACTGAAATCACAGTTAGAAGAAAAAACAAAAGATACACAGAATATACAGATAAAAATTGAAAATAGCATGTTTAAAACAGAAAAATGCTATACTCGAAGCAAAAAATACACAGTTATTACAAAGGCTCGAGAAAAAAGAGGAAAAAACAGTTATACACAGAAAATATGAATCTTTTAGAACAAGGATTCTTGATACACCCTGGTGGCAAACTTTGAAACCAGTTACAGAACGATTCCCAGAATTTGAGAATCTTGTCTCACAAAAGGTTTGTGCAGAATTCCCTTTGATTCTGTACAATCTACAGCAGCATATTATAGACCTAGCATTCACATTCGATAGCGAAAGGCAAGGATTCACAGTAGTAGAAAGAACAGATGAAGACGGAGAAGGAACAGGTCTCTTGTTACTTCAAATACATCACCCTACAAAACTAACAGACGAACAGATTATTCAGTTTTACCATCATGGTATGATTGACTACTTAGAAATAAAATTAGACAGAAGAACAGAAGATCTCCTAAACCAGCTTGGGAGAAGATTATCTTAACAGCAGGAAATATGCAGCACGGTCTACGACACCATACATTGGTGTTAAGGTCATAGCTTCATTTCCTTTTGCAGATGCTTATACATACAGACCAGCCATAAAAAGGATATTCATCGAACACAATAAACAAAAGACAGACGTTCATCTACAGAGAGCAATGACAAAGTCCGATAACAGCATAGATTTTGTACATTTACCATGGATAAGTTACCCACACAGCCAGCCTACAACCAACTTCGAACAGTTTGTCAAAGACATCAGGAGACTCCAGAAATTCCTGATTGTTTTTCCTTGGCAGCAATACAGATTAATAGGCGAAGGACATACATACAGGTTTATGCAAAGACAAATTGGAGTATGCTTCTACCATTTGCAGGGGAAGGAGACACTCTACAGTAGACCATATCGTCAACTAGAAGAACGGCGACGACGAAGAACAAGGTTGTTCTAGTCCACAGTCAATCGACAGCACACACAGAGACTTCTAGAAGACATGACGAACGTAGTGACGACAGGTGACAGAAGACAAAAACAGTGACGTAAGCCATGACGTAAGCAGCAATTATCGGAAGACAATCATGGCAGACAGCTTACTTTTTCTTTTTAGACTTTTGACTTTAATGTATAGCCTTTTGACTTTAGGGCCTAGCTTTTTGACTTTAGTGTTTATTCGAATCATTAGGAACGATTCGTTGCCTATATAAAGGCATTTGTAATTCATTTGTAACCACGATATTACCGAAGAACCATTGAAAGCATAATAACTATGACTTTCAGTGCACACTAAACTCTTCGCCGCTCTTTAACTCTCCACTCCCTTACTCTCCTAGTTATTATCTCCAGCACTTCATATTATACCCAGCATAAATATAAAAAAAAAAATCCAAAAGATTTTCCCTTTCTGTACAACCTTCAACCACTGTGCATACTCTCGTCCACACCATCCATCCGCTGTGCATACTATCAACCGTAAGTTTCTTCTTCTCACCCCTCTCTTTTTATGGCAACCTAAATCTTGCCATACACCCCCTCTGATATATTGGTATCAGAGCAAAGTCTTTCTTAAAATCTAAAAGACTAAGACAAGCTCCATTTTATGGCGTGTTATGCCTGTGTTATTGGAGAACTCTCTTAGATGAGGATTATGGGAAAGAAGGTTGCTTTGATAACTTTCATAAATGAAAGGGTTTCTTGTTAAATAATTTCATTTTGATTATTAGTTCTTTATGTGTAATATATTACTTTGTTTTTAATTAAGTGGGATATAAGAAAATTAAATGAGATAAACTGGGAATAAGGAGAGAAAAAGTTAAAGAGTTGGTATTCTTAATAACCATCGGTAGCTCACAAACCATTAAACGTTTAGAATTTCTAAACCTAGAATTTTCTGAGAAAGCTAATCAAAGAACACTAAAAACAGATAATTTCACTTTAGTCTGTAACATAAAGACTCTTGTGAACACAGTTTACACACAAATAATTCACAGTTAAATACATTAGTAGATTTACTTATAAATTAAGTATTAGTTTACAAAGAGAAGTAACAAATAACAAACAGATATTAGAAACTTAATAACAGAAATTAAGAAAATATCACAGAATTTAGATTATATAAAAAATCAATCTAATAAAATAATAAGTGAAACAAGCAAAAGTAATACAGAGAACAATACAGCTCTAGAAGTAGAGAAAATCACAGAAGCTTTACAAAAATTAAAAACAAACAAAAAACCTATACCTTATACACACTGGCAACCAAGAAATGAATAATAACAGTTTCTTAGGAAGAAGTAGAACTATACAGAAGCTAGGAATTCTACAGGAAATATACAGGATACTATTACATCAGATAGATTTTTAAGCAGAATAATAAGAAGAGGATCAGGATCCAATAGTAATAGACAGATAACACAGCTCGAGGAAGAAATAGATCTAGATAGAAATCTAGAATTATACAATCAACACACCATTAGATATATTAAACCCAAGGGTATTATATCAAACAGGAAGATTAAACATAAACACTACTTTAATAAGAAGCATAGAGAAGAAAGCTTAAGAGTAGTAGACAACACAGTACCATTAGATATTTTTTCACCAGAAACTATAGAAAAGATCAAAAAACAGAACAAAAACTTCGTACACACAGGATTAGTAGTAATAGGAGTTAAAGCTCTAGGAAGAAAAAACCTAGGAACAAAACTCTTAGCACTAATACTACTCGTAAAAGTTGGAAAACAGAAATGAAAAAGAATAATCTCAGGTATGGAAGTAGACTTGAGTCAAATATAGCAATATTTTATTGTACACCCGAGATCTTAAAAGATACAAAAGATTTACAGAACATAAAAATAGCCTTGAAAACAAAAGGATACGAAAATTACGAAGGAAATAACTAGTAGTAAGCATAGGAATACTAGGAAAAGCTAGTAACAGTTCAGGAATGAAATACAAAGTAACATAGATGGAATTGTAAAAACATAGCATCAAAATCTATACAGATGATAGAACCAATACAAAATAGACCCAGAACAGCTAACAGGATTAGAATGGGATCTAGAAGATCTACAGGATAATGAGATAATACAGTCTTAGTACCTAAGAAAAGCTATATATACGAAGAAATTGATGGAAAACAAAAATTAAGGTTTACAGATTTCAAACAAACAGAGGAAAATGATAATACAGAATATCATTTCATGAATATAGAAGAGGAAGATGAAACACTTCCAATATATGATACAGATAATGAATATGATACAGACAACGAAATATTAGATACAAATTTCTTAAGTTTGAACAAGAGGAACAATGGATTACACATTATTAGATTATAAAGAAGAATCCATAGATTGCCTTAAGATAGAAGAAACAAATAAAACAATAGACAAATTATAGACAGAAAATTTACAGAATTAAACATACAACAGGAAGTAGATGACATGATAATAGAATGCATGTTAGACTTAGGAATGACATACGAGGAAAGTTATAAAAAACTACAGGAATACTACAATCTGCCATTAGTAGAAGACATTACAATGGTAAAAAATGATAGCAATTTCTACAAACAAGAACAGACCTTTATGGATGCACAAATGCACAACCCGTTAAAAAGACCAAAAATAGAATGGTAGGAGAACATAGCGGTACACATCAAGAAACTCATGGTAGAGAACCATGGGCACAACCTACAGTTGATTATCAACAGGAATCTAGTTTTATAGGAAAAGGAAAACGATTACCCATGGACAGATTTACAGCACAAATATGTTGTTACTCGAACAACAAAAACCACAGTTATGGATAGACGAAGTATTACATGGGAACAAATGTAGTAAGATTATGGGAAACAAATAAAAAAGACAGTATGGATATGTTTGCATATCTGGAAACAACATTAGGACCGATAGCCTTAGGAATATGGCAAAGCAAGAAAACACAGAATCCAGAAGAATAAACAATCTCAAAGCATTAGGAGATAATCCTTATAACTTCACAGCACAAATTAGAACTCTAATATTAGGAGTTGATCCAGCAAAAAACAACAGTCTAATACAAGATACAGCCAAAAAAATCTAGAACAGCTAAGTATAGCAGATATGAAATATATAAATGAATTCACATTAGATTTCACTAGATTATTATCTCGGACAGGAAAAGCTATGGATGATAATCTCTGTGATAATACTTTGTAAAACTACCAGGAGATTTAGGAAAATCTATACATGAAGCTTGGAAAACAAATTACGGTACACAACAGAATCTAGGAATAGGACCTAGAATAACTTATACATTTAGTATTTTAGAAGAAAAATGTAAGGAAGTAGCACTGCAAGAACAGTTAAAAAGAATGCGTATGCATTCTGTAAAACAGCAATTATACACCACAGGCTTATGGAGTCTACATAAAAGAAAAAAGATAAGAAAAAGTATGACATACAATAAAAGTTATAGAAAAAAACAATACAAATAGGTATGTTAAAAAACCACAGTCAAGAAAATGTAGATGTTTTATCTGCGGAGAACAACACATTTAGCTAATAAATGCACAAGTAGGAACAAGAATGTAGAGAGCCATCTAATAGAACAATTACAGGATTATGAAATAGAAACTATTAAAACAGACGATGATTCTGATAACGAATCAGTATATAGTATATACAGTGAAGATGAAAATCCAACAGTAAAGTAGCATATACATACATGAATACAGAAGAAGCTTGCGAACATAATGATACAAAACAAGGGAAATAATCACATTAGATGTTATAATTGTGTATTACCCAAGTATAGAAAAACGATCACAGTGTAATAAGTGCTTAAAGAAATTTGCTTTAAATGCCTTAAAGAAATTTACAACCAGGATATAGCTTCGACATCTAAAACAGTCAACAAGGATAGTAAAAACGATAAGATAGAAAAGATAGAACCTTCAATAGAATTACATAGTTTAAAAATCAAAACCTAGAAAATAAGATAGAAGAAATAGAAAAAATAGTCAAACCAGAGAAATAGGTAAAATGGCTATAACACCGATACAAGAACAGACTTACATACAAACACAGGGTTCAACAAACATGATAACTATTCAAAGCCGCTTATGGTTAGATAACAATAAATACATAGATTTACAAGCATTAGTAGATACTGGAGCTACAAAAAGTTTAATATCATACCCTAGCACCAGTAGAATATCACAGAAAACTCTCATACAAGTTAAGTACAAGAACAGTTGAGGATAGATTGATAGACATTACACATTGTCTAGAACCAGTAGGAATACAGTTCTTAGACTTTGCAAACAATTAGTATCAAATACGATATGCCACAAATAAACATTAATCCACCAAATATAAAATCTAAAGACTTGTTATAGGTTAAATTTTATATTAGGATAAATGGGGCAGTAACAATTACAAAAATTTTATAACATGAGCAAACATTATATACAATACCAACCCTTAGATACATAAATACAACAGAAATTATTCAAAAAGAGGTGATAAAGGAAATTTGGACTTCTTGAAAACACATAACAAAAGCAACTTAATAGAAAATGAGTCATTAAGACTTCTCACAGATTTTTTAAGTCATGATATGGAAAAAGGGCAGGATATTACAAAAAGTATAAATCATCCTATGATTTTACATTTAGAAAGATAGGATACATTAGAGAAGATATAACAAAAGCAAGGGTAGATTACACTTGTAAAATACAATTAAAAACCCCGACATAGTAATCAGAACAGCTAATATAGAATACAGCCCATTAGACAAAGAAGAATCCAAAAAACAAATCCCTGAAATGATTAGTCAAGGATTAATCAGAAAATCAGAAAGTCCTCACAGATCTGCAGCCTTTTTAGTAAGAAATCATAGTGAAATAAAAGAGGAAAGGCTAGGATAGTTTACAATTATAAAAGTTAAACGATAATACAATAGATGACGGATACAATATCCCTAACAAAGACAGTTTATTAAACCTTATACAGAATAAAAAAAGTATTTTCAAAATTTGATTTAAAATCAGGATATAATCAGTTAAAGCTTGAAGAAAGCTTTAAACCTTGGACAGCTTTTACATGTTCTGAAGGGCAATACGAATGGAACGTCCTAAGTTTTGGACTAAAAAATGCTCCTTCAATTTTTCAAAGATTCATGGACAGTATATTTTTAAAATACGAATTTTGCTTAGTATACATTGATGATATTTTAGTTGCAAGCAATACAGTACAGGAACACGAAAGACATCTTCAGCAGTTTTTACAGAAATAAAGAAAAACGGTATAGTCGTTTCAAAAAGAAAAATGGAATTATTAAAAGAAAATATCCTTTTTAGGATTAGAAATTGGAAATGGAAAAATAGAATTACAACCACATATTTCTACAAAAATTCTAAATTTTCCAGAAAAATTTGAAAATTTAAAACAATACAAGCATTTTTGGGACTGGTAAATTATGCCAGAAAATTCTTCCAAATTTGTCAAAGTTAGTCGGACCAATATACAGTAAGACTACAAAAAATGGTCAAAGGTATTTTAACCAGAAGACATTAAATTGGTTAAAGAAATCAAAAAGGCGGTAAAAAATATAAAACCCCTTGAATTACCTTTAACAACAGATTACATAATCATTGAAACAGATGGATGCAAAGAAGGATGGGGAGCAGTCCTTCTATGTAAACCAAATAAATACAGTACAAAGAAAGAGAGAAAATTTGCGCTTATACAGCGGTAATTTCAAAACAAAATAAATTGGAATACAATAGATTTTGAAATACAAGCATTAATTTATGCATTAGAAAAATTCAAAATCTTTCTCAATAAAGATTTACAGTCAGGAACCGATTGTGAAGCAATCGTCAAGTTTATAAAAAATGACTAAAGTAAAAAGATGAATAGAACAAGATGGGTCAATTTACAAAACATTATACAGGGAAATGGGTACTCTATAAATTTTGAACACATTAAAGGAAAAAATAATGGGATAGCAGATATGTTATCTCGAAATATAACAAATGGCTTGTTGCAGATGGACAGGAAAAAAGATAAAGGAAAAGCAAAGATTATATATCCTAAACAGGATAAGTCTTTGACAGAAGAAGAAGAACAGATTCAACAGATATACAAGCAGTCAATAGAAAAATACACAGTTCATCTCAAGTCCCACTACCTCAGATAGTGGCAAGACCAGATGAAATTACACAGTTCTATAGACAGCAAAAACAGTTTACACAGTTCAAGGAAAAACGCCCTTTGCATACCAGTTCTATATCCAAACCGGTATTAGAATTTGGAACATATGCTTTATAGATTTGCACAGATCCTAACAAAAAGTTTCGTCCTATCATAGGAATGAAACTTACAGACAAGCAGCAATGCTTGTTAGATAACCTATGGCATATTCAAACATGTCACAGCATCAACTTTCAAGTACAGATTTTAAATGCGTTGAGCATTTACTTTCAAACAGAGTTTAAAAACCCCTGAAGACAGTTTAAAACAAAACCCAATTTTACACATTATGTCATATACAGAGGTATAAAAATTGGTGTTTTCAATAAATGGACCAGCGTTATCCCTCATAAACAATGTCCCTAGGGAGCAACCTGGAAAGGTTTTACAAACTTCTCTGAAGCATTGAAAGATGCAAGAGAAAATTTGGTATACAAAACTTTTACATAGAACCCGAAGAGGTTAAAAGTTTTTCTGACATTGCAAAACAAAACCCTGAGCAATATATTCAAGCTCAGCAAGAAATGATTTCAACACTGAAATCACAGTTAGAAGAAAAAGCAAAAGATACACAGAATATACAGATAAAAATTGAAAATAGCATGTTAAAACAAAAGATTGCTATACTCGAAGCACAAAATACACAGTTATTACAAAGGCTCGAGAAAAAAAAAGAAAAAACAGTTATACACAGAACTTATGAATCTTTTAGAACAAGGATTCTTGATACACCCTGGTGGCAAACTTTGAAACCAGTTACAGAGAGATTCCCAGAATTTGAGAATCTTGTCTCACAAAAAGTTTGTGCAGAATTCCCTTTGATTCTGTACAATCTACAACAGCGGATTATAGATTTAGCCGTCACATTCGAAGGCAAAGTACAAGGATTCACAGTAGTAGAAAGAACAGATGAAGACGGAGAAGGAACCGGCCTTCTATTACTTCAAATACATCACCCTACAAAACTGACAGATGAACAGATTATTCATTTTACCATCATGGTATGATTGATTACTTAGAAATAAAATTAGACAGAAGAACAGAAAATCTTTAAATCAGCTTGGGAGAAGATTATCTTAATAGCAGGAAATATTGCAGCAAGGACTACGACACCGTTTATTGGTGTTAAGATCATAGCTTCTTTCCGTTTGCAGATGCTTATACATACAGACCAGCCAGAAAAATCTTTATTGAACACAATAAACAAAAGACAGACATGTATCTACAAAGAGCAATGACGAAGTCCGGTAACAACATAGATTTTGTACATCTACCATGGATAAGTTACCCACACAGCCGGCCTACACTAGATTTTCAGCAGTTTGTCAAAAGACATCAGGAAACTCCAGAAATTCCTAACTGTTTTCCTTGGCAGCAATACAGATTAATAGGCGAAGGACACTATATATAGGTTTATGCAAAGACAAATTAGAGTATGCTTCTACCATTTGTTGGAGAAGGAGACACTCTACAGTTAGACCACATCGTCAACCTAGAAGACGACTACGAAGACAAACAAGATTGTTCTAGTCCACAGTCAATCGACAGCACACACAGAGATTTCTAGAAGACATGACGAACGCAATGACGACAGATTACACAAGACAAAAACAGTGACGTAAGCCATGACGTAAGTAGCAATTATCGGATGCAAATCATGGCCGACAAGATTTAATTTTTCTTTTTCTCTTTTGATTTTAATCGATTAGCTTTTTGACTTTAGGGTATAGTCGAATAATTAGATTGATTTGTTCGCCTATATAAAGGCAGTTGTAATTCACTTGTAAAAACACCGAAGAAAACCATTGAAAGCAATAATACTATGACTTTCAGTGCACACTAAACTCCTTGCCGCTCTTTAACTCTCTACTCCCTTACTCTCCCAGTTATTATCTCTAGCACTTCATATTATACCCAGCATATATATAAAAAAATTCAAAAAACACAAAAAGATTTTCCCTTTCTGTACAACCTTCAACCGCTGTGCATACTCGTGTCTACACCAACCAACCGCTGTGCATACTATCACCAGTAAGTTTTCTGCAAACCCCTCTCTTCATGGCCCTTTTGCCATGCACCCCCTCTGATATACTGCTTACGTCATGGCTTACGTCACTATTTTTGTCTTGTGTAATCTGTCGTCATTGCGTTCGTCATGTCTTCTAGAAATCTCTGTGTGTGCTGTCGATTGACTGTGGACTAGAACAATCTTGTTTGTCTTCGTAGTCGTCTTCTAGGTTGACGATGTGGTCTAACTGTAGAATGTCTCCTTCTCCTGCAAATGGTAGAAGCATACTCCAATTTGTCTTTGCGTAAACCTGTATATAGTGTCCTTCGCCTATTAATCTGTATTGCTGCCAAGGAAAACAGTCAGGAATTTCTGGAGTTTCCTGATGTCTTTTGACAAACTGCTGAAAATCTAGTGTAGGCCGGCTGTGTGGGTAACTTATCCATGGTAGATGTACAAAATCTATGTTGTTACCGGACTTCGTCATTGCTCTTTGTAGATACATGTCTGTCTTTTGTTTATTGTGTTTAATAAAGATCCTTTTTCGGGCTGGTCTGTATGTATAAGCATCTGCAAACGGAAAAGAAGCTATGATCTTAACACCAATAAACGGTGTCGTAGACCTTGCTGCAATATTTCCTGCTATTAAGATAATCTTCTCCCCAAGCTGATTTAGAAGATTTTCTGTTCTTCTGTCTAATTTTATTTCTAAGTAATCAATCATACCATGATGGTAAAACTAAATAATCTGTTCATCTGTCAGTTTTGTAGGGTGATGTATTTGAAGTAATAGAAGGCCGGTTCCTTCTCCGTCTTCATCTGTTCTTTCTACTACTGTGAATCCTTGTACTTCGCTGTCGAATATGAAGGCTAAATCTATAATCTGCTGTTGTAGATTGTACATAATCAAAGGGAATTCTGCACAAACTTTTTGTGAGACAAGATTCTCAAATTCTGGGAATCTCTCTGTAACTGGTTTCAAAGTTTGCCACCAGGGTGTATCAAGAATCCTTGTTCTAAAAGATTCATAAGTTCTGTGTATAACTATTTTATCTTCTTTTTTCTCGAGCCTTTGTAATAACTGTATATTTTTTGCTTCGAGTATAGCAATCTTTTGTTTTAACATGCTATTTTCAATCTTTATCTGTATATTCTGTGTATCTTTTGCTTTTTCTTCTAACAGTGATTTCAGTGTTGAAATCATTTCTTGCTGAGCTTGAATATATTGCTTAGGGTTTTGTTTTGCAATGTCAGAAAAACTTTTAACCTCTTCGGGTTCTATGTAAAAGTTTTGTATACCAAATTTTTCTCTTGCATCTTTCAATGCTTTAGAGAAGTTTGTAAAACCTTTCCAGGTTGCTCCCTCAGGGACATTTGTTATATGAGGGATAACGCTGGTCCATTTATTGAAAACACCAATTTTTGTACCTCTGTATATGACATAATGTGTAAAATTTGGTTTTGTTTTAAACTATCTTTCAGAGGTTTTTAAACTTTGTTCCTGAAAGTAAATGCTTAAAGCATTTAAAACCTGTACTTTGAAAGTTGATGCTTGTGGCATGGTTTGAATATGCCATAAGTTATCTAACAAGCATTGCTGCTTGTCTGTAAGTTTCATTCCTATGATAGGATGAAACTTTTTACTGGAATCTGTGCAAATCTGTAAAGCATATGTTCCAAATTCTAATACCGGTTTGGGTATAGAATTGGTATGCAATGGGCGTTTTTCCCTTGACTGTGTAAACTATTTTTGCTGTCTATAAAATTGTGTAATTTCATCTGGTCTTATCACTAACTGTGGTAGTGAGACCTGAGATGAACTGTGTATTTTTTCTATTGACTGCTTGTATATCTGTTGAATCTGTTCTTCTTCTTCTGTCAAAGACTTATCCTGTTTAGGATATATAATCTTTGCTTTTCCTTTATCTTTTTTCCTGTCCATCTGCAACAAACCATTTGTTTATATTTCGAGATAACATATCTGCTATCCCATTCTTTTATATGTTCAAAATTTATAGAATAACCATTTCCTTGTATAATATTTTGTAAATTGACCCATCTTGTTCTATTTATCTTTTTACTTTGGTCATTTTTTATAAATTTAACGATTGCTTCGCAATCGGTTCTAACTGTAAATTCTTTATTAAGAAATACTTTAAACTTTTCTAATGCATAAATTAATGCCTGTATTTCAAAATCTATTGTATTCCAATTTGTTTTGTTTTGAAAATTTCCGCTTGTATAAGCGCAAATTTTCTCTTCTTTCTTTGGACTGTATTTATTTGGTTTACATAGGACTGCTCCCCATCCTTCTTTGCATCCATCTGTTTCAACAATTATATAATTTGTAACTAAAGGTAATTCTAAGGGTTTTATATTTTTTACCGCTTTTTTAATTTCTTTAACCAATTTAATATCTTCTTGGTTAAAATACCTTTGACCATTTTTTGTAGACTTACTGTATATTGGTCCGACTAGTTTTGATAAATTTGGGACAAATTTTCTGGCATAATTTACCAGTCCCAAAAATGCTTGTATTTGTTTTAAATTTTCAAATTTTTCTGGAAAATTTAGAATTTTTGTAGAAATATGTGGTTGTAATTCTATTTTTCCATTTCCAATTTCTAATCCTAAAAAGGATATTTTTCTTTTGAATAATTCCATTTTTCGTTTAGAAACGACTATACCATTTTTCTTTATTTCTGTAAACACCTGCTGGAGATGTCTTTCGTGTTCCTGTACTGTATTGCTTGCAACTAAAATGTCATCAATATAAACTAAACAAAATTCAAATTTTAAAAATATACTGTCCATAAATCGTTGAAAAATTGAAGGAGCATTTTTTAGTCCAAAACTTAGGACGTTCCATTCGTATTGTCCTTCAGAACATGTAAAAGCTGTCCATGGTTTAAAGATTTCTTCTAGTTTTAACTGGTTATATCCTGATTTTAGATCGAATTTTGAAAATACTCTTTTATTCTGTATAAGATTTAGTAAACTGTCTTTGTTAGGGATATTATATCCATCATCTATTGTATTATCGTTTAATCTTTTGTAATTATAAACTATTCTAGCCTTTCCTCTTTTAATTTTACTATGATTTCTTACTAAAAAGGCTGCAGATCTGTGAGGACTTTCTGATTTTCTGATTAATCCTTTGACTCATCATTTCAAGGATTTGTTTTTTAAATTCCTCTTTGTCTAATGGGCTGTATTCTATGTTAGCTGTTCTGATTATTATGTCAGGGTTTTTTAATTGTATTTTACAAGTATAATCTACTTTTGCTTTTGTTATGTCTTCTCCAATATATCCTATTTTTTCTAAATGTAAAATTATAGGATGATTTATACTCTTTGTGATATCCTGTCCTTTTTCCATATCGTGACTTAAGAAATCTGTAAGAAGTCTTAATGACTCGTTTTCTATTAAGTTGTTTTTGTTATGTGTTTTTAAGAAGTCTAAATTTCCTTTATCACTTCTTTTATGAACAATTTCTGTTGTATTTATGTATCTAAGAGTTGGTATTGTATATAACTGTTTGCTTAATGTTATAAAATTTTTTGTAATTGTTACTACTGCCCCATTTAATCCTAATATAAATTTAATCCTATAACAAAGTCTTTTGATTTTATATTTGGTGGGTTTATGTTTATCTGTGGCATATCGTATTTTATACTGTAATTATTTGCAAAGTCTAGGAATTGTATTCCTACTGGTTCTAAGCAATGTGTAATGTCTATTAATCTATCTTCAACTGTTCTTGTACTTAATTTGTACGAGAGTTTTCTGTGATATTCTACTGGTACTAAACTGTATGATATTAAGCTTTTCGTTGCTCCTGTATCTATTAATGCTTGTAGATCTATGTATTTGTTATCATCTAACCATAGTCGGCTTTGAATATTTATCATATTTGTCCAGCCCTGGGTTTGTATATAGGTTTGTTCTTTTAGCTGTGTTGTAGCCATTTTACTTATTTCTTCTGTTTTAATTATTCTTTCTATTTCCTCTATCTTATTTCTAGATTTTTATTTTTAAACTATGTAATTCTACTGAAAGTTCTATATTTTCTAGTTTATCATTTTTGCTATCCTTGTTGACTGTTTTAGATGTCGAAGCTATATCCTCGTTGTAAATTTCTTTAAGGCATTTAAAGCAAATTTCTTTAAAGCACTTATTACACTGTGATCTTTTTTCTATACTTGGGTAATATCCACAATTATAACATCTAATGTGATTATTTCCCTTATTTTGTATCCAGTTATGTTCGCAAGCTTCTTCTGTATTCATATATTTATATGCTACTTTTACTGTTGGATTTTCATCTTCGCTGTATATACTATATATTGACTCATTATCAGAATCATCGTCTGTTTATATAATTTCTATTTCATAATCTTGTAATTGTTCTATTAGATTGGCTCTTTCTATGTTCTTGTTTCTATTTGTGCATTTGTTAGCTAATTGTGTTGTTTCTCCGCAGATAAAGCATCTACATTTTCTTGACTGTGGTTTTTTAACATACCTATTTGTATTATTTTTTCTGTAGTTTTTGTTGTATGTCATACTTTTTCTTATCTTTTTTCTTTTATTGTATACTCCATAAGCCTGTGGTGTATAGATTGCTGTTTTACAGAATGCATACGCATTTCTTTTTAATTGTTCTTGTAATGCTACTTCTTTGCATTTTTCTTCTAAAATACTAAATGTATAAGTTATTCTAGGTCATATTCCTAGATTCTGTTGTGTACCATAGTTTGTTTTCCATGATTCGTGTATAGATTTTCCTAAATCTCCTGGTAATTTTACAAAGTATTTATCACAGAGATTATCATCCATAGCTTTTCCTGTTTGAGATAATAATCTAGTGAAATCTAACGTGAATTCATTTATGTATTTCATGTCTGCTATACTTAGCTGTTCTAGATTTTCTTATGGCTGTATCTTGTATTAGACTGTTGTTTTTTGCCGGATCACTCCTAATATTAGAGTTCTAATTTGTGCTGTGAAGTTATAAGGATTATCTCCTAATGCCTTGAGATTGTTTATTTCTTCTGGATTCTGTGTTTTCTTACTTTGCCATATTCCTAAGGCTATCGTTCCTAATGTTGTTTCTAGATATGCAAACATATCCATACTGTCTTTTTATTTGTTTCCCATAATCTTACTACCTCTGTTCCCATGTTAATACTTCATCTATCCATAGTTGTGGTTTTTGTTGTTCGATAACAACATATTTGTACTATATATCTGTCCTATGGGTAATCTTTTTCCTTTCCCTATTAGACTAGATTCTTTTGATAATCAACTGTAGGTTGTGCCCATGGTTCTCTACCATGAGTCTCTTGATGTGTACCACTGTGTTCTCCTACCCATTCTATTTTTGGTCTTTTTAGCGGGTTGTGCATTTGTGCATCCATAAAGGTTTGTTCTTGTTTGTAGAAATCTGCTATCATCGTTTTTCCATTTAATATCTTCTACTAATGGTAGATTATCTATTCCTGTAATTTTTTATAGCTTTCTTCGTAAGTCATTCCTAAGTCTAACATGCATTCTACGATCATGTCATCTACTTCCTGTTGTATATTTAATTCTGTGAATTTCCTGTCTATAATTTGTTCTATTGTTTTATTTTTTTTCTTCTAGTTTAAAACAATCTATAGACTCTTCTTCAAAGTCTAAAAGTGTGTAATCCATTATTTCTTCTTGTTCAAACTTTAAGAAATTTATATCTAGTATTTCACATCTGTATCATGTTCATTATCTGTATCATATATTGGAAGTGTTTCTTCCTCATCTTCTATATTCATAAATGATACTTCGTTATCATTTTCTTCTGTTTGTTTTTCTTTAAAGTCTGTGAATCTTAATTTTGTTTTCCATCAATTTCTTCATATATATAACTTTTCTTTGGTATTAAGACTGTATTATTTTTCATTATCCTGTAAATCTTCTAGATCCCATTCTAATCCTGTTAGCTGTTCTGGGTCTATTTTTATTGGTTCTATCATTTGTATGGATTTTGATGCTATTGTTTTTACGATTCCTTCTATGTTTACTTTATATTTCATTCCTGAGCTGTTACTAGCTTTTCCTAGTATTCCTATGCTTACTACTAGATTGTTTTCCTTCGTAATTATCATACCCTTTTGTTTTTAAGCTATTTTAATATTCTGTAAATCTTTTGTATCTTTTAGAATATCTGGTGTACAATAAAATATACTATATTTTGACTCAGATCTACTTCCATTCCTGAGATTATAGCTTTTTTTCATTTCTGTTTTCCAACTTTTGTCAAGTATTAAGGCTAAGAGTTTTGTCCCTAGGTTTTTTTCCTAGAGCTTTTACTCCTATTACTATTAATCCTGTGTGTACGAAGTTTTTGTCTTGTTTTTTGATCTTTTTCTATAGTTTCTGGTGAAAAAAGATCTAATGTTACTGTATTGTCTACTACTCTTAAGCTTTCTTCTCTACTACTTCTTATTAGAGTGGTGTTTATGTTTAATCTTCCTGTTTGATATAAAATCCTTGGGTTTAATATATCTAACTGGTGTTGAAAGATATCAGGGACCAGCAAGTCTTTCTTAGCTGTGTTGTAGCCATTTTACTTACTTCTTCTTCTTTAATTATTCGTTCTATTTCCTCTATCTTATTTTCTAGATTTTTAATTTTTAAACTATGTAATTTTACTGAAAGTTCTATCTTTTCTAGTTTATCATTTTTGCTATCCTTGTTGACTGTTTTAGTTGTCGAAGCTATATCCTGGTTGTAAATTTCTTTAAGGCATTTAAAGTAAATTTCTTTAAAGCACTTATTACACTGTGATCTTTTTTCTATACTTGGGTAATATCCACAATTATAACATCTAATGTGATTATTTCCCTTATTTTGTATCCAGTTATGTTCGCAAGCTTCTTCTGTATTCATATATGTATATGCTACTTTTACTGTTGTATATATCTATTAAAATTATAGAATGATTTATACTCTTTGTGATATCCTGTCCATTTTCCATATCATGGCTTAAGAAATCTGTAAGAAGTCTTAATGATTCATTTTTTTTATAATTTTTTCTGTTATGTGTTTTGAGGAAGTCTAAATGTCCTTATATATATATATATATATATATATATATATATATATATATAGGGGAGGGATAAATGAAAACCACCTTTATAATTGAAACCACGAAAACCATTTTCAACTAATCAATTTTTTTTCTTTTAAACTTTTTTATTTTTTATTTAAAAGGCTAATAAGGTAATTTAACACTTTTTTAATTTTGGTAATTATGTATTCTTTAGAATTCATTTATTATCTTCATAATTGAATTTTTGAATTCCATATTTCTCTCATCTTCCAAAAACTCTACCACCGTGATTTTAATTAGAGCACTACCATCACCACCATCACCACCATCGGCATATCATCTCCGCCATCTCATACCACCATCGCCATCACATGCCACCATTATTTTCCATCTTTGTATGCCACCATAAAAGCCCCTATGTCGTCGTCTACTACTCCCGACCACCTTCGAACAACGTTGGCACCACCCACTTTCTTCCGTCAATGGATCTTCTACTTTGAACACGACCTTCAAACACCACAATCACCTTTAAACACTACAAGCAACACAAGTAATAGTTTCATAAACTTGTAAATCATTCAAAACCACAATCAAGAGGAAGATGATGAAGATGTGTCATAAAAGTGGGGTGGCGGCTAGGGTTACATATGGATGGAATTGGTAACATCAAGATTAAGAAGATGATGATGATGAACTTTGTTACGTATACGTAACCCTAATGAAGATGGTGATGAACTAGATGGAAAATGAATATCCAGATAAGATACATATATGTACCCACTCGTGACGTACGTATATGTAAGTTTGATAGCTATGAAGATGAAGATCAATAGGATGAAAAAAATGGTATCTTGTTCATTAAGAACAAACTGAACAAACGAATACTTAGTATTGTTGTTACATATGTAACAATGCTATTACATATGTAAAATTATGTAATTATTGTATTGTATTTCTTGCTATGATTTTTAATTTTATCATAACCATGTATATGTAACATTGTTATTACATATACGTAACTCTATTGTTACATATATGTACCTCTGTGTTGTTTTTGTATATGTAACTCTATTGTTTTAATGTTTATATAACTTTACTATATGCATGTTTAAGTTTTTTGTTTACATATATGTACTTCTGTTTGTTGCATATACATAAGTTGGACTTGTATTCACACACATATATATACATATTTTCAGGTTTTTCAATGATTTTGGTTGTTACTATGTATGTAAGTGTTGGTACGTATATGTAACTCTACTGTTACGTATGTGTACTATAGAAATCATTTTTAGCATTGAAAAATTTTGGTTTAAAATATGTGTGTAAGCTTACATATACGTATATGTACTATAGAAATCATTTTTAGCATTGAAAATTTTGGTTTGAAATATATATATACATATTTTCAGGTTTTTCAATGATTTATATGATTTTATGTTTTATTTTATTAAAAAAGTTAGTAAACAAAGTAGGAGAGAGAATGAGATATTTTAGGAAACTAATTAATAATTATAGGAGTTTAAAAAACTAAAAAAAATATCTATCCATTATACCCCTAACCTCTTTAATTATAACCACTAACTTAAATATATTACCAAATTGCTATTATTTAATCTCAACCATTGATGAACACAAATCAATGGTGAAAAAATAGTTTTTAGGTTTTTAATTATAATGTAGTTTTCATTAGAACCCTCCCATATATATATATAATATATATATATATAATATATATATATATATATATATATATATATATATATATAAGACCCAAATTTTATAAGAACATATAATCATCTTGCAACAATTAATTAAATAATATATCACCACATACAAATGCATAAAGTAATAACTAAAACTTTAATTAAATAAAAACATGGTAAATTACATCCTTGATCATCTAGCTTTATTCAACTAAAACCCATGACAAGTTGAATATGACATTAATACTAAAAGAAATTTTATTAAACTCTTTAAATAAAAAGCCAATGCATTCATATACATTCTTACACCAACTAACTTAAACAATAATGCTAGTCAACCATGCACACACACACACACACACACATATATATATATATGCATATTACACGGCACACACACATATACATGCATGCATACACGACACACATGCACACACACTCACCCACTAATTAAAACTAAATCAACCATGCCTTCTACAGTATGTAAAATTATTTATAAAACATGGCTAAAAATAATTGAGTCTTGCACTATATTTATTAAAAAACACCATTAATTTTATAAATTTGCTAGTAGGAGACAAGAAATAAACCACCTTTCCATTTAGCCAATGCACGTGCAAAACTTCCAAATCTTGACTAGCTTGTAGAATCCTCCAACATCAAATCAAATCCATAAAAATCCAAGAATCCAAAATCCCAAGCCTCTCCCCCCTCCCCCTTAATTCGGCCGATCACCACCATCACCTCCACCCACTTCACCATTTTCATATCACAACTCTCACAAAACACTCTCCACTCCCTCCTGGTTATCCTTCTACTCTCTTGCACTCATTAAGCACCGGAATCCAGCCACCTTGAAGCCAAGAAGCAGCCAAACACAAGCACCATCAACCTCAACAAGTTAAGGTAATCACCACTTGAAAACACATCCACACATATTCAAGTTCACATTTCTATTTCTTTGATCTTATGACCTGCACTAACCAACCATTTTAAACAGCCTTCTCTCACTTTCTCAAGCTCATTCAACAGACCACACATCCATCTCAGCCTCTCTCTCGACAAGGTATCTAGTTACTACCTGAAAACACGCGAAATATCGCGTATCATCACGAAAGTGACATAACAATCCCCATGACACCCCAACATCTTATGAACCCTCAAAAAACTCTTATTTCAGAAAGAAAAGATACAAAATCATTTTCAAAACTTCCTTTGGTTACAAACACGGTTTTAGCTAAAATAGCTTACCCGAAAACTCGGTTTTCACGAAATATTAAAATATATTGCAAGAGCCCAAAAACTATGATCTAAATATTTTGAAAGTTTAAAGAGATCATATCATGTCATAAATAAAGTTTCATAACTTAAACATATGGATTTCATGTTTTATGAATAAAACAAAATGTTAAAAATATGTATTTTTAAGAAAAATAAAGAAATAAGTTGGGGAAATTAAGTTACTGAAATTATAGTGTTATTTAGATTTACTTATGATTTTAAAATATTTGGTAAAGGAAAAATCATAATAAAACACTTAGAAATTCAAAACCGAGACTTAACCGGGACTTAACGAGACTAACCGAGCTAGGTAACGGAAATGGTGAAACTACAAAATTTTGGTTGTACAAAAATTTCAGTAGACTTAAAATAGTGATAAAAGCCTAGAAATAAAATTTCATAATTTTTATAATTTATTTCATTGGTCAACAAAAATACAAAGTATATTCACCTTAAAATAAAGAAAATCATTAAAAATGGGTGTAAGGGTAATACTAATGAATACTCCAGAACTTAAAGATGATTATAAGCATTCTAAAGATTTAGATGGCAAAAAGTTGACCAAAGTCAGCCAAACCGAAAACCCGTTAAAAACCGAAAACCGAGCGTTAAAATATCAAAAATCAGCAAACACCTCAAAATAATGAAGATACAGTAACTAATGGCCTAATAATGATAAACATAAGTTAAAAACCAAATATTACCATTTATGGAATTTTATAGGAATTTATATAAATTTTTAAAGTTAATATAAGCTTGTTAACGACCCGCTAGAAAGAAAAATAATAATAATATATAAAAATCTTTAAACTAAGATAATCAACATTTTACAGTAAACCATGACCCTCAAACTCAAAATGAATCGAAAAATATAATTAAACCAATGAACTTAACACTACAACGCGTAACGCACCCGAAACACGACCCGATACGCGTTTCAAAACCCGATACCTAAAGCACCAACCTCATGAACAAGACCATAATATTTCAGAGACTAAGTAACACCCTAGATAAGATAACCAAAGATAAACATCATTTGGACAACCTAACCACCTAGTTTGAGATAACCCTAAATTCCTATTTCCCGAAACACCTAACCAGAATACAAGTCATTGAACCCGAAAAGAAAAACCCAAAAGACACAAAAATGAATTATTAAAGTAACCCAAATCTATTGAAACAACAAAAGTCAACAAAATTAAATTAAGTGTCAAATTCCAAACTTTAGGGTTAAAAATGCCAATTCAGCAAAAATGAGGGACCAAACTCGCCAACTAATGAAACCTTGCTGTTTTGGGAACCTATCACACTTATAGAACTAATGATAATCTGAATTTATAAGATACTAGATTTAACCTAAACATCACATAAAGTCAGAAATACAAAACCCTAAACCTAAAACAAATTTACACATACAAATTGGAAATTATCAAGCTATTTATGACAAATGAAAAACATGAGGGTTTTTGACTTAATTAATTACTTAATAAGGTGGTAATTCACTTGAAACAAACATAGAAACCCTCCCGGTCGGTAGCATCCAAACATTAGAAGCAACCCTTCAATCAATCTTCAGGTGAATCTCATGAACCCTTTTTACTTAAACTTTTGGGTGGAATACATACTCTTGAAAATTATTTTATGGTGCAATATTACCTGCTCTTGTCCCCCCCGAACGTGAGCACAATCATTAACTGCATGAGTAGCCGCATGATTTATGGATAGTACTATTTGAGGAATCCCCCGCACACAATGGCCCTTTATGCAGGGAATCCCCCCATTGAGATTCAATAATCGTTGTGTCACAAATTAGTGCTATTTAACCGTGCTTAGCAAGGCACAATTAAACCCAACAATCTAGTAGTAATGGGTTAGGGGATATATTTTAGCACTCGGGCGGGTAAGTCCGAGTCAAGCTTGATTGTGATACATTCTATTGTGCACCTTGAATATTGTGTCATTATTGTAAGAATCAGGTTTATGTTTATCATGAAAAGTGATGTGTCGTAAACTCATGAGCTCACCAACATAATGTTGACGTATTTTGGGTTTGTATTGCACGTGAAGTTAATTGACAGATGTCGAAAGGATAGGTGCCGCCTTAGATGCACCCATCGGAGAATTAGCCACCGCCCTATCCCCTTTTATTTATCGAAGAACAATTAAATCTTATGTTTTATATTTGGATATTAGACAACTTAATTATGAATATTTTAAATGATGTAATGATTTATTTTGACTGCCTTTAATTTCTGCTGCATTGTGATGATATCAGTCAGTCACGACCAGACCCGGTCAACGGGGTGTGACACTATCCACCTCATCATTTATAAAAAATTAATTTAAGATATTTGGATATTTGGACAATTAAAGATTTTGATGTTTATTATATCAGTCGGTCACTGCCAGACCCGGCCAACGGGGTGTGATATTTTTTATTATATTTTTATCAGCATCTCGCATGTAATCTTTTTATGGTGGTTAGTACCCTGTTGTATAGCTCGGGTTCCACCCACTAGTATGTAATAATTGATTTCGTTAGTTACAAATATATACGGATTTATGGTTCAAACTTTTTAATTATTCAACCTGTGTAATACACGGGTTTCTAAACTGCTTTATACATATACATACGAATATTTATAAAATCGTATACATATATGAGTAAACACAAATCAAACCAAATTATTAAAGATATTCAATATTAACAAAATGTTATTTAAGTTTTCTACGCAAATCAAACCAAAAATTTCTATTTGTTTTACAGAATTTCAATCTAAAGTACGACCCCTAACTAAGATTATCCATCTAGAAGCTCATTCGATCTTTGTCTCCATATTTTGTCTAGTCTTCATACTCATAACTATAAACATACATGGGAATACAACAAAAAAGTTTTATAATATGGTTAACATTTAGTGCAGTATTAGTTCGGTTTTGGTTAGATCCAAAATCTTTTAGTTCTATAAAATAATTTATATTAATTAAGTTGTTAAACAATAATACAAAACTATATAATCATACTAGGTTAGTATACCGTGTATTACACGGGTTGATTAAATAAAATACTAAATAATTAGTAATAAAAATGTATGAATTATAAAACCATGTTTTAGTATAGAATATAATTATAATTGCATATGAATAGATACTTTAAGTAAATAAATAATAATAATATTTTACTTAAACTTTTATTTTATAAAAAAATATGGGTTTTAATATTTTGTTTTGAAAAAATTAATTTATTTTAAAAATGTTTGTTGTATTATGTATTTTATAAAACCTTTGCTTTTAAAAAGTGTGTTTTAATATCAAAATAGGTTTTAATTTATTAAATTATATAATTTATTTTGAAATAGTATGAGTAATATTATTAGTATTCAATATTATTAATAATAATAAGAAATTAGAAACTTATTATGATAAAACTTAAAATTGTGTCTAGATGTGTACAAACCAGTTTTTTTAACCAAACTGAACCGGACTGGTTTTTTCTCAAGTGTGCAAACCGGTTTTTTAAACTGGTTTGGTTTCCAACCAGTTTTTTACTAAGAATTCTTAAAGCATCCGGTTCGGTTTGAACCGGTTGAAAACTAGTTTAAAAAACCGATTAAAAAAACGATTTAAAATATATTCTTTCAAAAAAGTTTACTGTTTTAGGAAATTTTATATTATATAAAATTTTGTTTTTTTATCATTTCTATTTTAATAAAGTTATTTTTAAAAACATAGCTTGATTTTAAAAAATATTGAAGAGAGAGAGAAATGTATCAATTAATAAAACTGATATTTATTAATAAAGATAAATTAGTTTGATTGTTTAAATTATTATAATACACTTTTGAAGGAAAAATAAAATGTTCATATTTAGAATAATGATAAGTGTTAAAAAGAATTATTTAATAGAATAATAAATGGCAAAATACATATTTTTATTAGATACTATAGATTAGATTCAAACTTTTAAAATAAATTGAGCAAGGATGAGCTACAATAATAGCAAAATTTAAGTAGAGTTAAAACTCATGTGACGTGTTTCCTTTGAAATCGACTTTATAAGTTATACCCATTTGATTTGTGAGAAAATATATGATCAAAATCAACCCACATATAACAAAAATCAGTTTAATTTGACACCGCCAACTAAATGTGTGGGATTATAATCATAGCTCCAGCTACTGCACAAATATTAGTTAAGGAGTGTAATTAGAAGAAGGCACACGTGTTTATGTGAAATTCACTTGCGAAAGCTACAAAAGAAAAATTCACTTTACATTTTTAGAACACGAATTAAAGCTTATCATAAAGCACAATTGGTGCCACTTGTCCATCTCTATAATTGTCAGTATCATTGAGTAGACTCAAACATGAGTTTAAGACCCAAAGTTCTATCAAACAGAACAAATTACTCTAACAATAAGCAATGCTTGAAATAGCAAGCATTTTATGAATTAATATTTAGACTAAAATGTTATTTTTGTCCCCGACGTTTTGTTGAATTTGTCATTTCAATCCCAAATTTATTATTTTTTTTGCCATTTCAGTCACTTTAGTTTACCAATGTTGCCTTTTTCATCCACTACACTAACATCATTAAAACTTCGTTAAATTAAACCCCGTTAAATATGAGGGTATTTTAGTGTTTTTGAACACCTTAATTATCCAATTAAAACAAATTAATCAATTAATATTCAATTAAAACTCAAAAACACATGAAACGACTAATGAGACCAGACGCTTTGATTTAAAAGCTTCGATTAACTCTAACCCATGTTGTTCGATTGAGGTCTGCCATGGGATTTCAATTAATTTTCACGTTTTGTTCGAACGTGTACCATTATTTGATTGAGGTCTGTTGTGGGATTGAGGTTTGTTGTTGATATGCTTTATTTGATTAAGTTCTTTAAACGTGACAACAACAGACCTCAATCAAATAAAACGTGACAACAGTAAACCTCAATCGAACAACAGTACACGTTCAACAAAAGGTGAAGATTAATTGAAATCTCACATCAGATCTTAATCGAAAAACATGTGTTAGAATTAATTGAAGCGACCCGAAAAACATGTGTTAGAATTAATCGAAGCGACCTCTCACGGGTCGCTTCATGTGTTTTTTAGTTTTAATTGAATATTAATTGATTAATTTGTTTTAATTGAATAATTAGGGTGTTGAAAAAAACTAAAATACCCTCATATTTAACGGAGTTTTAACATAGTTTTAACGGTGTTAGTGGAGTGGATGAAAATGACAACATTTAGTAAACTATAGTGACTGAAATGACAAAAAAAAAAAAAAAAGTTTTTTGATTGAAATGACAAATTTAATAAAACATCAGGTACCAAAATGGCATTTTACTCTAATATTTATGAATATTTGTATCACTTTTGGGTTTAGTTTTGAATATTGAAATTTTTGAACAAGATTGAAATTTGAGTAAGTGTCGTGCTTAGTGATATTAGCTTATAAACGAATCCGTCTTATAGGCGAGATTAGCTTAGAGGCGGTATCAGGCAAAAGCAAATCTAGTTGACTTTTTAAAGTTAAGCAACAATCTCCTTATCTCGCTTGAAATGATATTACCTTTAATCTCGCTTGTTCATGTGAAGCGAGATTAGTCAAAGATTTCAATGCCCAAATTATTGTTGCTTGTATCACACATCAACAGTGAAAGCAGGTTTGAGTGATTTTATTGATTTCTTCTGAGATTCACCATTGACTAAATTTGATTGTATTCTTTCATCATTTGATGTCATTAATGATCTTGGTTTTTTTCTTGTCAAGGTATCTGTTCTATGAACTCATATTTGATTCATTTGAGCTTATATTGTTGAAATTAATGGTTAATAATCATATATACTTATTGATAATATGATGAGAAAAATAACCACTTTTGAATAAATGGTTTTGTCGCGAGGCAAGATCCAATATATATGAAATGGGTAATGAGGTGTCATTTGATAATCATGAGAATTTCATGGGAATTTACATGATAGGGATTTCGTGTGACAGATAACTCCATTGGGTCACTATGTTGGGCATGTGGCACGTTCATCAAGAGTTGTGATGAAAATATCGACTTTAGTCCGGAAGATTCTAGCTCGAGGTCACAAACGTGAGTAGGATAGATCTGATGGATTATCTCAAGTGGGATGACCCAATGGGTTTCATGGACGTCACTAAGGAAATGTCTTGACGTGTGGGTAAATGTGTTACAGGCTTGTAAAACGCTTGTGGAACAATCCCCTTACAGAAGCACATATTCTAAAATTTGTGAAGGTTTTGAGTGCACCTTTACAGCTTGGCTTCTAAGAAAAAGTCTTTAAAATATTCGAACATCATAGAGCTTGGTTCCATTCCATTCTTTGTAAACCTCATCTGTGATTGCAGTAAAGGAGAAAAACAATGTGCCATTTTCACCTAATCATATCATTGAACACAAGTATCAGTTAAGAAGCTTTATAACAAATGTACACTGGAATAGAACAGTATGTGAACTGGAATAGGATATGACACAATGATAAATATAAGTTTAAATACATACAATCATCTTTGAGCTCAACACAAATATTTAGTATCCATTCACGGAACTTCTCCAACGAATCTATCCTGTAAGGGAACATGATTAACAAAATTAATGGACATAGGTATCATATTAGTTCCAATATATCAGAAAGGATGGGAATCAAACTTCAATCTCGCTTGTTCATGTGAAGTGAGATTAGTCAAAGATTTCAATGCCCAAATTATTGTTGCTTGTATCACACATCAACAGTCAAAGATACCTATGTCCATTAATTTTGTTAATCATGTTCCCTTACAGGATAGATTCGTTGGAGAAGTTCCGTGAATGGATACTAAATATTTGTGTTGAGCTCAAAGATGATTGTATGTATTTAAACTTATATTTATCATTGTGTCATATCCTATTCCAGTTCACATACTGTTCTATTCCAGTGTACATTTGTTATAAAGCTTCTTAACTGATACTTGTGTTCAATGATATGATTAGGTGAAAATATCACATTGTTTTTCTCCTTTGCTGCAATCACAGATGAGGCTTACAAAGAATGGAATGGAACCAAGCTCTATGACGTTCAAATATTTTAAAGACTTTTTCTTAGAAGCCAAGCTGTAACGGTGCACTCAAAACCTTCACAAATTTTAGAATATGTGCTTCTGCAAATGAAATAATTAAGAGGATAAAAGACCTACTAAACTTGGATGCATCTCTTTACATTAATAAGACATTGATGAATACATTTGGTAAGTTCTTTTTCCTTCAAAATTCGATCAGAATAAGATTTTGTGATGCCTCTACCTATGATTGTGGTTTGGGAATTGGGATCAATTAGTTTTAGAATTGACTATCATTGTAGCTTCCCATTGTCAATCAGGGACACACGGATTTGGTTGATTTCATACATCCACAAGTTTCAACCTATCGGGATTCTAATTTCTAAGGTGCGGTATTTTCTATTAGGACTACTTAATTTGCTTTGTTGTTTTCTCAATGTAGGGTAGTATTTGTTGTGATTTGTGATCAGTGCATTTTCATTTTATTGTTTGTATTTTTTGTGACATAGCAAGATCTGCCTTTAGATATAATTTTATCTCATCCGTATGAAAGAAGAGGTTAACGCTTTTAATTGTGCAAATGCTATGTGGAGTAGATTTCCTTGTGGTTCAAATGCTATTAAAAGAACTTGACTTGAATAAGCATGTATTGATTGGATTTTATAAGGGTCATTTTCCACCCATACATACATGCCCTGTGATTTAATTTATTTTTATAGTTATTGCTTCATATTAGAAATCATGATTGCTATATTTTAGGTTAATCTTTAATTTCATAATGTCGAAATCCCTTACGCTTATGGCTGCTTTTAGTTGCTATAGATTGAAGTTGTAATACATTATACATCTTTATCTTTACATGTATAATGTTTAGCTTACTTACAATAAAAAGAAAGACTACTCAACATAGGTATGGTCTGATATTGTGGGGATTGATATGTATTTTACATCAACATATATATATATATATATATATATATATATATATATATATATATATATATATATATATATGTGTGTGTGTGTGTGTAGACTGACATTCAAATGAGAACCAAAAATCTGTAAAGAATCACAAATAACCACTTTAACTGTTGTACTATTTATTAGAAAAATATATTAAAATGCTTGTAATTTTACTATTTTTAAGATAAGTTTTTAAAAAATGTAATATCTATAATCTTTTGAATATGTGCATATATGCACATACACTGAATATATATTGGTTTCAACAAGATTCTTTACATCACCAAAATGTTAGCCAAATGTAGTTATAAGATTCTTTACAAGTTGATCCCTAACATTGCCAAATGTAGTTATAAGATTTGAACAAAAGCTTAAGATCAATGGGTAGATATTATTTTAGAAGCATTGTTCAAAATTTAATCTTCAAAGGAATATGCGAAAAATTAAGTTGAAAAATTAAGTTGAAGTGTTTAAAGTGTCTTGGGACTGAAGTTATAAGCTATAATCATATCTAAAGCGTGGTTGGATATATAGCAAAATTATAAGAGTTGTGAATTGCTCTGTGTATAATTTAGCATAGAACATACAGTAAAACCTCTATAAATTAATAATATTGGGACCCGGATATTTTATTAATTTAGCTAGATATTAATATATCAATAAATTAATAAATTATTAATTTAAAAAGTTGGCTTATATCCGTGAGCAACTCTCAAATTAATGCATCTACCTTCAAAATTTTCATATCCGTTCACTTTACCTATTATATTATATATTAAAAAGCAACTTCACTTGCTACAGTAAAGTTTATTTTTTAATATTTTGGCCACACAAATTTACAAAATGTATATATAAGTTTGTGTTTTTATATATTGATCACATATTTTTACAAAATGTATTTAAAACCCAAATTCTAATTAGGATTAACAACAAAGTTTTATATTTTTGCTTTTTGACACAAAAATTTATTTTTTTTTTGTTTTTGGGTTCAAACATTAGTAACGGTATTCGATATTATCGGAACCGGTATCGGTATACGCTTTTGTGGTTTCCGATAAGCCGACCCGACAATGAAGTAAGTCACGGTAGCGTAAGACAAAGGAAAACAACCAAACTTCGTTACGCGTAACACAGGTGAAGTTTGCTTTTTGACCACAAACGTTTATTTTTTTGTGTTTTTGACGTCAAACATTAGTATCGGTATTCGGTATTTAATCGAACTGGTATCGGTATACACTTTTGTGGTTTCCGATGAGCCAACCCGACAACGAAGAAAGTCACGGTCGCGTAAGACAGTGAATAACAACCAAACTCCCGCGCGCGTAACGCGGGTTAAAACACTAGTTTCAATAAAACAGAAACATGGACATTCAAAATTTTCATGTACATTCATACATTAATGAACTTGTCAAGTTCAATGTACATAGATCTAGATTGATCACTATAAAATGTCTAATGACAAAAAAAACAAGCAACTATAGATTCATTTTTTGCTAGACAATGTAGAATTTTGTAATATTTTAGTAATTATTAATTTATACTTTCGCCTTTTGCCGTTTCCACAGTTTTTGGACAACATCTTCTGCAAGTGTAAGTCGGCGCACTGCGTGAGTATATGTACGTAGGTTTTACATGTACAACATTGTATGTTAATGCCTTACAATGGTAGAGTACGAGGCATGGTTGCAAAACTCGCTAGGATTTGTCAGGTCGGTCGATTGGGGAGTTGCGAGTACTCGGCCTAGGCGGGGAGTACTCGAGGAGTACTCGGACATGATAAATTATAAATAAATTGGTCTTTGGGAAATTATATATATGTCATATATTATAAGCTCACTAATTTTATAAAAAAATACGTGAATATCTATTATAAATAAAAAAATACATGTTCACACACAAATATATTTCAAAACGTAATATCAATTATTTAATATTATAAACGTAGTAATCATTTTATTATTATTTTCCAAGGTATCTCCATGAAAAACAATAAAAATTCAAAAAAAATCGGTAAAAAAAACGAAAATCGGTGAAAAATGGTGAAAATCCGAGTTGGCCGAGTAGGGCCGAGTTGAGCTGAGTTGGACAGAGTAGGGCCGAGTTTGACCGATTCCGAGTAATATTGACCGAGTTGGTGAAAAGCGCCTCGGCCTTGCCGAGTTCCGAGTACTCGCCGAGTACTCGGCCGCTTAGGCCGAGTTTTACAACACTGGTACGAGGAAATTACAACCAAATTGACCCTTTCATGAGTAAACATGCTGAAGTCTTCACCTTTACTTGACATGATAATGTTTTTCCTTTTCATCAAACAACGTTTCGGTTGTATCATAGATATATGAATGATTTAATATATGGTTAAGATATATGGATGGTCTATGATAAATCATTCTTCTAGCTCATAGTGAAAACTCTATGGTATATGTGGTAGTGGGTCAATTTATTGTGTTTGGAATAATATAGTTGTTTTTCTACAAGGTAAAAGACTTTAGCAATATACATAATTGTTTTTTTTTAATTCAGTTTTTTCAATAGTTTTATTTTGTTTATTAAGTTTAACGTCATAACAAACCGAACCGATGCCTGACAAAATTGAATTCCCGCCGCATCGCGCGAGTTTCCTACTAGTATTATATATATATAGTTTGAAATTTTAATACAATAATCAAAGAAAGCAGATAAATTTTAAATACTTTTACAATTGAAATCAGTAAAATTGAAAGTGCAAAGAAGAGTGGCCGAGGCTTCGTGTATTGACACGGGTCCCTTAAAACGAATTCCGACTATCTACAAAAGAAACTCGAATGTTTTACTGGATACAACAGCCGAAGCTGTTGGTACAGACGGGGAGAACTTTAGCACCCAAAATTATACCTGATAGAGTAAGAAAAATGAAGATGAACCAAAATTTTAGTCGAATATTGTTTGAGTGTTTCATATG
This sequence comes from Flaveria robusta, assembly GCA_025506415.1. Classification (NCBI taxonomy): domain Eukaryota; kingdom Viridiplantae; phylum Streptophyta; class Magnoliopsida; order Asterales; family Asteraceae; genus Flaveria; species Flaveria robusta. The sequence goes on from CM046469.1 coordinate 25,272,351, forward strand.
TTTTTGGTGTGTTGGAATACTAGGCTAAGCTTAGTATTTATACTAAACTTGAAGTTGTAACAACTATTTCAAAATCAAAACAGAAAATAAAGACGATTGTTAATATTCAATGCTCTTTATTTTGATTTTGAATTTTGAGTTGAACCTTCCCAAGATTTCAAATTGACTAATTATTACAGCTTTTTACCATTCTAAACACTTAACTTAGAGCATCGATATCTCATTTGTCTTAGCTCTATTTTGGACGCGGTTTGTTTCGATGTGGAGCTCTCACATAATGGAACACAAAACCATTAAGAAATACAAATATTAACCTTTGTTAGATACTTTTATTTCTGTCCAAAGTTAGCAAAAACTCATTTTGTAACTTAGTGAAAAAACTCATTTTTCACCTCAAAATTCCTACATAATATTCTCTCTTACCTATACAAGGGTTCAACAAACCTGAGCTTTACATAAGGGGCTTTAACCATAAGTCAACCATACACTCGGCTTTTGTGAAGGTTATTAGCACAACAATAAAAATTGAAACCAAACCACGAGCTCTACTTATGTAACAAAAATAGAGTCTCGTTTATCTTAGATGTATATTCCTTGTCCTCAATGCTTTATCATCATGCATTAACATATTCAAGTGCCACTCCAACTTGCTATACTTTCCTACATACATATAAAAAACATCAGTAACTGCTAAGTAAGAGTATACATCTTATACATTGGAAGCAATTCATGTTTAAACAAAACACACGAGTAAGGTTACTCGGCATACCATACGCCATGGCACCGTGTGTCTGACTTCTTAGCTCCAACGTGTAACAGAATGTACATAGTGTAGGCTCCCATTAAGCAACGTAGAGTACGTTACGTTAGCATATTTTATGCCCCTGCATGTTCTGATTTTCTACATACAGAAAATGTATATCACGTATAAACGAGTTCATTAGACCAGCAATACAATTCATCATCAATGGATTACCTTTATATATATATAAATAAATGCTTCCATAACATAGTTAAAAATTCATTATTTGAATCTGAACTAACTTAAACAATAATTATGAACAACATTTAAGCTACAAAAATTATAACTCTTTTAAATCAATAAATTTCACACCAAAAAGGGTTACAATTCATTTTACTTTATTCTGAACATACACCGAGTTAGAAAACACTATAAACTCACTATTAACATATAAATGGATCGTTTCTCATACTGTCTCATGTTCAAGTTAGAACCATAACATTTACAAACTTTTAGGTCATTCTATTATTTTCACCATCTAATGCATATACTATTTTACTAGGTTGTCAAACACTTACCTTTGCTCATAGAATTATCCATATCTCGTTTCTTAATCCAATCTGGTGTTTAATTTCCAACCTTGAATGTAATTGGTAAACTGAATTCAATACCATACATATTGTAGAGAAATTAAAATCAAAGTTGGATAATCTGATAGTCATGAATATCACTTTCAGATCGAAATTATTCGGTGGTTCACCCGAATTAATTATTCGGATATAATTCAAACGAGATCAAGAACTAGTACGGATAATTGTGTGATTTTCATGAACAAAACGAAGAGAATTTGAACTATAGAGGAATGACCAAATGTCTGCAATTCGAATTTGGAGATTGGGATCCTTAACTACCATTTGACAATTTTTATTTTTATTTTTTAAAATCACAATGCCTTAAAATAGCGTCTTTTTCAAGCCCGAATTTCACATGTGAAATTCCAAAAAAAATATGTTTTTAATACATTTTCAATAAAGCACAACCAGGGGCTCTACCCTTTAGACCCCGATTCCAGGGGCTGCCCCCGGACCCCTCCAAGGGGCTTTGCCCCCTTAAAACCCCCATTGCTTAGGGGCTTCACACTTAAACATTATAAGTTATAATGTTCTAATGTTTAATCATGATAAACTCAAACAAGCATGCACTCCTCACCTCCTAACTTGTTTAAGGGATATTATAATCACATTGGAATCTATAGGTGTGCTTACAGGAGAACAATTGAAATTAAATTTCTTCAAAATCTTCTCAATATAATTAAATTGAGAAATTTTAATATAATTGTTCCCACGCTTGATCTTTATACCATAGATCACTTTAGCCTCCTCCATGTCTTTCATATCAAACTTAGATGACAAGAATTTCTTAGTTTTATCAACTTGATTTTGGTCGTTACCAAAGTTTAACATGTCATCTATATATAGCAAATTATAACTTCATTACCAGAAGTATCAAACTTGCTATATACACACTTGTCTACTTGGTGTAGCACAAAACCATTATACAACACAACATCATCAAACTTTTGATACCATTGTTTTGGTGCTTGCTTCAGACCATATAAAGATTTTATCAACTTACAAACTTTATTTTCTTTACCAAGCATACCAAAACCTTCAGGTTGTTTTATGTATCTTTCATCCAATTAACCATTTAAAAGTACAGTTTTTATATCCATTGGCGAGTCACAATGCAAGTGCTAATAATAATCTAATAGTAGAAATCCTAGCAAGAGAAGCATAAGTATAATAGAAATCAATACCTTATTTCTATCTAAGGCCTTGGATAACTAATCTAGCTTTAAACTAATCTATGCTATCATCTACCATCATTTTCTTTTTAAAGATCCATTTACACCCTAATGGTTTACATCTGAAAGGTAAATCAGCCAACTTCTACGTATTATTTTGCATAATAGAATCCATCTCATATTGGATTGCTTCTTTTTAAAATGTAACATCTTTATAAGCTATAGCTTCACTATAAGTCTTTGGATCTCTTTAATATTAAAACAATATTGATATTGAGATCCAACCTCATTCCTTGATACTTCAACTAAATAAAGTTAAATCACTATTAATACGAAATCACTATTGATTGTTATTATTTGAAAGCACCAATTCATAAAATCTCTTCCCTATAAACCTTCGTTTTCTTTGTGTAGTCGCCGAAAACCATCTCACTATTGAAGACCATAAGTCAATCGAGCCATAAAGTTGCCGGTCTTTCGGGTACCGTTCTCCCCTAGGAAGCTATGAAACCATCAAAAGCACAGGTAAAGTTCATGATTTCAAAAGGAGGTAAACAATTTTGGTTGCTATATAGACAAGACGAATATAGTTTGAAGTTTCTAAAATTTGAAAAATGAGAAATCGAAGTCGAAAATTGGAACTCTTGATGTTGACATAAAAACATTTATGTTTTAACCGGGAAGATGATACATTGTTAAATATATATATATATATATATATATATATATATATATATATATATATATAGGGATGAGTTCATATATATTATGCATACCCCTGGTTTTATGAGCACTTTGCATTAATTATCTCAAATTGATGTTTAAAATCATTCATTATGTTGTATTGTAGAATTATGCATCTTTCTAGAGATAAATGATGAAAACAAATATTTTATGAAAGTTTGTCAACTGAAAGTAGGTAACGCACGGTCGTGCCTGCTTGTGCTCCTACGAAGAAGGCTCAGCACGAGCTAAGACATAGCTTGTGCTTGGAAGCTAAATGATCAACACGACCATGCTCCTACCAAGCACGACCATGTCTGCTCTTATTTCTAAAGACCTTGGCTTGGTAAGAACAGAAGAACAACCGGTGCCTCATAACATTCCTGAACAACGAGTCTACTTTAGACACAGTTATGCTAACAATTAAACGTCATCTTTGCAAACATACAACCTGAGTACGAACCTGAAGGAACCAAGAAATTCAACAGTGGTCTCGAAGAGACACGCCAGTGCCTATCAAAGGCACGGTCGTGGGTGCACTAAGCACGACCATCTATCCCTTTATTCTGGCTATAAATAATGCCTTATTTTTTTCATTCCAAGGGTTGATGTTTTTGGGTAAAAACTCATTGTTTCATAACATCTTCCCAAAGGTTTTGAAGTCTTGAAAGCAAATTTTAAAGGCTAAACAATATCAATGAAGGATCAAGAAGCATCTACAACATGTTATATTTGGTTTTTAGTTTGATTTCTTGTTTCTTACCATGAATTTTGCTAGTTTAACAAGCGTCTACAATCCCGACCATCACATCACTCCTTTATTTCTTTCTTGACATGAAAAAATCTTGATCACTCAATTTGATGATTTACTGACCCAATTTAAGCAAAAGATGCATAACTTAGAATGGTATTTCTCTTTTGATAAATACTATATCAGTGAAAGCAAAGCAAAGAATTATATTGGCATTGGCCGTTAAGGGTTTACAACTTCACACATAAGATTCGAGTTCATATATATATATATTTTTTTGACCGGCTAATTGGATATTACTCGAGTACGCAACCCAAAATCACCCTTTGATTTCTTTTCCATCGATACGTCCTGCATAGTTGAGAGAAAACTCTCTCGCCCAACCTAGAATTTTTTTTGTCTATCACATGAGAAACTTGAACTCATTTTCTCTTCCTACTTTAATAAAGTGTTGTGTTACCCCACATCAACCGCTTGGGGTAAGATGATTGGTTTGTTTTTTATTAATTGATGTTTGCTTTTAGTTTTTTATATTTGTTTTTCTAAATTATTTCTATCTATATTACTAATGTCTTTAACAAATTCCTTGTTTGGATGTTATTTCTTTGTAGTCTTGATTTTTAATATAATTCGTTTGGGTATTAGGTTTTTTTTTTTTTTATTATTATTATTATTTTTTTTTTTTGCGGATTTTATTTTTTTACATTTCATTGTTTCTTTACTAAATGGCTTTGAATTTATCAATGTAAATTCAAAACTTTACACGTGATTTTTACTTGAATCTAAATTTTTATCTAAAACTAAGTCATGTTCACATGACAATGCACGACAAGTGAGTTCTGTTTACGTGGAGCAAATCAAGTCGTAACACTTGGAGAATTGACATACTTATATTTATTAGTGTCTAGACATCAAAATTTTCAATGTTTTAACCCGCCGCTGTCATTATGCGCGGGTGTTAATGCTAGTTATAGTTATAATTCATCATTTGACATGTAGCCACTTAAAGATAAGCGCATGGTAGGGTTTATGTTAATTAACGAGGTATGGTACAATTAAAAGAAGAAAAAAAGAAAGAAACTTATCAAGAAAGCTATTTTTGCGCATTATATATTACTTATGAGATTAAAATAACAATATGGTCATGATACACGAAACATACATACTTTATCTACGTTCAATCATGTATCATCAATATAATCACATTAATGCTTTTGCAAATACATTTTTTATGCTATGATAGTGATATGTCACCTTTCACTTGGTTATCATTAGACCATCTCTTTATTGTTGACTAAACAATATTAATTGTGTGGGTGATCATGTTACGTATATTCATTGAAGACTCATACGTAAGAGAGATTATGATGTCTATTAGAAGGTGTGCTAAAGAGTTCAAAAATTCGATATTGAAAAGAAGCGAGTGAAGTAATAAACTAAGGTTTTTGAAATAGCATATGGTTAGTCGTCACTTGTTCTTGGATATTGAGGTCTCGACCAAATACTCATGTGAAGGTTCTTTTGAGGTTTGTCAGTGTGAGAGAAGTAGAACTTTTTTGTTTTACATGCCACATTGTATGCTTGAGAGATGTAGTTCATGTTCCAAGCGTATCAAAAACTGTAATATTTCTTAAAAAGTTGGTTGAAGATTGATACAATGTAAAATTTATTTTTGGAAACGGGATGTGTATAACGTAAAGTGAATCAAGTTTACAATTTTTTTAGGTGTAGAGATTTATTATGTGTGTTGTATCGTGACTGTTACTAATAATTTACCATGTGACTTACTATTAGTAACAACCATAGTTGCATCAGTTGTATGATGTTTATGCCTAAAGTCTACATGTTGTCTCCAACAGTTCGGCATAGACATTAAAAGCATAATTGTAAGACGTTAAACTTTCATTCATTTATTTCAACGGAATTTAAATATCATTATGTAATCATTTATCTTTAAACATTATATCATGAAAACTTTAATTAAGCATGAACTTTTAGCTACAATGTCAGTCTTGATCTTTCCATCCATGCCAAACTATCATCATTATTGCCCATTACCCGTGAAAGTAAATGCATATAAAATTCAATGTTGTTAACTGAGGTTTAGTTTTAACTTTGACAAAATATTTTATCATGTCAGTTTTTAACATTCATTAACAAGTAATAACTATACAATAGTTATGCTTTGTAACTTTAAGTTTCACTATTAGCTAAATTCAACTATTTTTAGTTAACAATACTTTAGTTAGTATTTTTCTTTATCATTACTATTTCTATACTTTATCTTTATCTTTGAACTTGTACAAGTACAAAACTCATGTCAAGTGAACATACACCTAACATGGATCCTTTCAGAGTAAGTATGCACGTGATATAATTCCTATCAGATGAGTATGCACAAGACATAACTCCTATAAGGTGACAATGCACAAGGCATATCTCCTATAATGTGAGTATGAACAAGACATGACTTCTATCACGTGAGAATACACAAGGCATTTCTCTCTCTCTCTCTCTCTTTCTTTTTCTCTCTCTCTCTCTCTCTCTTTCTCTCTCTCTCTCTCTCTAAGACAAATTTTTAGTCTTTCTCTATAGAAAAATTAAAGGTTCCCTTAAAAGACTCTTGAAGTTTCAAGTCTTACACCAGTTCTTCATGTTCTACTGATTTTAATATCTTAGGATCTACTACAGTTTAAGGGTTATTGGATTTTAATAATCTCAAATTTAATTTATTAGCCGAGATTAATTCCAACTCAGGAAATGTTTGAAGACACTCAAAACTTTAAATTTATTTTCCTACAATGATCATTTACTAACTAAGAGTTAACCTCCGTTATTTTTTTTTTATGAAATGGGGCCAAGATTGAATCATTTTCAACTACGCCGTCAGCCAGACTCCACCAAGTTCGTTTTTTGGTGTCTAGTCTCCAACGTCAATTGAAATCTACCTCGAATAAGTTAAGTGGTTCAGATCAAAAGGTGAAGATTGACGGGTTTTAGGGTGCAGATTGACGGACCAAATGATTGATTTTAACTTTCGGCTTAGTGTTTTGGTCATATAAACAGTCAACGCTATCGAAAACTAACGGTGTTAACTCTCAGTAAAAAAGAGATCGTTGAAGGAAAATAAGCTCAAAGTTGGGGGTGTCTGTAAACATTTACTGAAATTGGGATTAATCCCGAACAATAAATGAAAGTTTGAATTATTAAAATCCAATAACCCACAGTTTAATAAACCTCAGCTTGTTTGATCATCAGTACTCAATACAAACAGTGAGTTCTCGCAGCCTCCTTTTTTGTTATACTATTTTCACACACATGACTATTTTAATATTCCAATATCTTGATACTTCAAACCACTCTACACTCTCACTTTGTCTGTGGAAACATTTTTTTTAAATTATGTGCGAGACATATTTTTAACTTGTGTTTGAACCTGGTTTGGAACATTACTAATACTGTAGTGAGATTGCATGTAAACATCTTATCATAATATTGTTGGATTAGACTCAAAACTTAACAAACAACATTTCATTGGTTACATCATTATACCATTCATCTAGCAATGTCCAGAGCCTAATGGGCAATATTGCATTGGTTACATCACTATGGCATTCATCTAGCAAAGTCCAGATCCTAATGAACAACATTTCTTTGATTACATCATTATGGCATTCATCTGGTGACGTAATTCAGAGCCTAATGACCTTTTATTGGTTATATTATTATAACATTTATCTAGCATAGTCTAATGAATAATATTTCATTGGTTACATCATTATGGCATTCATTTTGGGAATTCAAGATCTTAATGAACAATATTTCATTGGTTATGTCGTTATGGCAGACGTAGGCCGGTGTCTATTGAAGAATATCACACCATGTACAAAGGTACAACATCTAAACTAGATTGTAATCTCATTTTCAAACGTACAGTGTTTGTTTCATTTTAAACTAAAGACCTTCGAGTTCACCAACTATTTTAGTTAACACTCTTTAAGTATGTGTTTTTCACAATACAAAAAAAAAAAAAAAAAAAAAAAAAAAAAAAAAAAAAACTAAAAGCAATGGGACTAGGTTTAAACCTTAGAAGAGCAATATGCATCTTTGACCAATAATTAGTTTTCTTTGTATCATGTACTACAAATGCAATTTATGACTCATTTTGAGAACACCCAACGTAATTCCACTTTTAGTATTTCTCTTGTGAATGATGTGCTTGTGATACTAGAATTAGTTATAATTCTCGTGTTACCACCTTGACGGGGGTGTGACAGTGGTGTGACAGTGGTGACATGTATGTATTTGATGGGGCTCATCCATGTCAAATGACCGTGTCAGCATTGGACGTTCATCTAGAGCAGATGGGCAACACTTGTGGATTGGGTCGGTTTTGGTGATACTTCTTTGGGCTTTTAAGAGAAAATGATAAAGGAATCATGTCTTCTAAGAAACATGTGAGTTGCAGCAAGTTCAAGTAGTTTTAAGTGTTAACGTACTCCTGTTAAAAGAATATTATTGCTTATTAAAGCGAGCATGACAAGTGACATAAACTCAGGAGGTGGCTGGACCAAGACATTTATATATAGCCCTTGTATTGGGAGCCATACCTGATAAAGTTGCAAGGAAGAATGTGGGTGGAAGCTTATTGTCTTCATAATCATGAAGATAAAGGAAAACTTCACAACCGTAAGCTTTAAAGTTGTTGTATTAGGCACATGAGGAAATAAGAGCTTAAAAAGAGTTGTATAATCCAATACCGTAGTAGATAATTTGTTTATGATGTAAACAACAGAGCTAAAAGAATCAACCCAATAGAAAGCAAGGACATAGCATTGCTAAACTTGTTTCAATGATATGTCTATGCTTCCCTTCCACACGAACGTTTTGTTAGGCAGTACATGGACATGATAAACGGCAAAGCTTCCCTTCCACGAACGCTAGGCAGTATATGGACATGAACAACGACAAAGCGTGCCATTTTGCTCAAATAAGTATCTGATAGTTTGATTGACAAATTATAACCTCAATCATATGTGAGAATTCGGTTTTTACAAAATCAATAAAGTGGTAAAATGGAAGCAAACTCAAACTTGGCTTTTGATGGGTAAACCAAGTGAAGATCTATAATTCTCAACCAAAGAAATATGTGGAGGACCCACAAATCACAATGTGACAATTCAACAGATGCAAAGACATTTGATCATTATATTATATATTAAAAAACAACTTCACAGCTACAGTGAAGTTTGCTTTTTAATATATTGGCCACACAAATTTACAAAATGTATTTAGAAGTTTGTATTTTTATATAATGACCACATATTTTTATAAAATATATTTAAAACCCAAATTCTAATTAGGATTAACAACAAAGTTTTATATTTTTGCTTTTTGACACAAAAATTTATTTTTTTTTTGTTTTTAGGTTCAAACATTAGTATCGGTATTCGATATTATCGGAACCGGTATCGGTATACGCTTTTGTGGTTTCCGATAAGCCGACCCGACAACGAAGTAAGTCACGGTAGCGTAAGACAAAGGAAAACAACCAAACTTCGTTACGCGTAACACAGGTGAAGTTTGCTTTTTGACCACAAACGTTTATTTTTTTGTGTTTTTGACGTCAAACATTAGTATCGGTATTCGGTATTTAATCGAACTGGTATCGGTATACGCTTTTGTGGTTTCCGATGAGCCAACCCGACAACGAAGAAAGTCACGGTCGCGTAAGACAGGGAAAAACAACCAAACTCCCGCGCGCGTAGCGCGGGTTAAAACACTAGTTTAATTCAAAAGACAAACAATGTCCTTTTGCTAATTGACAAGAACAAAAAATAGGTTGTGGTGGAATAAAAGTAACAGCTAAATATCCAACTTATTCAAAAGTAAAATACTTTTTCATATTGAATTTTACAAAGTTAGCACTCGAAGTTGCAAACAGTTGAATCAGTTTTAACATAAATACTATATTGAATTGTAATTGTTGTTTATTTACAATATAAAATTGATGTTTGGAAAATTCTTCGTATTAGTAAAACTTTGCTATTTCTTAGAAACTAGCATTACAGTATTCATTTGTCATGGAGTTTGAAATTTCAAACCTTTTAACCCACAAAACGGCTTTCTATTTTAATTTTAAGGAGAATTGTATTTTAGTAATCCAAAATATGACTTATTTCACGATAATAATCTATACTATTAGTTTGTCTAATAATCTTAACTTTTGTATTTGTTGTTAAGAGCAAGCCTAGTAGCATAATTATCATCGATTTACACTTGATTTGCACTCATTTTTCACTTCATTTCATTGTATGTTTTCCTATTTCATTCGCAATCATCTTTGTAAGCAAAATCAAACGAAAATTAAGTATAAATTAATGAATGTTTATGCTAGTACAATTGTACTCAATAACAAAAATGAAAGTTAAGATTATTATTTGTCAAATTGATATTATGAATTATTATCGACCAAAAAATTATAATTTGGATTATTAAAATCCAATTTGCTTGAAGAAAAAATATTATAATATAGTTTTTAAGATTCATTACAAACTAATATTTTTGATCTTTAAAAATAATAATAAGTACATTAGTCTAACAAACAAGAGAAGAAATATACACCAAACAAATAATCAAATATTGAAAACTAACTCATTTTCCTATCAATAGTATTCATCTGCATATTCATCGTTGTAATCATCATCTTCTTCATCTTCATTTCCATCCTTGTCCTTATATTCATTCTCGTCCTTGTCATCATATTCATCCTCATTCTCTTCTTCGTAATCATCCTCGTCTTCATCTTCGTCCTCATCCTTGTCTTCATCTTCATATTCATTTCCATCCTCTTCCTCGAATTCATCTTCGTCTTCACTTCTATATTCATCCTCTTCCTCGTCCTCATACTTAATTTCATCTTCATTTTCATCCTCATTTTCATCCTCTTCCTCATATTCATCTTCGTCATCATTTTCATATTCATCCTCATCCTCGTCCCCATACTTAACTTCATCTACATTTCCATCCTCTTCCTCTAGTTCATCTTCGCCTTTGTTTCCATATTCATCATCATCCTCGTCCTCATCCTCGTCCTCATCCTCATAATCAACTTCATCATCATTTCCATGCTCGTGTTCATTTCCGTCAAAGAGAAATTCACTAGCAAATATAGCCCCAATTGTTCCTGCAAACAAAACGGCTTTAGTACCCACTTTGATTCCCACATTCTTCACAATCTTTTTCATCAACCCATCTTTCTTCTTTCCTTTAACTTTCTCTTTAAGTCTACACACTTTCCCTATGTGCTCCTTCTTACCACTTATTCTTTTTCTAGAGACTTTGTTGTTGCTAATTCGCATACTACCATCTTTCTTCTTTGTTCCAGTCATAGTGGATCTTTTTCTAGTGTTGGATCCACCAACTCTAGAAGCATTCCCGGTGGTGGTTATGGATCCACCCTTCTTACCAGATACTACCACCAGTTGAGAGAACTTATGTGAAATTATGATCTCCCCTTTTACCTCCCCAGAATTTGGTATCTTCACCGGATAACTAGCTTTCTTCCTTGAACCATCTCCCGCGAGGAGCTCTATGAAGGGAACTTGAACTTCTCCTATCATCCGATCGATCAACATACCGTCATGTTGGATCTCACAGAAGAGGACATAGTCGTTCGTCATGGGATCGACCTTGAATTCCGTGGGATAATCCCATATAGGATAAGAACCACCCTTCTTTGCGACGTTGGTTTTACATATTTCCGACACCACGTCCCCTCCAGCGATCCATAATGTGGCATAGGGATTCATGGTTCCAAAGAATTTGATGTCATGCAGATCCTTTGCCGAATGGAGGACTATCTCTAGCTTGTGTGACTCCATTTGCATTACGGTGATGTAGTTTAGAAATAGTATAGGTTTTATAGGTGAAAAAGAGCATGAAGCTATTAATAAACTACACTCATGATGATTGTCATGGAGGATATATATATATATATATATATATATATATATAGAAAAAAACAATAACGTGTATCATGCATGAATCCATATACATTAGTAGTAAATGTAATGACTTTGAGTCAACTGCTGAATGGAAGGTTGATCATGATGCTCGACCAAAACGTAAAATAATACATGCTTTTAATTATTATTTAAACTGATAACTTCCGAAAATATATTTATATATTTAAGTAAAATTTTAATTTTTTGAAAGATTTCAAAGTTTAATTAATATATATCGAGTATAATATTTATATTTTTGGCAAATTAGTTTCTTCAATAGTGTTTAACATATATTGACAATTGAAGAATAACGTAGGTATTACATCTCGAATTAATATCATAAATCGGTTCAAGGTTTCATGCACACTACGTTAAATAATCCGACAAATTTTATTGAACTTGGTCTTTAGACGTCCTTCCATTATCATTTGACATGTAGGCACTTAAAGATAAGCACATGGTAGGGTTTATATTATTTAACGACGGATGATATGAATTAAAAAAAATTTATCAACCAAGCTAATTTTGCTCATTATATATAACTATGTGAAATAAAACTAATCATACAGTCATGATACACGAAACATAGCTACTTTACATCTATCAACAATATAGTCATATTGATACGTTTGCATATACATTTTTTATGCTATGTTAGTCATAGATGTCACTTTTCATCACTTGCTTATCATGAAAAACCATCTCTTTATAATTAATTAAATAATACTAAATATTTGTTAAGTGATCGTACGTGTCACGTTTTCACCGCTTTTAACTGTTAACAAAGCCCCCCCACCCCAAAACTTTTATTCGTTGAAGACTAATATGTAGAGAGATCTTGATGCTTGCTAGGATGTTTGTTAATTAATAGAGAGTTTACTAATTTGATATTGACATAGAGGCGACTGAAGTAATAAGTAAGGGTTTTATGGATCACATGGTCAATCGTTGCTTGCTCTTGGATCTTAATGTGTAGATCAACCACTCATGTGAGTGGACGTAGGTCTTAACAAATTGGTTTTCGCATAATCCTGTCTGTTGGGACAATGATTTATTAAATGGATTAATAATAATTAGAGTTATTGAATTTTAATAATCTTAATTTTCATTTATTGGTCAGGATTAATCCCAACTCAGTAAATGTTTGAATACACTTCCAACTTTAGATTTATTTTACTCCAATGATCACTTACTAACTGATAGTTAACTTCCGTTAGTTTTTTTCATGAAATGGGGCCAATATTAAGCCATTTTTTAACTACGCCACCACCCAACCTCCACCAAGTTCGTTTTTCGATGTCTAGTCTCTAACATCAGCTGAAATCTACCTCGAATGAGTTAAGTTGTTTAGATCAGAAGGTGAAGATTGACGGGTTTTAGGATGCAAAAGTTACAAATTGACGGATCAGATGGTTGATTTTAACTTTCGGTTTAGTGTTTTGACCGTATAAACAATTCATGTTATCGAAAAACTAACGGTGTTAACTCTTAGTTAGTAAAAGATCGTTGAAGGAAAATAAGCTTAAAGTTGAGGGTGTGTGTAAACATTTTTTGAGTTGGGATTACCCTCGGCCAATAAATGAAAGTTGATATTATTAAAATCCAATAACCCTAATAATTAAGATTTCTTGTTTTAATAATTACTTGAAACTAGTATTTAGCCCACCGCATTGTGGCGGGCCAAGTAGCCCAATGTTATACCACTGTCAACGATAAAGAGATATTCAAGAGATATTCTACTGGGGCAACTCTTGATCAAAGATTGAAGGGAGGATGTAAAGTCTACTAGCAAGTTAACATCCACTTGAACTTCTATAAACTGACTTTGTTCTTTTTTTTTTTCTTCTAACTCTTTACATTTCATATATATCATTGTTTGCATTGTTTATTAACAAGAGTTTACTTTCAAATAAAAGTTTTTAATTAAGAAAACTTTCATCCCTCACCCAAACCTTTTAGATTTCTAGATCGTCTTTTAATTAATAACGTCTTTATGTCTTTAATAAAAAGAACTTGGTTAGAATCCAGTTTTCCCAAAAGTATAAGAACTTAGAAAAAAATGAAAGATCATTATATTATGAGAGTTTGTCTTATTAAAATTAATTAGGTTGGTATGTGATGGGTATAGCCCGAGCAAGTAATACTTAGATCAAATCCTAAAGCACAGCTTAGCAAGACCGGACCGCAATATGAACAATTTGGTGGAAGAAGTCATGACCAGTAACATACAAAACATATTGATCATGCATCAAAATGTCAATATGAAGCTAAACCTGAAGTTCACATTCGTAGTGGAAGAAGGCAAGTTCTTGGGCATTATAGTCACAAAGTTCTTTTGAGATTTAATTGGAAGACTAGTCACATTGAAGCGCTTCCTATCCAGAATGACGGAGAGGATATACCCATTCATCACCATGTTAAAAAATTATATCAAGAAAAATGATTTTGAATGGACGAAAGAGGCAGAACTAGCATTCCATGCAATGAAGGAGCACCTATGCACCCTCCCAACCTTGACAAGCCCCATACCAAGAGAAGTGCTAACGGTATAACTATCGATGACTTCCCAGGCGATAAGCCTGATGGCCAACAGACAAAAAGCCTAAGTGCCATCTAATTTATTAGTAGGATCCTTAAAGATGATGAAACAAGGTATCTCGTCATAGAAAGCCTAGCCCTAGAATTAGTATATGCCTCTAGACTATTAAGAAGGTACTTAGACGATCACCCTATACAAGTGATTATACAAGTTCTAAATCTAAAAACATGAGTAATCATATATAGGTTAAACATATTTACTAACACAAACCCTACACCTGGAATGGGTCAGGGGTGATTCAGCTACTCATGATGATAATTTGATCATTGATTTTTTTATTTTATGCTTGGGTTGATGATTGGAATATGGTGGAATAATTAGTTCTAGTCTACCCAAATTGCCCAAAATCACCATTTTTCTCTCAAAATCGAAGTCCCCTTCAAAACTAGGATTATCCCCTTTTTATATCATCCAAAATAACAAAAATCCAGAAGAAAACTGGGTCATGCGTGGTGTTTGTTGCACCACCACAGTCAATAATTGTGTTGGAGACGTCAGCATATTTGTTGGTTTAGCAGTTTTAGTTAATCATTTAAGCACTTAGATATTTATACAATTCATGTTTTAATGGAAATAATAAATAAATAAATACAATAATAAATTAAAACAAATTTTTAAATATCAAGATAAAATCATGACAATGTTTCTAAAAAAATCAAACAATCATCACCATCCCATCTCCTTCATCACCTCATGATCATCACCATCACCACTCCTCCAAGATAAAGTGATGGGGTTTGTTATTATTTTAATAATACCACGTACATAATTTTTGCTATAAATACCATGCAAGACTATGGCATTTCTTGCTCCTTCCACAAATACATATCTCTCTCTAAAGTCTCAATTTTGGTCTCTCTTTCCCTCTTTAAAATTCGAGCCTTAAGGCTCTCGCTAGCCTCTGAAGTTTGAAGCTTTGCAACAAGTGTACGTTTCCAAGTCTTTCACCTTGGATCCATCCATGTAACTTAGGTAAGCTTTCGTTTAAGTATTCTTACATTTTTCTTTGCCACTTCAGCCCCATAACTCGACGTACATGTACACATAATCAACAAGAATAATCAAACACTAAAAAGAGAAGCATGAAAAGTAATCATTGTTCTTTTTTCTCCATTCTAACATATGTTGATAAAACAATGGTTTGTATTTGTATACCACTATTTTACATTTTTAGTGAATAAAAATGGTGATCCATGATCAAACAGATGCACAAGCATGCCTCCAACATATGGATCTGCAATTACATAATACTTAAATTTCATTGATGTATACATACGCATATATTACCCCTATTCTTTAATAGACTTGAGTTACAAAAAAAAGATATATATGAGTACATGTATATATGAACATACAAGAAAAACACAAATTGAAGATATATGACTCTTTCCAACTTATATATAAAAATGGGTATTTACATTTTTAAAGGACATGCATACGATGTTCTATGTATAAGACATATTTTCAAGTCACCAATAGTTTGGTTAAGTATTTTCATGCAAATAATATGCTAGGGTATCATTACCATACATATGATCAAATATAGTGTTCAAGTAATGGTCACACATACATACCTAGCACAATATAAGTTATGAGCTTATGAAATCATTCACGCATACATATGACCAATTTCACCCAATATAAGGTTTAATATCTTTGACATTATAATGGTTTATAATATGGAATTTGGATACTAGACACAATTTATTTTGGAAATCATACTAAATTGGGTCGTCTTAATGCTGGATTTTCATCGTAAACCCTAAAAATTATGTTTTGGGTTATCAAAGATTTACTAAACTTCATATTAATTTTTCAAATATGATGTTTATACTTATGTCATATTAACCATTGTAAACTTGTGTGGTTATGCAAATGATTACCAAGTCAAGAAGACATTATCATACAAAATATGTATTTTGGCAAGCATTTCACACTAGTGTTATTTACATTGTTTTACAATGTAAATTCCATACTCATCATATCATTAGAAAATTGGTGTCATACTATTAAATTGAACAAGGTTTATATAGTATTATTAAGTCATCATATTGTCCAAACATTTCTTTAATAGGCAAGCAATAGCACTATAGTTTCGTACATCTAGAAAGTAAGAAGGTGACACATGAATATACATACATTGACTCTTTAGGGTTGGCCTTTCAACTCAATAGTATCTACTTGCATTGTAGCATATGATTAGGACCAATACCATGACTATATTCATGGATATATTATCACATTCCAAACATCCTAAGTTGAATTTCATGGCGTCTTTTTACTATTTTATAATTTGAGGGAAAGCATGCCTTTAATTCCTTATATGATAGTATGTGAGTGAATTCTATCAATCACTATGTGTGCATGAGTTAATTGCTTATTCCAGGTACTTGTGTAAGTCTTTGTATTATTCCAAAACTATAATCGTAACTTTAGAGGCCATAAAAACATTTGAATAGTACTATTGGGTGTGACGCTCGTGCTCTTGCTTAGTCACTCTAACCTGGTAAAGACAAAAGAGTGCATGTTGTAAAACTCTATTACGCATTATCTTTAGTGAATGATGCACGAGTCACAAGTCCATCTTGGTTTGGTTATAAGTTCATGTTGGCCACATATGTTATTATCATATTTAATCACTCATGATTTTAACTAGCTTTGCATATGTTTTCCAAATGATGTTTTAAGAAACAATTTATATCGAGACATTTAAACCTATGAAATCACCAACCATTTTGTTTCACACATTTAAGCATGATTTTCAAGAGATAATCAAGTGGTTCAAGAAGACATTCAAGTTAGGAGTGTAGATGAGGATTGTTACATATAGGCTTATATATTAGAACTTTTCATTAGAATCCTTGATGATGTACTTAAGAAAATTATAGTTTAATGTTTGTAGTATCTCAAATGAAATGTCATTTAGTTATTATCTTAAAAGCAATGTGTTCATGATATACAGCTTCGTTACACTTCTCGTGTTCCACTTCTGGAACATATAAGACATTAAAAGTGATAAGAAATAATATGAGTTGTGAATGTATGTGTCATGTGTGAGTTTAATGGTCAAATGTGATATGATGAGACATGAGTATGCTTTTACACCTAGAATAATCTCCTTGAATCCCCATATTCAGAAAAGTATTGAAGAGTTTAATGGTCAAATGTGATATGATGAGATGATCCGCTATCAAAGAGCCTTGTTGGTGAATCTTGGTTCAATCTTGAGGTGGTAACATTTGCAACAGGAGTCTTTGGGGCAGTATTGTTGATGGTGATATTATTTTCTTTCAAGAACCGAGCAAGCTTGTGACATTGTTTGATCTCATCTCTTGGAATGTATAATATTGGTAAAAAAACTGAGCTTTAAATAAACAGGAATTCTTACAACTTTGTTGTTCGTTGGATGGTATTGGCAACTTGCCTTGGACATGTTTTGCTTATTTGAATCTTGACCATAGGATTGATTTGAAGAATGAATTGATTGGCGATGAGCATAGTTAGTAGTAGTAATGACTTGAGGTGTGAGCTAAGTTTCGGTCTCCTCTAAGGTTTTTTTGAAATCAATAGGTTTAACGAATAAGGCATTATACGAGAGTGGAGTGTCTCTAATTTTAATGGAAGCTACTATGTTTGTGTACTCATTTCCAAGTTATATAAGCATTATTTGATGGTTTTAGTTTTAAGGAAATAATGTGTGATCTATAAACACTTGCATAGCTCATGGTGAGACCTTCCCATGTTTAACTGGTTATGGTAGCGGATGATAAGATTGGTTGTATGCTTTTGGAACAGTTTCCGAGTATTGCATTGATTAGAATATGATCCTATCCATACCATTGGTTGAAGTTTGGATTAGGTTTCTTCTTCTTAGCATCAAGAAACTTAGGTGGTGGCAATAAGGAACCATCAATGAATATTTCAAGGTTAAGTACAATGAGACTTGAATGGATTTGTTTACGCCAAACCGGGAAATTTGACGTAGTTATTTTGATCAGAAAATGAGTTGCGGCGGTGATATGAATGATGGAATAGGAACTAGAAGTGCTTATGATAGCCATGGTTCAAAAAGAGTAAGGCAGATGGTGGATTGAGAACTCACAAGAATCATGCTTAATGTTCCCTTATCATAATTTGGTTTTTGAAAAAAGTGACCCACACTATAATCTCCACTTAGAAATAACAAATCGTTAATAAGAGGACTCGATGTGACACAAGAATTCATTTATTTGAACTTAAAACACTCAAACAACTAGATAATAATTGTAAAGAGTTTGCTAAAGAATTTAGCTTTAAAATTCTAATATCACAATACAATTTCAGAAACAATCAAATAGTGTGGTTATTAATGGTGGTTGGTGAACTAAGTGGTTGAATATATAGTTGATTTATTAAGATAATTGAAGTTGTGCAGGCTTGTGTTTCTTGAGGCATCGTACATAAAATCAACAATTTTGGAATCGTATGTGACTTGGCATTAGAAATAGTGGTTCTTATATGCGCTTTCTCAAAAAAAATCTTCTCGAATCATAAAGACATCTTAGATGTTGCAGTTGCTAAATGAGGTTTCTGAAAAAAGCATTTTAATATAATTGGTGTGAACTTTGATGGGACATCTAAGAGAATCACACTTCTGAATTGTGAATATGAGATTCTTTTATTGACTAAAAAATATCTGACAAGGCTACTAAATATGTACAGAAGTTGCCCTTGAGAAGTGCGATAACCTCTAACGTGAAAAAATTTCCCATGCAACCCCTATGGTGTTGCATGCATGCATAGTGACCCCATTTTTGAAAAATGTTCTTGCGAGAACAACCAAGAAGCCGAAAACAAAAGCAAGCATCAAAAGATGCAAAGAAAAGCGCTAGTAAGCAATGAAGAATATTAAATTATCTAAATCTTTTTATGGAATTAGATCAACTATTGCTCTATAAGTGTGGTGACCAAGCATATATATCCAAATAAATGGCATTCTCAAGAGCTATGTACTTCATAAAAGTAGCAAATTTTGTTGGTGTTGTTGAATGTGTGTGGTGCATACTTGATAGTGGTTTAGTCTCCGCACTGATCGAGAGATGGCATCCAATGACTCAAACTTCTTAGTTGCTGATTGGAGAAGACACAGTTACCCTACAACATGTATAAGTTTGGTAGGATCTACCAATAGAGGGTAATATGGTGCATGGAATTAATCCTATAACATCCAATCAAATATCATTATGGTTTTAAAATTTTATGGGTGCTCCACTACCACCAAACTCTGTAAAAATGGTTTAAGTTAAACTTGCATCATATTCTAGAATTTTTAAGTTAGACTTAAATAAAAATCCAATGGAGCTACAATGTATTCAATGTGCAAAGTTACTAATATTTTTTATGCTTAGCGTAGTTTTATTTCCTAATGCATCTTCCAACTTAGTCCACATGAATTACTTAAACCACCTAAAATCTAAATGCCCGTGGTGGATTGATTTGGGGAAGTACTGCATTGGCTGATCTGCACTTACAACTATGTAGGATCACAAATGTATTATATGTTGAGGCTAGTGGTCCTAAGTTCTTACTACATCTACGGGCGTGGGAAAATTTCATGTGCTTGCTCCACAAAGATCTCAGACATTGATTTCACGAAACCATATGACGTTGCATTATAAAAAAGTTAGACATATATATCATATATGTTTTAAATCTAAATATGTATACTTGTAACATATGACGGGGTCATTCAAGTTACATTTACGCCATTTCTTATGTGTTAAACGTGTATAGAAGTCAATTGCATGCTTTAAACAAGGAAATGGTAACTCAATTTACAATTAATATCATTATTAAAGAATTGATTTATTTAGTTTCTTTGTTCTAATTTAACTATTATATTTTGTTTAAGTTTAATTGGACGTCTTATGATACTAATCCCCACCAGTTATAGGAAATGTGTATGAGAGGTGTAAAAAGTTCAAAGAATGAAAAATATTTAATAGTTTGTGAAATTGCCAAATCGTACTTGCCTGGTAGGGTTTTGAGATAATTTGGCAGTTTCACCAATTCCTACCAACACACTCTTTAATGTGAAGGAAGATAGAATTCACAAAAGAGGTCGGGTTGGTGAACAAAAAAAACTAGATTAGCAAACATAAAGCAGACATTTTGTCATGACAGTCCCAACATGAGCATGCTATGAATGAATAATACACTGCTTTATCCATTCCCAATCTTCAGTACATGGAGTGGTATAGGTCACGTACCCTTTAGTATATAGTTGACCTAAGATATGTTGATGATAACCCGTAGAGGTTTCCAAACATAAGGGGAGGTTGCAAATGATGGTATGTTTTATTTGACATTTAATAAATAAATTAAGTTAAATAAATATTAAAAATATCTTTATATGTAGTGGGACAAGATGAGTCAAATCTATCAAAATTCAAGGAAAGATTTCATACTAAACACAGCTCGTGAATATATGAGATATGCAAATGCACATCATCATATGAGTTACCAGCTAACCCATATGACTCAACATAGCCTTTGTCGTATGGTGCTATAGATGTCCTAACATAGCTTTGTCAGACTAGACATCTTAAACATATGCATTAAATTACTTCAAACATGTCTTAGACAAAATCTATGAATGGCATTATCTTTCCACACTTGAAGATTTTTCATGGCACTAGTTATTCCCTAATGTCTATTAGAAATAAGACACTACTTCTTTCCTTTTTGCATTACAATATGCAATCAAAACTATTGAAAAAACAAACTCCAAGTTTTCATAATTTCTTCATCGATAATTGCATAAACTACAGGCAATATGTAATTGTTTGCATTTCTTGCTACCGTGGTAATCATCTTACCCCAATAAGATCCTTTCAAGTGAGTGGCGTCAAAAGATATAACTGGTTGGCAATACTCGAAAACTTTTATTGCAGGCCCAAACACCGTGAAAACGTATTTAAAATTATAGCACTAAGACGATCAAACATTATGATGTAACCATTCAACAACAGTAGATGGGTTTCACGTTTGTAATGCTACAGTGTACTTATGTAACTCCATATAGTTACTCACCCAACTTCCGTAGATCCTTTTGATAATAGCTTTTCAAGCCCGCCACGCCTTACTATCAGAAACATCAACATTTAGTTGATCTTTTACATGTGCGTGAATTTGTTTAACTGGATATGCGATGCTGACGAATAGCATGGATGATGTATATTGCAATATCTCTAGATTTCAGGCTCCCATTGTTGTTTCTAGGCATTATCACACAACAGTTATGTTAAGCCACTCATCTAACAATTCTCCACATATGATCGTTGCTATTTTTGGTGGTGTACACAAACCATTAATAGCACGGACCACTTCAAAAATTTGTGTTGCAATTGTGGTTTGTTGACATGCATTTTGCTCTCCATATAAAACATATACTTTCAACAACTATTAGCTCTCTGTTATGAATAAGATTCCATAACCGAACAATATGTGTCAGTTCACCTTTGCCTTTAAAGTACATACCGACACAAATTTCATTAGATTCTTCATTACATATAACAATATCATCGTCAATATCAAATTTAGCGGCTTCGTAAACTCTTAGTTCTTTAGGATCTTGAGAATAATTAATAACTCTTTGGGATGATTCTTGAATATTCAAAGAATTATATTGTTTCAGAATTTCACGTTCAGCGACATCATCATCACAAGATTCATCTGCTAATGGAGCAACTTTAGATTCTTCATAACTTTGTGTTGCAGCTTCAAATTCATATTCATATTCTTCTTGACTATCATCGGTATAGGTTGACTGGCCAGCCTGATGTGGATTGCTTTTTTTTTTCTTCTATTTGTTTTTATTAATTATATTGGTTTTAAAAAAATTGTAAACAAAAAGACAGACAAAAACCGTATTTTTTGTGTCTTTTGATTTTGCAGAAGCATATGCTATTACATCTATATCTTAATAAAAATGCTTTCCTTTTCTACCAATACTTTAGTTTAACCAAAACCAACATTTAATTCAGAATAAATGAGTTGAAATCTTACCTCTAATACATGCATATTGCTTCAGGAATCAAGTGTTAATGGAAATGGCACATTAACAAGTCAAAGAAAGCATAAAGGTGGTGAATTTGAAGAAGGATATGCATATGTGGATGGTACAAACCTTGATATTTTATTTTGAAAAGTTGGGTTGACGCATGTTTGAACGTTGGTTAAGATGTTTGAGCAAGTTGTCTTAATCGTTAAGTGTATAACTTAGTAAGATATTGTCTAAACGTGTTGTCTAAAGACCCTCTAACAAAGCACGGGTACAATTTCTAGTTTAAATTAATCTATATATATATAACAAATATATCCTATTTGTGTGGTTTAGAAGACACCATTGTTGAAAACAACTAAGCTGTTAGGGGAGAAGAACTACTTCTAAGCTTGATCTGCTTATGGAAATAAGTCCGTTTGTCCGAATTGTGTTTTGCTAAAAGAAAACTTAGACTAGGCGTATTTTAAATGTTCTTCCCTGTTGAGTGTCGATCCAACAAAGATTTTTAGCTATTTATGGTTAAGCCGAACGAACTTTGGTAACATCTAAAACTCTCTCACGGTCTGTCTACTTACTTGTGTTTGGCAATTTTGTTGTTAAAGCTCTAGATTAAGGTGTTATAATTGTTGGATCATGTACGGGTTTAATTACATCACGTTGCCTACTGAAGCTATGACCCTGAGTAACACATAGGGCAACGAATGTCAAACCCTATTTAATTAAATTATCAGATGTTTAACAATTAATACTAATTATTATTAATTTATAGATTCTAATAAACCAAGATTTTTTTAAGCCATATGATCATCTCTTAACCCATCTAAATGTCACATGAGAGCCTCTTTGCACATTCTTTTTTCTAAATCCCGTCTAAAATTTTCAAGAAAAAAAAAAAAAAGAAACACGCGGATCTAACTATCCATGGACTAAACTCGGTTTTACCTTTACCATATGTCTCTCTTTCACAGAAACCCTACAGCCACCATCCATGAAAACTCTTCCAACCCTAACAGTCACAATCGCTTCAATGTTGCAGCTCTAAGGATTTCTGGAAGGCGGAATCCACTATATTTGTTCAGAAATTGATATACCAAGGTTAGATTCTTCACTTTACATTCTCAAAATCTTCTCTACTTCTTTCGACAGATACACTACAAACATCATCGACAAAACTTCTTTTCTCTTGAATCGTAATTATTTGGATGGGTTTTGTTGATAATCGATAAAATTTTCAGATCTGGGTATTTCAAACCACAATTCTCTTAACATTTCAATATGAAGTGTTGTTTCAACAGAAACGATAGACACAAACAAGTGTTCTTCGGTGTATTCTGTTGATAATCGATCGGAGCAATTTTTGTTAAATATTGACCATGAAGGTCGAAATCTTTGGACGAGAGCAGACCAGGAACAATGTTCAAACACGATTTGTCTTACACTTTCAAACACGATTTTGTTGTTTAATCGCCTTTTGGTTAAAATCTTTGTTGTTTGTTTGTGGATATCAAATCCTATGATCTTTTTTATATCTGATTCTTTAATGTCTACTCATGTCCTGTTTTTGTT
Organism: Flaveria robusta; assembly: GCA_025506415.1. Classification (NCBI taxonomy): domain Eukaryota; kingdom Viridiplantae; phylum Streptophyta; class Magnoliopsida; order Asterales; family Asteraceae; genus Flaveria; species Flaveria robusta. Next base: position 25,296,586 of record CM046469.1, read on the forward strand.
TCTATTGATTTGACCGTAAGACTTATGTTCTTCATCTTCGAACACTATTTGGTTTACAATTTAAAACACAATTTGGTTGTTCAAATACGAGTTGGTTTGGGTCTTTGTTGTTTGTTTGTGGTTATCAAACCTTAGAATCTTTTTTCCTTTTTGATTCTTTAATGTCTACTCATGTTTCTGTTTTTCTTTCTTTTGATTCTACTATAACAACGATGTTTCAGATCTTCTTTACATATTTTTAGATTTACATAATTTACTACACTCTAACCCTTTCTTGATCTTTACATATTGATTTTACTGTAACAATAAGTAATAATGATGTTCATTTTTTTTTTTTTACTTTTGATTTGATTTTATTGGTCAAAATACTTTGAGACCTTTTTTTAAAATCAAATCATCAAAACAAAAAATCTTTCAATTTCTAATCCCTATAAAATTAAGGTTTCAAGAATAAAACGTTTATAAGGCCGCTTAAGTGATTCAATCAACACAACGGTGTGCTTGTGTGAGGTATTTTTCTATCCAAGTTTGTCTATATGTTTCGGTTACATCTTTGATATACATCGTTTAAAAATTGTAATATTTTCAGATTTTGATTGAGTTTCTACATTTGATTTGAACTAGGGCTCCGATTACATAATCTTCTGCTGTAACAAGTATTCAGTTGCTGAAATTTTATATTTTTGTTGCACTATGGCTCCGACTTCCTTACTCTGTTCATATTCATTTCTATCATTAATTTAGTACCTGTATGTTTCTTGGTTTTTTAATATGTTTAATGTTCTTAGTTAAAGCTTGATTAAACCAGCATTTTCTTCCCTTCTCTATTATGCATTGTCATTTATCTGTTTCATGTCTTTGACTATCTTTAAACAGGCTGTCTTCATTTTGCAGTATGAAATAGTAGATATCTTGTAATTAAACAGGCTGTCTTCATTTTATAGTATGAAATAGTGGATATTTTGATAATGGAAGCTATGGTGGGTGAGTATAATTGTATAAACAAATAATATTTTATACTTATATATGTATCTATCATAACTATTTATCAAGCTCCAAACAATCATATAATTTTCAATCAAGCTTTATCCAAACATTAGACTACACATTATATGAGATTACAGACTAATTATATTATGGTTATGTTTCTTCTCCCTGCACAAAGCCAAATCATATAAGAATCAAACAAGCTTTATCCAAAATTAAGTTACCACTTACCATCATCCTATTTTCAGATCTATATAAAGAATCCAATGTCCTTTTACAATGGGTATTATTTGCTAAATAGATTGATCAGTGGGCCAAGTTCATTTGTTTTTTAAGCTACATCCTTGATTACTAAGGTTTGCCTATCCTTAAAATCATATCCCTTTGATACAGAAACAAAATCGAATAAATAATCAAAATTATTATGTTAATCTTCACTATTGTTTAGGCTAATCACATTTGTTAATGTAGCGTTGTGGGTCTAATGTGTTTGTTTATTCTTAAATGCATATTGAGGGCTATTGTTTTGTAATGCTACCATTATGTTTGGGTATTACGTATTTGAAGCAGTCATAAGGTGATGTTTTTTGTAATTATGTATTTTCTAAACACATATTCAGGGCTGATGTTTTGTTGAATAAAGTTTGACCTGGGACTTCAAAAATGCATTCAAACTTTTTATCTTATGATGACATAAAGCATGTAACTTTGCTTCATTTTACAAGTTTGACTTTGAAAGTCAAACAAACTTATGTTTGAATCTCATTTATGAGTTTGTTGTTTTATAATTTCTTGGCTTATGTATTTTGAATCTTAATATTTCTTTATATTAAAAGACTTATATGTATTAATTTGAAGTTACCATTAGTTGTTGATTCATTCCAACTTTAGAGACTAATATTTCTCTATATGCAACACATGATCAACAAGCAATTTCAATGTGTTATTTCCTATTCTACTGTCATCCTTAAAAAACTTTTATGTCAATGTATTAACAAAAGAAACAAGGTAGCATCATTAATGCTGGTAACTTATGCTTAATATAGGTGGGATAAATATGATACAAAGGGGAGACCAAGAAAGGAGAACATAAGAATGGTACGCTAAACGTGCAGTCATGGTCAAAAAAGTGGGGACAACATTATGATGGAAGAAGATCTGTTCTTAAATGGTATTTCTTCACAACTTAATCATGCTTTATCCAAAATTATCAATTATATGTTCTAAGATTTTTTTTCTGTTGTTAAAAAGGTCTCAATGTATTTTAACAGAAACCAGATTTTTTATACTTTAATTTAGTTGACAATTCGTTGACTATGCATATGATCTTTAGAATAATGTATAGAGAAATGTTCAGAAACTATTTTTCATAGGCTACTCTAAACGGCTCTCTGGAATGGCTGCTCATGTTTAAGTTCAAACGAAAAGTAATGTTGTCGTAATGATGCTACCGGTGCTCAATAATTTATACCGACTTTGATGTTTGAATGAAGGTTAATCAGACAGTTTAGTTATATTAAATCTGTTGACTATCATATATCCTATGGTTGCTCTTAAGGGATAGAAATAGCTATTAGAAAAATCTCATGGCAACACCTTAGTGGTATGATTATGATTTTAATCATGTGTTTAACTGTTGTGTCTGGTGCAGTTGATGTATTGGCAAGAAAAGACACACCTAATATTGGCATCTATGATCCTCAGTTATATGATGTATGATGCATGTATATAACATGTATTATAATATGTATTTGGTTTGATTTATTAGTTACAAAGAAATACATACCTGAAGCTTATGATGTCATGGGTAAGCATATGATTGATTCAATCTATTTTGTAGTAATTTATTTGTTATCAAAGTTTCTTTTATTTCATTATTGGTAACAAAATTCTTCAAGTCGTCATGTTCGATTTGTTCTGTATCATGCAACAAAAAGATGCCTGGAGCCTATAGCGGATGGTTAAGTTACCACCAACATATGGTGGTCTTTAATTCTTAGTCAAGTCTACACTTATCAACACTTTTTTGTAGCAATTCATTTCAATGCAAAAAGAGTTATCTAAAATAAGTATTCATTATGTTACTTTTATAAAAACTCATACTAAATGAAATTATTAACCATGCCTCACTTTTATAAAGATCAAGTTCCCTAGATAGTTCCTGATTTGTACCTTCAAGCCCTAAGTAACATTGATTGACAAAATGGTTTGTGTAATGGTAATTGCTTATAGCTTATATCCTTTGGTAAACATGTAATAGAAGCTGAAAGAAATTCTAGGAGTAATATTGGTACTAGAATGTTTATTCCAATGATTAATGTTGTATCTTCAAATAAGAAAATACCTTTTAAGTTTCAAAGAAAATAGTTTTTAATTTTTGTATGCTTCCCAATAACCATTAACAAAAGTCAGAGACAATTATTATCCGGAGTTTGTTTTTATTTAAAAAAATCAGGTTTTACTCATGAAGAATTATATGTTGCATTATTAAGAGTGAAGAGTAAAAATAGATTTAAGCTACTAATATTAAATATAGTAATGTTACTAACCAAATAACAAAGGTTGTATGCGATAAAATTTCTAGAGATTTGTAAGGATTATTTGTTTTTTTAGTTAATTATACTCATATTTGTGCACCCCATAGCTAATCTTCGGCCACCCGCAACCGTGTGCGCCCTATCACCCGTGCCACCTAGCCGCAGCCCTCACACCTAATCTAGCACTTAATCATTGTACTTTAGATGTCGCAAAAGGTTAATTATTAACCACCCAGGCATATTATATCTTATCAGTAGATTATAATTTGTCTGTACTTATATCGTTTGTAACCCAAATGTTGTTAGATTCACTTTCAGTATTTAATTATTACTCTGCTATGTTAATCAATTACTAATATAATTAATAATTATCAAAAGTGTTGATAAATAAACTTAATGTGGATACCACAGAACCCAACAGTAATGTCACTCAATGACAATAAAACGCATGCTTGAAGGTTTTTTTTCTTTCCATCTGTGTTGCTGAGGTTGTGAGCACAATGAGTCACTATTTGGTCGTGCTAAACGTTGCTACAAATGTCCACATAGCTGATGATAGAACTAGGTAGCAATGTTGGAGGTGTTAAAAGTCAAGTGTAGATTTCTTTCTTAAGCTATGCTGCGTACAAAAAAGTAGTTATTCTCGCCACGATTAAGTAAGTCAACATGTGGCCGGACTCTAGTATGAGATTTAGCATCATATATTGTCTCATACATGACACGAAATACGTCGTCGTATAACCTATTCTAAGGGATTTTCCATCAAACCAAGGCATAGAAAGTTGTGTCAATTGTCGGTCTTTACTATTCATTAAGTGTTGGTGCCTAAGAGATTTATTATTTGTCTTAGCGTTTAAAGTTTCTTGATTTGATCATGAAGCGAGTGCTCTGGACTTCCTAGGGCCATAGCGAATTGGCGTTAGACGACCTAGAGCCAAGTGCTTCGATTGTGTCTATCTGTAGCAGTGTGGTCTGGACATGCTTGTTCTGGAGTTATGAGCTCTAAACATAAGATGCATGGATGATTGTCTCCTACAACTATAGTGTGGGCTTCTTCCGCTAGCAGTGAATTCTACGATCTAATAAAAATGAACCATGTTCCTCGTGTTCTAAGGACTTTGATTTAAGACCATTTTGTAGAAAATACACACCAATTCTTAATTTACATTTTATTATTCCTAAATAAAGAATCACTGTTTACAAAAATAATCACTACGTATGTACAAACTACCAACATACCTGGTATTTTGACATCATCATTCAATGCTACATGCCCGTGTAAACAAGAGTGCAGATCCATTGACACTTCGAAGAACCATCATCCTAGAATCGATGTAGGTCCCACAAACAATCTTGGACAAATCAAACATTTCTGGAGGAACTTGCAGCCGAACTTCATTAACCACAGCCTGTGCAGCCTCGATATCTTTGCTCAATGGCTCATTTAATACCAGGGACACATCAATGTCACTCGACATAAGTTTGGCCACCGGAAGACTCGAGGGTACTTCTCTCTCACGCAATACTTTCCTCCACTTCTTCCCAGAAAGTTTCTTCATTGCCGCTTCTTGGGCGCTGGTTGCAATTGCTGGGAGATTTTGGGTGCCATTTTCATTTTTGTCTGTCGTGTAAAGTCGTTTTCCAGATGTTAATTTGAATGTGGAATTTACTACGAGTTTTCCTTCAGTGCCGACTTTGTTATGCGGCCAATCTTTGCCAAGTAGAACGCTGAAGTTAATGTCGGAGGTGAATGAAAATGGCGGTTTTGGTTTTGATGGTTGGGTTATTGTAAGGTGCACGTCTCCAATGAGGGTACGTGTAGGTGGTTGGCGAGTTGTTAATCCTATGTGGCGCCCGGTGCAGTATACCAATCTCCATCTTCCAGGTAGCAACCTTAGCCAGTTCTGCACATAATAAAATTGTTGGTGGTTGTGCATAATAAGATATAGCAAAGTCTAAACTATAGTTGTACTATTTTGCAACCATAATTAATGAGTTAGTAAATTAAAAGGGGGAAAGAAATGTAACCTAGATTGACTCATATCTACCGGCACTAAAAGTTACCCCCCTTTTGGCCTGAACCAGGTCAAGAAATTTAATGCAAAGAAAATATGTTTTCATTACCTTTGGCTTCGAATGAGGATTCAACATCTCCATTAACTCAAAGAAGTAAGCAAGCCTCGTGCGCTGAATGAAAAACAGAAAAATCATTAATGGTTAATAAAGTTGATAGCACAAATGGTTACTAATGAAAGTAGCCAGAAATTTGAGGTGGGATTTTCAACCAATTACTTATGAATGATGCGATTTAGGTTGTGTTATCTCCAACAGACCAATAAGGAAAAGTAAAAAAAACAAAACAAAACAAAAAAAAAAGAACTTTCTAAATGGAAACAGGACAAACAAGTCAGAAATCAGCCAAAGTGCATTTTAGAGCATGGTATTTACCTACAATACATCACTTTATTCACAAAAAAAAATTATTACTTAAATAATATAATCCCTGTGATCACATTTGGCATGCCACCAAACATATATCGACTCATACCCAAAACAACTATTTTGACAACCAACATGACTGACTCACCCATTTAGCAATGTCTACAGAAAATGCATGAGATGATTAAAAAACATTCTCTTAAACATTTAGCAATGTCTACAGAAAATCCATTAAAAACATTCTCTTAATCATTTAGCAATGATCTCTTGGCCTAGTGGTTAAGGGGGAGGTGGGAGGCTTTGCCTCTCTTGGAGGTCCAAGGTTCAAACCTTGGCATTGGCGAATATTACTAACTTGGTGATACTAACATCTAACTACTAATCAGCCGTTCAAAAAAAAAAAAAAAAAAAAAAAAAAAAAAAAAAGCAAGCTTTATTTAGATATAAAAACCTGTTGGTTGCCATATATATACTCCTCAGCAATTCTAACCGCTGTTGATCCCAGACTCCATCTGATGACATCCATTGATGGGTTCACTCGCCATCTCGGTCCACACAGAAATGGGTGTCTCAGAGCATCTAAACATCTGCAAGAAAGTACCGATGAATTAGCAGACTTAAGAAGTATTAAATCTTAGTTAGAGTTAAAACTAAAATTTCCATTTTTTTTTTTTTTTTTTTTTGCAAATGTTATAGTTAAAGTTTCCTATTTGACCATTACTATTGTTGCAACTAATCGAAGTAGTGAATCAAGTATAACATAACATCTCTCTTCCCACATTATTGCCATGTAGAATGTGTTGAAAGTCATTTCAAATAAATACTTCATAATAAGGGAATCTCAATTGTGTAGATTACTTTTGTATAAATACTTCAAAATAAGGGAATCATAATTGCGTAGACTACTTTCAAAGTACTTTTTAACTTAGATGTAACACTTTTAAACTATTTTAATCGAATGAGTTGATTTTGGAACATGTGAATATCTAACGGATATAATGCAAAACTATTTATTTAACTAAAGAGGGTCAAATGGACTAAACGAATTGAAAGCATCAAAAAGTGTGTTTTTAATGCATATAATCCCCTAAATCACTTTATCCACAAAAAAATAGTGTAATCATATTTAACACACCAACTGTTTATGAAAAATTCAGAAAAAAAGTGTTTCACATGAACCCAACCCCGTACCAAACAGTACCTGTTCAGACCTTTTACCTAACCTGCCCAACCTTCCCCTTTTGCAACCTCTAGTTTAGCCCATCAATATATTCACCCAGGTCAAGTTATTGGGTATCATTTCATTAGACGAATTTTCATTTACTATACCTCAATCCTTCCAAACTTGCATACTTTTTAAACAATGAAAACGTGAGTTCTTAAAGAAGGGAAGAAATCTTAATTCTAATTAAATCTAATGTAAAAGAATGACATAATTCTCACTAATGCAAGAATTTAATAGAAATGAAAATCGCAATGTTTGAGTTGGCGCACAGGTTTAATGAAGTGTTCCGACTATATGCCAAATATCTAAGACGCCCTTTAATGAAGACAACAAAAGGATCATTGCCATCAGTAAATAGCAAAGATGGTGAAAAGAAAACAGCAGCAATTTTCAGGTATTATTTGCTGTAGTCTATATGCTTTTTTTACCTTATCCTATCAAGTGGTTTAGTTGCAAGAAGTAATGATAGCAGGTGCCAGCCTGCACCCCAGTTCCTATCTAGCATCTGTAAACATACAAGCACTCCTAAAATATATCAAAAAGGACAATGGTGCAAGTACAGACAATTATGACAAAGATATATGTGCTTACTTGCAGCCCAACATTTCCATGCGATGAATTCCTATTAAAAGTTCTTAGTAGAAATTCACGCAAACAGGAAGGATCATTTCCCTGATAGTTCACAAGAATAGATGGATATAAACTAAACTATGCACAAAAGATGTTCAATCACGTGTGAAAAATTCATTTGCTACCTAAAATAATAATCTAAATGGTATCTTACCTTATTGAGGAATGCTTTGAACTTTGTGAAGATAACCGGATCCATTAGCTCTCTCAGTATCATCTTTACCATGATGAATCCAACACATCTATTTAATATAAAGATTAGAATGAAGAACTTTCATATTATGGGGAAAAAAAGCATATGATAATTTCCATCATCCATTTATTTTCCTCGCAGCGTACCTCATATCAAATGCAATCATCATTTGTTGTCTGTCTGTATTATTTGGACCATCCTCGAAAAAGTCAGCAGCATTCCCCAATATTCCTACCTGAAAATAAAGTTAAGGAGCTATTAGGAAACAAGCAGAACATATATCAAAAGAGGATGGGTGCTACTATCATTCCATCATCATGCAAATAAATGTTTAGAATCTTCAAATGGCAATGATCTCTCAAGAACATGTGATGAGATAGCATAGAAAACGTCTCCATCCATGGAGTGAAAGAATATAATGATCCTCAAAACATTCAAAACACTTTACCTGATGAGGAGAAAGTTAACAAACATGATTATTCTTCCTACAAGAGGAACTTATTATTTGTTTGATAACTTTTACTAGGGGTTGGTTGCACTTTATAAATCACTTAAAGAGTCATCTAACTTTGAATAGTCATGAGAAACATCAACAAACAAGTGAAAGTTGTAGCACCAAACCCTTCAGCAGGAAATAAATTTAGTAACTTTAAGCAAATATACTTGCATTAATATATTCTGTAAACGGCACATTCATACTTCGAAAACAGTAAATACACAATAACGAAAGCTAGATACTCACTTTAATATGTCGATCGACTGGACTTATATGAACATTCTCCAGTCTGAGCTCTGTATGGGCAAGTCCATGACTATGTAAGTAATTTACCTGAAGTAGAAAATCAACAGAAGCATTAAATATCCTTCCAATCCCTATACAACTGTATTTATGCATGCGTGCACACACACACCCACACACACAAGTCACAACATAACAGATACAAGTCATAGAACATACACCAATTAGTAGATCTCTCATCAGAATTCGAATAACACGCAGTTGGCGAGAGACAGCTGGCCCACCAACTGTATCATCACCCACTCGTCTCACAGATTCTTCATCTAAAGCAAGTGTAGCTTCCAGTGTAGGTAACCAGTCTGTCTGGCGAAGCCAGTGCCTCAAAGAAAAACTTCCATGATACTGAAATGAAGAATAACAAAATCCAGAATTATTTCATCAAAAACATGGACTCATGGAGAATGAAGGGTATTTGTATCTTCACTACAACTAGGACCTATCACCTACCCCATGAACAAGAGTAAATGAGCCCTCATCCTCCATTGTTTGGGAACACACATAGCCATGAACTTGCATTGAATAAGAATGGTACATCAGTTTACGGCGGGCCAGTTTCTTTAGCACCTGTAAATCCATTTTGATGGCAAAGAATATGAGTGTGTTCATAAATGTATGCATGAAAAACACAAATTTCAATTAATACAATCAAACAAAAGCACCTGTATAGCGCGTTTTCCTCTGCGTTGTGCTTGAGCACTAGTAAGTCGTCTAAGCACCACTTTTGTGTTATGCAATGAGCTGCACCATCATTAAGTTAGATTTCCACAAGTGTATAACAAAGCTTTCCTGGTAAAAGCATACCTATCAGAATCTTTAATAATTGCTTCAAAAACAGCCTCATCCCCCTACATAAAGGCTCAAAACAGTCAACACAACAGTCAGAGTGATCTATGATAATACAGGATATCCAGAAACAAGTTACATAATTGCATACCCTTCCACCTAGACCAATGCTAACACGATCACAAATATTGAAATCAGAAAATTTAAACTTCATAGCATGGCTAAATTCTTCTCCCTCCAAAGAATCTGAAGTAGACACACTAGCATCGTCCTCAAATTCCAGTGGAGATAGAGCTTCTCTTGATGATGAACACCTGATTTGTGATCTTCGTTTCCCAAACGAGTCAAAGTTTGCTCGCATTCGAGGCAAGCAACTTGGTTTTATCAGTGTTGTCGGCAAATTATTACGGTAACGTGTTACTTCCAAAGTTTCAACAAGCCCAAATGAATGCATTCCGTATAAAGCCATTTGATTTAAATTTTAATTCTGAGCAATGCACTGCAATAAAACTTGCAAAGTCATAACCAAGGCAATCTAGACTCAAGTAGCTCCAACTTTCCATGCATAAAATAAAACCTTAACACTCCTGATCTATGACTTATTTTATGAGACTTCAAATTCAAATGCTTAGGCATTATGTTAATCCCAACAAAATCTGTACACTTTCAGAGCAAAATAAGAAAGCAATTAGCAGTTTCAAACCATTCAGCTGAAAAACACCTCTTTAAAGTGACCAACTCATTCAGGAAAACGACAACTACCCAATTGGCAGAAACTAGTAAACACTTAACAGCTCATGTACCACCTAGAGCATTTTTTACTCTGTTTCTTCAAGTATGATGCTGTTTGGAAACCAAATGCCAACTACAATGGTTAATCCTTACCACTACTGAAAGATTCAAGTGTACAAACTATAAACCATTCAAAAAAAGAGAAATCTTTCACTTTGACCTTCAAAAATGCATCTGAATCCAAATCAAAGCAAACTATTACAATTTTCCAAGTAATTTCAACACGCCATATAAGGAACTCACCAGAACAACTTGATAAGCACACAACTTTTCAGGGCAAACATCAAACATCTATGTAATCAAAATGCACAACTTGAGCAAAATCCAAGTTAAGATCAAACAACCACCAATTGGCATCCGATATCATGTACGAGCAATCAAATTAGGGTAAACGTAGTCAAATCACAAACCGTAAACCTACGTCGAACTAATTCACCTATCAATCAACGAGAACACAGAAATCAATCATTCTATCTACGCAGCGATGAATGAAATTGAACAAAATCTATGAGTAGAAGAAGGAAGACTGACTGACTGACTGACCTAATCAAATTGACATGAGGAGAAAGAGAAGCGGTTAATTGGAAATTGGGGATTGTGAGTGATGGATCATATGTATGTATGTATGTATGTATATATTGAGATTTTGAGAGTGTGAGGGTTGCGTGTGTTAGGTTACGTCTGTAACGTCTCGACGTGAGCCTCTCGCATGTCTACGTCGGTTTGGCGTGAGTGTTAGCAGGCAATAATATCTGATAATAATATGGAGCCCCCGAACATCGGGTTGTCTTGTTGTGTTAACGGATTGAATTTGGTTGTAATTTGGAATTTTAAATAGATATTTTATGGACCAAAAATTGTTTGTTACCGGACCCGGAAAAGATTTGGAGCTTTAGAACATTGGTGTTGCCACCGAAGATTTGGAGCTTTAGAACATTGGGGTTGCCACCGATTTGCTATTTTCACACGCAAAACTGGTTTGGAACAGGGTTTGATAAAACTTATATGGAACGTTTGAAAAGCTAGTCATTATATAATGGTTGTATGATTGTTTCTGGTCATTTAAAGTTGGTTTTTGTTTACCATTTTGTTCTCGTGAGTTGGTATAGTTATGTATTTGATGTTTTGATTTAATGACAGCTCTTAAAAATGCATTAAAAAGGTCAAAAAAGTCGTGACAACGATAAATGCTTTCAAAACATTGTGGAATCTTAAAGTGGGCACTTATCCATTCGTGTTGGTGCATCATCAAGCAAACATTCTACTGTGAGAATTTTTACAAACAATGAATAACCTTAATATTCTACCAAAATTTGGTTATGTGAAATATCAAAAGGTCAAAACCGAGCAAGATGCAAAAATTGTGGTATATTGTTCAAACCATAGTCAAATTCAACTTTAAGAAATTATATAGGAAATACTTCAAGTCAATGATAAGCACTACGGCTCAATGTCAAGCAACAATGGAGAATGATGAAAGTATTATTAATTTCGACGTAAATACAGTTTGAGGTCAAATGACAAAATTCATGATTCAAGAACATTTTGTTGATGTAAATATTATATAATTATTACGTAGTTATTGTGCATAATTCTTGATATCATTTTCTTGAATTACTAAGATATATTTGTTAGTGATAATGAGAATGATATTAGGTTATTCAAACAATATCATAGTATCATAGCTAGGCTCTATACCCAAACCCATAAACCATGACATAATCACCGCCTAAGTCTGTATTTCCTAACCATCCGTTCATTTTCGGTTGCCGCAAACATTGTTAATTTGATCGCCGCTTTGCATATGATTGACTATGTTTGGTTACGTGCTCGATCGCAAAGAAAAGGACAATGACTCACCTTTGTGATTTCTTTATTGGAATTAGTTATTAAGCATGAGTGCTTGCTTGCCTTTTTTTCATTATAGAACTTATATCCATTTTTGGTTTAGCTAGTTGCTTGGTTTAACCTAATACCACCAGCATATTCTTACCTCACGCACTCAGGTTAGGCTCCTTTTTTGACTGCCCCACGTCAACCTTGGAGGCCTACATACGGACACGACATGACACACTCATATTGGAAAGGCATCTCATACTTGGTACATGGATACAGGGGCATCTAATCACTTTACTACCAATCAATAAGCTTATTTCTCCTATTGTGTCGAGTCCTATTAGTTCAATATTTGTTACTCATGGACATTGTTTACCGGTTTTAGGGTCAGAAAATACCAACCTACCATCTAAATCGAAATCACTTCGCCTGGACAATGTCCTTCACACACCAAATATTTTTAAAAACCTTATCATTGTTTGTCAATACACCATTGACAATCATCAGTCTGTTGAATTTGACCCTTACGAATTTCCCGTAAAGGATTAGATGAGTAGGGAGATTCTAAGCCGACACAATAGCTCGAGCCATTTATACCCTCTCACCAATATCGATTTTGCATTTGCCTTTCATGTTTCATAGAACCAAGACTTTTGGCACCAAAGACTCGGTCATTTGGGTCTTCCTATTTTAATTATTTTACATTCTAGTAAACTTGTTTCTTGTCATAATCGTTCCAGCTATTAACTTTGCTACTTTGTCAAATTTCCAAGCACAAACAATTGTCATTTTAATGATTTTTATTTCTTTTACTTTGATTTTATTTGATATTATGGCATTGTAAGTTTTAAAAGTCTCTAATCACTAGCAAACACAGGTTATAAGTATTACATGGTGCTTAGAGATGATCTCACCAACTTCACTTGGGTTTTTCCCTTTGAAATTTAATGGCGAAACATTCACCAAATTCTCCCAATTTCACACGTTTGTTTAAACACACTTCAACATTTCCATTAAATCTTTCTAATATGACTTAGGAGATGAATTCAACAGTCATAGTTTCAAAAAAAATTACCCTATTAATACGCCCTTCAATTTCGATTGTCATGTCCATGCACTTCCCTACATGATGGGATATCTGAACGCATGATTCATAAACTCATTGACATCATGTTTTGTCTAATCACTCACTCCTTATTAACACCCAAACTATGGGCTGAAGCGCTTCACACTAATTCATACCTACATACATCCTTCCATGTAAACGCTTTAAATTCACATTCCTTACAGCTGCTCTCTATCATTTCCACCCAACATACAACCATTTACATGTGTTTAGTTAAGCTTGCTATCCGAATACCACCTCCACTCATCCCTAAAAAGTAGCCCCAACGTCCACACTTTGTGTTTTTCTTAGCTACCCACTCAACATTGTGGTTATAAATGCTTTGATGTGACTACAAGAAAAGTAATTATTTCCTAACATGTTACCTTCGATGAAACCATATTCTCCAAGTAAACTCCACCTTACTCTCACATATATTCATTTCTAAACTCTAACATCTCACCCACACCTTCCAACCACCAATCTCTCATTTACCAACCACTCTCGCTACCACTTACGTTCCGCCAACCCACCCTACACTGGTCTCGCCCACATCTCTGCCCACCACCACACCTACAAACCATCATTTAGCCATACCTGACCCACCCTCGCCCCACCCCTTCTCACCCCATGATGACAAGATCACATCATGGGATCACCAAAACTCGCATCCCCATGAACTTATACATCTTCATAGACATCATTAAATCTCCCCTACCAAAATTCTATATGTCACACCCCGAGTTATGTGAATTGATCCGACTCATTTGATTATTTTATTCAAAAAATCATTTCAGAGATCTTTGGCAACGGAAATTCATTTGTAAATAATATCATAATAATGTTTTGAGAATCAAGTCAAGCCTAAAAAATGAATCATTCTTTGATTCATAATAAGATTTACAAGAAATCATTTTCATATTATAAGCCATAAGATTCATAACTAAAGATGCATCCATCTCAGCTTCTAGGTTGTTAACTCCAACATTTGGCATTAGATACACCTTCAAAGTTGATAATGTAGCATGTTCTAATGTCACAATTTGTTTAATTATTCTTTACCGATAAAGTTTTGAAATACAAAATGAGCAAAAGCTAGTAAATAGCATTCATTAGACTCAAAGCATTTCGTAAGCAAGCATGGAATTTAATGTAGATTACCCATACTAGGCACATAAGATTACTATCATGGGTAGCATAGTAACTACCGTACTTATTGTTATAATAATATTTGTATATCCTGTAAGATTCGAAATTTTTAATTTTCCAGAAACATAATTCATAGGAAATATTAAAATTTCTAAAGGCGTCTTTTAAAAGCATTCTATCTTAAACATGGTTGAAGTTTAGGCATTTGCTTATCCTACAAATTCCTAATCACTTAAACTCATGGCTCTAATACTAAAAGAAAACTGTCACATGCTGGGGGTGTACTCGACCCAGGGTATGAAACTATGGTCTTAATGGAAAATTTGGATACAAAACTATTTTTTTACAACATTAAAAAATGTTAATGGAATGATCAAACTTTAATAAACATGAAAGGATTGGAATTTGGGATGTTAATTGACAAAAAATGAGAACCAATGTTATCAAAAATTGATTTAACAAGATGGAACTGAAATCAATGGTTAATGATTGTTATAAATTAGTAAGTGCGTCTAATGGAACTCAAAATAAATGTTGGTTTGGGTCTTGGGCCAAAAATAGTCAAAATTTGTGATTTTGAATGCAAAGGACAAAGATTGGATTTTGGACATCTTGCTATCAGAAAATTTAGTCATTTTGGACGGGTCATAACTTGGTCATATGGAGTCTGAATGGGTCAAACTTTATATCTAAAAGTAATTTCATAGAGTTGTCTAACTAACACAAGTGGTCTCGTGCTAATCCAACATCGTTTGTTTCCTACGCAGAATGTTTGTTTGTGTTAGAGAGGTTACATTTCACTCATACTTCATCCATTTGAAGTGATTATTTTTCTAGGATTTAAAAGTCTTAACTTTCAACAATATCTAATATGCGACGTTTCGAAATCGGTTCGACCTCTAAGCAACCTACTTAAGATCAATACGCAATCAATTCTGCATGTTGAATTATATTAATAAAATTTGAACTTCAAGATTTAAAACTAAATATCTAAAAAGAGTTAAAGGATGTGTTCATTGGTGGATTCTAAGACGTTTAATGATAAAAATCCAAATGTTAAATAATCATTTAACTTGAACTTATATGTGTGTACAATATGGGAAATAGATAACAATAAGAGCATGATAAGGACATGAAACTTAAATAAATGGGATTGAAAACTTTTATGGATGGACATTAAAATTGGAATAATAAACAAACAATGTATTTCTTAAAATAAGTATTTGGTTGGATATTAAGGAATAGACTACGAGGATTACAATCAATTAGGTCTTCTAGAAATTTACTAATCCTATTTTGTTTTATTAGTAGTGACTTGTTGATATTGTTTGTGGACTATTTGCATAGTGTTACTACTATGGTGAGTTTCACAACTCTTTTTGATATGTGTTACTACTATTTGGATTTGGACTTAGACCTGTACTTGGGGCATGTCGTCATTAGGTTTGGTTATGAGTTTGTGTTGGTGTCTATAACTTATTATGTTCTCATTCACAATATGTCCATGACTTGAACGATAATATATTTTGTACTTTTAAACCAGTGAACTCACCAACGTATGCTGACTTTTTAGTGCATGTCTTTTTAGGTAACAAGATCAGAAGTGGTCAGAGCTGTAATTGTCCGTACTTGTAAAGAACTTAAACGTGACAACGGTATGATAATACGATATGATGACAATGCTGCAGTTGTGATTGATCAAGAAGGAAATCCAAAAGGAACTCGAGTTTTTGGTGCGATTGCCCGAGAATTGAGACAGTTCAAGAGCATATAGATAGATGTTTGATGTACTTGGAATTGGGGACTCTTAGCCGAGATCGCTCTTTCAAGAGCATATAGATAGATGTTTGGTTTTTGTATTATATTTTATATTTATTTGGATTGTACTTTGGTTGGATTTGTATTCGTGCTTGGTTGTTTCGATTTGGAACTTTGGATTGTTTTGCGCATGTTTGGAATGATGTTATTGTATTAACTGTTCTTAACATTTGTTCTTTTATGTCTGACGACATCATGATTTTTTGATAGAGAATTCCTTTACAGATTTTCTTCGACCTCCAATGTGTTATGATGATTTTGTCCGTCAAATCCTCGTATTTCCATTACCAACAGGGTTGTTAGAGATGCTTGGAAACAATGAAATAGATAAATTATTCTATTAAAGAAATAGACAAATTAAAAGTGAGATTTTGATACTTAAAAATACGTAACTAGTATAAAAAATGGATATTAAAAACCAGTTCAAACTGTTAAAGTCGAACCATCAAACCATTAAAATCATCAAAACCGGCCCGTCAAACCGTCAGATCGAACAATGAAAATCCCTAGTATCAAATAGATAAGGTCATTGTGTCAAATAAATTTCATCATTTGTTATATTTATTCATGATTATGTTTTATCGGTTATATTATTTATACTATTTTTTGTTTTTGTTTTTATATATTATATTTTTGTCATTATTTTATCATTATATTTAACAATTGAAAATACAATAATATTATTTCATCAATGTGTTTTTTAAAACTTATCATTTTAGAACAACAAAACATTATTCAGGAAAACACAATGACGATTAGAAAAACATAGCTAGAGATTTTATTATTGTGGTTTATGTTTTATATACTTTGTGTTATTTTGTCAATGTTTTTAATATGTTAGATAAATTAGTTGTTATTTTATCATTACGTTTTACATACTAAAATTACACAACAATGCTTTTCAATTGTGTTTTTTAAAATTCATCATTTTAGGAAAAACATAATCGTGTTCAAGAAAACACAATAACGCACGAAAAGACTCAATGAAGTGTAGAAAAGACACAATGACAAGCAATAATCATATAAGCTAGAAACATAAAAAGGGTAATTTTGTATCTACCGAACCGCCATACTCAGGTAACCGGTCTAGGTTCCAAGTACATCAACACCCCATAGCTACTTAGGGCCGCAACGCTTTTATGATGTATAAAACACAATGGTACTTGTTTTAAATATATAAAAGCTCGTTTTTATGATGTAATTTTTATATAAAGTTAATGTCATACATACAAGTTATTAACGTTAAAAAAATGAAGAAATTTGAATAAAAAGTTAATAAAAGTGACTGTCTAAAATACCTTCAAACAAACCTTTTTCATAATTTAATCTCAACTATAGATTGATAAAATTAATAATTAAGATTGTTTCATACACTTTTTAAATTAGAAACTCGGTTCATTTGAACCCTTAATGCTATTACTATGATACTTTTATTTTGAAAACCAAATTTAAATGTTTATGTTTCTTGCAGCATCACCCAAACACGTCTAATTGCTTCTGGCTTCTAATGCATGTCAATAACGATATTATCACGGTAGTACAACTGGTGAGTTCCTACACTGTAAACAAGGTATTACATTACAGGCCATCAAGCACCTTTCTACTTTTCAATCTATGTAAAGAGACGTATAATGCGGATTGGAGAGGACGAATAACTAGCACGACAACGACATTAACTCCTATAACGAGCAGTATTAAAGGTTGGCAGGCTTGTATAAAATAGCTAGTCATTTACGGCTTGTGTGTCAGATCATATAAATTAGCTCGTCAAAACTAAATGGAATTTCACTCGAGTTGCTAAAATGCTCAAGATAAGTTCTAGCTCGCTCATATAAAAACTCAAAGTAATTTAGTTTGCGAGCTTATTGACGCATGAGCTTATTTGGCTCGAGTAACTCACTCACTATCTTGTATAATAAGTTTTTTTTTTAATATAGTTACACAAAACCACTCATTTCCACCATACAATACAATGATATCTAGTTCCAATAAAGTATTACACAAAAACCACTAGGGTTTCCTCATTTTCACCAAATGATTCACACAAGCATCAATATAATGATCATTCTTACTCTCATCTCCAAACACTCGTTTCATATCTCTTGCATTTGCCCTCAACTCCTCTCCTTCTTCACTCACTACCGCTAACTTAATTGACTCGGCAACCGAGTCGCTCGTAAAAGACCCGTCTTTCTCGTTTCGAGGAATCTCGACTCCCAATTTCTTTCCACTCAATAACCTCACATTCAAACCTTGGTCATTCATAACAGGAAAAAGTATTAAAACCCGCCCAAACGAGAGCCCTTCAATAGCCGAGTTCCAACCACAATGAGTCAAGAATCCACCTATTGATGAATGACTCAGTATCCTTACTTGTGGGACCCACCCAACGTGAACAACCCCCTTACCCTTGATCCTCTCAAGAAACCCGTCAGGAAACTGAGTTGACTCACTGATCGACTTTCTTATCACCCAAAAGAAAGGCAAACCCGAACGCTCTAAACCTAAAGCCAACTCAATGAGTTCGACTTGACTCAAAACCGCTTCACTTCCAAGCGCAACATAAACAACTGAGTTAATCTGTTGTTCATCTAGCCATTTTCTAATAAATTCCCAATTTTCATAATCATCAAACTCGTCATTCTCTAGTGACGGGGGCAAAACGCCAACAGGGATAACGGGCTTTTGATAAAGCTCACAAACAAAATCAAACCACTCAGGTTCAAACTCATAACTTGTTCTGAATAAAACCAAATCACACCCGTCGATCGAGGCTAGAAACCTTATGGTATCCGACACGCCCGATTCATTCCCAACCGCCCCCTCTGTGTACTTTGTTACCTCGTGGATATGGTACCTAATATCCGATTCAAACGGGACCCATTCAGGCACCTGACAAAAATCCTCAGCCTTTGACCTTGTATCTTTGCCATTCAACAATAAAGATGGAGGGCCAAGAAAAGCCTGTGTTGCAGCAGTGAAAAGACTAAAGTAAGCAGTTGAGACACCAAATCTTGATGCAAGTGAGGGGATCCAATGGGAAGCATAGTCAAAAATAATCCAGTCAACTCTTGGTGTTGCAGTTTGAAGAAAAGTCAACACAAGGGGTTCCAGAAGGTCAAATGCTATTTTTAGAAACTGGGCTTTTTGGTAAGGTATATCCATGGAAGACTCTGCAAATTCTTGTAAACTTTCCACTTTTGGAAATGGGAGTGAGACTAGATTGATAATATGGGAAAGTTTAGGGGGTATTTTGGGAATTCTCTCTAGATTTCTTGGTGTGGAAATGTAAGAAATTTTGTGGCCTCTTTGAGCCAAAATCTTGGAGAGGTGAAAGAAAGGTATCAGATGGCCCATGGCTAGCCATGGGAACATTACTATGTGAAGAGGTTTTTCGTCCATCGCGGTAAAAAGTGAACCCAGGTGCACCTATACGGCTTAGTGGCTCGAACCCATCACCTTCAGGTTACAATAAATCTCACCCAATGGCTCTTGTTTACTCCACATAAGAACTGGAAGCTTAAAGAAGATAGAAATGTCAGTGGTTCTTGTTCTCATCCCTATGAATGAGAACTTTTTAGAATAAACATATAACAAGTGGACCAAGGAGCCATGTTTGACCAAGGATAAAAAGTACCAAGATAAAAGAATATATAACAAAAATATGTATATTAAATAGAAGATAAGCTTATTATTGATGAGCATATATCATACTTTACTTCCTGTCATGATCAGAATAGAAAAACCTTTCTTGATTAGATTTTATTTAATAATGTAACGTTTAATAATGTAACAGGTTGGTTCACACGCGTCATGAATAAGCTATTGGTGAATTCTGATACTTTTTTCAGGCGAAAAAAGGTTGTGTTAAAACGGATCAGGTCAAAGAAAACAAGAGGAATAACGGTTTCATATTTTTTCCTCAATAGCATGAACTATATTGTAAATTGTAAATTTGGACCAGAAGTTGACCATGTTTATGTTTTTGCTATATTTACCCTTTCATTTTTAATCAACAAAAAATAATAATCAAGTAATGGGAAGAAATAATATAAAATATATAATAAACTACCAAATCATTTTCATGTTTACATATAATAAATGAATGAAATAATCAAATATAGTAAAACGTCAAACAAACTAAAAAATTTAACATAAATTTGAACTAAATTAACAGAATAGAAAGTAAATTAGAATCGAGGATTTGCACCTGCAGCCTTAGAAAAATCAGAACACGAAAATCAGAAGCCTTCGACAGAAAAGTCATTGCAGCTGTAGTTGTCAATGTTCAACAAAAGCCATTTACTAAAATAAATACAAGTTTTAAGTGGAATTCTTCTAGATTTTCTCTTCTCCAAATCTTCTTCATTATGCAGAAGAAGCAAAACAGGTGGTTCAGGCCTGTTGAGGCTGGTTCAACCCGCTTTAATCCAGTTCAGGCCAGTTTTTTTCTAGTGCTCTAATTCTGGCAGGTTCACGCTGATTTTGGCACCCAACTGGACCAAGGGAGTAAGGGACTCGCCTCACATGTGCCTGATGAAGAACATCTCCTTCCATCAGTTTGAAGCCCCTAATATACTTTCTGTAATCATTTTTGACATACATTGTTATAAAAACGATTTTGGACCAACCCATTTAGACATGTACAAAAAAATTGCCTGTTTTGACATGCTAGTTCCTACCCAACCCTCCTGCTTCTGCCACCCATAGGAAACAGTATAAGGCAGTTCAAGTTATACTAGATCAAGCTAAAGCAATAAAAAAACATATCCCTTTTCGTTTATTCTTTATGGCTCTAGGATTTTAACAAAACAGCAAGTACAGTATATATGACGTTTGCATCTATGTTATTATGATGATCAAGCAACTATAAAAAGGGTATGATTTACCTACTTACCTCATTTGCAAGCACGAGTTCAAGATCCAATCAAAATACGATGTTCATAGGTACTCAAATAGATTGGAAGAACATTCGCCATCTCTTGCTGAAAACCAAATGCCCTTCTTCAATCATGTCATTCAAGTACTGAAGTGCTTCATTCGTTCGACCACAATCACATAACAATCTTATAAGTCCCTCATATAATGCTCCATTGACCGCCATTTTTCTCTTAAACATTTCTTCAAACACCAAAACCGCTTTGGATACATCATTACTGCTACAATATCCATTAAACATAATGGTGTAAGTCATTACATCAAGTTTCCCATAGTTGTCTTCATTCAACAGCCATCTTTCAAAAAAAAGTTCGGCATTAGCCACACTACTTTGCTTCCAGTAACTATCTAATATGATATTACAAACACTTGAACCATTTACAAAACCATTAACCGTTAAAATATCTTCAAATAACCTCAAAGCATCATCAGTTTTCCCCTTTTCACATAGCCCCATAATCACATATCTACCTATTTCATCAACACGAACCAACCCCTTTTTCCTTTGAATTTTAAAGAACTTCATAGCATCTTCATCCCTACCACCTCGAAAAAGCGCTTTTATAAATGAACCATAAACACAAACTTCAGGCAAAGTTCTACCACACATCATCTTCTTCAACAAAACTTCAGCCTCATCAAGTTTCAAGGCATTGCACAAAGCACGAAAATAAGATTCGTATGCCATTATTTCTGGAACAACACCCTCACAATTTAACTGAAAGATCGCTCTTCTACCCTCCTTTAACACCATTTTTTTCTCCCTAAATCCTTTTACAGAATCATGTTTTATCAACTTTCTGAACAACTTATTAGCTTCACGATATTTACCCGATTTGCAAAGACCATGAAGAAAGGTTCCATATACACAAATATCAATAACAAATCCATTTTTAACAAGTTTCCTCAACACCAAATCAGCTTCACCCAAAGCCCCATTTCTACAATAACACTGAAACATCAAAAAGTATGTCCAATTATCAACTGCCATACCTTTATCATACATCTCACTCACAATATCTTTAGCTAATAATCCCTCATCACCATTACACAAAGCTGCACATAAAGCAACATAGCTCTGCCTCTCCAAACAAGTCCCACCACCCATCACAATTCTGTCATAAACATATTTAATTTCATCAATTCCACCAAATTTACAAACTAAAATCACATAATCTGAAAAATTCAATCTTTTCACTGACCCACAAATTTCTGCCCACACAGTCTCAACATCATCAATTGTCCCATCTTTAAGTAAAAGATCAAACACTAAACTATATAAAAAGGGCTCACTTACTCTTCCTCTTGCCTTCAAGTGTGAGATTATGGCTTTGGTTCTACCAATTTTCTTGATTTGGGAGAGGTAATCGATTATGACGAGCGATGCTGCGGAATTTAACAAATGGGTTTGGGAAAATAATGAATCTAGAGTGGTTAGAGATGAATGATTTTTGGGGTTTAACGAGAGAAGCTTGATTTGATCGAGTACAGATTGCAAGAACGTCAAAGGGGGTAACGGTGACGGAGATGCTAGCGGTGGCGGTGGCGGTGGCGGTGGCGATTTGATCTCCGTCGAGAAAGAGGCGGAGAAGAGGAAGGAGAGAGGTCGCCGGAGATGCAATGGAGTGGATGAGTAGAGCTTCATTAGGAGAAAGGGTAACGAGTGTTTCAGTTATTTTACACCCTCAAACGCAGATTGAAATTCAAACCTTAAATACGACATTAATTAAAATCAACCCTAATGATTTTCATATGGGTTAATTGTACTGTGGTTAAGTTTGATTTCAATTTTTGTTTTTAGATTTGAGAAATTATAAGATCGGTTCACATGTTTATTAAAACATAACAAGAGAGGTTCATGTCGTGAATAAACATTGATTTTTTCTTTTAAACTTTTTAAATTGTTCATGATGTGAATGAACATTGATTTTTCTTTTAAACTTTTTAAATTGATTAAAGTGTCATTTTTAAGTTAAAAAAAGAAAGAAAGAGAGGGAGATAGGGACCGAGGGATGGGGGGGGGGGAGAGAAAGGTGGTGGGGGATCGAAGGTGGTGGTGATTGTGTGATGGTGGTGGTGGTGGTGGATCAAAGGTGGTGATGATTTTGTGGTGGTGGTGCTCGTGTGGCGGTGAAGGTGAATCATAGGTGGTGATGATTTTGTAGTAGTGGTGGTGCCTGTGTAGTAGTGGTGGTGGTGGTGGATCAAAAGGTGGTTGTGCTTGTGTGGTGGTGATAGGTTCAGAGGCGTGAGAAAGCAACCATGATGGTAGGTCGGCAGGAGGTGCGAACTTTTGGTGGTGACGATGGTGGTAGGTGCCAACGGCAGGAAGTTGTGCTGACGGTAGAAGGTGGTGGTGATGGTGGTGGAGGATTAGTAAGGTTAATGGAGAAAGGGTGAAGGATGAAGATGAAGTGGTGGGTGGGTCCTACCTTATAATTTACTCTATTGTTTAATAGTTAAGAGCATTTTAATCATTTTACATGCATTTAATGGATTTTTTAACGGTCATCCAAACTAAGGATCTTTTGTGATACGTTTTGTCAAACGTTTGAACCGACATTATAATTTCTCAAACCTAAGTACCAAAAGTGAAATCAGGCTTAAGCACAAAAACCTTTCATGTAATTAACTCTTTTCATCTTCTTATATAAATATTAACAGTTTTATATATTTAATCTAATCTACTACTAATACTAATGAATGATTATATTAAGTGGACACATGTTATCATGACATTAATTCTACTATTTATTTTACCGCCCAAATCATTTATTAACTATCCTCAAAAAGCCCGTGTATTACACGGGGATAGTAAAATATATAAATATAAATATGTATATACTTCTAGTTATTGAAAACACTTTTATATAAAACAATTTTAGAAGGTTTGATGTACATAGTATCTTTGTTTTTACAAATGAGAAATAAGTTAGGAAACAATGATATTTTTTTTAAATAAATAAAAATTGAAACATTAGTCATAAACTTAAGTGTGAATAAATTGATGTCTTAATTGTTAATTACCATAAAAAGCATGAAAGTAGTTTGAGCAGAAAAATAAAAATTTTAATGCTTTAATAGTATTAGTATTAGAGTAAAAATATATTAAAAAAAATCAAAATAACTAATTTTTGAATTCTCTCTCCTTCCATTTCTCTTATTTTAAACATTCAATTTTTTCTAAAATCGATATTTTTTATAAAACATATCTTTTAATTAACTAAGAATTAAATATTTTGTTTAAAAAGCACTTTTTTGAAGAAAAAAAGATTGTTAAAAACTATGAAATTTTTTAAAAAAAATACCTTTTTTCACATACAAAATATTATAATACTAATCCTTTTATAAAAATAAAAGTTTTATATAAAACCATTTTTCTAAAAAAATTAAAAAGATAACTAAAACCCAAAATTTTTAAATAATCAGATGTTTATAAAAATAATAATTTGTCAAAACGAACTTTTAATAGATAGGAAAAATTATTATAAGAGTTATCATAGAGGTTGATGCATACCAAAGAGCTATCAGCATGCATACTAAAGTACAAAATAAGTTACATCGGAGGTTTTAACAAAAGCACTAAGAAATTCTCTAAGTGTCAAATCTTCCGAAGCCAAGACCGTTTCTTCCGAAGCCAAATATGAAGTCTTTCGAAGCTTCAAGACAAAGTCTTTTGAAGCTAAAAGACTGATTTTTTTCGAATACAGAGAAGACATGTTTTTTTACATGCTTTTGACAAAACCTGAATCATTTTCCGCTGCCATCTCTGAAAACTCACCAACTTATACAAGTTGGTGATAATTCTATACTTTTGTCAACTGTAGATTATGGTCTTAGAGTAGTAACTTTCTACTTTTTATTTTTATTCTTTTTGTATTAGATAGAATGTGAGCTATGGCATGTTATAGTCACAGGTCAAAAAGCAATATGTCTTTTGACTTTACATTGATCTTGTTGTCTAGATTAGTGTTCTTGCTGGCCTTCAAAGTATGGCTGGCTGTAGGATGTAGTATAAATTATCTCACGTATCAGTCCTTAGAGACTAAGCCTTGTAACATTGGTAAAACACTTGAGAGCATTATACATCATTCTTGAAAACCAAACACTTTGTGTTCTGCTTGTGTTGTTTGTTTCTCTCCAACCTTGTGAAACTATTCCTGAACCCGAAATCAGCCAAATTTTTCCATGCACCTTCAAAGGCTACACAATCAGGTTGCTTGTTGTCATCTGAGAAGGATCTTGGTTTCTCATATGTTTGCCGCTTTCTTGCTCAATCATCTTACCTCACCGCACTCACAATAGACCCTCCACTGTATGAAGAACATTTGCCGGAATTCTGGAGAACATGCCAAGAGATTATATTGAACGGTGATAAGGCACTATCTGCCCAAGTATAGGGGAGGACTGTTTTCATCACTCCAGCGACCATCAACAATCATTAGAGGCTGGATGATGCTGAAGATGAACTCTCCTTTCCCAAAGAAGTTGTCAATGACTCATTTCGACAGATGGGCTATGAAGGAGACTTCACAATGAGGACCTTCAAGAAGGGTAAGATTTCTTACCAATGGAAGTACCTCCTTCATGTTATTATTCATTGTTTATCAAACAAACATGGAGGATGAGATCAAATCCCTAAGGACTTATCCTATATAGTCCATAGGATGGTTCAAGGGGCAAAGTTCAAGTACTCCCAGTTTGTTTACACAAACTTTCTTGCTAACTCGGACTCCTTAGAGTACTATATGTTCCCTAGATATGTCCAGCACATTCTCAATTATGAGTTGTGCTTATAATTGAGGAGAACATGTACTACTCTTAAATTAGGACAGATAAAGCCCGATATTTTCAAGATTATGAGAAAAACCATTGTTGGTTTAGGGGTAGAAACAGCCCTGGTCCCAAAAAATATTAGAGCTCATTGCTCAAGGTGACAACTTGACAGCACCAGTCAATGTTGAACCCACACCTGCTATCTCTGTTTCACCCTCACAGCCTCAAATAACAATCACCTATCACAGAAAATCCAAACAAATCCCTGTTCATTCTATTGAGATTGATTAGGCCCCTGAATACTTTCCCATACAAGAGGAAATGGAACCAAGAGCTCCCACTTCCCATGAGGAGCAAACCACTCTCATCACTTACTTAATCATTGGTGAGGTTACTCATGCTCAGCCTAATGAGCTCACTACCCAAGCTAAAAGCCTTCACTCTAAGTCTCAAAACTCAAATGAACAACCTTCAGGAGACAACTACCAACCCCAACCTTTTGATCTCAACCAACCAATTCCTAACCTTGACTTCTATAATCATAAAGATTTGGAGTTCAGTGATTACAATGAGTCTCTCTTCCTCTTCTCTACTTAAAGAGAGATGAGTGCTACAACACTCATATCTAGACCACATTATCCAACCCCAACTGAGGTGGACTTTCCTGAATATGTTCAAGAAGTCCATATGGAAGAGGCTCTCACTTCAGCAAGTGATTACATTATTAAGACCTCAACCATGACAACTCAGCCCCTTCACATTTATCTTAAAGCTGTCATGGAGCAGGAGAAATCCAGGAGCTAAGAACAAATCCCTGGTGGTGATGAGACTGACTTCGGTCATGTTCTCTCATCCCCCCATGATTCTTCCGATGAAGATGTGGGGAGTCTGCAACTAAAGGTTCAACAACTATCTACACTCTACACCTACTTAGTTTCTAAGGTAAGTTACCTGCAATCTAAGGTGACTATCTTACAAATGACTATCTTACAAAGGCAGGTCCTTAATCAGCAACTTGAGATCACTGACTTCAAGGGCAAGTTAGCTGAGAGTTTTGCTAGGCAACCTCAACCAGGACCACAAGAACCTGTGAAAGTGGTGGATCTAACCTCTAGCTCACCTATGCAAGTGGGTGATACTACCAAAAAGAGGGAGAAAATCTTAACTGCAACCACAGAACCTGGGAGTTCTCCTTAAAGAATGGACAATAAGGACTCACCACCCTCACTTGCAGTTGTTCATGCTCAACAACCTCCTCAGGCCCACATCAATGTGGATGCCATGTTTCAAAGTTTATTTGAGGAGGGAATACCAAGGGCAATGTGAACCCCATCCTACCCTGCTGACAACCCAATAATGAGATGGTGGTATGATACTGATAGAAGACCCCTGGTACTCTCTAAGTCTTAGGAGCAATAAGAAGTGTTCAATTTTCAAACCCTGAGATACTATGAGAGTTTGTCTCAAGTTAACCTGCTACTAGCCAACACAAGTCACAACAGGCAAGCTGATAGGCTAGCTGAGAGAATCCAGCAAAGGGTGCTTGAAGAATTCAAAAGAAGATCAATATTATATAAACATAGACTAGCAGAAAAAACTGGTGGTCAACTAGATATTGAGACAGACTTTGAGATTAGCTTCAAAGGGAAAACCTTAGTTGAAGGCCAAGTAGTATAACCTGTGAATCTTGAGATGGGATCTACTTTAGCACCCAGTACCCTCAGTGAGACACCAGTTGATGAATGTGTCACATAATCTTTCTCTGGCTAGAGCTCAAGTGTAAAACCAAGACAAGAAGGCCAAAGCTCTCTCCACCCTGAGTCACATAGGTCAATGATTAATAAATGGAAAAGAAAAATGACTCCTGAGTAGATTGAGTAGGGGAAAATGCAAAGAAAGAGGAAGGCAAGAGGAGAGAGAACAAGAGGGACCCCTAGCTTTATGCAAGATACAATCAGGACTGCCCATAGGCCAAACACTCAGAAGGATGAGTTGAGGGCAACCAAATTGAATTATATAGGGTCTAAGAACTACAACATTGATTAAATCGTCTCTCTTCCCTTAAATGAGTTGAATGAATTGGTAGAAACTGAAGTGCAAAAAAGAGGAGGGAGGCTGAGGCTGCAGAATTGTTGCTTAAATCAAAGAAGAAAGAAAAAGAAAAAGATTGTATAAACCCCTGTTCTCTCTCCAATGCAAGAAAGTCCTGAGAAAGAGACTGTGGCTGTTGAGCAAGAAACTTAGGTAGGTAAAGAGCAAAAAAGACAAAACATGATAACCCATTTGAGTGCCATAGGTATCTATCAAGCAGCAACTTTAAACCCTCTCTCATATGAGTACATAGAATTCAAAAATCTCAAGCAGCTAGAACAAGAAGATCAAACAAAAAGAAAAGCTGCTAAAAGAAAAATGATATAGTAGGCTGCTAAGTCAAGAGCCATCATTAGAGCTAATGAGAAAAAATCTGCTAACAGAATGAAGATGGTGAGCTTCTTAAAGTTGTATGTGTTCTCCGAAAGGAGACTTGGTCTAATGTCTCTATCCACTATGGATGAGCATATTAGAGTAATCAAGAAGAAGATCAAGAAGGGTGAGCTGGTAAACTTGCATTTTCCATCAAGTCAGGCTGCACCTGAAGCTGAGGTGAAGGTTGAACCACAAGAGACAACACAACCTGAACCTAGAGCTGTATCAAAGCCAGCTTCATCTTTTGACCCATAGTAGGATCATGAGCCTTCTCTTTCTAAACATGTGAAGGAAAGGGACCCTACTAAAGAAACATGTGGTATTTCAAGACCAACCTTCTCAGTTAAAATATAGAAAGAGAAAGAGGACGACCATTAGAATGGACAAGCAAAAGAAGAATAAGTCCAAGACATCCACCTCTGCACCTCAAGATAGGTCAGAACATCTTGAGGGTGAACAAGAAGAGGCTGCTTAATCAACTTCAATTCATGTAGAGCATCTTACTACTGAGAGACTCATTATGTCCTAGGCTTTCTTTACAAACCCAGACACATGGTATGTCACTACATATCAAGGAAGTCAAAACGTATACTTCCTGTAGAATATGCTTGAACTTCCTCTGCATGATCTATTTGACATGAAGAAGTACTTTGAGAGTCTGAAGAATCTGGATCAACTGATAAAGAAAGGGATGTTCCCGATTATAATAAGGACTGTTAGCAAATAAAGATCAAGACTCAAAGCTACTCTCAAGTTTTGTTAGCATTAGCCTAGGAGGAGTTTGTAAGAGTTATCTTAGAAGCTGATGCATACCAAAGAGCTCTCAACACCAATTTTAAAAATATTAAAGATAACAAAATTTTATTGGTTTTAAAACGATATTTAAGATATATAAGTAATAAAAAAATGATATCAACTTTTTAAACTTTTTTGTTGTAAAAAACTAAATATTTTGTTTCAAAACAAATCGTTCTAAAATATTTTCATTATTATAACTCTCAAATTGTTATTATTTTTTATTTATAAATATTATACTTTTTAAAAACACCAACTTTAAAATATATTGGTAGAGACATATTTTGGATGAGAAAAAAGCGAGAAAAAATTAATAAAAAGAAATATAGTGTTGTCACGTGTCCCTTTCATTTACTCTTTTATTAGAGTAGAGAGATATTTAAAATAAATACTTCCATCTTAAACCCATGTTTACATCTTAAATAAAAATCTTTTAATTTAAATTACATTTCTGAGTACTATTAAACCATTTACTTACACATCATCTTTTGATTGTGTAAAAATAATTTTACTTATATTTTGTGGCTTTAATTATTCCCTAAATAATAGTAACGCCACCACAAACATAACATAGAACAACCAAATCGAGTAACTAATAAAAAATCATTTGATTTCATTTGAGCCACCACAAGAGACTGAACTAGTCTAAGTGTCGTAACATGATAAATCTTATAGCTTCCCTTTTAGTCCAAGATCTCTATCTCTCTCTCGTTTGTCTTCATTTTCATTCTTTAAATCTTTGTCTTCGGTTTATAATTTCTGAATAAAGAACTTTTATAACAAAGATTTAATAAATCTATCTATTACAAAAGGGTTTCAAAATTCCTATAAAATACAAAGATTACAAACATATGCATACAACCATGGCAATCAAAACAACCAACGAGTGACTAGGCTTGATTTTTTACACAATTAAAGAAAAACAAATAAAGATACTAACTTTAGTCAAAAGATTTAATCTTTTTGTCAAAACTTCTAGCCTTTTGTCAAAAGATCCAATCTTTATGTGAAAGCTTCAATCTTTTTGTAAAAGATTCATCTTTTTGTCAAATTTACAATCTTTATGTCATAAGATAACTTTTAGGCAATAAAAATGTAAGATCGTATAAAATAATATTTAAAATAGCGTAAAAATGGCTCTAATACCATTGTCGAGCTTCGTGCACCGACTTTTATCGTTAAAATCATGATCTTTATATTAAAGTTATAAAATTTTTGTCTTTAAGAGTGGAAACATTTTAACACATTCATGTAATTCAAAATTTATACCCAAAATAGGCATCCAATTACACTTAGTTTGAACAAACTTAAAACGCATCCACAAGGTGTTTACATATTCTATCTTTGATGAGCAAACCAAAAATCAAACACAATGGATGCAACAACGTCTTGCTAGTTGACCTTGTTCTCGAAAACAAACAATGCACTCAACGATTGTGATGTACGACTAAAATCGATGGCGATATATTGTGTGATGCGACGGCCAGAAAACCGTGGGGGAGGGGGGTTATCTGCGACGACAATTAGGAATTGGGATTAGGATTTACCCTAATCCTTTATTTTTTTTAATTTTAATTAATAATTTACAACCCTGATAAATTAACGTCTAACTCACTCAGCTAATTTACATGTAATTACCAACAACCATCATGATTTATTTATTAAGATTTTCTACTCTTATAAAAAAATAAACAAAGGTGCATGTGGCAGCAACACACTCCTCCTTATCAAAATTTTTTCGCTTCTCTCTTCTATTAAATAACTACATTAATTACTAATAATATTATCTAATTTTATTTATATTTAAAATAATTTTTAATAAATTAAGAACTATATCTTTTATGTTATTTCTAAGGAAATAAATTTTATAAAAATAGATTTTTCTAAAACAAACAAACATTTATTTTAAAATACAAGTATTTTAAAATATGTTCTTTTTAAAGTAAACTTTTAAAAATAAAAAATCATTAAAATTAGGAGTTATAGTAAATAAATTTTTAAAAATAAAATTTTTTAAAAATGGTTTTGTTTTGAAATAAAATATTTAATTTATTTTTTTGGAGAAAATAAAAAAAGTTTAAATAAAGTTTAAAAAGTTGATATTATTATTTTATTACTTATAGTCATTATTCGTATGTAATTTTTATCATATCTTATTTTAAAATATAATTTTATAAATACCAAATATTTATTCTATTTTATATATTATTTATTTAATCGTGTAATACACGAGTTTACTAAAAGTAGATTAGTTAAATAAACCTTTAAACTTTTTAGACAATTAACTTTAAATTGTTTAACCCTTTGATTAATAAATTATTTCAATAAAAATTAAATAATGATTATTTTAGAAAGTAATCAACCATTTATTTAATTTGCATTTCATGAACTATAACGTGTAACATTTAGATGTTAGTCTTTTGTTATCATCTAAAATGTAACTCTTTTGATTGTATCTCGATAGCAACATTGATATTATATATGTCGGATATCCAATATCTAATAGTGGCCAAAGAGAAAAAGTTTAAACTGAAAGAATCTAATGACTATAGGAAATGTGGGAAGAAGCACTTGAGAGAGTGCTGATTAGGTACCAACCTATGTTGCTGTTGTGGTTAAACGGGTCACATTGCATGTGATTATCCTTATGTCATGAGGTGTAGCTATAATGTGTCTTGACATCTTGCATTGGATTGTAAGAAGAACATTAGGGAATGATCAAGTAAGGATAATCAAGATGATAGGAAAAGGGGATATAAGAACAAAGGCAAGCCTAGAACCTATGCTACGACTAAGGATGAAATAAAGCAAATTTGGATTTTATTTATGGTATGTTTCTAGTTAATAATATGCTAGCTTATGTGCTTTTTGATTTCATGCAAGTATATGTTTTATTACTTCTTTGCTTTGTAATGTATTACATATTTACATGGTAAAACTGAAAAAAATAAGAAGGCCTTTAAGGTAGAGGCGATTATTAGTTAGTCCACTAGAATAACAAAAGTACTAGAATATTGTTTTATAGATATGAAAGGTCATAGGTTCCATGTAGGCAGTTTCTTATGAATCTAAGAGGGTTTGATATGGTATTAGGAATGGATTGTTGGCTTCTCATAGGCTAACATAGTTTGCAAAAGAAAATGATACTTGACAGCAGATGAGGAGCCAACCAAGATACACTATGTTAAATTATGTTCAGTGCTAAAGATTATTTCGATGATCAAAGTAGAGAAGTTTATCAGGGATGGTTGTGGAGCTAATTTGGCATATGTGATTGATGATAGAATGGGAAAGAAAAAACTAAAAGATATCACATAGAGTGTAATTTCCATAACATATTCTTGGAGGATCTATCGGGAGTGCCACCTGATTGAAAGATTGAATTTTAGAACGACGTAGTGCCTATAGCTTAACCTATCATCAAAGCACCTTATCAACTACACCTATCTGAAATGAAGGAACTGATGTCCTAGCTACAAGACCTGCTGGATAAAGGCTTTATTCAACCAAGTGTCTCTCCTTGAGGGGCTTCGATCTTGTTTATGAAGAAAAAGGATGGTAGCATGTGCATGTACATCGACTACCAAAAACTAAACAAGCTCATAGTTAAGTATCTATACTAGTTACCACAAGTTGATGACATGTTCGATTAGGGATGGCAATGAAACCTGAAACCGATGGGAATACCCAAAACACGAGAGATTTGGGACGGGTATAGGATCGGGTAAGCGGATATGGGACCAGGTATGAGTTTAATTATTATTTTTTTTTACGCGTATGGGACAGGTATAAGATTGCATCGTATACCCCGTTTACCCGACCCATTTACCCGAGTAAATATACCTGTTTACCCAATTATATACATGTAATTATTTTATTTTTTAATTTATTTTACTTAATAATTATATTATATATAATTATACGTTTTTGTTTTTTTACTTAATATCTTTACACTTGATAATGATGTGTAAATATAGGTGATTAAGCTTCTTATAACTTGATATTTTCCTCTAAAATTAAAGAGTAGTAATAGTGGATCATTAACAAAAAAATATTAAAGATTAACGAAAATGTTATCTAGTACCTATATGCAAATGTTACTTTATATGCTTTCCTAATTCAAATAGATACCCGATAGATATGCCCAACGGGTAATTTTTATAACTTTAACAGGTATAACCGATTACCCGTGGCACGCCCGAAACCCGACAGGTAAATACCCGGTACATAATCGATGGGTTTTGGGTCGGGTATGAAACATACTATTCTAATGGGGTATGGGGTTGGGATTAGCCATACCCGTCGTAAACCCGACCCATTGCCATCCCTACGTTCGATCAACTAAAAGAAGCAAGCTGGTTCTCAAGAATAGACCTATGGTTAGGTTATCATCAACTAAAGGTGAAAGAATAGGATATCCTGAATACTGCTTTTCGAACTCGGTACGAGCAATATGAATTTCTCGTGATGTCATTTGGTTTGACAAATGCCTATCAACATTCATGTAACTCATGATCGGGTTTGTAGGTCAATGTTAGATTGATCATTGATTATACTTATCGATGATATTGCAGGACCGTTTGAAGGGTGCAAGTCAGTTTTCACAAGGAGGAGAGACTTAGAACACTTAACAGATCAAATAGGAAACTGGACAGTTTATGATGATACTAAGATAAACACAAGTAAACAAGAGACAGAAAGCTTAAGAACAAGATAATTGGTTTTCAAGGAAAATGTATATTGCTCTCAAGTTCTATTACAAGTGTTACAAAGCATACATTAAGAAATACAAGAACCTGAGATACTTTATACTACATCCTACAGTCGGCCATACTTTGAAAGCCAGCTGGAAACACTAATCTAGACAACAATATCAATGTAAAGTCAAAAGACAGATTACCTTTTGACATGTGACTATGACATGCCATAGCTCATATCCTATTGTAATACAAAAAGGATAAAAGTACATAAAGTAGAAAGTTATAGACTCAAGACCTTGGTGAGCCTGTAGAGTGGCAGCGGAAAGTTGGTCAGCTTTTCTGAAAAGTTGTTGATCACAGAGAGCATGTCTTCTCTGTCTTCGAAAGAAATCAGTCTTCTATCTTTGAGGCTTCGGAAGATTTTGTCTTCTAAGCTTTGGAAGACTTTGTCTTCTAAGCTTCGGAAGACTTCATCTTTGGCTTCGAAAGAATTGGTCTTTTGGCTTCGAAAGATTTTACACTTGTGTAATTTTCTTGTAGAGTGTAAAACTTCTGAAGTAACTTCTACCATGCATAAAGTGCATGCATGCAGGAGACACCTTGACTGTTTTGAGTGCATCAGCCTCTTCTATAATCTTTACAGATATCCTCATATATTCTAGAGATTCTAGAAAAATTAAGAAAGGAAAAGTTGTAAGAAAAGTTTTCAAATGCGCCTTTTGGCTGAGAGAAATGCAATTTCTTGGTTATGTCATCAACCTGATGCCATAATGGCAGATCCTGCTAAGGTTGAAGCTGTTATACAATGGAATCTTCCAAAATCACCAACGTAGATTAGAAGTTTCTTGGGTCTTGCTAGGTTTCACATATGGGTTTTCCAAGATCTTTTAAAGATAGCAACACTACTGATGAAACTGACTAACAAGGATGTAAGTTTGAATGGAGTCTAGATCAAGACCACACACTTCAAGAATTAAATAAAAGATTAACTCAAGCTCATATGTTAACCTTACTGGACGGTAATGTTATGTACTTCAATGCTTGTTATCAAGGGTCGGGGTGTGTTCTTATGAAGCATAGGAAAATGATAGCTTACGTGTCAGGATAACAAAAACCATTAAGTAATTACCCTACTCATGATTTGGCGCTCACTATTGTTGTCTTCGCATTAAAGATATGATGACGTTATTTGTATAGGGTTAAATGCATAATATACACAAAGGCGATGACTAGAGTTAATAAAGGATTATGATTTCGAAATTCTCTTTCGTTTTGGAAAGGCCAATGTTATGACCAAAGCTCTATGCAACAAGCAAAAATAGAAACCAATTCAAGTAAAGGTTCATAAGTTAGGTTTTCTGCAATCTCTTATTAGTTCTTAATAATTTTGTCGCTTTACTAAAAAATGACATCATAGATCCATTTACTTTGGTCTAATTCCGTAGGCACTAACATTCCATGCCTAAGACTCACCATATTTCCTAACAAACTTGAAATTCACCAAAGATTACGTCTCGCAAAACTATTCAAAGCGTTTACACTTATAACTAGTCCAAATGGGAATTTGTGTAAAGTATTATTGTCCACTTGACATACAGTTCATAGTTTAAAATGAAATCTCCAATAGTAGCAAAACCTATATGTGGTTACTCATATTCCACCATGTTTTGTATGTATTTCATTATGTGTCGTAACAAAGTACTCGTTTATTATTCTCTTCACCTTGAAAGTATTATAACATCACTATGCCCCTAAAAAACAACCAAAAACATGCAACACAATAATCCTCAAAGAATAACCACCAATCACATCCTATATAAGTGTCCAAATAATGCACCAAAATTATCTAGTCTTGTATGACGTCCTTCATGTGGTTAAATCAAGTTGTCATTTATTTTATAATAAAGGTTCTATCTTATGGAGTAATCCATGCGAGTCAACATGACTATAACCATAACATCAATATTCTTTAAATAAAATATGTATTTATCAACCTAAGGAATATTAGGTCTAAAGTTCATGATTCTATAATGTATATACACATAATTTTCGTCTTCAAACCAACCTTTCATGACCGAAAGGAGATATATCCGTCACTAACCTCGACGACAACATCAAAAACTTACTACTACAATGGTGATGCCTCCAAAACTATAATGCAAAACTATCGGTTGTAATTCTACAAGAAGTGTGAAACACAATCTTTAACGCTTTTAGTAATCGAATAAGCTTATTACTATATCATCAAGAAATCATATATTCTTTATTATTGAACTCTTTAATATATAGTTAGACAAAAAAAGACCTGTATAAATATCAATTAGATAAGATAATGAAACATTAACATGAAAATATATTTTTGAAAAGACGAGGAGAGGGAGAACATGCCACCACCGACACAAGCAAAGGTCGAGGTAAACATCGGCTGGTTAGACCGACCAGAATCAACTACTCTATTCCTTTCTCCCCCTTTTCTCTCCATCAAATGCAGACAAATTCTCCAAATGAGAAGAGACAAAGAAATAAAAGAACCACATTACAACACAAACTAAAAAACAAATTTTTTAATGATCAAACTCTAAATAAACTAAACATTACCATTCAATCATCACTTCCTTTTCATGTATAGTAAAAACTATAACAATCATGCAATTAAACTAACTTCAAATTTCAACCACCTATACTCATTGTTAAATGATCTTTTCAAGTGAAACCACATATACTTCTAGAACATATAAAAAGCCATAAATCATGCAAAAATCAACATAATTCTCCATTACTGTAGAATTTTCATGTAAACCCTCATTAAATACCCCAACTACCCCTAATCACCTCCATTTTCTCCCTGCCTTTCTCGCAAATACAATCCTTCCTCAAGGGCAAAACCGATATTTCCCACCACTGACCCCCTCCCAAAACCTACATAAATATAATGCATACATAACACGCACCTGTATCATCACCATCATCATTCTTCAAAACCTACAGTATGTACAGAGAGTCATCGCTGAGTGACTTCGGTGGCAATCCGCCGGCGGTCAACACCACCGTCGTGCCGGAGGAACTTCCGGCGAATGCCGCCGGAGCCGGTGGCAATGGTGTTGATGACCAGAATGTTTCGTTCGTTCTTGAAGACGTTGACGGTGGGAGTGACGACATTTGTGATTTTGAGGAAATTGATGGCGTCGGTTACTCCGATGTCGCTGTAATGCCGCGTGTCGACGCCGGCGATCAGCTCACGCTCTCGTATTGTGGTCAAGTTTACGTGTTCGACAATGTCACTACGGACAAGGTTGTGATTTTGAACTTTGGTTTACATCGGTTGCTGTTTTGAGCTTGTGTGAAGTTAATGTGATTCTAAGAGATAGGGGAGAAGTGATTTTGTTTATGTTGATTTTGGTTGATGGGTACGATGAACGCATTTAGGTTTTGGAGCTCCGATTCATCATGTTATGTTCAATTTCAGATGCTGAATTCAGTTTGTTTTTGTGGGTTTGAGAAAAAATTAGGGATTGATTGGATATATCTTGAGTTAACCTTTAAATTAGATTGTTTAATTTGGGGGTTTTTAATTTGAACATTTTGTTGGTATCCGATCTTGAATTTTGATTGTGGTTATTCATGTATCTCTATTGTTCTTGGGGTTGAAGTTTTGTGTTTTGGGTTGATGATGGCAGGTGCAGAAGGTGTTTTTGCTTCTCGGGGGATGTGAGTTTCCAGTTGGCCAGCAAGGTGCAGACTTAGGAAACCAAAATCAGAGGGTAATTGCTTGACTGTTTGAAGCTTTATTGTTAAGTGTATTTGCTAGTATTTTGGCATTTGTATGTTAAGTTGTTTTGTTTCAGGATTTTGAGTATCCGGTACACTGTAGTGATCCTCGTAGAGCTGCTTCTCTCAAGAGATTTCGTCAAAAGAGGAAAGAACGTTGCTTTGAGAAAAAGATCAGATACAATGTTCGTCAAGCAGTTGCTCTCAGGTAAAATTGTTTGAAACCTAAATTGTTGATGTATTACTCTTGATAGCACATTTGTTAGCACTGGCATTTGAAAATATATAAATGCTTCTGGAGCTCTGTCATCTTAATCATTGTATATTTAGGGTTTTGGGTTTAGAGATTAGTTTCTATATTTGTTAATATCATACTAGGGGAAAATTGCTTCTATGGAAAACAACAAAACTGATCACATTTTTTATATTAAACAAGCAAACTACAATTTTGAAGTAACAAAAGGGGTTACAGTTATGCAAAAGATTCTGTTGCTTATTTTCTTGATTTATTGAAGATACGTTGACCTTCATTGTGAAGGAGAATAGTCACTTATGCCTGTTTGGACTACAGTAATCTGATCAAGATTTCTATAGATGTTAAGTACTCTCATGGTTAAAAAACAATCTAGCACTAGTATCTATGTTTGCTGACGTCTGGCTTCTAATTCTTGTTATTATGAGGTAAACTTTTCAATTAGTGAAGTCTGATAAGATATTTTCACTGAATCTGTTAACGTTGGCGCGATTGATTAATCTAGTTTCCAATTTCAAGGCTGAAGTTCAATAGATGTATGCAAATATGTTCTATAAACAATCAAATGGGCTTTATAACATATTGTGTGGTTGATAAAAAAAACATGTGTCGTTATATAGGTCAGAAAAAACGTGATTTTGCAGTTATCTTTCACACTTCAAGCCATTTT
This sequence comes from Flaveria robusta, assembly GCA_025506415.1. Classification (NCBI taxonomy): domain Eukaryota; kingdom Viridiplantae; phylum Streptophyta; class Magnoliopsida; order Asterales; family Asteraceae; genus Flaveria; species Flaveria robusta. The sequence goes on from CM046469.1 coordinate 25,335,245, forward strand.
GGGTGTAATCTGTATGGACTGACTGTTGCCGAGTGAAATATTTAATGTTTCAATAGATTATTTTATGCACATATTGATAAGGGTTGTCATTTCAGGATGAATCGTAAGAAGGGTCAATTTGTAACATACCAAAGTTCCGAAGAATCTGCTCCCTGGAACACTGGAGAAGCTGAGGGTGCAGAGCAAGATGAGAATTTAATCATAACTACGTAAGTTGTGAACCTTGTGTGCATGTTTACATATATTAATTTCATAATCATTTCTTTATGGATCTAAATTAAAATGGTTCTTGTTATAACTCTTTATTAGAGGTGGCAATATATGCAAGTTGGGTAATTGGCCAAAATGCATTTAAGTTGAAACTAGTGTTTTTCCGATAAGGCTCAAAAAAGGCACACACTTTTTTGTCAACCGTATGAATAATTAATGCCGTAAACATGATTACGAAAACTATATTATTTCCTTTCAGTAATAATTTTATCAGGAGGCTGTATGCTTTTCAACTGTTCAACAAATTTGGGATGTTCCTCTTTAAGCTAAACTATTTGCAATGACCCATTTGGCACATTTGATATGAAACAATGCGAATTGATCAAATTCATAAGCAAATGGGTCGAAATGCCACCTCTACTCTTTATGGTCAATCATGTTGATCAGGCGTACCTAATCATATATACAAAGTCAAATACTTTTATGTATGACTCCATAATCATAATACAGAAATGTATAGCATTCCATTGTCTCCAACCATCTTGGTGATGCTAAAATTAACACATATGTAGTATTCTCTCTATTGTCCCTGAAAATATTAAACAAAAATCTACATATAACTTTACTAATTGCATCTGCCACATGTCAACTCCCAATTGGTTATCAGATGTGTTCATTGTGGTACTCTTTCGAAGGACACCCCAATGATGCGACGTGGGCCAGCTGGTCCCAGGACTCTTTGCAACGCCTGTGGACTTTACTGGGCAAACAGGGTTTGTATTTTTTCTCATTAGAAGTTTTAGTTTTCCCTTTCTAAATAGTACAGTCTTTTCATCAATTGCAGATCCTTTTACGTCTATTTTATAGTTCACGAAAAAACATTTCACCCCCTACAAATAGCACTTCAGCTCTTGAAAATGCGATTGACATGATGGCGGATTTAGTTTGGTATCATCTGATGTTGTAGATGAGATATCAGGAAGATGGGGCTTTAGGAAAATTAACACGGAGTCTAAGAGTTCAGTTAAAAGAAATTGTCTTTAGGCTTTAATTGGTAGTGATTGAAAGCCAAATCAATCCTTCATAGGTTTAAGAAAAAACAAACTAGTGGAGCAGAACTGTCTTCTTCGACATGGTCGCACTTTTGAAGTTATAATGTGATGTTGAATGACCATCTTTAGTAATCAGATAGTGTTTGGACCAAAAGTTGTAGTAGATTTTTTTTTTTTTTTTTTTTTTTTTTGAAAAACACGGAAGTTGTAGTAGATAGTGTTTGGACTGGAAATTGTAGTAATCAGATATTCAATCAGTTTGGAAAGGTCTGTTTCTTTAAGAAATTAATACATAATATGATTAAAATGTACATTCTTTTGAAAAGTTGGGATATAGCTTGTGAGATGTGAGTACAAAGTTTCCCAAATAAGTTTAAAGGGAGGGTAATTAGTAATCTTCCTTTGATAATCAGTTTTCCTGCAGCTAGAAGAAGCATGAAACTGATCATTTGACCCCTAAAATCTGAAGCAAAATTTATTTATTCAAATATTAAAAGCTGAATTTTGGGAGTACAAGTGATGGATAATCAGTTTACAATACAAATCCAAACACCTCGGTAAAGGAGTATATCATTAAGGATAGACTTTAGAAAATAGAACAACCGAAAATAGAAGCCTGTAATAAACTCTGCTCCATACAAACAAAAGTATAAATCAATCTGGGCTGGTTTTATCCATAAAAAGTACATCAAGATTAACTATTGGGTCTCATTTAGTATTCTAACTTATATTGATCTTTACCTAAAAACTTAGTGTGTTTCTGTCTCCGTTTTTACAGGGCATGATGAGAGACCTTTCCAAGAAATCCAATGATCAGTCTTCTTCTCTAGCTGGACAGCTGCTCAATTGTAAGGTATTAGAAATGATATTTCGACACTTGACAAATAGTCAAACTTAATAAACAGTATAGAAATCGTTTAACCAATACACCTACAGTCAAACTTTTCATGAACTGTGTATTTATATAAAACACACTTTGATCTGTCGGATCTGTTCCTTTTTGGTTATTCTTTCTAATTTGACCCATTTGCACCTCAAACATCCTTAATTCTTCACTTGCTGGTGTTGTAGGACGATCACAACGCATCCAACTTTGGCACCTCGATCCCTGGATGTAGTAAGGCTGCTGAGCTTGGGTTTGGTAACTGAGCAGCAACAAACAGTACCATCTTCTCTTGCATATACATATAGTATTAACAGAAAATGAGTAGACTTCTAGCTTACTCCTTTATGTACATATGGATTTGACGTTTTTAATCCCCTTCTATCTTCATGCTAATATTATCTAAAGATTATATCCATCTTACTTTTCTCTTGGCTGTAGACTTTGGCCATAGTAAGGTTCTTTTATAAAATCCCTAACATGGTTAACTTTTGAGTAGTTAAAAACACTAGTAGTAATGACTGAAAGTTAACTTTGGTACATCTTCCTTCTTCTATTGCTTTACATTACAATCTTAGTTTGTTTATGCCTTGGGGAGTTAATATTAGCTCATTAATCTTGATTGGTTATTTTTTTTAATTGTGGGTCCCATTGATAAAGGTGAGAGTAAAATATATATGTGATTTGTGGGTCATGATGTGAGAGTGATTGATATATCACTTGCTCATGTAAAGAATGGATGAAGAAGATGATATAAATGAATGAATTTTGAGTTTTTTTCCTTGTTCATTGTTGTTGGTTGTCCTCCCTATATCAAAATTTGTGATTGTGAATCTGTTCATGGAAATTGAATATTCGGATATAGGCTTATGAGATGACATAATAGTATCCGATGTTTATAAACTGTTAAAACCGACTGAATGTTTAAACTGAAGCAAAGCGAATTGGCTGATTTGGTAGCGTTGAGATCCATAGGATCCATACGATCTGATGGTTACTGCTCTTGAATTATTTTAAAAACAGATTTGAAACGACAAACTGAACTGTTTTGGTCAACCAGGGTGACTACTAATTCACTAAGGTTGGTAAACATCGTCCTCGTGATGTCTATTTTGGTGTGTTTGACAAGTTACTTAGGAATTGGCTTTCCATTGGTATCAGAAGATGCCGCGATGGGATTGTAGGGATTATTCTTGATTGAGCGTCGCAAGGAAACATTATAGATGATTAGATGATCAAAAGTGCGTTATCATGCATTTCTTATAGCTCATTTGTCACCAATCATGTTTCTTCGTTGGTTGAGCAGTTGTCAAAGGTCTCCATCTTCAAATTTTGAGTTGTAAAATTTTTTTTGAATTGGTTAAAAGTTGAGGTTCAATTATCCAACATGATCAAAGAGGAGGGTAGGATTTGAAAATTTGATAAATCAATTGATTCAAGAACACAGACTCATTTGTCACTTGTTGGATTGTGAACTCTAATACCATATTTAATTAAAAATTTTGATTTGATTAGCATTGAAAGTTCTAAATTAATTAATCAAGAAGAACATAGTAAAAAAATTAATCAAGAAAAACTATTTGATCAAAACCAAGAACACAAGAAAACTTATTAGGTTTAGTGTTACATTAAACCCATATAGAATTCTTTTGCTATAAAATATCTCACTTATATCTATAATAGAAAATTGATATATACAAATTACATAAGAGAGATATGATTCGAATAAAAATCGCATCATCATCAAATCATTATTTGATCTTCATCACATACGAAGATAACTTTCTTATAAGCAAGAAGTTCTTCATCTCTAATTAGTTATCATCAATAGTAACTAATATTCACAACAATTACTTCATCATCATCAAAACTACTCAACATCATCAAAACACTTAATATCAATGCCAACTTACCATCAGTAGTAAGTTGTAAGCTTTTAAGCCACTAGCAACACATTTGTTCCATAAGAAATTAACATATTATCTGCAGGTAGGAATGATCACAAGTTATATCAAACTAAGTTTTGTAACATTAGTTTAAGATCATGTTTCTCCACATATTATATTTGGTATGCAAGCTATAGGAATAATTCATTTTTACTCATTACTACGTGCTCCTTAGATTTATGATTATGTTATTGGATTGTATATGTTATAACACTGATGAAAGTTACCCCATACTATTATTGCACTTTATATGTGGCATAGATTGCTAGTATTCGGGTACTCGAGATTTATGCTTCATGCGGAGCTTCCCACATGTCAACATCACAGCATTGATGGTGTGTTGATATGTCGTTAAATATACATATAATTATGCATTAATTTTTAAGTACTTCGTATACAAATTCTTTCAAATTGATACTTAAATTAGTATATATGTGAATAGGCAGGTTTAAACATCTTCCTGATGATAAACAAGTGAAACAAATGAAGAAGTCATCGAAAGTTGGATAGCAAGAAGTCAAACATGATCGTGCTTGGATGAGTCACGGTCATGCCAAAAACACTCTCGGGAATGGAGAATAGCACAACCGTGCTACAAACCATGCCAACCAAAAACAAAGCTAACACAATCGTGCTTGAGCTAAACATGGGTGTTTCTACACCTTAAAAAGTCAATTCCGGGCCAACCTGAGCCTTAGGCGCTCAGAAGTTTAGTAGTGGTCGACAAGAAGCACGACCTGCCAAGCAAGTCTTTAAGGCTAAACAACATCAAGGAGGGATCAAGAATCATCTATAATGCATTCTACTTTGTTTTTTTGTTTAAATCTCAAGTTTCTTACCATGGATTTTGTTAGTTATCCAAGTATTTGTGTTGTTCTTATAAGCCTCAAGGGCTAAACATGGTGTTATCATTTAGACTGAGATGAAACTTGCTTCACTTGTTATGAGGTGAAATGCATAATATCATATAATGCTTATGATCTTGGTTTAGAGATTCATCTCACTGAACATTTTCAAAAAGAGAATTATTCATCAAACTACTTGTCATGAGGTACCTCAACATAGTGGTGTGTGGTTGAGAGAAAACATAAGCATATTCTTGAAACTGCACGAGCTCTTTTGTTTTATTCCAAGTTGCGTATTGTATTCGTGTGATTTGTTAACTACACACTTGATTAACATTTACCCCATAAATTAAGATTCTTCATGACAAAACACCTTATAAAGTTCTTTACTGCAAGCCTTCATTTGATAATCATCTAAGTACTTTTATATGTTAATGTTGTGTTTCAACTTATACACAAGGTAGAGACAAGATTCTTCATGACAAATCACCTTATAAAGTTCTTTTCTGTAGGATTATGTTTATAATTTTGCCTCTACTTCATCTTTTTTTGATTCATCATTCTATTGTTGTTGTCATACTATCACGAATGTGTGCATTGCTTCTGATTTTGTCAATCTTATAGATTTGTCTTAAGAATCTCAACAACTTTACTTAATCTTTAAACGCATCAAGCAGTCTACTACTTATCAAGAGGCTGTTGCATGTCCCATTTAGCAGGAAGAAATGAGTGAGAAATTTGTAGCTTTGGAAAGTAATCACACATGAGAACTCATGAATTTACCCGCTGCAAACTACGCATCGAGTACAAATAGGTTGATATGGTTAAATACAAAGCTAATGGTACCATCGAGCTATGTAAAGCCAGATTGATAGTTCGAGGGAATACTCAAAAAACCTATCTTTAATTACAATGAGACATTTTCTTCTGTTATCATATGTAGCCTTGTTGTTGTTGCTACTAAAAAGCAATAAGGTATCCATTTAAATGTGAATAATGCTTTCTTATTTGGTAATTTTGATGGAGATATATACATGAGTCCACCCCCGGGTATGACTTTATCATCATCATCATCCCCATCAAGTGTTGGAACTTGAAAAGTCTTTTTATGGCTTGAAAACAAGCTTCTGGACAGTAGTATAAGAAGCTATCTGATGCTCTTGAGTAAAGGTTATATGCGGTCTACAAATGCCTATTCTTTGTTTTAAGAATGAGTGGGTGGCTCTTTTGTTAGGCTCAAATGTGACAGTCAATTTGCTATCTGTATTGCTAAAAATCTAGCTTTTCATGAATGGACTAAACATATCGAGTTAAACTATTATTTTTTAAAACAGAAACTCCAGGATGGTTTAATTCTCTTGACTTATGCAAGATAGATCAGCTTGTACATTTATATACCAAAGAGTCTTGCCGGTCATTAAAAATTCGATATCAAAGTTGCACAGACCATTGAACCAAAACTTGTTCTTATTGAATTGAATATATATGCTTCACATGGATTCATATATATAGCCTATTCAAACCAACTAAGAAACCTTATTTGATTCAAAATATGGGTAAGTACAACAAATATAACCCTCGTGCTTACAAGATTATGCTTACAGTCATTAATACACAGATCTGATTTTCATGTTGGAGTTGTATACACCTCCACCTTGAGGGGAGGTGTGATTCATAACAATATGTTGCTACAAATGAGTATTTGGTCCAGATCAGTTTGATACACGCAAGTAATTAGTCCGGATGATGAACTATTGCTACGCACGAAGAATAAAGCTACACATGTTTTTCTTTTTCACCATTTCTTGCACGACTATTTATTTTTCTACCTTCTTATTCAACTTTGAAAACAATTGATTCTACTAATGAAATAAAAAATTTCCTAAGATAATCTCTTAAGTTTAAATGCGCTATGGTTAACCTAATCAATCTGTCAACTGAAAATCCTACCAAATCAACATGATTCATAATTAACATTCTACCTTTTAATTACACTAGAAAACCAAACAACAAACTATATCGATAACCTCGTATCAATTACAATCATACTTACCAAGAAAAATATTTAATGCATAATACTAATAACTTACAAAAGAAAGTTATTAATATTCACACTCCCCACTTAATTCCTTACCCCAAAAAGGAACCCACTCAACTTTACCTTTTGGCGTGTTTGGGATTGTTTATTTTAGTTGAAAAGGACTTTTGATGAAAAATACTTATTAACTTATGACTTTTTAAAAAATGTTTTTAAAAAAGTGTTTGGATTAACTTATAAACTAAAAAGTTGTAAAATGACCAAAAAGATATGTTTTTAAAAATGAGGGGAGTTAATATGAGATAACAAAAGGGTATAATAAAAAATTAGACTAAAAGGAGTTTTCAAAAATTAATTAGTAACTCGCTCCTTATTTTTCAAAATCTTTTTTTTACCCTATATGAAAAATCAGTTTGAAAAGTATTTTTGGGTTTGCCATACACTTTTTTATAACTTATCAACACCCACAAAAAACAAATTGCAACAAACTAATACTTTAGGGACTAAAATTGCCATAAAGCCATAGTCAAGACTCTTGAGAAAACCTCTCCCGCGCTACATGATACAACAATTATAGCAAAAATCTTGCTCTTAAATGACACTCTTCAATCTCTCAGCATTTAACGGATCCACACATTCAATCATTCATTCATTCATCTCTCTCTGTTTCACCTTCAGATCCTACGTTATTTGACCTCTTCCACCTCCCCTCCGCAATTTTCTTCCAATTTTGTTCTTCCAATCATCTGATCCATGTGGTTTCTGATTTGATGTTTAGATTGGTGAAAATGATCGAGTGAATGTGTTGTTGTTCGTCACGAACTCGTTGAAATTGTACAGGAATCCGATCGAGGAATATGTCTCCGGCCAAGTTTCTGTTCACGTTCCTCTTCGCGTCACTCGCATTATGGCTCGTGTTGTTGTGAGTTTATCCGTTAATTGTGCTTGTTTTTCGTGTTTGGAGTGATCATGTGATTGGATTTGATCGTGTTTAGCTTGAAATTTGGGGTTAACATGAAGTAATTGATTGCATCACTGTATTTGAGTATATTATTGCTTAGTTCTTGGTCTGAGTTGCGTAGGGAGCTTTAACTAGATTGTTGAAATTGATAAAAAGGATAATTTAGTACTAGATGGTTTGATTTGTTATAATGTTTTTAGTATTTACCTAAAGTCACTTTGGTTATCTTGGCTAATTGGACTGGAAACTGCAAATTGTGAAGTTGAGTGTGATGATAACATTTTTAAGTGACTAACTATACTAATGTCACTTGGAGGACTTGGGTTTTTTATATGATTGGTATATGGATAGTGAGAATTAGGGGTTTCTTTGAATTTTCACAGCAAGAGTTCAAGCTGAGAGCAAGAGTTGGCACAGAATTATATCATGGCAAGAGTAATGCATTGTATCTTAATGATAGTTGATGGTGCTTGCTAACTTGTAATGAAAGTGTCGTTAGTGTCAAATTGTTTAATATCGCGCTTATATCATCAAAGTGACCATCAAACATATAATTACAAGTATTTGAAGACTCGTTATACATCTTTTCAGATTTGCTTCGAGGTTAGTGGCTTTGTTTTTGAGCCGGGTTCTGAAAGCATCTGTGGGATTTAGACTTTGTGGATTCAGACGCTTGAAGGATGTTAGGATCACGTTTGAAAGGGTATTACTCTTTTTCTCTCAGTATCTTTTGGTCTATTTTGACTTCTTTTTCTTATTCTTTAGGAGACTTTTATGTTTGGTATTACGAGAACGATCTAACTGTTGAAATTAATCGACAGTATTTGATTCACATGCTCATTCATTAACAAATTAAAGTTCTTAAGTGTTTAGTTCTATAAGCCATGAAGAACATACATCTATCTAGGATGGTAACATAAGTAAGTGAGTCCCATTATAACTTTTATAATTAATTACTTCTATTCATTTCAAGTATCATGTCATTATTGAGATGATAGAAATCTTGGATTGTAAATGTATACTATGATATGATGATATGATATCAGCTCATGGGCATCAAACCATGTTCATCTTTATGTTATTCTTGGGAATTTACAGGGGGCTGTTGAATCTGTTTCTGTTGGTGAAATCAAACTTTGCCTACTGAATTCCTTGGCTAAACTAGGAGCTGAATCTGATTCTACTTCTAAGGATCCAAAACTTCAGCTTCTGATTAATGACTTAGAAGTTGTTACAAGAATTTCTGACAAAAGTTCAAAAAAGTCAAAACCACGGAAACCTAAAAAGAGTTCAGGCAGTAAGCCAGGAAAAGGAAAGGTGATGGCAGTGGCTAACATAGCAAGATTTCTGTCTCTTTCTGTCAGAGAGTTGGTTGTGAAGGTTAGCTTCTGTCAGAATGCTTTTGCTTGTACATTAAGTCTATTTTTGTTTTTATATATCTTTCGTGCCGACAGTTTATCATATTATGTCACACCTTGAATGTTAAATCATAATACAATGAACGTTTTGTTTGTATAATTAGAGTTCTGATACCATTTCTATACCAGCTGGACAAAAAGGACTAGAGATTGTAATTTTGACCCATTCACTTATGAATGGGTCATATTGTATATAGACAAAGTGTGTTTTGAAAGCACAATACTTTTTTAAATCACTTTCTGCAGAAAATAGTATTTATATTGAAATAGAATTTCGTTTTTGCATTCATGTTTAACACATCTAATAATTATCCGTTTTACCCATTACTCAACCCACCTATTTTGTCACCTTTAGGAAGTGAACACATTAACCTTGTAAGTTGTAACTAGAATATAGTGTTTAGTGTCCTTATTATAATGTGTGATGATGTTTGTCAGTTATAGATCTGTATATGACTTTAATTTTCTGTTATGCCTGCTATCTTTTGTTTCTAAAATGGTTTTAATTTACTATTTGATTTACTTTTCCTTACATTTGGGACAGACACCAAAAGCTGCTCTTGAAATTAAAGAATTGGGGGTTGATATGTCTAAAGATCAAGGTTCCAAACCCTCAATGTATTTGAAGTTGCAGATTTTGCCTATTGTTATTCATCTGGGAGAACCACATGTAACCGGTGACGCAACCACAATAGAGAAGTCCTCCGCTCATTTTATTTGTGAAGAATTTGGTCTCTTGATTGAGTTTGGTTCTCACAGGTTTGTTTTGTCTATATTTTTCAGTTTTCTGAATATTTACTGTCCCTGAATTTTATATAATACTCACTTACCATCCAAATGTGTTTGGATGTCTATAAACTAGTTATTTCTCCAAAATAAGGTGGTAACTCTTCCGTTATGCATGTCTTAGAGTTCTACATTCCTATCCTCAGTATGTCACTTGATCTTGTACATTTTCTTTAAGATTTATAGTTCAGTTGTTATGCTGGTTTTGCTGTTCTACTTCAGTTCACTTAAAAAAAGTAAATGGTCTTGTATCTTACTACTTCCTATTAAGGCGGATCAAAGGATCCAGTATATTGGTGTTTGGAGCTATTTTTTAAACAATATGAAAGCTTGATAGGTAACGAAAGGGCGAATTGGGCTGGTCATATGACTCGAGTAACAGCTTAGAATGGATAAGGGTCCCAAAAGAAGAGTATTTCTTAAGTGCATATGGTGTAGTTATGATTTGAAACCCATTATTAAAAGATAATTGAAATTTTCTGAACAAGGTGCTTTAGGAAGTTAAAAGCATTTAAAAACACACGGTCTCAGTTGATAAAAGATCTAAAAGTGCACATTTTTTCTCTGTAGTGCAAGTATTTTAAGATGTCTATCTGATCTTGATCAAGTGATGGGTGTCAATGGCCTTGTTTTCAGTTGCTCCTCTTGTTCTTTTACTCTATCATCCCTCTTTTTCTTTCTGATTCTTAAGTGGTTTTCTAATTATTTACCTTATTTTGCAGGGAAATGGGTGTGAATGTTAAAAACATTGATGTATCTTTGGGAGAAATTAGTGTAGACCTAAGTGAGGATCTGATTTCCAAAAAGAAGAAATCATCTGATGCTCATGTTGATGAGCCTGTACAAGCTACCACTGAATCTGAGATTGTTGCCAAAAAACAACAAAAGAAACAAGCTACACTTGAAGCCATCACAAAGCACATTCTTTTCTTCCCTGAAAAGGTGAGTGCTTTTCACCTGATTTGTTAAAGCTTAATAGAGTAGTTTTAAGCATGATTATTCATGATAGTTGATAAAGTATCCCTGTGTGTATCTGTTTCTGTGTTAGCTTTCTCTCACTTTGCCAAAGTTAGATGTAAAGTTTGTACATAAAGAGCACCGTGTTGTAATGGAGAACAACATCACAGCCGTCCAATTCAAGAGCATAAAGTCTCAATCTGTTGAGGATGTTGGAGAAAGCACACGTCTTGATCTTCAATTAGATTTCAGTGAGATTCATGTAAGTACAGAATACCAGATTCTCTTTTGTTCTAATATTATTAATATTATTCATAATCTTCTCTTTTCATTGTCATTTTGTAGATTCTCAAAGAAGGTAGAAGTTCTATTCTTAATTTACAGAAGCTTGCTGTTCTTTCATTCATTTATGTTCCATTACAGGTCAGTTTTCTAAATGCCACTTATTAAGTATGTTCCGTTTCCTTAAAATTTTCAAGGTGGCACTTAAAAAGTTTACAGAATGTATTAACTTTTTTTACTTTGCAGCCTACATCTCCTGTAAAATCTGAAATTGATATTAAGCTCGGTGGCACACAATGTAACATAATTATGGCAAGATTAAAGCCGTTGATGCGATTGCGCCCACCAAAGAAGAAAAAGAGTGTGCCAAAAGAAGGAAGTGCCCATCCAGTAAAGGTCCAGTCAAGTGATGAATTTAAGGTCATTACTTGGACATGCACCTTTTCAGCCCCGGAGACAACCATTGCACTTGTTAACATGGAAGAATTGCTGCTGTGTCATGTAAGAGTTCCCTGATTCATTCCAACCTCAATTTGAAAGTATTTCACATTTTTATACAGTGAGCTATTTCAACCTTTTTAACTAATATCCTCTGGTTATGGTTTATCATAATAAAGTACTGATATGTCTAATAGAAACTTAAGTGAGATACAACAATTAATAAAAGGGTTAAAAGTGATTTAAGTGTCTTTCCTATGGGTGTTTTAAAATCGACCAAATAGATCAAATTGAAGCAAATTGGCTAGTTTGAGATTCAAATGATTCTTTTCAGAGTTTGGTTTTTGCAGGTTTTAATCATTTGGTCCGGTTTGGAACTTGAAACCATTCCATATTTTTTTATTTTTAAAATATAGTCATGGATATTATAAAATTCATGAACCTTCTTAGTCATTGTATCATGGTAAAAAATTAGTCCTAAACCAATGATTTTGACTTTTGCGAAAAAGTTAAAAAGGTTCAATTCAAATCGTCGAACCGTAAATACCCATATTATTTTATCAATAATATTAAGTTTAGATTTTTGGTCAAAAAGTTTTGACATCCGTCCACCCATTTACAGGGTTGCCTACAATCTTTACATGTCTTCGCCAACAACACATCTAATACAGGCACTGTAGTTCACTTCGAACTGGGTGATTTAAATTTGCAAATGGCTGATGATTTTCAAGAACCTTTGAAACCAACCTTCTTCGTTGTGGAAACAAACACGGATGCAGTGTTGCATATATCCAAGATAATTCTCGAATTAGGCAAAAAAGAATTAGATACAGTTCAACAAGATGGTTCCAACCTCAAATCAGTACTCTCCGTTGATGTAATCGGTATTGGTATGTGCTTAACATTCACACGTGTCTTGTCCTTAGCATCTACCGCTTTATGGTTCAAGACATTCTTGAAAAACCCATCATCATCTTCTCCACCTGTTAAATCATCATCATCATCTACACAAAGTGAAGCAACCCCTGCAGTTAAATCATCGGGAAAAGGGGTCCTATTAGTAAAATTCAATCTCCAACGGTGTGCTGTAAATCTATGTGGTGATGTAAGTTTGGATAATGAAATTGTCGACGATCCCAAACGTGTGAATTATGGGTCGCAAGGTGGTCGTGTTCTTATTACTGAATTACCTGATGGAACTCTACGTACTGCAAAAGTAGCATCCACTGCTTCTGATGAATACAAAACGGTAAAATGTTCGATCGGATTAGAGATCATCCAGTTGAATTTGTGTTTGAACAAAGAGAAACAGTCGACCCAGGTGGATCTCGAAAGAATCACGTCAGCATACTGGGAGATTACAAAAGATGACTCGTGTAGCACAAAGGTGGCATTGTTTGACATGCAGAAAGCAAAGTTTGTGAAACGAGCTAGTGGGCTTAAAGAGGTGGCCATTTGTTCTCTTTTCAGTGCGACTACTATTACCGCTAGGTGGGAGCCAGATGTTCATTTAGCATTAGTTGAATTGGGGTTACGGTTGAAGCTACTTGTGTATAATCATAAGCTTCAAGAACAAGAACTCACAAAGGATCATGAAATCAAGAAAGAACCCCCGAAGGATGCAGTGGAAAAGAATCAAAAGAAGAAAGAATCTCTTTTTGCTATTGATGTGGAGATGCTTACTGTAACTGCTGAAGCTGGAGATGGTGTCGAGACCATGATTCAGGTCCAGTCCATTTTTTCTGAAAATGCACGAATTGGTGTACTTTTGGAGGGATTAATGTTCAGTTTCAATTCTGTAAGAGTTTTCAGAAGTGGTCGAATGCAACTTTCTCGAATCCCAAGTGGCTCTGAGCCTGCGGTCAAATGGGATTATGTGATTCAAGGTCTTGATATGCATATTTGCTTGCCGTTTAGGCTGCAACTACGTGCTATTGATGATTCTGTTGAGGAAATGATCCGAGCGTTAAAGCTTGTTTCTGCTGCTAAAAAGAAAATCATATTTCCTTTCAAGAAAGAAAGTGAGAGTTCGGGTGCAAACACAAAACCCAAAAAACCAAGCTCTTCAAAACTTGGTCGAGTGAAACTGTATGTACGAAAATTAACTGCTGAAATTGAGGAAGAACCCTTACAAGGGTGGCTTGATGAACACTATCATTTAAGGAAGAAGGATGCTCATGAAATGGCTGTTAGATTACACTTTCTAGATAATTTATTAAAGGGATCTCCTGCGGTTGCTGATACCGTAGAGCCTAATCATGAAGAAAAATCACAAACTGATGGCCAAGATAAGACTTGTGTGTATGATGCATCAACTATTGAAATACAGAAGGAGGAACTTTATAAAAAATCATTTCGGTCTTATTACGAAGCGTGTCAAAATCTTGTGATTTCAGAAGGATCAGGTGCATGCCGTTCAGGATTTGAGTCGGGGTTTAAGTTTAGTGCATCAAGAACGTCTCTTTTCTCAATTATTGGTACATCTCTTGATGTAACGTTGACAGCAATAGAAGGTGGTGTGGCGGGAATGATAGAAGTTGTACAGAAACTTGATCCGGTTGCTCGTGAATGTAACATTCCATTTGCTCGTGTTTATGGATGTAACCTTAATTTGCAGGCAGGATCTCTTGTTGTTCAGTTAAGAGACTATTCGTATCCCCTTCTTGCTGCAACTTCTGGTAAATGTGAAGGTCGGCTTGTGCTAGCTCAACAGGTCAAAATAAGCTGCTGCCTTATCCTTTTGCTACATTGTTCAGTTTTTCATATAGATTGCAAAATTAGTGGGGTGGGTGACTACCCCGAATATATTCAGGTCAAAATATGTATTTTTTAGTATGGGTCGGGCCAAGTCTACACAAAACACTAGTAATTAGTTTTGTGCATATAACTGTTGAGAAATGCTTTATGGAAATGTAAACCATCATGCTACTTCATACTTATAATGCGACAAATAAAATGATGTTAAGACTCCATCAAGGTGGTAAACAGGAATCATCTGTTTCCATCCTGGTAATGGTTCCTTGCAATGTGCCACTATCAAGACAAACAATTTAAAAGTCTAGAACTAATTTAATGTTGATAATGTCTATAATTATAATTTTGTTCTGGAGATATATGTTTTTTAGTTATAAATATGTGGACAGATTGTTTTCATAATCTCTGCTATGTCAGGGCCAGAACTAGAGCATGTATTTAAGAATTAAATTTCTTACTGATTCGTATTTGCAGGCAACACCTTTTCAGCCCCAAACTCTGCATGAAGTTTATATTGGTAAATGGAGGAAAGTGGAAATGTACCGTTCTGTTAGCGGCACAACTCCACCAATGAAAACATTTCTGGATTTACCATTACATTTTGAGAAAGGTGAGGTATCCTTTGGTGTGGGCTTTGAACCACCTTTAGCTGATTTGAGCTATGCCTTCACGGTGGCTTTACGTAGGGCCAATTTAAGTGTTAGAAATCCTAATCCTTTCATTATACCCCCAAAGAAAGAAAAAAGCTTACCGTGGTGGGACGAAATGAGAAATTACATTCATGGAAACACAACTTTATCTTTCTCTGCAACATTATTTAATATTCTTGCTACAACTGATCCATATGAAAAGGCTGATAAATTTCAAATGTCTTCTGGATACATGGAAATCCAGCAGTCAGATGGGCGTGTTTATGTTTCTGCAAAAGAGTTGAAGATATTTACAAGTAGTTTAGAGAATTTGCTTAGGAATTCAACTACCAAACCGCCAGCTGGTGAACGGTGCGCTTTCTTAGTTGCCCCTACTCTTATTCTTGAAGTTGCAATGGACTGGGGATGTGATTCTGGTACCCCTCTTAACCATTTTTTGTTTGCACTTCCGTCTGAAGGAGTTGCTCGTGAATTTATATATGATCCTTTTAGATCTACTTCACTCTCCATGAGGTTAAATTTGGCCCTTAGACCTTCTACTAGTTCAACAGTTGATTCATTTGATTCACCAACAATAAATGTTGCTCCTCATGATGTTGTTTGGCTTATAAAGTTCATTAACTTAAATTACCTTCCTCCTGTAAAGTTACGTTTTTTCTCTCGCTACCCTCGTTTTGGTATCCCGAGAGTCCCGAGATCTGGCAATCTGTCATTAGACAAAGTGATGACAGAATTCATGCTTCGTGTTGATTCAACTCCAACCGTTATAAGGCATATGTCGCTGGATGAAAGTGATCCAGCTAAAGGGTTGACTTTTAAAATGTCAAAGATAAAATCCGAGATGTATTTAGGTCGTGGAAAGCAAAAGTTCACGTTTGATAGCCCACGTGATCTTCTTGTTATTGTTTACCAGGGTGTTGATCTTTATATGCCTAAGGTATTTCTAAATAAAGACGATCCCACATGTGTTATTAAAGTTCAAACATCTAAAAAAGCCTCACAAGATGGAGCTGTTAATGATAATTGTGGTAATGCAACCGGAACCACGGATAGACATCGGGATGATGGCTTTATATTATCATCTGATTATTTTATTATCAGGAAACAATCCCCTAAGGCAGATTGTTCTAGATTATTAGCATGGCAAGAAGCTTGCAAAAAAAGTATTGAAATGAAATTTGTGACACCTGTATCTCATGAAGATGATAATGATGAACGGGAAAGATCAGACCTGAGTGATGATGATGGATATAATGTGGTAATAGCTGATAATTGTCAACGAGTTTTTGTTTATGGATTAAAGCTACTTTGGACTATTGAAAACAGAAACGGTATTTTGTCATGGGGTGGTGAGTTGGGTAAAGCGTGTGCACCACCAAAACCCTCTCCTTCTCGTCAATATGCCCAGAGGAAACTTCTTGAGGAGATCCAGGGTCAAAACAATAGTCAGCCCACTCAAGAAGATGTCGCACAGACGTCTTCTACTGGTCAAATAGCAAGTCCTTTAAATCAAAAGGAACCATTAAAATCAGATCAGTCTCCATCAAATCTTAACAAAGAAGATCAAACATTTGATGATTTTGGTAAGTGGAAGTACACCTTAAAGTTTTTGTGGAAAAAGCATCTATTGACACAGCTAGATGTGGCAATATGGGCTGGTTTGGGTGACAGTTCAAGCTGGTTGTTTTTAATACGGGCCCAAACCGATGGTTGCTCGCAATCAAACATTTATTCATTTAATGTAATATTAATTATTAGTTTACTTTTTTAATTACAAAACCAGTTATACAAGTATTATAAATTTCTAAATGTTAATAATTTAGGAGGTTGTATGAAAGGAAATGGACTATTGGCAACCATAAATGGGTCGAAAATGCTACCCCTAATGTAATCATATTTTGGGTTTTGGTTTATAGAGCATCATTCCGTATGCCTAAAGGTTTCAGTGTTCTTTTGACAGCAAAACATGTGAATGTTGATGGTTCCGAGGAGGACGAGGAGGGCACTTGTAATTTCATGGTAAATGTTATTGAGCCGCAATTCAATCTTCACTCGGAAGAGGCCAATGTGAGTCTTTTAGTTGTTTAACTTAATTTTTTAAAGTAGAATGCCTATCAAATAAATGTTTAAATTTTAAAGTAGAATGCCTATCAAGTAAATGTTTAAAGTATTTGTATGCTAAAGGATCAGTATCTTATGGTGAACAGGGTAGATTTTTGCTTGCTGCTGCCAGTGGCCGAGTTTTATCTCGCTCATTTCATAAAGTTGTTAATGTTGGCATAGAGGTGATTGAACAAGCAGCGAGTAATGGTGGGGAGAATAATTCTGAAAAGCAACCTGAACTGATATGGAACCGGTCAGAGGTGTCAGTCATGTTGGAGCACGTGCAGGCTCATGTGGCTCCAACTGATGTTGACCCTGGGGCTGGGGTCCAGTGGCTAACAAAGATACGTAAAACCTCCCCTAAAGTAAAGCGAACCGGGACTTTACTTGAACAAGTGTTTATGCCATGTGATATGTTCTTTCGCTACACCCAGAATAAAGGTGGAACTCAAGAATTAAAGGTAGGTCTGCCTCTTCAAATGTATCTGCACTACACGGGACAAATTTGTCTGGCCGGGCAGTTTGGTATGGATCAAAATGGGTTGTGCCTCCCACAAACACATATTATTCATTTCTTTAAATTTTAGTAATTAATAATGTGCATAGTATGATTAAAACAATAATTCAGGCTAATTTTAACCCATTTGACCTGTTTCCTGTTGAGTAAATCATTTTGGACCGTTAGAGATAAAACACAGACCAAATCTTATTAATTCTGCTTTCGAAATTTGGTGAAGAACAATGTCAAATTTAAGAACCACTCCCTACCATCATTTTTCATTACAAGTACAAGAAAACCAATGCTAAAGCCTAAGTTGTTAAAACTGTTGTTTTGCAGGTAAAACCTCTGAAGGAGCTTGCTTTTAATTCTGATAATATAATAGCGGCCATGACATCTCGCCAGTATCAAGTTATTAATGATGCTTTTACCAATCTACTCTTGGCCAGGCCTCCAAAGTAAGTTTCATGTTAATCAGAAAACAATGTCAATGAAGAAAGTGGCATGAAGAAGAAGAAAAATAATGTGCCTATTTCTAAATAATATGTAAAAAATCATGCCTACCAACAAACTATATAGAAAGTATAATTTCACAGCGCCTAATCTTTGTACTAATTATCATGAATTTTTACAGTCGAAATACCAAGTAAGCTAGTACTTGATGAAGCTGATAACCACGGTTAAAATCAAAGTTTCCTGTATATGTAGCTCTACCATGGATTTGATTAACATTTGTAATTTAGGTGTCAGAAAAACAGTGTTCAAGCAGCAGAGGATGACGAAGAGTTAGAAGAGGAAGGTGATGAGATGGTTCCCGACGGTGTTGAAGAGGTAGACATAGAACGAGTCAACCTTGAACAGAAAGAACGGGCTCAAAACTTGCTATATGACGATATAAGGAAGCTTGCTATTCCTACTGATACTGCTGTAGATGTCTCCTCAGAGAAAGAAGGTGATATGTGGATGGTAACTGGCAGCAGATCTATACTGGTAAGATTCAAAGCTTTCTACTTATTTTTTAGTAAGATATACTCTCTATATGTAAAGCTCCACGTTAATTACTAATAACAGAGAATGAAGACACTAAATTGATCATCATGTATAGATGTGTAAGCAGGTTCCTCCTATGTAGGTTTGCAACTAATTGTATTAGTTTGTAGGTGCAAAAACTTAGGAAAGAAGTGGTAAGCGCACAAAAAGCTAGAAAGGCTGCGGTTGCTTCTTTGAAGGTGGTTTTAAGGAAAGTTGCACAGCAAAGGCTAATGGAGAAAGATAAGAATAAAGGGCCATCATGTGCTATGGGCTTGTCGTTAAAATTGAAAAAGGTGGCATGGAGCATGCTTTTGGATGGGAAAACTATTTCAGAGATCGAGATAAATGACATGGTAACTCTTTGAAATGGTTATCTTTTTTCTTTTATGTTTAATTTTGCTGAAGGAAATTATTAAAATGAAACATATTTGTGTACGCAGATATATGATTTCGATAGAGATTATAAAGATATTGGTGTTGCTAGATTCACAATAAAGTATTGTGTTGTGAAAAATTGCCTTCCTAATGCTAAATCTGATACTCTTCTGGCAGCATGGAATCCTCCTTCAGAATGGGGAAAGTATGTAAACAGACCTTTATTCTTATAATTTTTCTCAACAGGACTGTATGCGATATGAGATGAGCCAAGCCAGGGGGCTTGACAGTTTACAAACCGAGTTGATTCAATCCGGCTCATTTGTCTTAAAAAGCTAATATGCAGAGCTCGAGCTCGGCTTGTAAAAGACTGAGCCGAGCAAGCTCGTCAAAGCAACACCTTTAATTTAAAATTTGTAACTTCTTACACATATTGATACATATAAAAACAAAAAGTAATATTTTATTAATTTATTTATCTTAACTCGTTGAACCAATGATACTCTGCATATGAGAAAGGTAGTTCATAGTTTTATATTTGTTTCTTTCATTAAAAAATGTCATAATAGCCATTTGACAATGCTCTATTTGAATATTGAATTGATAGTGAAATTTAAGCTTAAATTATATATTATAATTTGGGGTTATAAAATACATAAAATTATAAGTTAGGTTTTACTTAAAACGAGCCAGTTAACAAGCGAGCCATGAGTTGCTCTTACCTTGGCTCGGGCTCGGTTCAAGTGAGCTTTTTGAACATCTCTATTCAACACAATTTCTTTTTATAGAACAATAACTTTGTGTTAAAGTCTGTGTCTATAGGCCGTAGTAATTGTATTAGTTCACTATGTTCTGTTTTAGGCTTATGTGTAATGATGCAATTATAAATTTGTGGGGCTGCAGGAAAGTGATGATTCGGGTAGATGCAAAAATAGGTGCCCCAAAGGATGGCACCTCACCTATTGAACTCTTTCAGGTACACACTCCAAGCAGATTCTAAGTGTTAATATTGTCGAATGGTATTTAGGACAATTGACTATTTGTCAAACGCTTCATATTTTCATGGGACAAAGCGAGTACTAGAAGATTTTGGGTTTTAATTGTGTACAATGTTTAAAATATATATAGGCGGATGTTTACCCATTGAAAATACATTTGACTGATGCGATGTACCGTGTGATATGGGGGTATTTCTTTCCAGAGGAGGAACAAGATAGCCACCGCCGCCAGGTCATAATAATCAACTATTTCAACCCTAAATATTATTATTTCTACTTTTAGACTTTAGAAACAGGGTAACTGAATGTGACTTTTCAACAAATAGGAAGTTTGGAAGGTCTCAACAACTGCTGGTTTAAGACGTGGCAAAAAAGGAAATGAAGCTGCCAAAGAATTAGAGGGCTCCTCCAAATCAAACCTTGCTGATCCCTTGGTTAGTCTTTAAAAAGTCTTCAGTCTATATACATATATATATGGTGGATTATATTATTCTCATGTGTTTGTAAGGCTGTTTTATGTGGTGATCTCTATATCAACATAAAATCATAAGCCGGAGATTTAGGTATTAGTTTTAAAAGGTTCAGTAAATGGGTTGGTTGAGCTACAGGTCAATTGAGTGATTTTTGTATGGCTGGGTTGACTGAAGTACTTTTTGTCCGATATTTTTTAAATATTTAGTGTCATCTGATTACAAAAATTATTCAGTTAGTTCATAACAGTGTTAGACAAATTGGCTTAAAGAACAAAATAGAAAAACATAGAAACCATGAAATATTGAAGTAGTCAGCACAGATTCTTATTAATATAGAAAACAGAGAAGAGATTGATACATTTTCTTATTCATTCTACAGCCTACTTATCGAGAATGAAAAACTGCATAAAAGGAAATGATCAATATAGAAAGGAAACAATCAAAAACTCTCACAATCAAGCCTCGCATATTTCTTGCAAAGACTTTTGACCAAATTGATCTTATTTAGCTGAAAATCTGGAATTAACTTGTCATTCACCCTCTTAATTTCAGTTCTTTTGCATCCATCTCTTGCCTTTGTTCTTTCGCTTCAATTATTTGAAACATACTTGCTTGACAGATTCTTCATACTCTGCATTCATTCCATCCACATTCTTTTTTAATGCAACCTTAGTTGTTACTCTTCCTTCTTGAACACTTTGTTTATCAAGCGTTTTCTCCATCATTTGTTTATTTGGACTCTCCATCACATCAGAAGGCAAATTATTCATCCACGGCAATATAAGTTCTTCATGCAGTAGATTCTTATCACATTCCTTTCCATCAGCGTTCTCTTTTATTTCGGACACCTTTTGTAAGGTGTTCTCCACTTCTATATCTTTTGTGCCTACATTCTTCGCAGGCGGACTGCTGTTAGAATCTGATGCAACTTGAGCTTGTTTGCTGGTCTCTATAGGCCCATCTTCTATTTCCCAACTGGGTTTGTCATCAACGGGGAATTCAACACCTCTTTCAAATTCTGCAGATTGAACTACTTGTAATTTGATCTTGTATAGCCTGTTATGACATCGTTGAATCTTCATTAACAGCCTTCCTGTTTGTTCATATAATCGTGGAGTCCATCTTCCATCCATACTTTGCAGCCTTGTTCATCAAATTGACCTAAACTTAAGATGTTTTTGCACAATCCGGGAATAAAATAAACACTTGAAATTACCTTTTGTTCACCATTCTTGCATTGCAATAGAATTGACCCTATCCCCTCGATCTTAATGATGGATCCATCACCAAATCGTACATCTCCAATGGTTTTTTCATCAAGTTCCTTGAAAAATTCCCTTCGCCTGGTCATATGATTCGAAGCTCCATTATCTAAATACC
The DNA here is from genome assembly GCA_025506415.1 of Flaveria robusta. Taxonomy (NCBI): domain Eukaryota; kingdom Viridiplantae; phylum Streptophyta; class Magnoliopsida; order Asterales; family Asteraceae; genus Flaveria; species Flaveria robusta. The sequence goes on from CM046469.1 coordinate 25,357,325, forward strand.
ATGTGTTGTCTTCATACTCGTCTTTGGCATTCAAACTTGGAAATGCCTTCTTTTTATCTAAAATCCCAAATTTTGTCTTTGCCATTAGCAAAGTAGGTTCGTCGTCTTCTATGACAAAATTAGCTTCATTCTCGGTTTTGCTAGGGGCCCGACACTCAGCTGAAAAATGGCCAGTTTTGTCACAATTGTAACAACGTAAATTCTTTGTCTCGTCTCTCCATATGATCTTCCTGATCAGGTTCTCTACTTCCTTCGTCAAATTGATCACCCCTGCAGTCGTCGTTTGAGGGTTGTCTCCACCCTCGATCGGACTGTTTCTGCCCCGTCCTCGCCCGCGTCCTCGCGAGTTACTCGAGCTTAAACCTTTCTGTTTTGACTCCTGTTTTTGTCGAATCTGCCATTCAGACTTTGTCAACAGCAGTTGACCTGCTGAGTCTTTGACTGGTTCAGCCGGTTTGAGCCTTTCTTCATATGCCTTGAGACGCCCAACCAGTTCTTCAAAAGGCATCTTTTCCAGGTTTGAATACTGCTCGATTGTTGCGACAATAGGCAGAAACCTGTTTGGTATAGTGGAAGTTAAGTATTTAACTAATAACAACAGTGTTAGCCAATTGTTCACAGAAACACAAAGACAGCGGTGATTTAGTGGGAAAACACACCCACGACTCTTTTCTTTTTATTGAATAAAAACCACCCACTAAACTCTTAGACAATGACCCTCATTTATACTAATCCTAACCTAAATTACTAAGAAACTCTACTCAAATACAGCTGGAATGACAAGCTGTTCACAGCCAAAACATAATCCCTAACTACCTTAAATAAACTAATTAAAACTTACTAAATAAAACAAACCTATTTTTAGACTCTTAACTATTATACCCCTTAAACTTCCACACATGAACCACAATTAGGATTAACTTCTAACATGGTTCATCGCTTCATCTTCATTTTCTATTGATCAATTAAGTAAAAATGAAGGGTGAAGACTGTTAACTAATTTATTTTACCGTCTTTTTTTGTTAATACATTTTAGTTTGGAATATTAAGTTTCTATTTGATCTTTTCTTTTTACTCGATACAGTTAGTTGATACAATTTGGGATTGCTATTGTTTTTTCATATGTTAGGCAACTTTTCGCAAAAATTGATACTCATGGCTTTTTAAACTTTCTATATTATTGTTGTGGTTCAATTTTATATTGTGAATTTAAAGGATAATCAAAATATAGCACCCTTGAACATTTGAATATGCATAATAAAGTGACGTAAGCCGAAGGTTTCAGACAAAGATAATAAACAAAATTATATATTGATAACGGTGTTGTCAAAAGAGCACTAGGTGCGCGCCTAGGCTCTCAGGCCAGGCGCAAAGGGAGAAAAACGCCTTGTGATAGTTCAGGTGAGATTCCGGCGACTTTCCAGCGAAATTCTGGCCAAAATCCAATTATAACAGTCTAAAAGTTACTTGAATGCATAAACTTGAAGAAGAGGGAATGAAGAAGATGATAATGTGAAGACTACGAAGTATGTTAAGTGGTTCATTGGTCAATCCCTTTAAGAATAGTATATACTACATACTGTTTTGCTAAAAATTCATAACAGTGACAAAGGCACCACTTGTTTTTAAAGATTTTTAAATTTTTTAGAGTTGGTATACAACTTCAATTGTTAGAATTCTTTTAAATTTGATTATTTTCAAAAGTTTTTATATTTTTTTGATATTGTTTAGATGATTTTAATTGTTAATTATATTAGTTTTATAAAGATTACTAGAGAATAATATCAATTTTATATATTTACTATATATATATATTATTTTTTATTATTATTGCTCCTTCCTTATCTCAGGCGTATGCTTTTTTGGTCGAGGTCGTCGCGCCTTGAGTGGGCCTAGCGCCTTTTACAACATAGATTGATAACACATGATAAATCTCATACATACATTTAATCACAAACATACATAGTACTCACATAAACATTTGAGATAACGAATAATTTGAAGCTTCATGGTTCAACCTAAACACGATTACCGATTAACACGACCCGAATAAACTCGAAAACCGAATGCCGATTAAACATTACTTGTTTGGTTCGGTCTTTGGGTTGATTTCCTATGCCTAAGGACCGAGGACTCCGACCCGAGGAACCCGAAACATGATTAAGATACCCGAATGACACCCCTAGTTTGAATCAACTTTGGCAGACTTTTGAACCATATGACTCGTTTCTTTTTAAGCTAATCATTCATTTTATTTGACTCATTTGACCTTTGATAGAGATAAAAATAAGCAGAACGTACCAATTTATTACTAAAATTGGTTGAATTGTCCTTAACTTGTATTATTGATGATTCTTGCAGGTGTCAAAGAAAGGGAAACCAACACACGAGTTGAAAAGAAGTTCATCTTTTGACAAAACATGGGAAGAAAGCGTAGCCGAATCTGTAGCTAATGAACTTCTAGAAGAAATGCGTTCCTTAGAGCAGGAAGAATTGAGTAAGCCTAAGTCTAAGGATTCAAAAACCTCAAAATCTTCAAAAAATTCAAAAGCTTCAAAAGCAGGTCAAGAAGAAAAGAAGTTAAGTAAACCACCTAATGACAAAAAAGGCAAGCCTGAGGTGTTGAGAGAGTTTCACAATATCAAGATAAGTCAGGTGGGTGGATATTCCAGAGATCAAAAGTATTATTCTCAAATATTATTTAGTGCATTTTTACCATATATATATTAATAATATATTGTGAATTTGATTTTAATAGGTTGAGTTGCTAGTAACCTATGAAGGGCCCAGATTTGCTGTAAGTGATCTGAGGTTGCTGATGGATTCATTCCGTCGTGCCGAATTCACAGGAACTTGGAAGAAACTGTTTGCTAGAGTTCAGAAGCATGTTATTTGGAGTGTCCTCAAGTCTGTAACGGGAATGCAGGTATTAAATACGAACCTGTTTTATCACAGCTGATTATGTTTATTCAATATCAGGTAATCACCTTGAAACACACATCCCCTTGACATTCACCATTCACAATTTGGTTGGTGCAGGGTAAAAAGTTCAAAGACAAGTCGACGCACAGTCAAAACAAAGAACCAAATCTGGCAAATGTCCCCACCCTTGATCATGACAGTGATGATGATGGTGAGGCTGGCAAATCTGAGAACCTCGGTTTGGGTTCTAAACGACCTGCCGATGGTGCAGGGGATGGATTTGTGACCTCAGTTAGAGGATTATTCTCTATGCAACGGCGTAAGGCCAAGGCCTTTGTGCTTAGGACCATGAGAAATGAAGGAGAAGAACCAATGCCTGGTGAATGGAGTGATAATGAAGATTATTCTCCTTTTGCCAGACAGCTTACCATAACAAAAACAAAGCAGCTTATTAGACGGCACACCAAAAAGTTGAACTCAAGAAAAGGTCAGTCAAACGAATATACTTGTTACTTGTTTCATAATGAAGAGTTTGAACTACCTTATTGAGTCTGAAATGAGTTGACAAATACAACTAATAGTAAACTGGACAACTTTATGAAACTTTTTTTTAACTGGGCTTCCCTTGTTCATCAGGTTTTTCTGTAGATGGACTTTCATCACCAAGAGACAATAAAGGACCCGACAGTGATTCTTCGAGTGGTGATCCTTTCGAGGAGTACCTCGAGTACAAGGCTGCCCAAGAGAAAGCTGCCCAAGAAACCGCTGACGTGGACAACCAAAACAAACCTGAAGACCAATGATTTGCAGTTTCTTTCTGAGCTGCTTTCAATGAGTTTTTGTTCAAGAAAATCGGTTCGTTCTATGAACCCTGTAGATATAGAAGCAGATTGTAGCTTCTTTATGTGTTTTATTGCAATTTTGATCCTTCTATTAATCTCCAAATGAGAGTTGTATAGGATGAAGGGAAAATCTTTTTTATGATAACCGGAACATCAACTTTGAGGTCCAAATTTTCTATGAAAATAACGTGAAGTTTTCTGCTATTTCTGGGCATTAAAAAAATCAAAACAAAAGATGGTGTCCATTAAAATCTTATGTTTGAACATTTTAATTTGCCTTATAAATATCATAATCTTTTGTGAATTCTTTCGGGACCATATATATATTTATTGGATGATGCTTGAAACTTGATAATCAGCTTTAACTCTTTTTTTTTATTTTATTGAAAGAAAATCTGGTTTATATATAAACAAAAAGACGATTTTGAAAGTATGTGGCTTCATTGAGCCTTTGGCCGATGAGGTTTTATTAATGTTTCTTTCTTTATAATTTGACTTTGTAAATTGTCACTTGTTAAAGTAGTTGAAAGTAATGCTCGTTAACTTAACTACTAAGCCTTGCTCGTGTGCTTTAGGTAATGTTTGAACTCAACTCGATAACTCTGTGGGTTTTGTGACTAAGATAAAACTCCTGGGGAGGATTTGAGATCGCCTCGACCTCGACTAGAAAAGTTGACAGGAAATATTTTTGAAAATCAAACTTAATTTTAAATATATGTAAGTATATGAAATCTCTTTCAAGCTATATATTAGAATACAGCAAAACTTACCACTCAAAACCTATTTAGGCAAGTCTACAGCTTTCAAGATCGTTTGCAAATTCAATTTATACGTGTTATATATTGGTCGAAAGCCACGATAAAAGCTTGACTGTGACCTTAATAAAGTACAACTTGACTCATATATTTCGCCCTTGTTTTTATGTTAGTGATTCAGTCAAATAATGAAATAGAATGATTATTGTTTATAAAAATGAATGTGTTTCTTTTGGGTTAAGTTCTAGTACAAGTAAAAAAGTGAGACATAGAGTTCACAATGGTTTTGTTGGTTCAAAAATCTGGTCCTTGTGGTTTGATTTGAGGGTAAGGAAGATTTAGGTGTTTGGCTTCATGAAACATACCAGATGGATTAGTTACACATGATAAGGGTTGTGATTCTCATAATGGGATGGTTTAAAGGGATATGACCTTTTCATTGGTGGTTGCCAACAAACCATTATATATCGGTCTTTGTAAAGATGTTAGATTTATATGTCGATTTCTTTAAACCCTAAAGCATAACACCATGGACTTTTTTGCAAGAAAACAAGAAACAAAATGAAAAACCAACCTTATGGTATTAAAGATTTTTAACCTTTGTTTGTAGTGGACAAGGAACCAAGAAAACTTCCCTTCAAGCAATATTCCACACAAAGCAAAAGTTGGTGCTAGACAAATCAACCCATTGATGTAGAGAATGTAGTGATAAAACCTCAAGAACACTTTCTTATATAACTCATCAAAACAAATATGAAACTATGTAGTAAAACACTCGAGAACAAGCGGGCAACTAATCTTAACACTTTAGACTAAAACAAAATTTGAGACTTGGTTGGTGGACCAAACTTGACCAATCAAGAGGATGTGCATTATCAACTTAATTTATTTATTTTTTAATTATTCTTATACAAGTAAATAGTCTATTTTGGTTTATTATCAAAAAATCTAACAGTATATCAATCAAAATTTCAAAATTTAGGAAGATGTTTTTTTAAGATAAGAGACAAATAAGACGGTTTATATTGTATGATTTTTAAATTTTAAATTAATAATAATAAGGCGGTTCATATGTAATATTAGTTTTGAAAATTAAATAAACTATAATATGCCTCATAAGGTGGTTCACATCTAACAACTAAACATTTATTATATGCCTAATAAGGAGTTTCAATACATAATATGTCTCATTCGATAAAATAGCTAATAAGGCAGTCATATATTTCAAATTCTGAATATACCTAATAAGAAGATCATATATCACTTTTGAAATTGTAGTCCCCCTTTAATTGCTGTTTACATTATTTTAGTAAATTAAATAAATAAAAACATATTATAAACTGCCACTTTTTTCTATTTTTTATATCTTGTAAACGAATTTTATCTTTTATTGAGGTTAAGTATGTGAATTGGTTTACAAAGTGTAAGCAACCTCCTTTTTTTATATCTCTTTGTACTAACGAGTATTCAGAAGATAATAAAAAATAAAAGACGTTCATTCATATAATTCTTTTAGAAATGTTGATTGAAAATTAAGCATCTGTTACTTCCACATGAGAATCAACTTAGAGATTTAGAAGCATCATGCATGTAAGATTTTTCAAGGTTGACTTCTTCAATAGAAAGCATCAATACATTCCTTTTATACACCTTGAATTTTGGTTGAGTCAATTTAAAAAGAAATAAAAGGGAGATTATAGTTTTAAAATAATGAACAAGGACAAAAGGTGACCAAAAAAGAAGTTGAAACCCTAAAAGCATCCATTAAAAAAAAGAGAGTCGCTCATGCTCCTTTTCTTGTGATCAAAAGAAAATCTAAGAAACATGTCCAACTGAAACACATCCACAAAAAATAACCAAATAATCAAACAAATAAACAAACAATGCCTCAAACTGAATGATAATTCGTACATGAAGTTCAAACTTCAAAGTGCAAGTCTTTTCTAACTATAGTCCTACTAACTTCACTAATTGTTGTTACCTGAAAAACATACTTTCTAGAAAGGTCAACTACTTAATCCTGTCCACCGGCTCCCTTTAGGAGTTAACTAGTTATGGATGAATATAATAAGTTAAAGTGTTATAGTGAATGATAACCTCCTGTATTCCAAACACTAAAACCGAACATACCACAATAAGTTCCTACTCTTTAACTTTTTCCTTCTTATTTTCAGTTTTTCTCTATATATTTTCTTATATCCCAACTTAACAAAATATTTACATACGTCTATTGAAAACTAATTGAAAACTAATCATTATACAATTTTACTGACCCTTCTTTTATTATGTTATCAAAGCAACCTTCTTTCCCATAATCTTCACCTAAGAGAGTTTTTCAATAACACAGGCATCACACGCCATAAATGGAACTTGTCTTAGTTTTTTAGATTTTAAGAAAGCCTTTGCTCTGATACCAATATATCAGAGAGGGTGGAGGTAAGCAGATTTTAATTCATGAAATATAGCACAATAGAATTAAAATTGCTGATAAGAAAAACTTACGATGGTAATATGCACAGCGGATGTTGGGTTGGATGAGAGTATGCACAGCCGAGTAGAAGGTTCACAGAATAGAAATTTTTCTTTTTTTTTTATATGTGTTGGGTATAATATGAAGAGCTGGAGAAAACTGGGAGAATAAGGAAGTAAAAAGCTAAAGAGTGGTAGAGAGTTTAGTGTGCCATATGAAAGTTGTTATATTATTTCTTTCAATGGTTACTTTTTTATATATTACAATGAATAACAAATACCTCTATATATAGGCAAAGGAATCAACGATAATTATCAGTCTAAAAAATAAAGTAAAAAAGGCTATCGCCCTAAAAAGAAAAAGAAAAAGTTGGTCTACCATGATTTATGATCTATGATTGATAGTTACATCATGGCTTATGTCATGGATTTTGTCTTGTGTATTCTGTCGTCATTGTGTGCGTTATGTCTTCTAGAAGTCTCTGTGTGTGCTGTCAATTGACTGCGGACTTGAACAGTCTCGTTCGTCGTCTTCATCTTCTAGGTTGATAATGTGATCTAACTGTAAAGTATCTCCTTCTCCTGCAAATGGTAGAAGCATACACCAATTTGTCTTTGCATATACTTGTATGTAGTGTCCTTCTCCTATTAATTTGTATTATTTCCAAGGAAAACGATCAGGAATTTCTGGGTTTCCTGATGCTTTTTGACAAACTACTGAAAATTTGTTGTAGGCTGGCTGTTTGTATGATCTATCCAAATCTATACCAGTCTTCGTCATTGCTGTTTGTAGATAATTACTTGTTCTCTTATGCTTATTGTGTTCAATAAAGATTATCTTTCTCGCTGGTCTGTATGTATAAGCATCTGCAAATGGGAATGAGGAAATAATTTTGCAACCGATAGTTGGTGTTATGGATCTTGCTGCAATATTTCCTGCTATTAAAATAAACTTTTCTCCAAGCTGGTTTAAAAGATCTTCTGTTTTTTTGTTTAACTTTATTTCTAAATAATCAATCATACCATGATGGTAAAATTGAATTATTTGTTCATCTGTTAACTTTGTAGGATGGTGTACTTGAAGTAGCAGAAGGCCAATTCCTTCTCCTTCTTCATTTGTTCTTTCTACTACTGTAAATCCTGGGGCTTCACTATCGAATCTGAAGGCTAAGTCTATGAGCTGCTGTTGTAGATTGTACAAAATCAAAGGAAATTCTGCACAAACTTTCTATGAAACAAGATTTTCAAATTCTGGAAACCTTTCTGTATCTGGTTTCAAATTTTGTCACCAGGGTGTATCAAAAATCCTTGTTCTGAAAGATTCAAAAGTTCTGTATACAACTGTTTTTTCTTCTTTTTTCTCGAGCCTTTGTAATAACTGTATATTTTTTGCTTCGAGTATAGCAATTTTTTGTTTTAACATGCTATTTTCAATTTTTAATGTATATTCTGTGTATCTTTTACTTTTTATTCTAACTGTGATTTCAATGTTGAAATCATTTCTTGCTGAGCCTGTATATACTGTTTAGGATTTTGTTTTGCAATATCAGAAAAACTTTTAACCTCTTCAGGTTCTATATAAAAATTTTGTATACCAAACTTTTCCCTTGCATCTTTTAATGCTTCAGAGAAACTTGTAAAACCTTTCCAGGTTGCTCCCCCAGGGACATTTGTTATATAGGGGACAACGCTGTTCCATTTGTTAAAAATTCCAAGTTTTGTACCTCTATATATAACATAATGTGTAAAATTTGGTTTTGTTTTAAACTGTCTTTCAGGTGTTTTTAAACTTTGTTCCTGAAAATAGATGCTTAAAGCATTTAAAACCTGTACTTTGAATGTTGATGCTTGTGGCATGGTTCGAATGTGCCATAAATTATCTAACAAACATTGCTGCTTGTCTGTAAGTTTCATTCCTATAATAGGACGAAACTTTTTATTAGTATCTATACAAATCTGTAAAACATATGTTCCAAATTCCATCACCGGGGTATGAAATTGGTATGCAAAGGGCGTTTTTCCCTTGTCTGTGTAAACTGTTTTTGCTGTCTATAGAATTGTGAAATTTCATCTGCTCTCATTACTAACTGTGGTAGTGAGATTTGAGATGAACTGTATATTTTTTCCGTTGAATGCTGATGAGCCTGTTGGATTTCTTCTTCTTTTGAAGAATAATTTTCCTGTTTAGGATGTATAAGCTTTGCTTTTCCTTTGTCCTTCTTCCTGTCCATCTAAAACAAACCATTTATTTATATTTCGAGACAACATATCTGCTATCCCATTATTTTTTCCTTTAATATGTTCAAAATTTATAAAATAACCATTTCCTTGTATAACATTTTGTAAATTGACCCACCTAGTTCTGTTTATTTTTTTACTTTGATCATTTTTTACAAACTTAACAATTGCTTCACAATCTGTTCTTACTGTAAATTCTTTATTAAGAAAAATTTTAAATTTTTCTAGCGCATAAATTAACGCTTGTATTTCAAAATCTAATGTAGTCCAATTTGTTTTGTTTTGAAAATTACCGCTTGTATAAGCACAAATTTTCTCTTCTTTCTTTGTACTGTATTTACTTGGTTTACATAGAAGGACTGCTCCCCATCCTTCTTTGCATCCATCTGTTTCAATAATAATATAGTCTGTAACTAGGGGTAATTCTAAAGGTTTAATATTTTTTACTGCCAACTTAATGTCTTCTTGGTTAAAATACCTTTGACCATTTTTTGTAGTTTAACTATATATTGGTCCAACTAGTTTTGACAGATTTGGAATAAACTTTCTAGCATAATTTACCGATCCCAAAAATGCTTGTATTTGTTTTAAATTTTCAAATTTTTCTGGAAAATTTAGAATTTTTGTAGAAAAATGTGTGGTTGTAATTCTATTTTTCCATTTCCAATTTCTAATCCTAAAAAGGATATTTTTCTTTTAAATAATTCCATTTTTCTTTTTGAAATAACTATACCATTTTTTTTTATTTCTTCAAAGACTCGTTGGAGATGTTTTTCATGTTCCTGCACTGTATTGCTTGCAACTAAAATATCATCAATGTAAACTAAACAAAATTCAAAATTTAAAAATATACTATCTATAAATCTTTGAAAAATCAAAGGTGCATATTTTAGTCCAAAGCTTAGGACATTCCACTCATATTGCCCTTCAGAACATGTAAAAGCTGTCCATGGTTTAAAATTTTCTTCTAACTTTAACTGATTATATCCTGTTTTTAGATCAAATTTTGAAAATACTTTTTTATTTTGTATAAGATTTAATAGACTGTCTTTGTTAGGAATGTTATACCCATCATCTATTGTATTATCATTTAACCTTTTGTAGTTATAAACTATCCTAGCTTTTCCTCTTTTTATTTAATTATGATTTCTTACTAAAAAAGCTGTGGATGTATGAGGACCCTCTGATTTTCTGATTAATCCTTGATTCATCATTTCAGGGATTTGTTTTTTAAATTCCTCTTTGTCTAATGGGCTATATTCTATATTAGCTGTTCTAATTATTATGTCAAGGTTTTTTAATTTTATTTTGCAAACATAATTTATTTTTGCTTTTGTTATGTCTTCCCCAATGTATCCTATTTTTTTTAAGTGTAATATCATAGGATGATTTATACTTTTTGTAATATCTTGTCCTTTTTCCATATCATAACTTAAGAAATCTGTGAGAAGTTTTAATGATTCATTTTCTATTAAATTTTTTCTATTTTGTGTTTTTAAAAAGTCTAAATTTCCTTTATCTCCCCTTTTTTGAACAATTTCTGTTGCATTCATGTATCTAAGAGTTGGTATTGTATATAATTGTTTACTTAGTGTTATAAAATTTTTTGTAATTGTTATTGTCCCATTTAATCCTAATATAAAATTTAATCCTATTACAAAATCTTTTGATTTTATATTTGGTGGATTAATATTTATCTGTGGCATATCATATTTGATACTGTAATTATTTGCAAAATCTAAGAATTGTATTCCTACTAGTTCTAGGTAATGTGTAATATCTATTAATCTATCTTCAACGGTTCTTGTACTTAATTTATATGAAAGCTTTTTGTGATATTCTATTGGTGCTAAACTGTATGAAATTAAGCTTTTCGTCGCTCCTGTGTCTACTAATGCTTTTAAATCTATGTATTTATTTTTATCTAACCATAAACGGCTTTGTATGTTTATCATATTTGTTGAACCCTGTGCTTGTATATGTGTTTGCTCCTCTAGTTGTTGTGTAGCCATTTTACTTATTTCTTCTGTTTTAACTGTTTTTTTGATTTCTTCCATTTTATTTTCTAAGTTTTTTATTTTAAAATTATGTAATTCTATTGTTAATTCTATTTTTTCTATTTTTTCTTTTTTACTGTCTTTACCAATTATTTTAAATGTTGTGGCTATATCCTTATTATAAATTTCTTTAAGACATTTAAAACCATTTTCTTTAAAACATTTATTGCATTGTGATCTTTTTTCTATACTTGGGTAATATCCACAATTGTAACATCTTATGTGATTATTTCCCTTATTTTGTATCCAATTATGTTCACAAACTTCTTCTGTATTCATATATGTATATGTTACTTTTGCTGTTGGGTTTTCATCTTCACTATATATACTGTATACTGATTCATTATCAGAATCTTCATCTGTTTTTAAAGTTTCTATTTCATAATCTTGTAGTTGTTCTATTAAATTAGCTCTTTCTATGTATTTGTTATTATTTATACATTTATTAGCTAAATGTGTTGTTTCTCCATAAATAAAACACCTACATTTTCTTGATTGAGGTTTTTTAACATATTTATTTGTGCTATTTTTCCTATAATTTTTATTGTATGTCATACTTTTTCTTATCTTTTTCTTTTTATTATATACTCCATAAGCCTGTGGTGTATAGATTGCTCTTTTACAAAATGCATAAGCATTTCTCTTTAATTGTTCTTATAACGCTACTTCATTGCATTTTTCTTTTAAAATGCTAAATGTATAGGTTATTCTAGGTCCTATACCTAGATTTTGTTGTGTACCATAATTTGTTTTGCATGCTTCATGTATAGATTTTCCTAAATCTCCTGGTAACTTTATAAAGTATTTATCACAAAGATTATCATCCATAGCTTTTCCTGTTTGTGATAATAATCTTGTGAAGTCTAATGTAAATACATTTATATATTTCATATCTGCTATACTTAACTGTTTTAAGTTTCTTATTGCAATATCTTGTATTAAACTGCTATTTTTTGCTGGATCAATTCCTAATATAAGAGTTCTAATTTGTGATGTAAAGTTGTAAGGGTTGTCTCCAAATGCTTTAAGATTATTTATTTCTTCTGGATTCTGTGTTTCTTACTTTGCCATATTCCTAAGGCTATAGGTCCTAATGTAGTTTCTAAATATGTAAACATATCCATACTATCCTTTTTATTTGTTTCCCATAATCTTGCTACATTTTTTTCCCATGTTAGTATTTCATCTATCCATAATTGCGGCTTTTGTTGTTCTAGTAATAGCATATTTTCACTGTATATTTGTCCTATAGGTAATCTTTTCCCTTTTCCTGTTAAACTAGATTCCTGTTGATAATTAATTGTTGGTTGTACCCATGGTTCTCTACCATGAGTTTCCTACGTACCACTATATTCTCCTCCCCATTCTATTTTTGGTCTTTTTAGAGGATTGTGCATTTGTGCATCCATAAAAGTTTATTCTAGTTTATAAAAATCTAATATCATTATTTTTCCATTTATAATATCTTATACTAATGGTAAATTATAGTATTCTTGTAATTTTTTATAACTTTCTTCATAAGTCATTCCTAAATCTAACATGCATTCTACAATCATGTCGTCTACTTTTTGTTGTATATTTAATTCTGTAAATTTCCTGTCTATAATTTGTTCTATTGTTTTATTTGTTTCTTCTATTTTAAAACAATCTATAGATTCCTCTTCATAATCTAACAATGTATAATCCATTGTTTCCTCTTGTTCAAATTTTAAGAAATTTATATCTAATTCTTCATTATCTGTATCATATATAGGAAATATTTCTTCTTCATCTTCTTCTTCTATATTCATAAAATGATATTCTTCATTATCATTTTTCTCTGTTTGTTTTTCTTTAAAATCTGTAAACCTTAACTTTTGCTTTCCATCAATTTCTACATATATATAACTTTTCTTTGGTATTAAGACTGTATTTTCTTTATTTTCTTATAGATCTTCTAGATCCCATTCTAATCCTGTTAATTGTTCTGGATTTATTTTTATTGGTTCTATCATTTGTATAGATTTTGATGCAATTATTTTTACAATTCCTTCTATGTTTACTTTGTATTTCATTCCTGAACTGTTGCTAGCTTTTCCTAGTATTTCTATACTTATTACTAAATTGTTTCCTTCATAATCTTCATATCCCTTTGTTTTTAAGGCTATTTTAATGTTTTGTATGACTTTTACATCTTTTAAAATATCTGGTGTATAATAAAATATTACTATATTTTGACTTAAGTCTACTTCCATACCTGAAATTATGGTTTTTTTCATTTTTGATTTCCAGCTTTTATCAAGTATTAAGGCTAGAAGTTTTGTTCCTAAGTTTTTTCTTCCTAAAACCTTGATTCCTATTACTATTAATCTCGTGTGTACAAAGTTTTTATTTTTCTTTTTAATTTTTTCTATAGTTTCTGGTGAAAAGAGTTCTAATGTTACTGTATTGTTTACTACTCTTAAGCTTTCTTCTCTACTGCTTCTTATTAGGGTTGTGTTTATGTTTAATCTTCCTGTTTGATATAATACCCTTGGGTTTAATATATCTAACTGGTGCTGATTGTATAATTCTAGATTTCTATCTAAATCTATTTCTTCTTCTAGTTGTACCATTTGTCTATTGCTATTAGATCCTGATCCTCTTCTGACTATTCTACTTAAAAACTTGTCTGATGTTATAGTATCCTGTATATTGCCTGTAGAGTTTCTAGCTTCCTGTATAGTTCTACTTCTTCCTAAGAAATTGTTATTATTCATTTTCTTGGTTGCCAATGTGTATAAGGGATAGGTTTTTTACTTGTTTTTAATTTTTGTAAAGCTTTTGTAATTTTTTCAACTTCTAGAGTTATATTATTTTCTGTATTATTTTTGTTTGTTTCGTTTATTATTAGATTAGATTGATTTTTTATATAATCTAAGTTTTGTGATACTTTTCTAATATCTATTATTAAGCTTTCTAGTATTTGTTTATTATTTATTGCTTCTTTTTGTAGACTAATACTTAGGTTCATAAGTAAATCTACTAAAGTGTTTAACTGTGAATTATTTGTATGCAAACTGTGTTCACAAGAATCTTTAATATTGCAGACTATAGTAAAATAATCTGTTTTAAGAGTTTTTTGATGAGCTTTTTCAGAGAATTCTAGATTAAGAAATTCTAAGCGCTTAATGGTTTGTGAGCTACCAATGATTAATTAGTTCCTACTCTTTAACTTTTTCCTCCTTATTTCTAGTTTTTCTCTATATATTTTCTTATATCCCAACTTAACAAAATATTCACATACGTCTAATTGAAAACTAATCATTATACAATTTTACTGACCCTTCTTTTATTATGTTATCAAAGCAACCTACTTTTCCATAATCTTCACCTAAGAGAGTTTTCCAATAATACAGGCATCACACGCCATAAATGGAACTTGTCTTAGTCTTTTAGATTTTAAGAAAGCCTTTGCTCTGATACCAATATATCAGAGAGGGTGGAGGTAAGCAGATTTTAATTCATGAAATATAGCACAATAGAATTAAAATTGCTGATAAGAAAAACTTACGATGGTAATATGCACAACGGATGTTGGGTTGGATGAGAGTATGCACAGCGGAGTAGAAGGTTCACAGAATAGAATTTTTTTTTTTTTATATGTGTTGGGGTATAATATGAAGAGCCGGAGAAAACTGGGAGAATAAGGAAGTAAAAAGCTAAAGAGCGGTAGAGAGTTTAGTGTGCCATATGAAAGTTGTTATATTATTTCTTTCAATGGTTACTCTTCTATATATTACAATGAATAACAAATGCCTCTATATATAGGCAAAGGAATCAACGATAATTATCAGTCTAAAAAATAAAGTCAAAAAGGCTATCATCCTACAAAGAAAAAGAAAAAGTTGGTCTGCCATGATTGATGATCTATGATTGATAGTTACATCATGGCTTATGTCATGGATTTTGTCTTGTGTATTCTGTCGTCATTGTGTGCGTCATGTCTTCTAGAAGTCTCTGTGTGTGCTGTCGATTGACTGTGGACTTGAACAGTCTCGTTCGTCGTCTTCATCTTCTAGGTTGATAATGTGATCTAACTGTAAAGTATCTCCTTCTCCTACAAATGGTAGAAGCATACTCCAATTTGTCTTTGCATATACTTGTATGTAGTGTCCTTCTCCTATTAATTTATATTCTTTCCAAGGAAAATGATCAGGAATTTCCGGGTTTCCTGATGCTTTTTGACAAACTGCTAAAAATCTGTTGTAGGCTGGCTGTTTGTATGATCTATCCGTGGTAAAGATGCAAAATCTATACCAGTCTTCGTCATTACTGTTTGTAGATAATTACTTGTTCTCTTATGCTTATTGTTTTCAATAAAGATTCTCTTTCTCGCTGGTCTGTATGTATAAGCATCTGCAAATAGGAATGAGGAAATAATTTTGCAACCGATGGTTGGTGTTATGGATCTTGTTGCAATATTCCCTGCTATTAAAATAATCTTTTCTCCAAGCTGGTTTAAAAGATCTTCTGTTCTTTTGTTTAACTTTATTTCTAAATAATCAATCATACCATGATGGTAAAATTGAATTATTTGTTCGTCCGTTAACTTTGTAGGATGGTGTACTTGAAGTAGCAGAAGGCCAATTCCTTCTCCTTCTTCATTTGTTCTTTCTACTACTGTAAATCCTTGGGCTTCACTATCGAATCTGAAGGCTAAGTCTATGAGCTGCTGTTGTAGATTGTACAAAATCAAAGGAAATTTTGCACAAACTTTCTATGAAACAAGATTTTCAAATTCCGGAAACCTTTCTGTAACTGGTTTCAAATTTTGCCACCAGGGGGTATCAAGAATCTTGTTCTAAAAGATTCAAAAGTTCTGTATACAACTGTTTTTTTTTCTTTTTTCTCGAGCCTTTGTAATAACTGTATATTTTTTGCTTCGAGTATAGCAATTTTTTGTTTTAACATGCTATTTTCAATTTTTAACTGTATATTCTGTGTATCTTTTGCTTTTTCTTCTAACTGTGATTTCAATGTTGAAATCATTTTTTGCTGAGCCTGTATATACTGTTCAGGATTTTGTTTTGCAATATCAGAAAAACTTTTAACCTCTTCAGGTTCTATATAAAAATTTTGTATACCAAACTTTTCCCTTGCATCTTTTAATGCTTCAAAGAAACTTATAAAACCTTTCCAGGTTGCTCCCCTAGGGACATTTGTTATATAGGGGACAACGCTGTTCCATTTGTTAAAAGTTCCAAGTTTTGTACCTCTGTATATAACATAATATGTAAAATTTGGTTTTGTTTTAAACTGTCTTTCAGGTGTTTTTAAACTTTGTTCCTGAAAATAGATGCTTAAAGAATTTAAAACCTGTACTTTGAATGTTGATGCTTGTGGCATGGTTTGAATGTGCCATAAATTATCTAACAAACATTGCTGCTTGTCTGTAAGTTTTATTCCTATAACAGGACGAAACTTTTTATTAGTATCTGTGCAAATCTGTTTCAATAATTATATAGTATGTAACTAGGGGTAATTCTAAAGGTTTAATATTTTTTACTGCTTTTTTAATTTCTTTTACCAACTTAATGTCTTCTTAGTTTAAATACCTTTGATCATTTTTTGTAGTTTTACTGTATATTGGTCCAACTAGTTTTGACAGATTTGGAATAAACCTTCTAGCATAATTTACCAATCCCAAAAATGTTTGTATTTGTTTTGAATTTTCAAATTTTTCTGGAAAATTTAGAATTTTTGTAGAAATGTGTGGTTGTAATTCTATTTTTTCATTTCCAATTTCTAATCCTAAAAAGGATATTTTTCTTTTAAATAATTCTATTTTTCTTTTTGAAATAACTATACCATTTTTTTTTTATTTCTTCAAAGACTCGTTGGAGATGTTTTATATGTTCCTGCACTGTATTGCTTGCAACTAAAATATCATCAATGTAAACTAAACAAAATTCAAATTTTAAAAATATACTATCCATAAATCTTTGAAAAATCGAAGGTGCATTTTTTAGTCCAAAGCTTAGGACATTCCACTCATATTGCCCTTCAGAACATGTAAAGGCTGTCCATGGCTTAAAATTTTCTTCTAACTTTAACTGATTATATTCTGATTTTAGATCATATTTTGAAAATACTTTTTTATTTTGTATAAGATTTAATAGACTGTCTTTGTTAGGAATGTTATACCCATCATCTACTGTATTATCATTTAACCTTTTGTAATTATAAACTATCCTAGCTTTTTCTTTTTTTATTTCATTATGATTTCTTACTAAAAAAGCTGTGGATGTATGAGGACCCTCTGATTTTCTGATTAATCCTTGATTCATCATTTCACGGATTTGTTTTTTAAAATCCTCTTTGTCTAATGGGCTATATTCTATATTAGCTGTTCTAATTATTATGTCACGGTTTTTTAATTTTATTTTGCAAAAATAATTTATTTTTGCTTTTGTTATGTCTTCCCCAATGTATCCTATTTTTTCTAAGTATAATATCATAGGATGATTTATATTTTTTGTAATATTTGTCCTTTTTCCATATCATAACTTAAGAAATCTATGAGAAGTTTTAATGATTCATTTTCTATTAAATTTTTTCTATTTTGTGTTTTTAAAAAGTCTAAATTTCCTTTATCTCCCCTTTTTTGAACAATTTCTGTTGCATTCATGTATCTAAGAGTTGGTATTGTATATAATTGTTTACTTAGTGTTATAAAATTTTTTGTAATTGTTACTGCCCCATTTAATCCTAATATAAAATTTAATCCTATTACAAAATCTTTTGATTTTATATTTGGTGGATTAATATTTATCTGTGGCATATCATATTTGATACTGTAATTATTTGCAAAATCTAAGAATTGTATTCCTACTGGTTCTAGGTAATGTGTAATATCTATTAATCTATCTGCAACGGTTCTTGTACTTAATTTATATGAAAGCTTTTTGTGATATTCTATTGGTGCTAAACTGTATGAAATTAAGCTTTTCGTCGCTTCTGTGTCTACTAATGCTTTTAAATCTATGTATTTATTTTTATCTAACCATAAACGACTTTGTATGTTTATCATATTTGTTGAACCCTGTGTTTGTATATGGGTTTGCTTCTCTAGTTGTTGTGTAGCCATTTTACTTATTTCTTCTGTTTTAACTATTTTTTTGATTTCTTCCATTTTATTTTCTAAGTTTTTTATTTTTAAATTATGTAATTCTATTGTTAATTCTATTTTTTCTATTTTTTCTTTTTTACTGTCTTTACCAATTATTTTAGATGTTGTGGCTATATCCTTATTATAAATTTCTTTAAGACATTTAAAACAATTTTCTTTAAAACATTTATTGTATTGTGATCTTTTTTCTATACTTGGGTAATATCCACAATTGTAACATCTAGTGTGATTATTTCCCTTATTTTGTATCCAATTATGTTCACAAACTTCTTCTGTATTCATATATGTATATGTTACTTTTGCTGTTGGGTTTTCATCTTCACTATATATACTGTAACTGATTCATTATCAGAATCTTCATCTGTTTTTAAAGTTTCTATTTCATAATCTTGTAGTTGTTCTATTAAATTAGCTCTTTCTATGTTTTTGTTTTTATTTATACATTTATTAGCTAAATGTGTTGTTTCTCCACAAATAAAACACCTACATTTTCTTGACTGAGGTTTTTTAACATATTTATTTGTGTTATTTTTCCTATAATTTTTATTGTATGTCATACTTTTTCTTATCTTTTTCCTTTTATTATATACTCCATAAGCCTGTGGTGTATAGATTGCTGTTTTACAAAATGCATAAGCATTTCTCTTTAATTGTTCTTGTAACGCTACTTCTTTGCATTTTTCTTCTAAAATGCTAAATGTATAGGTTATTCTAGGTCCTAAACCTAGATTTAGTTGTGTACATTAATTTGTGTTCATGTATAGATTTTCTTAAATCTCCTGGTAACTTTATAAAGTATTTATCACAAAGATTATCGTCCTTAGCTTTTCCTGTTTGTGATAATAATCTAGTGAAGTCTAATGTAAATTTATTTATATATTTCATATCTGCTATACTTAACTGTTCTAAGTTTCTTATTGCTGTATCTTTTATTAAACTGCTCAACTCCTAATATAAGAGTTCTAATTTGTGATGTAAAGTTGTAAGGATTGTCTCCTAATGTTTTAAAATTATTTATTTCTTCTGGATTCTGTGTTTTCTTACTTTGCCATATTCCTAAGGCTATAGGTCCTAATGTAGTTTCTAAATATGCAAACATATCCATACTATCCTTTTTATTTGTTTCCCATAATCTTACTACATTTTGTTCCCATGTTAGTATTTCATCTATCCATAACTGCGGCTTTTGTTGTTCTAGTAATAACATATTTTCACTGTATATTTGTCCTATTGGTAATCTTTCCCTTTCCTGTTAAACTAGATTCCTGTTGATAATTAATTGTTGGTTGTACCCATGGTTCTCTACCATGAGTTTCCTGTGTACCACTATATTCTCCTCCCCATTCTATTTTTGGTCTTTTTAGAGGATTGTGCATTTGTGCATCCATAAAAGTTTGTTCTTGTTTATAAAAATCTAATATCATTATTTTTCCATTTATAATATCTTATACTAATGGTAAATTATAGTATTCTTGTAATTATTTATAACTTTCTTCATAAGTCATTCCTAAATCTAACATGCATTCTACAATCATGTCGTCTACTTCTTGTTGTATATTTAATTCTGTAAATTTCCTGTCTATAATTTGTTCTATTGTTTTATTTGTTTCTTCTATTTTAAAACAATCTATAGATTCCTCTTCATAATCTAACAATGTATAATCCATTGTTTCCTCTTGTTCAAATTTTAAGAAATTTATATCTAATTCTTCATTATCTATATCATATATAGGAAATATTTCTTCTTCATCTTCTTCTTCTATATTCATAAAATGATATTCTTCATTATCATTTTTCTCTGTTTGTTTTTCTTTAAAATCTGTAAACCTTAACTTTTGCTTTCCATCAATTTCTTCATATATATAACTTTTCTTTGGTACTAAGACTGTATTTTCTTTATTTTCTTGTAGATCTTAATATATATAAATAGGGCAAGAAACAGTTGTTAACCCACTTTTATTGCGATAACCTGTTAACACTAATGTAACAAACACTTACACCATGATTATGTAGTATAACTAACTTTTACACCGCGTTACACCACTGATGTAACAATCTTCCCTCCATTTTTTTAAAAATTTTCTCCTTTTTTAAAACCGTCTTTTTTTTTGTATGATATTATTTTTTTTATACAAATTACACCATTAAATAGATCATTTTAATATTGCAGGATCGGAGTTGGTCTCTCAACATAAGTTTTATCTCTCAAACTCACTTGGTCTCACTCGGATAGATGAAGTAGAATCTCTTAACTAAGTTGATAATAATATACTAAGTATTCACAGAAATGATTTTCAAGATACTTGTACATATTACTTCTCAACTCAATGTTACAATGAGAAACTATATATACTTTATACTTGGAAAACCAGTTGGAAATTATCACTAGACAAATACTACATTTCTAGAAGTAAGATGTCTAAGATAATATCCTAGATTAGCTAGTCATGATATGTCCATGACTTACCTTTTGTTACTAGTTGGTAACTGTACTAATTGATAAAAAGTGAACATTGGATTAAAGTATGGTCAACTACATGGGCGTGGGAAAGCGCCATGTAGTATATCAGAGTTGGCAGCGAGTGTCAGTCGAACCATATTTATGTCTACCGGTTCATAGTTGATTCTTCCGAAGCTTAAATGGCTTTGAAAGAATAAGTTCTTCCGAAGCCATTTATACTTCGGAAGAATTAACTTCTTTCGAGACTTCTACAAGTCTTTATGACTTCATTCTTCGGAAGACTTTTGTCTTTGATCTTTTAAGTGCTTATACTTCAAAAGGAAAATTACTTAGTCTCGGAAGACTTAGTTTTCCTTCGGAAGCTCTTCACATTTAAGCTTCGGAAGATCTTCAACTTGTCTTCGGAAGACTTCTTCAGTTGCACTTCAAAAATCTTCTAAGTGTTTTTTTGGTTGCACCAGCCTCATATCATCCACATATGATCCAACAAATATCTTTAATTCGAGTATAGTCTTGCTATATTTTTCTAAAATTTTTTTACCGTTCACTACTAGTTTGGTTAACGGGTTATCACAATAAACAAGGGTGAACATTCGTTCTTTATCCTATATATATATGTGTGTGTGTGTGTGTGTGTGTGTGTGTGTGAGAGGGATAAAATGAAAACCATGCTTATAATTGAAAACCACAAAAACCACCACTATCCAATCACATAATTGATAATTGATTTAACCTTCCAATTGTTTAAAGTATATTTAATTAAACTTCAATCTCATTTTTGAGTTCATTATATATATTTTAGTTTAAACTCCAAGGAACGACAATAATAAGGAAACGACTTACGTATACATAACTTGTATGAGTTACTTGTACACAACTCGTAGTTGTACACTTGATAACATGTACTTACATATACGTAACTCTTAGTTATATACTTTGTAATACATACTTACATATATGTAACCCATAGTTTTCATGGTTTTCATATATAACATGGTTTTCAAGGGATCCCTCCCCTATATATATATATATATATATATAAGGGGAGGGATCCCTTGAAAACCATGTTATATATGAAAACCATGTATGGGTTACATATATGTAAGTATGTATTACACATATGTTAACCCTTCTTAATTGTGAGAACCGTTTAACTCTTTCAACCAATACCAGTTTGCCACGTCACGCATCCTTTTTCAAACCAGAAAGGGTATTCTTGTAATTTTATCTCTTAAATCCTCCTTTTTAGATGTACCAATGCCAGTGTACTTTTATTATTTTTTAAATCTTTTTTTCTCTTATAATTACATCAAGATTCTCTCTCTCTTACTCAAACACAAAAAATCAGATCATCATATCTCTCATCTCTCTCTCTTCAATAATGAAAATCTCTCATGAGTCAAGGTCTAACAAAAAATCAAAGATGATGAATGGAAAATCAACAAAAATGGAATCATTCAACACCTCCCTTTCGCACATCGAACGCCACCAGACCACTTAGTTTCACCCGCAATACAACATCTCCCTATTCATATGACGGAGATGATGGTTGTAGATCCATGAGCACAAGCTCCGACAAGCGAATGAGTGTTAATTGAAACATTATGTTTGTATTAGATCTAAAAATATTTGGTTTTTATGCTTGTAGATCGGTGATAAAATCAAGAACAATGGAAATGGGTTGCGAGGACAACTAGAAGCAGGGTAGTAGGGGCAGAATATGGTGGTGCAATCATGGGGAGGCCAGCTGCAAATAGTGACAAAAAGGCAAGATGTATGGCTAACCCGGGTACATGGCTTCATGTGGCTCAAGAACGGCTATACGATGGCATTCGATATACTTGGTACTTTATGTGTAGTTTTAAGTTTAGTTTGTTATAGCTAGTTTCGTGAAACCTATGTGGTCATATTTTGATCTTGCACAAATCAAGGATATAATGTTGTTTTGATTGGAGGTAAATTGAAATAGTTACTAAGATTTATGTTTGGGGAGTTTGTATATAGTCAGCAAATTTTGACCAGTGGAACATGTTGCTTCATTTGAACCTTATGCCATTGACTAAACACCAAGATAATCAAGCATTATATAATCAAAATCATTTCCGTTGAAAGTTGA
Organism: Flaveria robusta; assembly: GCA_025506415.1. Classification (NCBI taxonomy): domain Eukaryota; kingdom Viridiplantae; phylum Streptophyta; class Magnoliopsida; order Asterales; family Asteraceae; genus Flaveria; species Flaveria robusta. Next base: position 25,380,335 of record CM046469.1, read on the forward strand.
TATACATTACAATACAGAATTTTACATCATATTACAATGACATTACATGTGTGGGGGATTTAATAAATTACATTATTTGTCACTAATATTACATTATTTTATGCTATATTTATTGTCCGGTGAAATTTGATTTTATTTTAACGTAATGTACGTAATGTAATTGACGTTAGTTTATGCTAAGTAAGTGCAATATAATCTATGTTAAATCATTTAATTACTATAACTCGATGTTAAGTAATATTATATTAGTTATTTTACAATAATACATAGGTATTGACTACTGATTACAACACGATAATGTTGTAAAATTTAATTTAACTATATTAATGTATGTGTTATATTAGCAAAGAGTATAAGTTGTGTCACTAACATAACTTTAGTTACATTAAGTTATTATAATACATTACAATTATATTGCATAACATTTACATACATTATATGTTATTACGTTGCATTACAACTAAATTAAATTTTATGTTAGATTTTAATCTTAGTATGATATAATATAAACAATGTAAAATTGATGTTATAGTTCTTGTTAATTAATCTTAGTGGAGGCTAAGTGATCTACATCAAGTTACATTGATAGTCACTAACATTATATTATTTTAATAATATTACATTAGTTTACATCACAGTACAGTGACATAAATTTGTGGTGAATTTTATTGTTAGTGTAATGTAAAAAATGATGTGTTAGATTTAATAAATTTATGGTGGGTCTTTTTATTTAGTAAATAAACAGCATGGTCTCATGAACCTTCAAAATAGTAAAAAAAAAGATAAAGATAATTTGTCTAATATGAGCCCTAATGTCATAGAGAAAGTGTCCTTAAAAATAGTTAACATAACAACCAATGTAAAAATTAATGCTTATTTTACGTGATGAAAATATTATTCTTGTTTTGTTATGTTTTTATGTTATCTTTTATCCTATTTGTTTTGTTATCTATTTTTTATATTATATGAAGATAAGAAATATGTTAATCACTACAGAGTAAGCACTATTACATTATATAATATTGGCAATCACTAACATTACTTTATTGTGATGTTAATAAAAATACGATATACACATTTTTTGATATAATATACCTCATTTATATAGTTTTTAATAGGATGATTTAATATAGTATAAGTAACATAAGATAATGTAATGTAACGTTAATGAACTTAATGATATTTTAATATAATGCATGTAATATAAGTGTTGTTAGTTTATACTAAGTAAGTGTAATGTAATCTATCCTAAGTCTTTAACTACTGAAACTCAATGTTAAGTAATATTTCATATGTTAATTTATAATGATAATATAATGATAATAATAATAATATAATAATAATAATAATAAATAATACTATAATATAATAATAATAATAATAATAATAATAATATGTAAGTATTGAGTACTAATACAACATAAGAATGTTGCAAGTAATGTATTTTAACTACACTAATATATATGTTACATTAACCAAGAATATAAGTTGTGTTACCGACATGACTTTAGTTATATTAAGTTATTATATTATATTACAGTATTTTACAACATTACAATGACATTATAATACATGTTATCAAATTACATTACAACTAAATTACATTTTATAATAGATTCTAATCTTAGTGTGATTTGATTTAAGCAATGTAACATTTATCTAATAGTTTATTTAGTTTATATTAGTATATGTTAAGTGTTCTTATACTGTTACATCAAATTACATTGCTAGTCATTAACAATATATTATTTTGATGTTAATGAAAATACCATATACTTATTTTTATATAGTAGACACGCTTTATATAATTTTCAGTTAGGGTGATGTATCATAGTGTAAGTAACATAAGATAATGTAAATAATGTAATGTAATGTGGAATGAAATTTGATGTTATTTTAATGTAATGTACGTAGTGTAACTATTGTTAGTTTAGGCCAAGTATAATTTAATCTATCGTAAGTCATTTAATTACTTAACTTAATGTTAAGTAATATTATATTTGTTATTTTACAGTAATACATGAGTGTTGACTGCTAGTTACACAATGAGAGTGTTGTAAGTAATATAATTTAACTACACTAATGTATTTATTACATTAACAAAGAGTATAAGTTATGTTACTAGCATGACTTTAGCTACATTAACTTATTAAATACTATTATATTTTTTACATCCAATTACAATAACATTATGTTACATTAACATACATTACATTGTATCTGATTTTTTTTTGTCTTCTAGTTCATTTTCATTTGCCACATCCTTTCAACAATCTGCAAAAGTAATATTAATAAAAGGTTTATTAATAACATTAGTGTAATATGACGTTATTGTAATTTTTTATAACTGCCATATAGATCAAAGTACTGTATAGTAACTTTTATCACTAACTTAAATCTAATTTATAGAAGTGTAATTACACTAGTATAACATGCCAACACTAATTTCACATTACATAATTGCATAATATTACAATGTACTTGCAACAAAATATTGCTGTACTATTTAGGAATATTTATCACATTGTTGTACGTTTATAATACGCTACCGCAAGATACCAATATTAAGTTATTACTACCTTAATGTATAAAGACTAATGAAAGTTAATGTTACCTTAATATATAAAGACGAATGTACTATTACATTTAAGGATCATTTGTGATCACAAAGGACTATGTTGAAGTCAATATATAAGAAACCATAAAACCTATAACCTTCCCAAGATCTTTTTCATAACATTAATCTAACTTTAGTTTCAAATATCAAAAACCGTTAAGATATACATTTGTTTTTTTTTTTTTTTTTTTTTTTTTTTTTTTTTTTTTTTTTTTTTTTTTTTGATCCATAGGGGAACCCAACTTTACAAGCAAATTTGAGAATCCAACTTTACAAGCGATTGGTTTATACAAAAACATATTTTAATATGTTTGTGGTATATAGAAATTTCAGTAAAGATTGAATTTTCAAAGAAATAGGATTTTCTTTAAATCATTAGGGTAAAAATGAACCACTATGATGACTAGAAATTCTTATGCAGTCTCAATTTAATGATACTTTTAAAATCTTAAAACGAAAAACCACATTCATATGTGTTATGAACAACATCAAAATAGGAGATTACCCTGTGTTATGAATAACATCAAAATAGGAGATTGGGTGATGTGATTGTACTTTCCTTTATGAAGATACCACAAGTCCAAAACATAAAATGATGTTTGTTGTTTTGATCTACTTAATGGTTTGCTTTAACACTAAAAGTCTGGGTTATGATTTCAAAATAAAAAAAAACAATGTGTACATAGATTTTTACCTTATTACTCCTTCGTCTGTAATCTATCTTCGCAATAGAGAAATTTGTATGCTCTTCGTAACCTCTAAAACGATGCGACCTTGTGAAATGGATGGTTTTCATGAAACTGCATTTTTTATATAGCATTTTAGTTCAAAAATTAATTTTAAATTTTATGAGAAGTTTTCTTTTTTTTATTCAACTCAACCAATGAATGTAATGATAAATGAACATGAAAGGGACCTGCCTATTACAGAAAGTGATTGATATAGTGTCAGAGTTAATTAATAAACCTTTAAAAAAGACGTTTTTACCCTTACCAGGTAAGAATAAGTATCAGCATTAATATTTTATTGAGTTTTAATCTAGGCCATTGGATCATTTATCTAGAAACTAATCAAGGGTTGGTGTTAAGTTAAAGGGTTATTACAATAAGGTAGGGTTCTCATTTAAACCTTACCACATATATATATATATATATATATTATATATATATATATATATATATATATATGGTCAGGTTCTTTACAGAATTCCCATTAAAATGAGAACTTGTAGAACTCTTCATAGCCATTGATTATACTAATCTATGGTTGAGAATGAAAAGGGTAATAATGTAAGTCAATATATTAAATCATCTATGTAATTAAAACATTAAGGGTACATTAGTAAAATTAGAGCATTATGTTTTTTGGAAACCCACAAAAATAGGAAAGATCCTATATTTTACTCCCTTTCTCACCTTCATTCATAAATATATATATATATATATATATATATATATATATATATATATATATATAATATATATGGTCAGGTTCTTTACAGAATTCCCATTAAAATGAGAACTTGTAGAACTCTTCATAGCCATTGATTATACTAATCTATGGTTGAGAATGAAAAGGGTAATAATGTAAGTCAATATATTAAATCATCTATGTAATTAAAACATTAAGGGTACATTAGTAAAATTAGAGCATTATGTTTTTTGGAAACCCACAAAAATAGGAAAGATCCTATATTTTACTCCCTTTCTCACCTTCATTCATAAATTTTATTAACTAAAAACTAACTTACACATAAATTTTATTAACTAAAAAATCACTTACATAAAAATAAAATCGTATGATTTATATGCATCAGATCGTAATTTGTATAATTTACATAATTTAAATATATGTAAATAACACTCAATGTAACAACAACTACAATAAAAAAATGATTAATTCAACACTTGATTTATTAAAAACTACTAAAACAATAGCAAGAATCTACTAAAATAACACCCAATTTAGCTCCAAAAATATGCCAAATCAACTAATGTAGATTAACTTAAATATATGATAACAAGTTACATATACATTAGTTTTGAGATTATTGTACAAACTTAAGCAATTTACATATATGTAAGTTACTGTATTCTGAAAGATATATGTTATGAGTATGCAGGTTATGTATATGTACGCTAATGTATCAAGTTTACATATATGTAATCAAATTTACACAATCAAACTAAAAACAATAACCAATATTTCATTGATATAACTATGATTTATATTGTCACACCCTCAAAATCCACGTGCGGAGTTTTACCGCGAGGCGTGTGAACAAACCAGGATCACAGTCACTAGTTACTCAGAACGACACTATATGCCATATTTAAAAATAAACCAATCAAAGCTCAAGTTTTAAAACCATGCGGAAGCGTTTTGTAAATAAGACAAACCCAAAGTATGTAAATGTAAAATTTGGCAAAACACGCGCCAACCCATTATTCAAATCTCATAAATAAAATTCAAATGTCATGACTTAAGATGAAGTCTTAGAATGCATGCTGGACCCGTGTTGTGCTCCTAATGGCAAACTGAATTAACGACCTGAGAATAGCATACTAAAATGTCAACACAATGGTTGGTGAGTTCAAGAGTTTGCATTTAACATAAACAATAATAGTTTGCATAACATAAGAAGTGCATTGAAATAGATAGCTAGTCTATATTCATAAGTAATAACAATAGTGATTTCGCGATCGAAGCTGACTGTGTTGCGTTTGTTGCCTCCCGTCACGACTTACCAGGTCATAACGATGTTTGTGTTTAGGACAATATTGCACCCGTTTGACCTCGAGTCGCACAGGTGGGGCTTGTCAAACCCAGTAGTACTACCCAAGATTTCCCGCTAGTTACCATTATTAACGATCCGAAAGTGTGAGGACTTTCAAGTATTATTAACACCATGTTAAAACATACACAACTTATAATAATGATATAGCGTTTGTGAACAAGTATGCTACCTCCCCCAAAAGAGAGTGTTTAAAATAGTGGGGCATGAACTCACCTGATGTGCAAGGATAATGACAAGAGAGAACTGATGATGGATGAAAAGACAACCCTTCAAAGGTTACCAGAACATGCGAGTACATAAGTACGTGTGCACAGAACACTTAACAACCCTAAGTGCTCAATAAACACATTGACCCAAGGCTTTGGAAAACAAGACTCATCTAACCTAGTTGACCCGTTTGACCCGTTGGTGACTTGTTAATTAAATTCTTGTTTTATCAAGTTTAACATCACATAACACATTATTACCATGTAAGCTTTTCACATAGATCAAATCATCAAACTTAGATTCTATCAGCATCATCATACCAACATAGATCATCATATAGCATATTTCATCATACAACACTTGCAAATCTAAACCCAACATCATGCTCAACACAAACATAATTATATCACAACTAGCAATTTATACATCGAATCCAATCATGCACTACATGCCATGTGAAGCCACTCACGACTTCACATCCTAAACCCTGCCAATCCTACTAAGTAGGGGCCTCAGATTCGCACGCGTGTATGACGATCATTACCACATTAACCAACACAATTCACACCATTAACATACATCATAATGATCTATTACGATCCCAAACATGATTCATAATTCTCTACCCATAACCAACATCACACCATATCCTATGGATCCTAGATTTCTCAAGCAATTTATCCACATTCACATGATCCAATTTACACATTCCAACACCTTAGAAATCATCAATAAACATTCTAGCATGATCCTAGTATTATAAACATGCCCAATTCATAAAATCCAATGTTCCACATCAATAAAGTTTCCCTTTTGGGAAAGTAACATCCAAAATCCATCTAACACCCAATCATTCATGAATTCATCAAATATATACTTAATCAAGTTCATAACAATTATATAACACATACTAATCATCAATCCATGAATTCCCATGAAGAAAAGTTTCCTCTTTAGGCAATGTATGAACAATGTGATCAAACCATGGAATTCTTGCATAACCAACATAACCCAACATTCATACAACCTATCTAACAACATATTATCATCAATCAATCATCAATTTCACTTTTCTTCATCAATTTCGAATTAGGGTTCATCAAGAATCAAAAACCATGAAAAACTTGATAAAACTCACCTTTAAACGTGTAAGGATGATGATTAACACTTGCTAACACTTGGAACTACTCAAAATCGAATTGTTCTTGCTTGTTCTTGATCAAAATCGCAAAGAATGGGTGTTGGGAGGGGGTTACGGCCGCAAGATGGGGAGTGGGGGCTAGGGTTGGGTTTTGGTGGTTTAAATATGGTAATAATTTGACAAAAATCCCCTTTTTGTTTTATAAATTGTAAAACCAATCTTTTTAATCTTTTAAATACTTTTTCATCTTATGATACATGAAGTTTATTAACTAACATAAGATCATGAAAGCCAATTGATAATATACCATCCATAGGATCATGCATTGCACATAGTCACATTGTCAAACGTAACCCATAAAATGATGCTCCACATTTTAATTCATATAATCACATAACCACCATAATAATCAACATTATTAATTAGATTATCATCTATTCATCATCAGATATTGTTATTAAGTCACCAACGTTCAATGACAACTAGTGTGTGCTCACGACACGTGTATGCAAGACCTAACGGAACTAACGGAGTTTGGTAACGGAAAATTACCGGATGTCACATTATCCCCATGTTGAAAGAATTTTCGTCCCGAAAATTGCGTTACATGGTTGTGTTACATCACTGGTTTACTGCATTGGCATAACGAAATCGAGTGAGTTGTCACATCATCCCCATGTTGAAAGAAATTTCATCCCGAAATTTAATCAGTACCTTCCCCGGCTGTGACCGTCGTTTCGAACAGATGAGGATACTTGAGCTTCATCTGATCCTCGCGTTCCCACGTGAATTCCGGTCCATGTCTTGAGTTCCAACGAACCTTGACTATAGGTATTTTGCTTTGCTTAAGAGTTTTGACTTCACGGTCCATTACTTCAACAGGCTCCTCAACAAAGCGCAATTGCTCATCCACTTGTACTTCCTCGAGTGGTACAACCAAAGTCTCATCAGATAAGCACTTTTTTAGATTTGAGACGTGAAATACGTTGTGAACGCCATTTAATGACTCAGGCAGGTCTAACCGATACGCCACTGGACCTATTCTTTCAAGAATCTCAAATGGTCCAACGTATCTCGGGTTAAGCTTGCATCTTTTGCCAAATCGTATGATGCCTTTCCATGGTGAGACCTTTAACAACACTTTGTCACCGACCTGAAACTCCAAAGGTTTCCGTCGCTTGTCTGCATAGCTCTTTTGTCTGTCTCGCGCTGCAGCCATACGGTTCCGTATGTGCACAATCTTTTCGGTAGTCTCGTGCACCAATTCAGGGCCAGTGAGCTGACTATCACCAACTTCAGCCCAACAAACTGGTGATCTACACTTTCGGCCATACAACGCCTCAAATGGTGCTGCCTGAATACTAGTATGGTAACTGTTATTGTACGAAATTCAACCAAAGGTAGATGAACTTCCCAATTATTTCCAAAATCAATTACGCAAGCACGTAACATGTCCTCCAAAGTTTGAATAGTACGCTCGGTTTGTCCATCGGTCTACGGATGATATGCAGTACTCATATCCAACCGCGTTCCCAGAGATTTCTGTAACGATTGCCAGAAATAAGACGTAAAACGAGCATCACGATCAGAGATAATCGAGATCGGCACTCCATGTCTTAAGACCACCTCCTTCAGGTAAATTCTGGTTAATTTGTCCATTTTGTCCGTCTCCTTGATCGCCAAGAAGTGAGCTGACTTAGTCAGTCGATCCACGATCACCCATATCGTGTCACAACCATTAGAAGTTCTGGGTAATTTAGTAATAAAGTCCATAGAGATCTGTTCCCACTTCCATAAAGGAATCTCAGGTTGTTGCAGTAACCCAAATGGCTTTTGATATTCCACTTTAACCTTGGAACAGGTCAGACACTTGCTCACATACGTTGCTACGTCTGCCTTCATATTAGGCCACCAATAGTGCGCTTTCAGGTCATGATACATTTTGTCAGAACCAGGGTGTATGGAATATTTAGACTTATGTGCTTCACCCATGACTAAATCTCTCAAATATCCATAAATGGGTACCCAAAGTCTATCCATGAAATACCGGATTCCATCGGATTTGACTTCCAACTGTTTGTCCATCCCACGTAAGGACTCTGAACCAATGTTTTCCATTTTCAAGGCTTCTGTCTGAGCTTCCTTGATTTGTTCAGGCAAATGAGTGCTAATCGTAAGCTGCAAAGCGCGCACTCGTCGGGGCTTAGCAGTCTCCTTCCTACTCAAAGCATCAGCGACTACATTCGCCTTTCCTGGGTGATATTTGATAGCACAATCGTAATCGTTTAACAGTTCCACCCAGCGTCACTGCCTCATGTTTAGCTCTTTCTGCTCAAAGATATGCTGAAGACTCTTGTGATCGGTGTAAATGGTGCATTTGGTACCGTACAAGTAATGTCCAGATCTTCAGGCAAAAATCACTGCACCTAACTCCAAATCATGAGTAGTATAGTTCTTTTCATGCACCTTCAGTTGTCTCGAGGCATAGGCTATTACCTTGCCATGTTGCATCAGGACACAACCAAGTCCATGGATAGAAGCATCCAAGTAACCACAAATCATCACTTCCTTCTGGTAATGCTAATATTGGCGCGCTACAGAGTTTCTGTTTCAACAACTGAAAAGCGGCTTCTTGACTCTCACCCCATTTATACGTTGTTCCTTTATGGGTCAAGGCTGTGAGAGGTTGAGCGATTGTTGAAAATCCCTCGATGAAACGTCGATAGTACCCTGCCAGTCCAAGAAATTGCCTTATCTCACTAGGCGTCTTGGGTACCGACCAGTTCTTATAGCCTCAATCTTTGTAGGATCCACATGTATTCCTTTCTCGTTAACAATGTGACCCAAGAATTGCACCTCACGAATCCAGAAATCACACTTAGAAAACTTGGCATACAACTGTTCCTTCCTAAGCAATTCCAAGATTAGACGTAAATGCTCCTCATGCTCCTCCTTAGTCTTTGAATAGATCAATATGTCATCAATAAACACGATACCAAACTGATCGAGGTAGGGTTTGCACACACGATTCATGAGATCCATGAATACCGCTGGTGCATTAGTCAACCCAAAGGGCATGACCAAGAATTCATAATGACCATAACGAGTACGAAATGCGGTTTTAGAGATGTCTTCCTCCCGAACTCTCAGTTGATGATAACCGGACCTCAAATCAATTTTTGAGTAATAGCTTGATCCCTGAAGTTGATCAAATAAGTCATCAATACGAGGCAAAGGGTATCGGTTCTTGACTGTGACCTTGTTCAACTCTCTGTAGTCAATGCACATACGAAAGGTACCATCTTTCTTCTTAACAAAAAGTACAGGTGCTCCCCACGGTGATGAGCTCGGTCGAATAAATCCTTTATCCAATAGCTCCTGAAGTTGTGCAGATAGTTCCTGCAGTTCGTTTGGTGCTAACCGATAAGGTGCTCTCGCAATTGGAGCTGCTCCGGAGTAAAATCAATCTGAAATTCAACCTGATGATGAGGTGGTAGTCCAGGAAGATCCTCTAAAAACACCTCTGGAAAGTCGCAAACTATCGGGATATTCTCTATCTTCTTCTCTTCTTGTTGTTTATCGGTCACAAGGGCTAATATGGCTAAGTGACCCTTGCGTAGCCACTTCTGCGCTTTCATAAAAGATATGATGCCTATCACTGCACCACTCTTTTCGCCCTTAACTGAGAGAATCTCTCCCTCTTTTAGAGGAATGCGAATAACCTTCTCATGGCATATGACTTCTGCCTGCTTCTCAGACAGCCAATCCATACCTACGACCACGTCAAAACTCCAAAGTGTAATAGGCATGAGATCGATATCAAAGGTATGACCAGCGAGTTCTATCTTACAACCCTTAGCGTAACGGAAATTTGCTTACCATCAGCTAATTCTACGGTATACTTAGGGTCCAACGCAGAAGGCATATCACTTAGGAGACTACAGAATTTAGTAGAAATAAAACTCCTATCGGCTCCAGTATCAAACAGTATAGAAGCAAAACGACCATTAATAGGAAATTTACCAGTAACAGTAGTAGGATCGTTTAGAGCCTCACCTGATCCCATGACAAAAGCTCTCCCTTTTGCTCCACCATTGTTGCCACCATTATTATCACCACTGCCCCCATTATTGTTATTACCACCATTTCCATTGCCATTACCATTTCTTTTTAATTGAGGGCAATTTCTCTTGTAATGCCCCTCTTTTCCACATTCAAAGCAACCCTTTGGCGTTTCATGGGGCTGCTGAGGCTGCTGGGGCTGCTGAGGCTGCTGGGGCTTCTTCATCAACTCCCCACGACAATCCTTTGCCGCGTGTCCAACCTTCCCACAACGCTGGCATCGAAAGCTATCACACCTGCCAGTGTGGTGATAGTTGCATCGGTTGCATTTGGGGCTTTTCCCGCATAACCATCGGGTCCTTGAGTTGGGGCAGACGATTGGTTGAAGTTGCGGTTGTTATCAAACCTCCTTTGTTGCTGTTGTTGTTGAGGCTGTTGTTGCTGAGGTTGACTACCAGATGTCGATCCCTTGCTGGCATTACTTTCCCACTTGCGTTTATTGTCGGGCATGCTTGTCACAGCGCCCCGCTTAGGTAACTTCCCTTGCTCCACTGCCTGATCGGTGAGTTTATGAGCCAATCGAATGACCTGTTGAATAGTAGGAAGATTTGCAGCGGTCACCATACTTTGAATTTCTGGCACCAACCCACGTAAGTAGAGCTCAATTCGTCGGCTCGGCGGGTCAACCATGCCAGGACGGAGTGTAGCCAGCTCATGAGACCTAGTAGTGTAAGCTTCAATGTCAGATCCTTCCATCTTTATTGCCAGAACTCGGCTTCTAGCTTCTGAACTTCATTACGAGGGCAGTATTCCTCTGTCATCATCGTTTTGAATTCATCCCATGGCAGCGCGTTTGCCATCGCCTGACCAAGCATCTGCACTTGCGCATTCCACCACGTGAGTGCTGCACCCTCAAGTGTCCCCGTGGCGAATTTCACCTGGTCCACCGCTGGACAGTTGCATTTGGCGAAGACTGATTCAGTCTTCTCGAACCACCTCACGAGCCCTACAGCTCCCTCAGATCCACTGTAGGTATGGGGCTTGCAATCCATAAATGCCTTGTAAGTACACCCAGGTGGTCCTGTATTCACATGACAGAGTATTTAAATCGACCCGAATGAATTTATCACTTAACAATTATTTGCGTAATCGATGACTAAAGTCACCGTTTACCTCCAAACTGAGCGGGTTGAGTGTTCAATGCCGCCTGCACATGCTGATTAATCAGAGCAGCTAATTCAGCTGGGGTCATGTTCACGGTGCCGGCGCCACGTCCTCCGCCACGCCCACGGCCACGTCCACGTCCACTGCCTCGGCCGTCCATATTTCACTTTACATTTACAAACACAATAATGAGTAACATCCAACATATTAATCTCATTGAAGTATGGTAAATAATAAGAAATAATGTACTGCCACAACCACAACATTTATAACCAAAATAATAACTTATCATAAATAATTGTAAGTAACTCACAAAATATCCAATCAATGTCAAATTTCAAGTTTTCAGTTGTGTGGGAAACAACCCTTCCCACATAGGTTTTTAAAAAAAAAACGCTATGCAGTCTAGATCATATAAATAGAAAAGAATCAATCAAACAAATCTGATCCATCACTATCTCCGCCGTCGGGGGCTTCTTCGGGCTCTTCCTCGGGGTCTTCATCAACATCTTCTGCTGGTGCAGGATGGTCCATAATCTGTAGTGCTGCAAACTGTGCCTCCAATCCGGTCAACCTATCCTCCACACCTACATTATGAAGCTCCTGCTCGTCCATACGCTCCACAAGCTGCATCACAGTACCAGTCAGGGTATGATGTCCAGTAATAGCCATCGAGAGTCGATCCTGGAGTGTCTCCACTAGTAGGCGTAGCTGGCGCACTTCATATGCTAAAGTGGAGTTCTCGTCAGTGAGTACTCTGATACGCCGACGCTCAGTGTCAAGAGTCGCAACTAAAGCTGCCACAGCCTGCTCGAGAGGAACGTCAAGTGAGGGAAGAGCAGGTGCCGTAGAGGCAGTAGCTGACATGGTCCTGGTCCAGTAGTAGCAGGGCCTGGGACCCGCTCCCTGTAAACCATACGGTTCACATAGGTAGCATAGTATCTCCAATCTCGAGGAGGATCAAGCTCGGGTGACACAAATGGCTGGTCCAAATCTATCTCTCTAGAAGGGTAAGGATACCGCGGCCAATCGGGTTCTCGATGAGGTATAGGAGGAGAAGGAGGGGATTCAGAACGCGCAGGTCTTTTACCCAAAACCCGTGATGATGATGCCATGCTACAGTGCACGTGATGCGTAAGCCAATGAGTATACAGTAAGAGAATAAGCAAGGAGTGACTAACTAACTGTGTACGGTTATAGACTAGTGTGTATGCAACCTAGTTCCCTATAACCAATGGCTCTGATACCAATCTGTCACACCTCAAAATCCACGTGCGGAGTTTTACCGCGAGGCGTGTGAACAAACCAGGATCACAGTCACTAGTTACTCAGAATGACACTATATGCCATATTAAAAATAAACCAATCAAAGCTCAAGTTTTAAAACCATGCGGAAGCGTTTTGTAAATAAGACAAACCCAAAGTATGTAAATGTAAAATTTAGCAAAACACGCGCCAACCCATTATTCAAATCTCATAAATAAAATTCAAATGTCATGACTTAAGATGAAGTCTTAGAATGCATGCTGGACCCGTGTTGTGCTCCTAATGGCAAACTGAATTAACGACCTGAGAATAGCATACTAAAAATGTCAACACAATGGTTGGTGAGTTCAAGAGTTTGCATTTAACATAAACAATAATAGTTTGCATAACATAAGAAGTGCATTGAAATAGATAGCTAGTCTATATTCATAAGTAATAACAATAGTGATTTCGCGATCAAAGCTGACTGTGTTGCGTTTGTTGCCTCCGTCACGACTTACCAGGTCATAACGATGTTTGTGTTTAGGACAATATTGCACCCGTTTGACCTCGAGTCGCACAGGTGGGCTTGTCAAACCCAGTAGTACTACCCAAGATTTCCCGCTAGTTACCATATTAACGATCCAAAAGTGTGAGACTTTCAAGGTATTATACACCATGTTAAAACTACACAACTTATAATAATGATATAGCGTTGTGAACAAGTATGCTACCTCCCCCAAAGAGAGTGTTTAAAATAGTGGGGCATGAACTCACCTGATGTGCAAGGATAATGACAAGAGAGAACTGATGATGGATGAAAAGACAACCCTTCAAAGGTTACCTAGAACACGCAAGTACATAAGTACGTGTGCACAGAACACTTAACAACCCTAAGTGCTCAATAAACACATTGACCCAAGGCTTTGGAAAACAAGACTCATCTAACCTAGTTGACCCGTTTGACCCGTTGGTGACTTGTTAATTAAATTCTTGTTTTATCAAGTTTAACATCACATAACACATTATTACCATGTAAGCTTTCACATAGATCAAATCATCAAACTTAGATTCTATCAGCATCATCATACCAACATAGATCATCATATAGCATATTTCATCATACAACACTTGCAAATCTAAACCCAACATCATGCTCAACACAAACATAATTATATCACAACTAGCAATTTATACATCGAATCCATCATGCACTACATGCCATGTGAAGCCACTCACGACTTCACATCCTAACCCTGCCAATCCTACTAAGTAGGGGCCTCAGATTCGCACGCGTGTATGACGATCATTACCACATTACCAACACAATTCACACCAATTAACATACATCATAATGATCTATTACGATCCCAAACATGATTCATAATTCTCTACCCTTAACCACATCACACCATATCCTATGGATCCTAGATTTCTCAAGCAATTTATCCAACATTCACATGATCCAATTACACATTCCAACACCTTAGAAATCATCAATAAACATTCTAGCATGATCCTAGTATTATAAACATGCCCAACTCATAAAATCCAATGTTCCACATCAATAAAGTTTCCCTTTTGGAAAGTAACATCCAAAATCCATCTAACACCCAATTCATTCATGAATTCATCAAATATATACTTAATCAAGTTCATAACAATTATATAACACATACTAATCATCAATCCATGAATTCCCATGAAGAAAAGTTTCCTCTTTAGGCAATGTATGAACAATGTGATCAAACCATGGAATTCTTGCATAACCAACATAACCCAACATTCATACAACCTATCTAACACATATTATCATCAATCAATCATCAATTTCAACTTTTCTTCATCAATTTCGAATTAGGGTTCATCAAGAATCAAAACCATGAAAAACTTGATAAAACTCACCTTTAAACGTGTAGGGATGATGATTAACACTTGCTAACACTTGGAACTACTCAAAATCGAATTGTTCTTGCTTGTTCTTGATCAAAATCGCAAAGAATGGGTGTTGGGAGGGGGGTTACGGCCGCAAGATGGGAGTGGGGGCTAGGGTTGGGTTTTGGTGGTTTAAATATGGTAATAATTTGACAAAAATCCCCTTTTTGTTTTATGAATTGTAAAACCAATCTTTTTAATCTTTTAAATACTTTTTCATCTTATGATACATGAAGTTTATTAACTAACATAAGATCATGAAAGCCAATTGATAATATACCATCCATAGGATCATGCATTGCACATAGTCACATTGTCAAACGTAACCCATAAAATGATGCTCCACATTTTAATTCATATAATCACATAACCACCATTATAATCAACATTATTAATTAGATTATCATCTATTCATCATAGATAATTGTTATTAAGTCACCAACGTTCAATGACAACTAGTGTGTGCTCACGACACGTGTATGCAAGACCTAACGGAACTAACGGAGTTTGGTAACGGAAAATTACCGGATGTCACATATATAAACGTAAACAAATGGCTATGCCATTTATGTATATGTAGACAAATTTACATATATGTTTATATTTATGTAACCAAATTTTATGTATATGTAATTAAGTTTACATACATTTTATGTATACGTAAGTCTATATACATATACGTTAGCGATTCTACTTCATACTTTGCAAAAGTTTCAAAACATCTGCATAATGAATATTAAAATTATACATCTAGAACAAACCTAAATAGTATTATTAAGTAGATAACTTCATAAATGATATGATCTTTATCATCATTGTTGTTTTTAAAAGGTGGAGAACCCAAAACCCTTTCTGTTGTTGTCGTCATCTTCATCAATGACATCATCTTCATTGTAGCATCATTTTCATCTTCGACTGATCTTCATCTTTATCTTCATAGTTAATACCAAAATTATACACCCAGAAATTAAGTAGAAAAATACATCAACGACATCATCTTTATTATGGTCGCTATCTTCAAAAGAATTAAAAAACGTGAAAGCCTTTGTGTTGTCATCGCCATTATTATCAACGACATCATCTCCATCATCTTCGTCTCCGGTTCTTCATCGTAAGCCTTGTATAGTACCGATATCAAAAGATTAAATTTATTTGTCGTTGATCTTCAATTGATTATATGGGATTTCGATTTGATATGAGATTTGATTTTGATTTTTGTTTTCTAGAATGATCAAAAGATTATTTAATAAATGATTTTAGTGTGAAATTATTTACGATGTAGATTACCAAATTAAAAAATTCTGGTCAAACATTAATTGAAATTTACCATAATATTAGGAGATAAATAAGGAAGATTTAAATGAAATAATTGTAAATTTACATTAATGCCCTTTATGATATAGTAAGTTAAATACAAAAATATATTAATCAATTGCTAGGATGAGTTCTCATAGTTCTCACGATCTTTAGGAGTTCTGAAGATCCAGACCCTGTGTGTATAATATATATATATATATATATATATATGATAGGCTCAAATGGATCGATGTTATTTTAACAAATACTGTCACATTTGTGATATGACAAATCACACAACTGCTGAGTGTTATTTCAATAAATACTGTGCCTTGTGTGATGAAAGAAATCATAATATTGAAGATTGTTACTTCAGAAAGAACTCGCCAAGGAATGAATATATTCATCCACGATTTCAAAGAAATCAAAACAATGGTTTTCAAGGTTTATCACAACAACCTTCCTTAGGCTTGAGATCTCTCAGAAGAATCAATTCTGATTATGATGATTATTATACTATAAGAACAAAACAGTATACACAAGGAAATTTCATTCCACGATCTGTGAGAATGAACAATGGAACATTTCCCAAGCAAAATTTTTCTAAGAATGTTTCAACGAATGGTTAAAATTTCTTGATGAGGATCTTGAAAATCGATTTAATGTTTTGAGGATTAAACAAAATAAAGATAATCAGAAATTTGTCAGAAAAGGAATTGATAATTCTAAATATCAAACGAAACCTGACATGAACAAACTCCATTTTAAGCAGTTTACCATTGTTGATAAATATGGCAAGCCCAAGACCATCTCGGCTTGGGTTGATAACTCAACTTAATTGTCTTTGAAATGCAGGTACGCCCAAAAACACCAATAAACACGTGGTATGTTGATAGTGGGTGTAGCCGGCATATGACAGGCAATCATGCCTTACTTCAAGACTTTAAGATGAAAGATGGTACACATGTAGCATTTGGAGGTGATGCAGGTGGAAAGATTACTGGAGAAGGAACAGTATCAAATGGGATTATTAGCTTTGATAAAGTCAACTACTGTGCTCAGTTGAACTTTAATCTTTTAAGTGTTTCCCAAATTTGTGATAAATCATATTCTGCTTTATTTGATGACTCTCATTGTTACATTTTAAAGCCAGGTTTTCAGATTAGCGAGGAATGGGTAGTTGTTAAAGCTGTTCGTGATCGAGATGTATTCAAACTAGATATGTCTTAAGTTGATCCTTCAACAGAAACAACTTGCTTAATTGCTCAAGCATCAAATGATGAAAGCCAACTTTGGCATAGACGTCTCGGACATTCTAACTTCAAAAACATGACAAGCTTGCTGTAGGAAATCATGTAGTAGGCATTCCAACAAAGAAGTTTGCTACATCAGATCTATGCAAAGCATGTTTGAAAGGAAACAACATAGAGCGTCATATAAGTCCAAGCTGATAAACTCAAATTCCAAGCCTCTACAGATGTTGCACATGGATCTATTCGGTCCAGTAAACGTGCAAAGTATTGGAAAGAAATCTTATTGTTTAGTTATCATTGATGACTTTACTAGATTTACTTGGGTTTTCTTTTTGCATGCTAAATCTGAAACGGCTGAATTATTAAAAGTTTATCATTAAAGTAGAAAATCAATTAGATCACAAAGTAAAAATCATTAGAAGTGATAATGGAACAGAATTTAAAAATGCTAATGTTGACATGTTCTATGCTGGAAAACGAATTGCTCATCAGTTCAGTGCTCCTAGAACTCCACAACAAAATGGAGTTGCTGAAAGGAAGAACAGAACATTGATTGAGGCAGCTCGTGCAATGCTAGCAGATGTGAAGATTCCAATCACCTTCTGGGATGAAGCCATATCCACTGCATGTTTTGTTCAGAATCGTACTCTATTAGTGAAAGATAAACAGAAAACTCCATATGAGTTGATATTTGGCAGGAAACCAAACATAGATTTTCTTAAATCTTTTGGTTGTCCGTTTTGATTTTAAACTCAAATGATCAGATTGGAAAATTTGAAGCAAAATCTGATGATGGATTTTTTCTTGGATATTCATCAGTTTCAAAAGCATTTAGAGTTTATAACTATAGAAAGAATGTTATTACTAAAACATTCAATGTTAAATTCCTTGAAAATCATTTCCATAAGTTGCAAATGGTCCAGCTTGGTTATTTGATTTAGATTCTTTGTCAAACTCATTCAATTCTAACCTGTTTGAATCTTCGTGTGTCAACATGAAACAGGTAGGAGATCATGGATCGATCTGTGATGATATTGTAATGCAAAGATCAATTATAAGCACAAAGTAATCAACAAGAGCAAAATACTTCAAAAATTCATAGTGATTTCATTGAAAGCAATTTGCAATCGGATATAATGTATAGAGAGAGTTCTAACTGAAATTCTTCAAAAGTCTACCTGCACGTATAAACAATATCCTATTTATACTAACAATGAAACTAAGGAACATATATTTACACAATAAGTCCCTATACTATGACAAAACAAAATCTAAAGGCTAAATGTTAATCTTCAAGAGCTCCAACAATACTCCCCTAAGATTTGCATAGTCTTCAGTCAAAAAAATCTTCAGGTTCTTCTTTGATTTGAACATCGGCTTTTCTTTGTATATCTCTATTTCTTTTAAAGCTTTCTTTATTACAGATTTGAATTTTGCTCCCAAAATGCCTTGTTCTAGCTTTGATTCATTTGTCTTGATTTCCATAGCATCCATTACCATCAAGGTTTCTTCTGACAACCCTGCAATGTCAATGTTTGCATAAAATTCTAATGGATCTTGATTATCCTTTGTATGTATCTCTAACACTCCTTTGCTTGATATTCTCATAAATTCTATATTATGTACATCTTTCTTGACAATATTTGCATAAGCCAGAGCTTTCCTCAAGAAATCCGCTCCATGGCTGCATTCATCACTTTAATGATTGTCAAGAAATACTTTCTATCATTTTCAGCTGCTTTAGATGACACCCTCTCAAACTTTTGATTTGACAAATGAAATGTAACTTGGATGCAAAAGTTTCAACTCAAACACTCCAAACAAACTTATCATATCCTTGTCCCAATCATCTTCGTTTCGTACCAACATCAATTGAAATGATTCTGAATCATAAAACCATCTAAGAATAGGTTTTGAAGTTTGGGTACCATCTATCACCTTCAATCCTGGATTGGTTACTTTATCAAATATTTATCACTGAAAGTCTCCAGATAGCTTTCTTTTTCTGATGAGCTTGATTCTCCTTTCTTTCTTTTCTTTAAAGATTGGAAATACAACTTATCTTCTTGATCACATCTTGTTTTCAAAAAGGATGCCATTCTTGTGATTCCATAATCCAAAAGTTTCACAAAATTTTCTCCTCTTGATGACTTGGTTGGATTAATTAGAGGTAACTTGTGTAATTCTTTTAAATCTTGGACTGGAAGAGCAATAATACTAGAGTAAAAATGATATACATCACAGATAGCATTTACTCTCTTGATCAAAAATGCATAAAATATTTCATCATACTTCCATGCAACAATCTTCACTTCTTTAGTATTATCAGGCACAATCATAGCATTTAACAGCTCTGAAATTGATTGTCCTGTTTGCAACACATTCCTCACTATAGCACCAGCAGATCTTGCTTTGTTCCACAGTTGTTTTTGATCAATTGAGACTTGATAAGCTTGCTTTTCTTTCTCTGGAAACATTTTCATCAACTCTTGTCTCTGTTCATGACTCTTCTTCATAAGCTCCATAGATTTTATCTCTTGTGGTTTCAAAATTCTTGTTCTTTTGGTGATCTCAAGGTATTGAGGATTGTCTGTATCAAGCACGATCATTTTGTTGTTTTGCTTTTCTATTTCTTGAAAACTTCTCACTAAATTTCTCAGAGAAGTTCCATGAAGCCTGTTTAGTCTTTTCCGTGGATAATTCCTTGACTGCAACCACATCCTTAATGTCGGTATGCTCATGTCTTCAGGATTAGGATGGTGCAATTCAGACACAGGAATATCATCAATATTTATGCTGTCACTCATCGGTGTCCATTCTCCATGTTCTATACAAATTTCATTTGGATCCACCGGAGCAGTTGATTCAGCTAACACGCATTTCTCATATTCTTCATTTATTTGAGAAACTGTTAACCCATCCAAAAATACACGATTATACTTATTCTTAACAAGATAATTGTATCTATCTTTAAAATCAATTGGAACATCATCTTGAATGTTTTGAATTGGAGATTCAAGAAGTTCACACACATCTTCATCTTCAAGTACTTCGCTGTACCAATCATCATTAAATTCAGAGTCAATGTCATCTAAAGCTTCAATTTGCTGTTGCACATTTTCTTCATTAGCATACACTATTTCATCTGTAGTTTTTTGAATTTTAGATGGAGTAGCAGATACATCTATAATCACTTCATCAATCTTCATAACAACCTGATCTTATCAAATTCTTCAAAACTTGATTAATTGATCTAAAAACTTCCAATAAGGTAGAATTCAAGTCATTAATCAATCCTAATTCATCAATTCTCTCAATTAACAACAACAAATCTGAATTTCTGATTGAATTAGAGTTCGACAACGAAGAACAGTTCGCACACAAATCTGATGAAAATTCAGATCTGAATGTAAGTAATCACTCAATTGTGATTCAATTCATGTTTCAGATGATGAAACACAACTGAAATCAACAACTACTTGATCAATTGCTATCAAACACAGATTCAAGTGATTCACAGAGCTCAAAATTTGATTTTAAGCTTCAAATCACTGAACCGAAAGCTCTGATACCATTTGATAGGTTCAAATGGATCGATCTGTGATGATATTGTAATGCAAAGATCAATTATAAGCACAAAGTAATCAACAAAAGCAAAATACTTCAAAAATTTACAGTGATTTCATTGAAAGCAATTTGCAATCGGATACAATGTACACAGAGAGTTCTAACTGAAATTCTTCAAAAGTCTACCTGCACATATAAACAATATCCTATTTATACTAACAATAAAACTAAGGAACATATATTTACACAATAAGTCCCTGTACTATGACAAAAACAAATCTAAAGACTAAATGCTAATCTTCAAGAGCTCCAACAATATATATATATATATATATATAGGAGAGATCCTAAGAAAACCACAATGTTATGAGAAAACTAGAGAAACCAATGAAACCGATTATATAATTTATAAATTTTTTATCACTACCCTTTATATATATGTGTAAGCATATATATATATATATATATATATATATATATAATATATATATAAAGTTATGGATCAAATGAAAAACCGGAGCATATTTTTCATATACTTCACACATAGGTTACGTATACGTAATCATTTTTCATTCGACATAGTGTTACGTATATGTAAACTCTTCATTCTTGTATGTATGCTCAACATATATGTATCACATACTTAAATAACATTTAACAATTAAAATAACAAAAAAGTTATAAATTATGTTATTGGTTTTCGTGATTTTCTTTGGTTTTCACACATAACTATTGATTTTCTCAGGAACCCTCCCCTATATATATATATATATATATATATATATATATATATATATATATATATATATATAGGATATAGAACGAATGTTAACCCTTGTTTATTGCAATAACCCGTTAACCAAACTAGTGGTCCATAATAGGCCACGTCATCACTGTAAGTTAAAGTTACAGTGGTAAACTAGTGGTTCACAATCAATGTTAAATTTTTTTTAAAAAATATAACAAGACTATACTCAAATTAAAGATATTAAAATGATCTATTTAATGGTATAATTTGTATTAAAAAAATAATATCATACAAAAAAGTTAAGACAGTTTAAAAAAAAAGGGGAAAATGTTTTAAAAAATGTAGGGAAAATTGTTACATCAGTGTTGTAACGCGGTGTAAAAGTTAGTTACACCACATAATCATGGTGTAAGTGTTTGTTACATTAGTGTTAACGGGTTATCGCAATAAAAGTGGGTTAACAACCGTTTCTTCCCCTATATATATACATATATATATATACATATATATATATACATATATATATATACATATATATACACATATATATAGGGATTCTAAGAAAACCATAATGTTATGAGAAAACTAGAGAAAACCAATGAAAACAATCATATAATTTATAAATTTTTTTTATCACTACTCTCTATATGTATGTGTGAGTATATATAAATAAGGATATGAATCAAATGAAAATCGTAGTATGGTTTTACATATGCGTCACACATAGGTACGTATACGTAACCATTTTTCATTCGATATAGTGTTACGTATACGTAATACTCTTCATTCTCGTATGTATGCTCAACATATATGTACCTAATACTTAAATAACATTTTAACAATAAAATAATAAAAAAATTATGCATTATATTATTAGTTTTCATGGTTTTTTTGGTTTTTCATATAACTATTGGTTTTCTCACGAACCCTCCCCTATATATATATATATATATATATATATATATATATATTATATTATATACAAGAACTTGCGAAAACCCATCAAGATAATCAAATTATTTTTTTTTTGTTGTAATAACATCATTGCACAAATACAAGATTATGATATTTTATACATATGTGTAAATTTATAAGGGTAAAAAGTTTACATTGGTGTAAGTGTTACTTACAGCTTTAAATATGTGTTTTTTTGCAAAACTTACACCAATGTAAACTTTTTATACTTGTGAATTTACATATATACATAAAAGATCATAATCTTCTATATGTAAAATTATATTATTTACACAAAAATATTAATGATATTCATTAATCTGGATGGGTTTTCGCAAGTTCTCGCAATAAAGAGGGTTCTCATTTGAACCTTTTCCTATATATATATATATATATATATATATATACAAGCATTGAAATGTTGATAAATTATAATTTTGATTTGGCAAGTTTCTCTCCCATTAAAAAGGTTGAAAATAGTAAAATGGGGCCATAAGAAATCACCTTAGAGTGATGAGCTTACAAGTTCTCAAACCAAATGTCAAGTTGAAATCACCTTAAGTCATTCGGGATCCACTTCTGAGGATGGGTTTGTGTAAGTAGTTATTTTTCTTAGTTTGCAACCTAGTTTTAGCATTGGATCTTGAACCTTTTAAGTTCTATTGAATTCAATTCTTGATTTAATTATATAAACAATTTGATTGTGCTTAACCTAATTTTAGTTTCTTATAACTTTGATTTCTTTTAATTATTATGTGGTTAATTGATTTAAATACTCCTAACTATTGGGAATTGGCCGCTGCCACCCCCAAGTATCATTTTGGCAAATATAACTCCTAAGTAAACACTTTGGTGTCTGTATCACCCGCCGTTTGTCCAAACCCTAACAAATGATATAAAATATATGACAAAATGAACGTATATGACACAATGAACTAATTTATTTGATAGAATGACCAAAATAAATTAGCTCATTTTTTAGGGTTTTGACAAACGGCCGATGATACATACACTGAAATTTTTACTTGGGAGTTATATTCGCTAAAATAATACTTGAGGGTGGCAGCGGTCAATTCCCAATAGTTAGGGGTATTTAAATCCAATAATCCTTGATTATTAGAATTAGGATTACATAAATTGAATTGAATATTGTGAGAACAAAGTCCACTAAGATTTGATTTATATCATCACTTAGATCTTATCACGTATAAGATCACCATTAATAAACTCTAAATAAGTTTAACTAAAGAAACATAACTATGCCAAACCAAAATCCTGAAGTGGGTTGCTTTTTCCTCAAGATTGTTAAAAACCTAAACTTTAATTTTGTTAACTTCATAATTTCTCAAATCAATCAATCAAGTAATTTTCGTTTCAATGTTTAATTATTTTCGTTTGATTGTAACTAGCACTTTCCTATGATTTTCTTTTGATTTTCGACACCCTTATTACCCTTTACTATTAAGTGTGATTAGACACTCTTTTAAGTATATTCTTCACCGACCACTTGACATCGATCATAATGACGTCGTTGTAGGGAAATAGTTGCGCTTAATGTTAGTATAAGTTTATTTGCTTTCTTAGAAATCAATAAATCCAAAAATAGCTTTATTCTTTTACTACTATTTTAATTTTGTTATATGTTTTTGGTTCTTTGTCATATTGGGTATTCTAGTTTTTTGTACAAGTTAATTTCTTTGCAGGCTTAGTAGAATCACAAAAATTATGTTATAATCATAGATTGGCACCAGGAGAATGATTCATGTATGTGTTGCGGAAGCCTTTATCATTGGGTTCATGATTTTCCATTGTTTGATAGCAAGTATGGAAACATAGAAACAAGATGTTCTAAATACATATAACTAATGGAATATGTGAGGTTAAACTACGAATATGAAGAAACCCACTCATGTTAGCCACAATATGAACCACTTCCACTAACAAATTATCAACAATATTATCATGCAGACATAGATTACAAATATACCAAACAGTGGGATCTCAACCACTATGAAACCAAGATGTCACATTTATCAAGTTACCAGAAGTAGTATGATGACTACTATCCCGAATATCTTCAGTTGTCATATGAGGAGCCCTAAGGTTCAATGAACTCTAATATTGATAAAATCTTGAACATGTTGGTAGAAATGAAAAAAGAAGACAAAGAAAAAGATAAAGCACTCAAGGTATTGGTTAAGTAGGTTGGTTAAATAGTAGAGGATATGGCTCAACTATGACAAGAGCAATCTGAGTTGGATAATAATGTCATGGTTGATGGTGATATGGTTGAAGTGGTTACAAGACTTCTAGAGCATGAATTTGTATGTTTAAAGTTAATAAAAGACATAACCGAGGAGCCAAAGCCTAAAATAATCCAAGTTTATCTTGGTCCTTCTCCCATACTTATTACTCCAACCAACAAAGTTGGAAAAAAGGGTTTGAGGACAAATAAAAAATGTGGCATTGCAAGGCATTAGACAAATCATCATGAAATGGCCCGCAACAACTATTCAACAGATTTGCTAATTATTAGGAAGCAACTACAGAACTAGCATGTTAACCACCGAGCATTTGTTAGGAATTCGGTAGGCAAATGTTCACTTCAACCACTATAATGAATATCAGGTACGGTCTGGCTACAGACCTAAAACATATAGCTTTTCGAGATGTAACTCAGAGAACTTTATGGGTGTGTTCACTAGAAACCCTAAGGAGACTACACTCGTCCGCTCAGGCGTATTGAGTGGTTTAAAACGCTTGTTGGATATGCTAAATGCAACAATGATTCCTACAAATATAAGTTATGAATTTTATGTTTAAAGTGATTTTTTTTTCTAATTTCTATTCATAAAGTTAAATATTTTTAAACAAATTTTCAGTTAAATGATACATTGAGGACAGTGCAATGCTTTAAATGTGATAAAGGGGATGCATTGTTGATTTATATGTGTGGTGTTAGAAATAAACAAAAAGTGCAACTATTAAACAACTTTTGTATTAATCTTTACATGAAAGTTCACTTCTACATGGTTTTTATCTTGTTTTGCAGATTAAGGGATAAGATGTTGATGATCACTTACATAATTGAAGATCTTGCCACAAACACATATTCAGTTGTATTTGTTTTCCTAATGAATCGTTAGAAATAGTTAATTTTTCGTTAGTTTTAAATTTTGATTATTGATGGTGAGTCCCCGACTGATTGTAAATGGTTCATGAATATGATAAGATTGGGTTTGTTATTGAAATTGCCTTATTTCCACACCATTAATAACTTTTAGTTAGTACATTGGAGGAAATGTACATCTACAGTGTGGGGATGGGAGGATTTGGTAAAATTCTCGAATAAAATTGAAAATTTGAAAAAAGTTGAAAATTTGAAAAAAAAAACTAAAAATTTGAAAAAAAACTAAAATTTTTTGCAAATCTTCAAGTGAAGGTTTATTGTGTTTAAAGACCAAAATTCTCATTTAAATCAATAGCATGTTGCTTATCAAAATAGTGGTGTAGATCTTTGGTCATGGTTTATATGCTTTAGTTGTGGGATAAAAATTTTTTAGTAAGTTGTTTTAGAAAATGTTAAGAGATGTCTGATTAGGGTTAACAAGTTTTTGATATAACAAACTCATGTGCACATCAGCGGCCTAAATTCCAACTTGGTGAGATTTTGAGCTTAGTACTTAAACCACAGTCATATAGATATTCATTTATTGAGTGTAGACCATGTGCTACACCTGTTGTAGAACATGTACTGCTTGATGCACACTAAGACCATGAACTAGATATTCACATATAAATAACAAAGGCAATTTATGAACCCCATTTTACTTGTTATCATTGTTAATCATTATCCGCATTAACCCTTAGTATCCATATGGAGCCTTACTCTTTTTTGCTAAAACTCGATGCATAGAGCAAAAGTTGTTACTTGATAACCAACCGTAAAACCATTCAAAGTAAGAAATTATTTAATATTAAGCTTATATATATAGGAAAAAGGAAAAAAGAAAAAAGAGAGATAAAAAGATAAAAAGATAAAAAAAGCGTATATATATACACAAAAAAGTTGTTTAGAATGGGTTAAGGTTACCCGATTTTGCTAGTCGTATTAATAAGGATTGTTTAATGGTCTGGCTCGTCTTTTTGTTTGTGTTAACCACTTTAAAAATCTAAACTTCCTTACCTTTGTCTAAGCCCAAAAACTCATAAGTCCTTTCTATGTGTGCAATGTCTATGTAAGTTGGTGGAGGTATGATTGTCATACAAGCTTATGCTAACAGGATGGTATACATGGTTATTAAGTGGTTATACTAGTACATACTTTACTAGTTCATATATAAACTGAGAGAAGTGAAGCATTGTGAGGGGTGCATGCTTGAAAATAAAAATCAAAAGCACGTTAGGTCTAGTTGGGTAATTTCTTGTTTTACTTGCATATCAATAACGTGCTAGAATGTAAATCTATTGAACAATGTAAATCTTATGAATAAAGGTATGACCTTGGACCTTAACTAAGAATTGATGAGTAATTAGTAATGTGTGTTTGTAATGACAGATTACAAACTACAATTAAGCTTTGCTTGAGGACAAGCATAAGATAAATATGGGGATTGTGATCGCTGGTAAAAAGTCAAATGTGTAAGTGCTTTATTTTCATGTTTTAATTATTAAATTATGAGAAATAGAGTTACTTTTGGGTATTATTGTATTTGTAGGTGAAACATGAAGAATATAAATATTATGAAAGAATTGGGAAGAAAATCAGAAGCCGAAAGATCAAGAAACGTTTAAAAGAAGTTGCACGATCGTGTTAACTTAAACGAGCATAACTTGAGCTAGAAAAAGAGTTACGGGACGCACAAACTATCAACAGAAAGCTCTCGAAAAGTGACAAGTGAAAATAAAAAATGCAACAACGGTGGCACTAATGACACCACTAAGGATGCCACCGATGTCACCGACGTTGGTAGATCTAATTAAAACCTGCTGATCGACACCACCTCTAATGCCTGGCTTGACGCCAAGCGAGAGCCACCAACACCACTAGGGCGCCATCGAGACCGGGTGTCATGTTTTGATAGATTTTGACCTAATCTCGAGGGACTTAAAGGGGGATTAAACCTAAAACGAATCAAACCTTCTATTACAACAATCAAGGACAAAAAGCTACCATCTTTCAAGCATTCCAAAGGCGTGTCAACATCAATATCATCCGGATTCACATGCTCAATTCCACTTGTGTTAAAGAATCAATGAGAATGCATGGTTAAGTCATTCGTGATCCATTTCAGGAGACAGATTTGTAGAAGTAATTGTTTTTCTTAGTTTGTAACCTAGTTTTAGGATTAGATCTTGAACCTTTTAAGTTTTATTGGATTCAATTTGTGATTTGATTATTTAAACAATTTGATTGTGTTCAAACCTAATTTTAGGTTCATATAACATTTATTTCTTTTAATCATTATGTGGTTGATTCTTAAAATTAGGATTACATGAATTGAATTGGTGATTATATGAACAAAGTCTATTAATCTTATCACGCATAAGGTCACCATTGATGACCTCTCAATAGATTTAACTAAAGGAACATAACTTTGCCAAGTTGAAATACCAAAGTGGGTTGTTTTTTCCCAAAGATATTTAAAAACCTAAACTTTAATTTTGTTAATTTCATAATTTCTCAAATTAATAAATCAAACAATTTTTGTCTCAATGTTAAATGTTTTTCGTTTAATTATTACTAGAACTTTCATGTGATTCCCTGTGAATTCGACACCATTCTACCCTTTACTATTGAAGGTGACTAGGCACTCTTAAGTATATTCTTGACCAACCACACGATATCGATCACTAACATTTTGTGGTAATATTATTGTTTGTCCATCTTAGTTCTTCACCATCACCAATGTAAGTCATGGGTTTGAAATTCACAAACTAAAGTGTGAATTTTGTTGTCTAAATCAAAAATCACATTATATCTTATCATAACGAGGTTTTATAGCCAAAACTAAGCTTAGTCATATACTTGTAATATTCTAAATCAAGGCCAAGGTAAAGGTCAAAACCTATAAGGTGATTACAAATTTCTTATGTGTGAAAAATAAATTTAAGCGTAAATGATCATTGCTTATACGTAGACAGATAGTTTATGCATAGATGGTTCCTGTGGATGTAAAGGAATCATACGTAGATGATACTGTGCCCATGCGTAAATGTTTATGCCATTGGCAGATATAAATGCCCATGCGTAGATGTCATTTCTCATTTTCAAATTAAAGTGATAGAAAATTTCCCCATGTGTAGATACAAAGTTAGAAAGTTTGTCAACGTAGATAATTTCTTATACTTAGATGCTTATTTATGCGTACATAGTTTCTCAAAAGTTACTCTTTGCTTGGATGAACATACATGCGTAGATACAAGTACTTATGTGATAAAGCCTTGTGATGATAATGATAAAGAACTATAGTATGAAACATATAAAGTAAGCTAAAGTAATAAAGTATGATAAAGTAATAAAGCTTTGTACTTGTATAATCTTAATGAGAAAGATAAAAAATAAAGTAAAGATAAAGAAAGGCTAAAGTAAATACTTATAAAGTATTGCTAAATGACGATTAAAGCTAAAGAATGACAACTGAAGTGATAGTCAAAGAAAAAAAAATAGATAAAGCTAAAGTGTGATAATGACTATAAGTATTTTGATAATTTAAAACTAGAACTCACTCAGCAACACTAATTTTTTGTATGCATTAAGACCAATATGGATCGAATAAATAAAAAAAGTTAGCTTGGTATGGATCATGGAGTTACGTGGTTGTGTTAAAGACTGGCATTCTAGTTAAAGAACAAGTTTTGTTAAGTTTATATTGTGATGTTTAAGGTAATTAATTATGTATAAGTTTAAATTCCATACCAATAAAAGTATGGTTATTTAAAGTTTAAGAATTATGATTTCTTATGTTCAAATTCAACTAGAGGTTTTCTAGAAACGAGGTGTTACATATTATGTCTTCAATTGAGTTATGGAAGGTTTTGTGCAAGTTCTAAACCCTTATGATACTAAACAGTTTTAGCTTCTTGTCCAATTTTACTTCATGTTTATGTAGAACTCTATATGAATCTATTCATTCACATTCTTGGAAATCTACTTTTGCTTCGAGTTTGTTTTTCTCAAGCTCTACTTAGATATATCTCTTAAGATATTCAACACTGATTTTGTTTTCAAAATCAACTTTTTGTGCAAGACTTTATAATGTTATAAGTTGGACCTTCAATTCCAAAATCACAACAATGAGCTTTTTGTCATCATTCATAGGGGCTATTTGGTTGAATCTCAACCATTAAGTGTTGAATGATTAAGAGCTCTGAATGATTAAGAGGTCTGAATGGTTAAGTGCTGATCCAATAAGTGGCTGTTTGGTTGAATCTCCGAATACATGTGCAGAATGACTATTTTACCCCTTTAAACTATTTTGTGTTTAATGAAATGTATCTGTTTGGTTATATATCTAAATGACTACACTGAATAATAAATAACTATAAGAAAATACAAAACATCATAAAAATTATTCCAAATACAACATAATAAAATCCAAATACAACATATTAAAATCCAAATACAAATTAATCCAAATACAACATATTAAAATCCAAATACAAATTAATCCAAATATAACATACTAAAATCCAAATGTTAATCACTTGAAACTATTTGAGTAGCTATCAGATCACGCAAATTATTCATATAATCAATGCCTTGTGAACCCATTCTATATCGTGAACGAACTGGTCATCACTATTACCATCTTGTGGTTCTGCAAACATTGTGTTCTCGTCATATAAAAAAAATAACTAATCATGAATGTTGCATTTTCGTATAAATTATGGACGGCGAAACAAGCAATAACTATGTCTCTTTGAATTTTAAAAGAAAAGGGAGCCATTTGTTTTAAGATTGAAAATCTTGCCTTCAACACACCATATGTGCGCTCAATAACATTTTGAGTTGCGCTTGAGCATGATTGAATCTTTCTTCCTTAGTTAATGCATGTTGTCATCAAAAATCAGCTAACCAGTGCCTCGTATTACGGTATGGAGTCATAAATCCACGAGTGTTGGTGTACGTAGCGTTGCAAAGGTAATACTTATCTGTAACATTAATAATGAATGTATTAAATAAAAAACAAATAATGTAATTAATAAAAATTTTAAAGAATTACTTAGAACCTGGTGGGGAGGAAGGAAAGCCAAAAGTGGGGTTAAACGCAACATCTTTCAAAACTCGAGAATCATGTGCAAATATGCAAAAAGAAAAATTCTTAAAAATTAGGATTACGACAAACTTTAATAAACATAAACTAAAAACATATAGTATCAATCCAACTCAACTTTAACTTCTTCAATCAATCAAACAAAACCCAATTTCACAAACTATAAACTCGTTAAATCAAAGCAAACTTTAACATCTTCAATCAATAAAAACATATAGTATGTGCAAGTTAGTTTCAATAAAACTTGAACAACTTAAATCAAACCAAACCCAACTTTACCTTTTTTAATCAAACTAAAATTTTCAATCAAATGGTTAAACCAACTTGCACAAACTACTAACATCAAATGGTTAAACCAACTTGCACGAAATTTTAAACAATCAAACAAAACCTAATTTCATAAACTATGAACTATTGAATCAAACCAAATTTTCAATCAAATGGTTAGCCCAACTTGCACAAACTACCAACATCAAATGGTTAACCCAACTTGCACAAAATATTCAATCAATCAAACAAAACACAATTTCATAAACTATGAACTCTTGAATCAAACCAAAATTTTTAATCAAATGGTTAAACCAACTTGCACAAACTACCAACATCAAATGGTTAACTCAACTTGCACAAAATCTTCAAACAATCAAACAAAATCTAATTTCATAAACTATGAACTATTGAATCAAATCAAAATTTCAATCAAATGGTTAACCCAACTTGCACAAACTACCAACATCCACAAACTTGCACAATCTTCAATCAAACAAAACCAAATTTCATAAAAGCCTCATTTTTTTCTCTTTACTTTTTAATTAAATAATATTTTTTCATACTTTTATCATTAATTTTTCTCTCTCATATACTCACAACCACTTTTAAAATATTAAAAAATTTATGGGGTTGTACCGTGATTCTCCAAATATGGGGTGAGGAATCACGGTACAAACCCCATAATTTTTATTTCTCTTTTACTCACAACCACTCACAATCATCCCCTATAATATAGGACACCCACTCACATAAGAATAGGGTACGGGCTGTGAATACTCTTATAAAACCCTAGAAATCAAATCGATGAAATCATGTATGTAAACAAAGATGGTAATCAAATAGATGAGAAAAAAAATAGAAATAAAGTGTTGTAGTGCAAATCTTTAAAGAAATCAAGATAAATCAAAGAGAATCGAGAGAAATCAAACCTTGAAAGAGTTGTGGGTTGAAGACTTGAAGCCGGCCGGCGGCCGGTGAAGGCGGACGGAGGCCAGCGAACGGCGGCCGGCGGCCGACGGAAGTGTCGCCGGCAGTGTTAGGAGACGGGAATTGGGGGGGATCGATGGTGTGGGAAATGGGTGTGTTTCTTTTGTTTTTGTTTGAAGGGTATATGAGTAATAATTCCCATTCAACACTCCCATATCATTTAACCATTCAGTGCTGAATGGTACGATTAAAAGGTCATTTTTTTCTGAAACAAACACATACATTTATTAATGGTTCAGAGGTAGCATCTTAATGGTTCCATTAAGAGGTTACCAAACAGCCCCATAGTGTGTTTAGAATATGAGAATTGTGCCTTCATATCATAGGGATTGTTAACAAATGATTTATTTATTTTTATAATTATTTTTTTGAAAGGTGACAATTTGTTAATACGCCGAACCATCGGGGGAGCTGGATTACGTAAGTGTGTTACATATAAGACTCGTATTACAATCTCAAACAACCTCATTTGTTTTGCTTTTACATTTAATACATGAGACTGGAGAGTTGCACCAAATTTCCCAGTTTATGTATGTTATGTTTGAACATTGATTAACCCGTGAAAAAGATTACGCCTTAATGTCACTGACAGTATTTTGTATTGAAATCTTGACACTCTCGAATAATATGCCATTGCGTGAAATCCACACGAACCTTATTACTGTATAATCCATCTAAAACCATAACTTTACACTCCTTTTATGCCTGGGTGTCTTCCGGATCTTCTAGCGTCCGCTTGAATAGAGTATTGAATAGAGTATTATACCTTCATCTTCAATGTGTTTTATATCTTCTTCTGAATTAGAATATTGTGAGAGTATTTAACTCAACTTTTCAGCAACAAGACATTGTTCTTTTAAGGTTTTTGAACTTTTGTTCATAGTATTATTTTTATCTTCTTGTTTTTTTTTTTAAAGTTTGAAGATGTATGACGAACTTGTTACATTTATAACATTTAATCTTCTCTGTCTTAATTTCCTCATTCTTCTGAGAATCTTATTTGGACTTTTCTTTTGTTTTATCTTCGGTCTAGAAGCTAGCTTTTGAACTACTTTGTGGACAGTGTCATGTCTTGTTAAGTGCCTCTGTCTGACCGTCTTATGTATGTGTAACCTATTGCCTTAGTTCAAAGGATGTCATGATCACCTTCATCTTTACATTTTCATAAGAATAGATCATTACATTTACTTTGACATAGGAAAGAGAGCTAGAAACAACTTGATGTGTCTATTTACATAAACACCGCACATTATCGCTATCCCTTTATACACCTCGTATAACATCATACATGGTGTATAGGATCGAATACACCGAAAACGAGAAAAATTCAAAGGAGGCTGTCAAAGCGCTATACGACCCCATGTACAACACATATAAGTCTATACGACCCCCTATACGACACATATAAGTCTATAAGACGTGTATAGCAAATTTTGACACTAACCATGAGAAAAATTTTATGAGGCTGTCAGAGGGGTTATACGCCCCATATAGGGCTATACGACCCCCCCCCCCCACCCCCACAGCGCGTATGGTGTTATACGACTTGTATGAAAATCCGGGGTGTTGATTTATAATTAAGAGGTGTCCCAATAACCCCACCTTATATTAAATAATCACCTCTAACCACTAGGTTCATTTATTGATGAGCTAGGTAAGATATTAATATATCTAATACATAATTGTGAAAAGTTCTCTAAAAAACAATATTGAATGAATTGATAGTAAGTTATGTACGATTATTTGAATTTACTGTTACTAAGTGTGTCCACGCGATGTGAAAAAGAATAAAACATATAATTTCTTATTCAAAATACAGCTATTTCAATATCATACCTAAATTAAAGAGAATAAAAATACTCGGTTTTATAATGTAATATTTTTTAAGAAAAATACTAACATATGAAGCTGGTATAAAAATCAACAGTTGTAATAACATAATTGACACGTATGTAAAAAAATAAGATACATCTTTAAACTCTTAAAAATTAATATAACAATATAGCACCATGCTAAAATTTACAATATATTATTTAGCTTTTTATTCCTAATTATATACATAATAACTACGTAATTATAAGTTATAATATATTATATAATATAAGAAAACATTATAGCTATAGCTCAATAGAACTCACAAGTCAGCTCGTATTTGAAGTTGTTTGCAAAATGAGGTTCATCTTAGACTCGAACTTATGCTCAGTTAGAGCTGATCTCGAATAACTAGGGCATTTGTTTATACCCGTAGGCCATATCAGTACTTAATAGTTTGGTTTAACGAACAAAATACAACCACAAAACATTTGATGATCACTAGAAAAAATTAATCACCATTAAATAAAGATGAGATCACCAGTTATTCATTTGCTTCTTCTGAATCTTTGAGTTATGAGAGGATTTACCACCTTTGTCTTTATAAGAATTTCTTGAAGCATTCGTCTTTCTTCCCGCACGGGCTGCTTGAATGGCACGTTTTCGCTGCCTCGCTAGACGTTCCTCAAGCTCAGGATTATCATCCTGCTCACTGCTGTCGTCGTCTTCCACCTGGAAATCAGAGTTCTTTAGTTGCTTTGGTATAATATGACACATGAAACACTTCATGAAAAAAACTAAAGTTACTGGTGTGCAGCTCTCGTCTGATCAAGGTTAATGTTGGCAAAGGAAAGAAACAGGGCACTGCATATGCTTGTGTTGTAAAAAACGGAAACCAAAACTAGATGTGCGCAATGTACAATGAAGATTAGAGGGATCTATAATGAGACTTTTTGTACGGGTTAAGTTGGGTTGACTCACAACATTTTTTGTTTTTTTACTCGTCTTTGTCGAAGGGTAGTTTAAATAGTGATCAAAAATGATTTGACCACCAACCATGCAAAAGCGTTTGACATTTTAAAAAGGTAGAAAGGAAAGAGATACCATATCATTTGCATCTTCATGCTTCCTTTCTGAGTTATTTTGATCATCTTCTGCATCACCACTATTGCCAGAAGCCTCTGGTTGCTCATCAGTATCCTCGCCATCCTTAATAAGGTAATAAACATATAATAAGCCAAATAAATATTCCCATCAAGCACAATCCGATGACTAGTAATTAAACATATCCATACAAGGCTCTCAAAAGTCTTTTCACATAATTCTTGAACAACAAGCTTACAAAACCATAATAAACTATCCGATGACTAGTCCATTTTGATTTTTGACCATTTGTATGACTTACAAAAAGAGGTAATTTAAGTTGTGTACTTTAAGACGACTGGTATAATACACACAATTAGTTTAAAAACAGGGTCCGAGTCAAAGAGGTTCAATGGGTTAAAATGGCCTTATCTATTCAATTGCTTACATGTCCTATAAACCATTTCCTAAAAGAAAATTATATATCATATTAGAAAATATAATTTTCTTAATCATAAGCTATGTAGTCAAAGGCACTAAAGGCCCACAACTAGGCACCCATGCGATGTGAGACAAGACTAAGCCACACCACCCTGAGTGCAGCAAGGCACACAGACGCAGCTGAACCGGTCTGAAACAGATAATATGATTTGCAACAGCTAATATGGCCTAGTGAACACGTGCGCCTTGCTTCTTCGAGCATGCGATTTTTAAGCGCCTTGTGCCTAGAGTTACAAGCTCACCCTTGGTGCCGTAAGTGCACCTTGAGCTTTTGACTACCTAGATCATAATACAACAACTATCTACGTAACTACAAAAAAAAAGTGTGACAAAAAAAGTGTTGGTGGATCAGCCTGACCCGACCTGCTTTAACCCCAACCCATTTTGACATGATACCATATCCACTCATGTTGTCACCCATAGTTCTAACTTCTAACTGATAAAACTTGTTTATATTGTAAATACATCTTAGAATGAAGCAAATCAAAGTTTGTATCAGTTACTAACAGAAAGCAAAATTAAAAAGCAAGTCATTAATTTGAACTACTATCTATTCCAAGGACAATAGCTCTTATGCGTAGGTCAAGCGGAAACTTTCCAATGAATCACTTCATATCAACAGCTAGAAATTTATGACTTTAGTTTTAGATCTAAGTAGCTTGTTTTTTTTTTTTTATAATGTTAGACAATTGAGAAATTTCTAATAGATTATTAGTTATGTTGTGTGTGTATACATATATATATATATATATAGTTAAGAAACTACAGGTAATGCAATTCATGTCGGTTAAGGTAAAAGTGTACCTTGGTCAATGAGCATAAAGAATCAAAATTCTGGATATCTGATGCATTTACTTTAGAAGAATCGTGATCTTCATCATCTTCTATTTCTTCATCATTATCTTCTATTTCTTCATCAACATCATAAGAACCATGCATATTCTCAGTGAACTACAATACATCAAATATGCAGCTCTTAAGAGAAATAATAAAATTATAAACACAAGTCTCTGAAATAGAAAACAATGCTTCATAAATCATACTTTTTCAATATCATCTTGTTCTTTCCTGCTAAAACCACTCGCCGAAAGTTCCTTGTCAAGAAAACCAGAAGCTTTCTTTATCGAAGAAAACCGAGGATTTACAATATCTGATTCTGCATCTGAATCTGAATCATCAGCATTTGCTTCAAAAGAGAGGTTGAACCTGGACCACAAGATTTCTATATTAATTAACTGCTACAATAACATTATTTTCAAAATGTCTAACTGCATAAAAAGCAAGCCATCTTTGTTCAAATTTCAGTTTAGACGACCAACTTCTATTACGACAGAAACAACCATCGAAGTTTCAAAATAATAACTAAGGTAACCAAAATTTGAAAAATTCAACCTGATTACCAGGTAAAATTGCTGATGTGTCTGTAACTTTGACCTTTTTTTGGACGTGTCACACCTAGATGACTTGGAAAATTTACTTTTATTTTTCCAGGGCGAATAAGTTGGTTGCCCAGAAAAGGGATCCAACTAAAGTTAGTACCTTTTTTTGTTAGACCCTTTCCTATTCTTAGTGGGCATGAACTTTGTAACAATCCAAAAAAGGTAACAGAATTTCAGATCAACCACTGTATAGTGGTGTATCATAAAAGTTAGAATACAGTGAAGGCGCTGAAATAGGGTAACAGAATTTCAGATCAACCACAGTATAGCAGTATAGTATAAAAGTTAGAATTTAGTAAAGGTGCTGAAATTCAAGTATTACGAACCTCTTGCTGAAAAACTTGATAATGCATTCAACATCACGATTGAAGTACCTAAAATCATGTTTTAAATCTAATCAAAGTAGGTTCAAATGGAAAAAAAAATTTAAACATAGTCAAGAGGGACATGACTAATGATGAAGGCAAGCTAAAACTATCTTTATGAGTTTTAATCATACATTTCTGCATTTCGATGAGACACAGATACCATTTGCGGAAAATCGATGATCGTAATGTTTTCATCATCATCTATCTGCAACAAAAATATATGATTTATAAGCCACTATAAGTTTATTGAAGTGAAGAGCACATCTTGCAAAAAAAGATCCACGGTTAAAGTAAGCAAAATAAGTGTTTAGAAAGGATAAGTAGTTTTGTGATGTAATCAGAAGCAAGTTTTAAAGTTAAAAAGCATTAAAACAGGATGTTGAAATGTAATCTTTATAAAGCATACCATTATGTTGAACTCATTGAAGTCACAGTGAATAAGCCCATGCTCAGCAAGACGGACAATAATTCCTATGATCTTCTCAAACACAGTATCAGGATTTTGCAACTGCTTCACCTGCACGCTGCAGCAATATGATATTCGATTGTAGGTGTTGTTACTTGAAGCAATTTTTTCCATATTTTATACAAATATCTTCACAGCCAACAATGATAAAAAAGAACTGTCCAAATATCAATATAAAAAGAAGTGAAACTAGTTACATATGAGAACGAGTAGAGATTTGCAAAAGGCAATATTGACCCATTTATGTGTAAACAGGTCAATTCAGGTAATCAGGTTATACTTGGATCTTAATGGGTCGAAGATGTAGAAGCTTAAAAAATCGGTCAAGATGTAGATGGGTTGAATGGGTCAAGCGGATCAAATGTCACCCAACATGCATTCTAAATGAACAAAACCTCCTGGATCACTTTATCTCAGAGATAAGATTATCATTGCGGTAAGTGCATATTATTGTCACAATGTCTATGAGCACTCCCATATGGATCCCTATCAGTCTATCACCATCACCATCACCATCCCCATCATTTAAATTTAAGAAATATACATAGAATTGTCATATTTCACTCCTTAAAACTGGATCCACATCTCAAAACTCCATAAAGCTACAATGATACCCTAAATATAGAGATTGACTATTCATTCCCTATATCTAATCCATATTTATTTTGCGATTGGTTGAGTGAAAGAAAGAGAAAAAGTAATACAAAAAGAATGAAGAAGCATTATTCAATTGAAACAGGGATAGATCTGGGGAACAAGATGTGGTAGGTTTGTAAAAGGTGAATAAATTTTAGGAATAAATGTATTTTTTTAGCTAAATCATAGGGATGGAGAACTAATGTAAACGCTCTAAACCATTAATATGCGCAACACTCAACATACAAAAAAAAACAAAAAAAAAAAAAAAAA
Source organism: Flaveria robusta (assembly GCA_025506415.1). Taxonomy (NCBI): domain Eukaryota; kingdom Viridiplantae; phylum Streptophyta; class Magnoliopsida; order Asterales; family Asteraceae; genus Flaveria; species Flaveria robusta. The sequence goes on from CM046469.1 coordinate 25,419,432, forward strand.
AAAAAAAAAAAAAAAAAAAGAGAGTGCTTGCATGTCGGCTCAACTCGATGTGGCCTAATTTTTCCCATTCGAAAATTACAACTCCAGTGCACCTATTTTGCCACTGTAGTCTAAAAGGTTAAAGGAAACATAAGAAAAATCCAGGTCATATACTTTTATTGAACTTCCAATTGCCAACGGATGTTGCAATTATTGCTTAATCCTTAAAGCCTGATGGTTTAAGAGACTTGGTAAAATATCAATATTAGATGAAACGCATTGTTTTCTGTATCTTAATGACAAAAATTAACCATTTTAACCCCCTAAACTGTTATATGCAGAGTAGTTTGATAATGCTAAATATCTAAATTAAAAATAACCTAAAACAGAATATCAAATATGAGCATGTTTGGGAGAGAAATGGAAAATGAAAGATTAATCATATAACATAATAAACATACAAAGATATTTTAGAAGTGAAAATAAAAAGTGAACAAGTTTAAATGCTTAAAATAGCAACTATTGAAATTAGTTAATTTGTATAGCTTATATGCCTACACAGGCAACTAAACGTCTTCAGGCATACTTAAAGTGAAAAAATAAGGCTAGTAGTAACCAAAAGCATGTACATTGGCATGCATCTGTAAAAGCATACTTACAACGGATAGCCTTGTACAAGTGACATAATTACACAATGGCGGTTGCAATCCACGGCATTTGGGACAGGAAAACCATGTTCTTGCAAGGCCTACTCAACAAGAAATTATTTTGAAATCAATAACCAAGAACAAGATCATTACTCAATACTTAACAATAGAAGTGACAATATCAAGCACTATACTTATGAATTCCACTAATCTGAACCAGTTCAATCAACTGTATTAGCTGAAAGGGGGATGAGTCAAACAGGTTACAAGCAACCCAAAACCTATTCAGTGCAATGTGTGTAAATAACTAAAATTTGTCAATATATTCAATTTGTCAAGCACTGCCCTTTATCCAAAAAAATAGTCTTCTTAATGCTCCCAACCCCCTAATGTTCTTTTTCCTTTAGATTATATAGTTATTTATATAAAAGAAACAAAAACAGTTTCAAAGCCAACCCAACCTGGGCCATCTTGACACGTACTATAAATGACTTGTTTCACTCGGACCCATTTTGACTTGCTGCTCATCTACTTGCAAAAAATAAGATCGTAAATTTACAAAGATACCTTCATGAAAGCAAATTCTTTGAGAGCAGCAAGGCGAGACAAGTACAGCCAACTAAAGCTACTTCGGTGCTTTAAGTAGTCACGTTTAGACTTGACAGCTCTGAATGAGGTCCTACCCAATCTGTGTAATTTCATAGCCATAATTTTACCATCTTCATTTGCAACCTCAAAAATATCTTCAAAACACATGCCAAGTTAGAATGTTTGATTAAAAAAACAGCAGAAGTGAGTATCATATCAAATGAAAACATAGAAGTATTACCAGATTCTTTTCCCACACCAATTTGACGTCCCACAGACGAAAACACACCTCGGTTCACCATAGTCTTTATAGCGAGAAAATCATAACCAAGGTATGTAAGTCGAAACCCATCATCTACAGCCAAAAATAGAAATAAAAAACCTCTTATGATAGCCCTAGCCATGGTTTTTTAAATTAGAACAGGCAAATTACTCACACTTTGAAGAGTCATGATGCAACAACTTGTGCTTGAGCAAATTCTTCAACACTTTATAAGTCCCTCCATGTCTATATACAACCACAAAACCATTATTTACTTTAACTTTTGCATGAACAATAACTACAGATATATGCTTAAGAAAACTCAAGCTATTGTAAACACAGAAAAAGTGTATTTGATTTTTTGCAAGTAGGAAAAAAAAAGAAAAATATATAACAATACTAGCAATATAATTGCAGTGATGGAGGTGAACCTGAGTGAAGCAATGCGGTCAATAAGCTCTGCAGGTACAATTTCGTGCTGGAAAGGGAGCACAATATTTTTTATAAGAAACTGGCAACATAATTAATAAACTTTAATGTGATTTACAGATAGTAAACTAAAATTGACTTACATTGCGCATTCCCATCTCAACAGCAGTGAGAACCCTGAAGTCATCTTTGGAGAGGTAACGCAAAACATTCACATCAAGCTTCATTAATCTTCTTTTAAAATTTCTACTTGCGATGTGTGCTTACAGAATATAAATACCCCTGAAAAGAAAAAAGAAACTACATTTAAGAAAAATGCATGGTCATAGCAAGTTGCAAATCAATGTTAACTGCACCTAGAATATCTAAGTACGTTCCAGAAAGAAATATACAACATTGACTGAAGAATTGGATTTTGTTGAACCGTATGCTATTTTACATATATAAATTCAAAGGGCAAACATATATAGATTGGCAAGTGCTTGCTAGATGCTAAATAGTATAACTTCGGTTCAGAACCCTCCATAGTTTCTTTTTCCTCCAGCAGAACTTGAGATACATCGCACTTTTTATCTATTAATGAAGTTTTTTTTACGTCTTTACAAGGGACTACAACTTCAGACAAATTTAGTTAATGCATACTTTCATTCTTTTTTCTCATCCTGCAAGCTTAGATTTAACAGCATATAGAATTTGTTGCGCCAAACAAAAATAACAATTTTGAAAACCAGCCAACTAATGCTCTTACAAGAAAGAAATACAGAAACATTGCATTAAAAAAAAAAGCATCTTTCCTCCATAACAATGCAATTTCACATAAATTTTGAAATAAAATCCACGACTTCTCATTGACATCATGACATGGAACATGTGGCAACTCAAAATTAAGCTAACAACAATTCATATGTCATAAATCATAAACAATTTACTTCAGTTTCAGTTCCAATTTCAAATGCATGAAAACTATCAATTGCTACATACAAACTATAAATTAGACTCAACTCATGAACTCTTTATTTCAAGTTACTAATCTAATCAACGAGTTATGTAACACGGTTTAGTTAAAACCAAATTGAAAAAAGAATCATCAAACATTGATATATATAAACAAACGATAACTGTGAACCCAATAATTGATTAAAACACTGAAAAAGATACACTTTACCTGCCCTTAATAACCGAAATCGTTAAGCCCTACCGACAAATAATAATAATAATTCAATGCAAATTACATCTCTTGTATTAGAATCATACAGTGGTTACCTTAGGATCTAAGAAACTGGAGGTTGATTAAGTGGTGGAGGAGGAGATGCCGGTGACGACGAGAGTTAAGCAATGGCATAAAGACTAGAGGGGAGGTTAGGGTATCGATTTCTAATATTTGATTTGAGTTAATTACATAAATGGTCCCTGTAGTTTATTTAAAATAACAGGTTTGGATATTAAGCAAAAAAAGTAACAGGTTGGTGTATTATGTTTTCAATTTTGTAACAAGATTGGGTATTAAGACTAACAGACGTTAACTTTTCTGTTAAATTTAGTTAAAATGACCAAAATACCCTTTGAGGGACTATTTTTATAAATTTACCTCTCTTTAAATCAGGGACCATTTGTGTAATTTAGTTATAACCAACCCCAACCCACCCACCCACTATCGTAGCCCTTTTCAGACCACCGCCGCCGCTGCCCAACACCATTCATCCACCACCGTCGCCGCCCATCACCATTCATCCACCACCGTCGCCGCCCATCAGCATTCAATCCACCACCGTCGCCGCCCATCATCATTCATCCACCACCGTCGCCGCCCATCACCATTCATCCACCACCGTCGCCGCCCATCACCATTCAATCCACCACCGTCGCCGCCCATCACCATTCATCCACCACCATCGCCGCCCATTAGCATTCAATCCACCACCGCCCTTCTTTCCACCACAGCCGACGCCCAAGACTATTCAATCCACCACAATTGCCGCCCACCACCATCATTCAATCCACCACTGCAGCCCACCACCATTATTCAATCCACCACCGTAGCACACCGCCACCGCTACCCATTCCCATTTCATACCACCAACACCATTCAAACCACCACTGCTTCCCTAAAATCGTCACCGAAAACCCTAAAATCATCAAAAGGGTAAATATCAGCCACCATCACCACCATCTCGGATTGCTAGGGTGATATCGTCGTCATCTTCTTTAAAAATTGAGCATCGTTCAGTAAGAAGGGGGTAAAGATCGTTCAATGGCTAGTGACAGTGGGGGAAGGTTGAACAACAATATCAATCGACATAAGGGGGAGGCGACAGTGGCCGACGGTAGAGGTGGTTCAATGGCTCGCGATGGTGGTTGATGATGGGTTGGAGATTAGGGTCTTACAGAGGAAAGGGAAGGGGGATTTAGTGATGATGGCCAATGGTGATAATAATAAGGGTATCGGAGACTACTAATGTTGATGATAACGGTGACACGGCGGTGGCCGGTGGTGGCGGCCGGTGGTGGCGGCCGGTAGTGATGGTAGCGGTGTTGGGCGACAGTGATGATAATGAGGGTATATCGATGTATATGTGTGTGTCTATAGTTATATAAATATATTATTTTAATTAAATTACACAAATAGTCCCTCTAATTTATATGAATTGTCCTACAATGTGAAAAGACTAAAGTGCCCTTATAATTAACAGAAACTCTAACGTCTGTTAGTGTTAATACTCAAATTTGTTATAAAGTTAAAAGTAAGTACTCAAACCTGTTACTTTTTTTGCTTAATACCCAAACTTGTTATTTTCAATAAACCACAAGGACCATTTATGTAATTAACTCATTTGATTTTATTTTCTAGAGTAAATTACACATCTAGTCCTTTGTTTATACACGCACGTTTTATGACGGGTGGGTTTTACATAAAAATAAGCATGGTGTAATAAAATTTAGAGTTAATTACATGATTGGTTCCTGTGTTTTGCTCATATTATAATATTGATCCTAACTTTTGAGAAATTATAGTTTGGTCCTTACTGTTTGCCAACTCGTAACACGATTGGTTCTTAACACTAACTTCTGAAAAGTTTTTTAATTAAGTGGATTTGAAAAGTCTAAAATACACCTATACTAAAATAAAGAATATTTAAAATATAAGTTAAATTAATGTGCGTCCCACTCTACCCCACCGCCTGCGACGGCACCGTCGTCGCCGCCCCACCGCCTGCGCACCACTATCTTCTCCGTCTCCCGATCGGTATTGATGGTTGTAGTATGGTGGTCCGATGATGGTTCTGGTGTGATCCGGCGGTTTGGGATGTAGCCGTGATACGAAGAGGGAGGGATAGGGGGAGGGGTGGGGTAGAGTGGGACCCACATTAATTTAATTTATATTTTAAATATTTTTTCTTTAAGTGTAGGGGTATTTTAGACTTTTTACATCCACTTAACTAAAAAACTTAACAAAAGTTAGTGTTAGGAACCAATCGTGTTACGAGTTAACGAACAGTAAGGACCAAAACTGTAATTTATCAAAAGTTGAGACCAATATTGCAATATGGGCAAACAATAAGGACCAATCGTGTAATTAACTCCAAAATTTAAGATAAAAAAATAGTAATTGATTTTGTATAAGAATTAACATATTGTAACTTATTTTAAAATGAGTTCTCGCGAAAAATAAGAGTTTTCGTTTGAACCTTAGCTTACACACACACACACACATATATATATATGCATATACATATATATAGAATTAGGTTTTTTTCAGAACTCACAGAATTAATATTAACCATTTATTATTTTACAATCTTAAAAATTTTAAAAAAAATTTAAAATTAAAAATTAAAAATAATTAAAAATTAAATAAAATTATAATTTTAAATATTAGGTGTTCTCTCTCTAATTAAATAATTAATTAATTATTTTCTTCTCTCTCATCTGACTTTTAATTTTTTGCACATATGTTAGACATCTTAATGATACGTTTTTACAAATAATATTAAACATAAAAAATGATCTTTGCTAGTACTCTTATATTTTAATATGTAAATATGTAAATATATATAATAATTATTTACATATGTGTAAAACAACATTACATAGATGAATGTTTATTTACATGCATGTAAGTATTCATATTAATACGATTCTTACACAAATAACTATATACACATGTGTAAATTTCTTAACAATCATTTAGTTTTCAAAACACAGGCTATTTACATATACGTAAATCCTCAAATGAATTGTCTTTTTGCGTATACAAATGCATACAAAATACATGTCTTAAATTGCTCTTTTTATATATACGTAAATCAACTATTTACACATATCATTTAACTTTATCTCGAGTTACTCTATTTCACTCATATCTTTTGAAAAAGTAATTGAATATATAATTAGAAAAATTGCTTTGATAGCAACTAAAACTAAATATGATTTTAAACATTAAAAAAGGACAAATAGCAATAGAAAAATCAAATCGATTTCAAGCACATAAAAATTAAACTATCATTTTAAACAATTTAAAAAACATGATCACATCAAACACCGGGGTAATAACCCATCATAAAATCTACCAATGTGTCTTGACATATATGAATAAATCTTAATAGATAAAATGAATTAATACTATCGATAAAATAATATATGCAAACGTGCATATCGATTTCACAGTCGAACATTCAATGTTTCTTGAAAACCTTGCTGCCTTACAATTGTTGACCAATGACTTTAACTAGAGATATTCCTGATAAGTATTGATAGGGAATTTCGCTATGACAACTTGAGTAACTAACCAAGCATGGCCAAAATAAAACCATAACACAATATCAGAATAGTACCAAAATAAAACCATCTTCATAATTGAACCTATATATTACATCATCTAAGATTACCCAAAATACCTAATGTTTACCAATAACCAAATCAAATTTTACATGTGATCTAAGGTAAATCATAACCTATGCACCCTACCATGTATTCGAGCATCTCCAAAGGAAGAGGAGGTTGGGATCTCTAGTGGTGACAACAAAAATTACTACAACCCTTTGATAAATTTTAGAAATTTCTTGTTAGTTATCCCAACACTTCTCAGCTAGCCGCCTAATTTTTCAAGCCAACATAAGTTATAGCTCCATTACCACCATCATGTGTTAATTTTTCAAACATGGAGCATGTTTTTGATGGCTATGGAGTTTCGTCTGCTTGGAACTGAACCTACCATAAGAATCAAGCTAATTAATACACTTGATTCCAATAATAAAGTTTATAATCTGAAATAACCTACTTTTAACTTTTCTATGTCAAAAAATGGTAGTCGTGCAACACAAAGATCAAACATCCAAAATAAGACGGTTATCAAACAACTAAATCCGAGGTTTTGTTTTAGGACATATGAGTAAGCATAAGCAAAATTATCATCTAGGTAGATTTTTTCTCTCGTTTACAATCAAAGAAGACTATATGAAATTAACCTTCTACAATTTAAAGAATTTAATAAAATAATGGATCCTGGTGAGAAACTTTAGCACAAATAACATAGAGAAGTCAAACCTAAAAAATAAATAAATGTTGAGTTTTCAAGAGTCCATGGTGTTAAGAACCGATAATATAAAGCCATCAACTAATCTAAGAACTCATTTTCATGATTAGAAAGCTGGAGCTAGGTTATAAACATGATTCTCAAGCTGGAAGAAACTAACATGTTCAAAAGAGACCGAAGATGAGAGGACACATAAATTCAAGAATATGCATTTTTCATAAATAATGAAAGAGTAAACTTCGTTTTTCCTTCTTGTGGTTTGCTTTAAATAATGTTTTCATCCAAAGGTTTTAAAATCTTGATTTACTCCTGGAGGTTTTCAATTTGTCTCATATAACTCCAACCCACTAACTCCGTTAAATATTTCTGTTAAAATCAAAGACATTTTTGTCTTTTTTCATGTAAATGCTTATTGTGCTTAATGCATCATTTAAAGGGACTAGTTGTGTAAATTACTTAACTTAACCCAAACTCACCCACCCCTCCCTTCTTTACCCAATTCACATAATGTGATACCTCGTATTCTTAGGTTAGCGTCACATCTAATGAATTTCGTTACTTAGTGTTTGTTTAATCTCTCTTATAAATGATAATAATATGATTGTATTCTTTAAACAAATTAAATTGATTAACAAATCCTTTTATTAGTTAAGCCAATAAATTTATTAATCAAATAATGTTATCCAAAACAACCCCCCCCAACCAACCGACTCTCCCCCCATTCCCGGCCACTCCCCTTCTTGATTTCCATATAGTTCGAACCCCCCCCCCTCACACTAATCCTATCTCTCTCGGCTCTCTTTCTCTCCCTAGCAAGCGAAGGTAACCGCCAAGCTTTCTCCATCTCCAGCAACGTTTCGCCGCCAACCTACAAGCTTTCGTCGGACGACACGATTCCGGGCAACCTCGGCAGTCGTCGAAACAACCTTCTCGGTAAGGTTTTCCCCATCTTTTTCCCTATTTTGTTTCGGTTACGGTTTCGCTCTGCTTGGGATGGGCCACGACTTGGGTTGTATGTTCTTGTCGTTTTTGTGTAGTGTGTGATTTCGCATGTGTATTGTACGTATATGTTTGTGCCTCTGTGTGTTCATGCTTATGTTATTATATAGAATGGATTATGTACATGTGTTGGTTGTGTGTGAATGGGGCTTGTTTCTCGCTACTGTAATTGTATGGGTGGGTGACCAAGCATGGGTTTGAAGGTGTGATGGCATATATGGTAGTATGTATGTGGGGGACGACCGAGTGTTACATGGGAGATAGGGAATATGTGAGGATGTATGGGTATGATGTGTTATGCATAAGTGTGTGTATCATATATATATATATATATATATATATATATATATATATATATATATTGCAGGTGGGTGTGTGCTTACGCATGTATGTATATATGTATGATTGTTGTTGGTAACTATTTCTACAAAATCTATTATTTGTGTGCATGAGATATGAGTTGATGGGTCCCTAACTCAAGTGGGGATGGTATGCATGCATAATGTGGGTCCCGTCATGTGGATGCATTATTGGAGAGGATATATTGCATGTATGCATGTGGAGGTGTGAATTATATGACATGTATGGGGGGTACCGTACATCTCATTAATGAATGTACTATTTTGTGATATAATACGTGTGGATTATATATTATTTATGTGTCTCCATAATACATATATATGTATGTGTAATATATATGTATGTTGGAGCGTGTGAATTCATATGTATATAACTTATTATAAGTGGGTAAGGATGGGTGGTTACGCGTTTGTGATGTGTGGGTTATGCGCTATTAAACGTTTGGGATTTATTAAAAATAATTAAATAAATAATAAAATTTAAGATGTATAAAGAGTATATTTTTACGTGATTATTGGGTTTTATACATTTAAAGTGAAGTGGTGTTCGAGTGTGCTTGCTTGTGAAAGGGAGAAAAACGATGACTGTGTTGTGCCCAAGTCGTCAACGTGAAACCGCATAGTTTTAATATTAATAATTAACATTATTAAACATTTAAATGATATCCAGGTGTTTAGAAAATCTAATTGTTTGCACTCTACATTACTTTGCTGTGCTCTTTAAGGTGAGTTTACAGCTCCACTTTCATTGTACTTTTTTTGGAGAAAGAAACATGTTCTTTTTAAATATTCTTTCGTTAGACCAGTATTACTGTATTATCATCTGTTTACTAGTGTTGTACCAATTTAAGTCCTCATTTTCGAACCGTTAATTTATGTACTTTAGTAAGCTAATTCTGAGTAGATCTACTGGGTTTGACAAAGCCCACCCGAGCTAGTCGCGCTAGCACAACTGCATCTCAAACAGGTGTTTAATTGACCTAATTTTTGTTGTTGTGGTCCGAACCATAGCCAAGGCATTTATTACTTGTCAGCTTTGATTGTGAACTTCATACACTATATAACTTGCTATGTAGACTAGCTATCTACTTGATATACTTTGTTTACTGGATCTGTTTACTAATTTCGTTACTGTTTACTAAAACTTGTGAACTCATCAATCTAGTGTTAATACTTTAGCATGTTTCTTTCAGGTACTTAAGGTACGCACGGTTAGGAACATCTCATCACTTTATGCATTTCTGAATTATTGAAACGGTCAAACGATGTTTTCTGCAAATTACATTTATCTAGGTTGCGCATGTTTTGCGCCATTTGAAATTATAAATGTTTAACTGATTACGCTTCCGCAATGTTTTCTTAAACCTATCATCAAATTATATTTTGGAATTGTCTGATAATATTAAATGTTATGTTTTGTAATTACTGTGTCGTTTAGTGTAACTATCGGCTGAGATCCTAGTTTGTCACGCGCCTAACGGTAAAACCCTATTTGTGTAAATTGAGGGTGTGACACATAATTCTTCCACCACTGCCAACACCCACTAACCACCACCGTCAAAACTATCGCCATCAGTTCCACCGCCAACGCCTTCAAGAACCACTGAAAACCCCACAATCATAGCAACCAACCACCACAACAATTACCAACACAACAATTACCACCACAACAATTATTGCAATTAAAAAAACCCCATTCAAATCAAATACTGAAACCAAACAACCATATTCACCACCACCACCAACCTTTGAAATGAAAGATTGGAACCACCACCATCGCACCAAGCCGCAACCACCATTGCACCATGCCTCCACCATCAGACTACCTTTATGATGTCACCTGCACATCCATCGCACCAGCACAACTAGCATCACAACACCATCGCACCCATCAGAACTGTAACATCCCGAGCTTTCGGGTCAGATTTAATCATTAAAACACAATAAATATGAACTTCACATTTTATATATTGTCATACGAGTAAGTAACGAGTAGAATTACTATTCAAAATTTGAAGTTTCTATATAAATTTAGTGTTATAAGAGATTGTTTAAATATAATTATAATAATATATTATATTTAAATTTGCTCGTTTTTAACGAAACTTAGGTCGACTCGTAGAGAAAAATAAGCTTGTTGCAACGGCATATTCGAAATTTTATAAAACGCTATATTTTAAAAGTTATAAGAGAAAAACGAATTAATCAACTGAAATTAATTATAATAATATAATAATAATATTATTAAAAAAGTCTTATATACAAGAAGAATTGAAGAAACTAAGCTCACAGGCAAGCATGTCACTTGATCCCACATCGCCAAAGTAAGTGTTTCACCTGCCTACTTGCTTTCTTATAAATAGGAACCTTAGGATTAAAATTAGAGTATAAGTTTTCTTGGGAATGCTCTAATATAAAAAGAATCCCAAGTAATCGATATCCCATTGGGTTTTGTTCTTAGTCGTTTGTTTAAGCTCGGGTAGGAGCACGCGTAGGGAGACTCTACATCAAATTGCCGTAGATAGTTTTAAGGTATATTCTTGATGTCAAGTTAATTATTATTTATTTTAGATTATAATTATTATTAGAAGTCGTGTTAGATTTAGTAGTATTATTATTTTTAGGAACTATGGTTATTGTTAGGGGTAGGTATTGGGTAACCTAGTCTTAGTTAGGCATGGACTGATCACACATGCTTAAACAAGGCATCGTAAATCAATATCTAATCATGACAATAACTTGTTAGTTGTACCATTACCTAACTTAAGATTATTTAAATTGTATCAGAACCCTGAGATTTTAGTCGATTGTACTAGGAGCGATTATCAACTATTGGGAAACTATTAAGAAGGTGAGTTCTTCTGAACTGTTTTCTAAAACGGGATGTAATGTTCTAATAACTGGTAATAATTGAAGAATTAACTATCAATAGCATCTGTGATATGTGGCAATGCTTGATAGGATGCTTGAGCGCTGCTTGTATGATTTTGCTTTATCTAGTGGAGTTTGTATACATAGCCTTGTTATGTGAATTTATACTGTGCTTACTCTATTCCTATCTATTTGCCATGGTTGTAGCTGCTTGATGCAATAGTCAATACTAATATATTTTGAATCTTGAAGAATGCTATGTTCATGAACTCACGAGCTTTATGCTGAGTCCCAAATGTTTTCTATTTCATGTACACACATCCTAGGTGACTAGAGATTGTAGAAATTGGAGATTTCGGGCTAGTTTATGAGAAGATAGAGGTCTAGAGCGCTACTGAAGATTTGGATCTTTAGTATAGTTAAACTGATGTAATGGTATTATCTAGTGTCACACCCAGTTGACCAGGTCTGGCCGTGACCGACTGATATCATCACATTACAATGAAAATTAAATGCAGTCAAACTTAATCATTACATCATTCAAAATATTCATAAGTTAAGTTGTCTAAATATCCAAAAATAAAAATATTAATTTAATTATTCATGGATAATAAAAAGGGATAGGGCGGTGGCTAAATCTCCAAGGGTCCATCTAAGGCGGCACCTATCCTTTTGACACATGTCAGTTAAACTTCGCCTGAAATACACACCCAAATACGTCAACATATTATTGGTGAGCTCATGAGTTTATGACACGTTACCTTTCATGATAAACATAACATTCAATAAATTTGATAGTGACAATAACAATGATGTAATATTCAATCAATCCTGACCCGGACTTACCTGCCCGAGTGCATAAATATCCCCTAACCCGTTACTACTAAATGGTTGGGTTTAATTACGCCCAACTAAGCATGGTTAAATGGCACTAATTTGTGACACAACAATTATTGAATCTTAATACGAGGTTTCCCTGCATAAAGGGCCCATTGTGTGCGGGGGATTCCCCAAATAGTACTATCCACAAATCAAGCGGCTCCTAATGGAGTTAATGATTGTGCGTCATTTGGGAATAAGAGCAGGTAGTATTGCACCACAAAAAAATAACAAACGAGTATGTATTTTACCCTAAAAAAATTAAAGTAAAAAGGGGGTTCATGAGACTCACCTGTAGGTTGATCAAGTGGTTGCTTGTAAAGTTTGGATACTACCGACAGGGAGGGTTCCTATGTTTATTTCAAGTGAATTAGTACCTTACTAAGTGATCAATTAAGTCCAACCCTCATGTTTTACATTTGCCTTACTTGGCTTGACAATTTCCATTACATATGTGTAATCTTGTTTTAGGTCTTAGGTTTTGTGTTCATGTCTTTATGTTTTGCTTAAGTCTAGTCTAATATCTTATAAATTCAGATTATTATTGTTCTTATACATTTGGTAAGTTCCCAAAACAGCAAGGTTTCATTAGTTGGTAAGTTTGGTCCTTCAACTTTGCTAAATTGACACTTTTTAACCCTAAAGTTTGGAATTTGACATTCAATCGATAATGGTGACTTTTATTGTTTCAATAGATTTGAGTTACTAAAATAAGTTTATATTTGTGTCTTTTGGTTTTTATTTACAGTTTTAATGGCTTGTTTTATCGTTAGGTGTTTCGGGAAGTAGGAATTTAGGGTTTTCACAAACTAGGTTGTTGAGATGTCCAGATGATGTTTGTTTTGGTTATAACTTATTTAGAGTGTTAGTTAATCTCTGAAATATTATGGTCTTGTTCATGGGGTTGGTGATTTGGGCATTGGGTTTTTTTTTAACGCGTATCGGGTTGCGTTTCGTGTGTGTTGTTTGATGTATTTTTAAGATTATTTGTTTTATTAAATTTTTGAGATGTTCTTTGGGTTTGAGGGTCATGTCTTACTGAAAAATATATTTATTTTTTTAGTTAACTATTTTTATGGATTTCATTGTTGATTTAAATTTTAAGGGCGTTAGTTAACTTATATTAACGGTAAAAGTGAATATCCTATGTATTTTTATTTACCAATGAAATAAATTCTAAAAATTATGACATTTGATTTCTAGGCTTTTGTTAAAATGTTAAGTCTACTGGAATTTTTGTACCACCAAAATTTTATAGTTTTACCATTTCCGTTACCTAGCTCGGTTAGTCTCATTAAGTCCCGGTTAAGTCTCGGTTTTGAATTCCTAAGTGTTTTAATCTGATTTTTCCCTTCCCAAAACATTTTAACATCATAAGTAACTCTAAATGACACCATAATTTTAGTAACTTGATTCCCCAACTTATTTCTTTTATTTTTATTAAAAATACTATTTTTTTAAAATTTTGTATTATTCATAAAATATGAAATACATATGTTTAAGTTATGAAAATTTATTTATGTCATGATATGGTCTCTTTATTAGTATACTTGTATATTTTCATAAAAACCGGGTTTTCGGGTGAACTAGTTTAACTAAAACAGTGTTTATGTTCAACGGGGGTTTTGAAAATGATTTTATACCTTTTACTTACTGAAAAACAAAGTGTTTTAAGGGTTCATAAGATGTTGGGGTGTCATAGGATCTGTTGTGTAACTATCAATAGCATCTGTGATATGTGGCAATGCTTGATAGGATGCTTGAGGGCTTCTTGTATGATTTTGCTTTATCGAGTGGAGTTTGTATACATAGCCTCGTTATATGAATTTATACTATGCTTACTCTGTTTCTATCTGGTTGCCATGGTTGTATATACAATAGTCAATACTAATATGTTTTGAATCTTGAAGAATGCTATGTTCATGAACTCACGAGCTTTATACTGAGTCCCAAATGTTTTCTATTTTATGGACACAGATCCTAGGTGACCAGAGATTGCAAAAATTGAAGATCTCGGGCTAGTTACGAGGAGATAGAGGTCTAGAGCACTACTGAAGATTTGGATCTCTAGTATAGTTAAACTAATGTAATGGTATTATCTAGTATGACAACTGTATTGTAGTTTTGATGTATCATCAAAGTTAGACTTCTGCTGTGAACTCTAGAATTAGTATGTGTTTTGTATTTCCGATGCTTAGCGCTCCCTGGATGTAGCCCGGGAGGGGCGTATTACAGGAACCACTAGAATTAGAAATCCTAACAACTTACCCAACCAAACTTGAATCTGGTTGTGCCCACATTCAAATCTTCATCTTCTAGAGTCGAACCCTAAACCTTTTTCTTTAACCTTTAATTGGGGCGCTCGATTTGAAACGCAAATCCTCTTTAATGAAAGGGGGGTTGGATCTAAACCTGTCTCATTTGCACATCCTTAATCGAAGCCCTAATTAGGGTTTCTGGTTTGCGGCCACCTGAGACCCTTCACACGATGCTTCTTCTTTTGGTAGTTTGTGATGGTGGGTGGAGAGAGAGAGGGTGGGCGGTGTTGGAGGCAGGTGGAAGGTGATGCAGGCGGGTGGCCGGTGGTGGAGGCAGGTGGCCGACGCCGGAGGCTTTGGCAGGTGGTTTTGTATGTTTGGGTGTCTACATATACATTTATTATAAATTTATAAAGATATCCCCTATTAGTTTGGATAATTGCGTAAGTAGTCCTTATTTATAAAAAGACCAAAATGCCTTTAAATTTAACAGAAATATTTAACGGAGTTAGTGGGTTTGAATTATCTAAGACAAATTGAAAACCACAAGGAGTAAAATCAAGATTTTATAACCTTTGGATGAAAAGTGTTATTTGAAGCAAACTACATGGAGCAAAAATGAAGTTTACTCAATAATAAAGTACTACGGATTTTCAAAGTCTACTTTATTGATTAGATTTTTAGAAGAAAAAAAATAAAGATCAAAACTTTTGAGAATCATCCATGATCATAAACTCTATTGACTAAACCTATGAAGTACATAGTACAAACATACTTTGTCATCATTAAAAAATTAGCTAAACAAAAGATATGGCAATCTTATTCTTGAATGTTCAAATCAAACAGTCATAGGATTGGAAAATTAGTGACACCTTAACAAATACATAAGGGAAAGTAAATTAGATTCTTAAAAGATAAAGTGATAACAATAGGTTTAGTTACAATCAAAATAATTTCATAAACAATCCAAGAATGATTTTGCTAAATACCATCTTGCAAATTTTAAAACTAAGAAATGGAATCTCAAATGATGCAAATATTAAGATAGAGCTATAACTACATAGTTAAATCACATTAAACATCAACACTTGCAATCCAATAAAGCAATTATAGAAAGCTTACTAGACCAACAATGTTACTGCAATTGACTTGATATTGTAATAGAGTAATATAAACAAAAACTTTAAGCAGTAGAATTTTCATCTTTCATTAGGAAACATTATTTAAAAGTTTGATATATTATCAAATACTTCATCTAATAACTAATCATCAATGATAAAATAAAGAGATAACATCTAATTAGAAAAACTATAAAATGCCACTTGACTATTATGTCAGAAGGATGCACGCACACAAATGAATTTAATCATCAGTTGAAATCAAAGAAAAAATCTTACAATTCGTAAACCTTAAAGTTAACAATCTTCAAGAGAACTAAATTAAAATAAAACGATTCATAGCAATCAAAAATCAATTATGATATTATGACCATATAATGCAAAAGAAAATAAATTATGACCATATAATGCAAAAGAAAATAAACAACTTTCTGAATCATTAACACTTCTTAGATTACTACAATAGTGATGTTGTTCTAGGCTGTGATAGTTCTTGTTACTCATTTCTAGGTTTATAGATCACATATTGATAGAGTTTGTTCATATTTTCTTGTTTAAAAATACTATAATCTTTATGTTTGTGACACCAACATGTCACGATAAGAGTCGGTAACATCTCAAATAAGACCTTGGTTTAGACAGAGGAGTACAAATAAGAAATTTATATTGACTTAATTATATATCAAAATTAATTAAATAAAAATAGAAAGCATAATTAAATGCATATGTCTATCTATGTGCGGCTGCTATTTTGATGTTTTGATGAAGCTCCCTAATGTGATTTTCATCACAAATTGGAGTGAAAGTCATACATCTACATCTTGGAATTTGATGTTAGCTAACAGCCATTCAATTGGGATACTAAAAAAGAACAAAACTTTTGCATCTTATGTCAATGTTGCTAAAGCCACTTAATATATATCTCAATACATCTAATCGAATAGAATGTTTATTCAAACAACATGTGTAATTGTCAAGCTCATGCCCTCACCCGTTGAGTTCCTTTGTAAGCACTACAAAACTGCTTCAATTATTGCGTTATATTTTTGTTAACCGGTGCAAGTTTGATGAGTGACTCTGTAGTCGAAATATAGCATCAAGTTTGGGTCGTAAGTCCTTACTTGTACATTAAAGATACATAATGCATTATACTACCCTATGAATAACTCCTTACATATCGTCTACTATTCTTGATTCTCCATAAAACCTCTCACGTAATTTGAGATACAAACACTTGTTAATCCAATGATTATTCACACTAATCATCAATAGTGGACTTGAACAATTATTATTTAACGATGATATAAACATAGCAATTAGATCTTAAATTACAATTCCATAAACAAACATCAAACTCAAATCAATCTACAACATGAATGTAGAATCCAACGTAATAATTTTTTAACTGTCGCACCCCGATGGTAGTGGCAATACAAGGATGTGATGGACGGAATTGTCATAAAACATTGAGAATCAAAGAGAATTACTAAAGGCATTCTCTATCAATAGACCATGGCGTCGCCCTACACATAAGAATAATAACAAGTAAAGTCAATCTCATAACATCAACCATAATGAACAAATAATCCAAAGGTTCGACACTAGAACAACCAAGTACACATAAAAATTCAAACCTAAATACAAATCTAATGCTCAGGCAAGAGCGGTCTCATCTGCAATCCTCAATCCAAGCACTAAGCATTATCACATGAAAATACATGCTCTAAAAAGTCAGCATAAGTTGGTGAGTTCATAGGTTTAAACATATAAAATAAATTGTTATGTAAGTCAAGTACAAGTAACGTGTGTGAATGAGAACGTAGAAGTCATGGATACCAACATAAGTTCATGACCAAAGCTAGTGATGAACATGCCCCAAGTACAAGTCCAAGTCCAAGTCCAAACAACTAGATTATATTCACCCAAGGGCACGTCCAAGCCAAGTCAGTCTCAGCTAGCATACCGATGATATGGGTGGGGGTGTCAACCCGTTAGTACTAACAATACCTCTCCACGGCTCCAATCCAAGTTAAATAGTCATAATAGAACACGGGGTCTTAAGCACAAGAAACATATACATGAGAGAAAACTAGATTCTATCCTATGACTCAATCAACACTTGACAGTCCAATTCAAGTTTAAAAATAATTTAAAAAGCATGGGATAGTTCAAAAACCATTGAGCACGCTTTTCTCCAAATAAAACATATTAAAAGGTACCGTGAAGCTTACCTTAGTAGTAGTATAGTCTAAATAGTCCACAAACAATATTAGCAAGTCGTTGCAACTAATAAAACAAAATAAGATTACTAGAGGTCGAGAAGACCTAATTGATTGTAATCCTCGTAGTCTGTTCCTTAATGTCCAACTAAGTACTTATTTTAATAAAAATATTGTTTGTTTAGTATTCCAACTCCAATGTCCATCCATAAAAATTCTATTTATTTAGTTCCATATCCTTATCGTGTTCTTATAGTTATCCACTTTGCATATTGTACATATATAAGTTCAAGCTCAATGATTAGTTAACATTAGGTTTTCTTATCATTAAACATCATAGAATACACTATTGAACATGTTTTTTTGACTTTCTTTAGCTATTTAGTCTTAAACATTAAAGTTCAAATTTTATTAAAATAATTCAGCATGTAAACCTGATCGCACATAATCTTGTGTAGGCTGCTCGGAGGTTGAAATAATTAAGAAATCTTGTTTGAATAACAAAGATGAAGAAAGTTTAGGAAAGATTGATTCAATTACACTTAATATGCTCAACATTATATACAAGAAGAAAAGAAAACTAACTGAATAACTACACTTAACAAACTAACTAACTAACTGTCATGCTAAATAACATTAACTAACTTAACCAACTTAATAACAATCACTCCCCTCTGATTGGTGAGTGTAAAACCCCTAACTTGGATAAAAGATCATGATGCTTTGGAAGAGAAAGACTCTTGGTAAGAATGTCAACAAGTTGATCGTGAGAAAGTGTGTGAGTAAGAGTAATCAAACCAAGTTGCAGCTGTTCACGAACAAAATGACAATCCAAACCAATGTGCTTCGTGCGTTCATGTAAAACGGGATGTTTAGCAATATGAATCGCAACTTGACTATCACATTTAGCAAGGACAGGAGAAACATTAGGAACTTAAAGCTCATGCAATAAGCGAGTAAGCCATGCAAGATCAGCAGTCACCCGACGAAGCGAACGATACTAAGACTTAGGAGAACTCAAAGAAATAGTAGGTTGTTTCTTAGATTTCCAAGAAATCGGACTACCACCAAGAGAGACATAATACCAACTAACTAAACGCCAAGTATTAGATAGGAAGCCCAATCAGAATCACAATGAGCTACCAAAGAAAAATCTGGATAAGCATTGAAGAAAAGTCCATGAGAGAAAGTCTCACAAACAAAAGCCAAAGTATGTAATGCTGCCTGCCAATGTGGTTCTCGTGGATCTTGCATAAATTGTCTAAGAAATTGCACGGCAAAAGCCAAATCAGGACGTGTATGGCGCAAGTAGTTAAGTTTGCCAACCAAGAGACGATAACGGAGAGGATCAGATAGCAAATCACCAACACCACAAGTAAGCTACAAATTGGTAGGTAAAAGAGTAAAAGCAGTCAAAGAAGTGGGTAAAGGAAATTCTTGTAAAAGATCCTTGGCAAACTTTCGTTGAGTTGGGAGAACACCTTTTGAATGTGATGAAACCTCAATCCCTAAAAAATAATTGAGATGACCCAAATCTTTAATCTTAAATGAATCATTAAGAAAAGATTTTAAGCTTTGAATCTCATCAAGATGATTACCGGTAACCAATATATCATCGACATAAACAGCAACGAAGACCACCGAAGAACCCATGGTTTTGGAAAACAAAGAATAGTCATTAGAAGAACGACTATAACCTTTTGATTTAAGAGCATCAGAAAGCTTCCCATACTATTGTCAAGATGCCTGCTTAAGACCATAAGTTTACTTTCAAAGTTTGAGACACTGATTAAAAGGTAAAGTCATTCCCAGTGGAGGTTGCCAATGAAGCTTAGTAGCAATAGCAATAAGGCTACAAATAGTTGTCATTTTGATGACTGGTGAAAATGTCTTGGTGTAGTCTATGCCTTCGGTTTAAGTATCACCACGAACCACCAAACAACCCTTACATCTTTCAATAGTTCCATCAGCATGATATTTAAGCTTATACCCATTTACACTTAATGAGCTTTTTGTCATAAGGTGAAGAAATAATGTCCCATGTGTGATTAAGATTAAGGGCATCAAATTCTTTGCTCATGGCCTCTTGCCAAGCAAGATAAATAACTGCATCTTTGTAACAAGTAGGTTCATGAAGGATATCAACAGTAGCAACAAATTGTTGAGTGGGCAAAGGCAAGGATACAAAAGGAATATGGAAAAAAAAAGCACAGAAATTAGTGATAGTATGAGAACACACCTCAAAAGGAGAATCAACATTTTACACACATAATCCTTCAAATAAGAAGGTGGAACAGTGGGTTTGGAAGACCGACGAGTGTCGGGTTGGGAAGTAGCAATAGGGGAAGGAGAGGAAGAAAAAAAAGGTGGAAGAGACTCAGAAAAAGATGGTGTAGTAGTTGAATCAGAAGAAAAAGAAATTTTATAAAAATCATCAAACAAATAAAAAATGTTATCTAAATAAGGAAAAAATTAGAATCACGAGAAGTAGGATAGGGAAAATGGTTTCAAAAACACATAACATCTCAAGCAATAAAGATGGTATGAGTTTGAAGGTTATAAAGCTTGTACCCTTTCTTGCCTAGAGGATATCCAATGAATATACAAGACAATGCCCGAGGCTAAAACTTATCCATCCCATGACTAAAAGTAGAAGCATAACACAAGCAACCAAAAACCTTTAAAGAGGAATAAGAAGGATATTTTCCAAATAAGAGAGAATATGGAGTTTTCCCAGCAAGTAGATTAGAAGGAAGGAGATTGTGAGATGTGCAGCAGTTAAAAGACAATCACCCTAAAATGAAAGAGGCAACTTAGCTTGAAATAAAAGTGCTCGGGCAGTCTCTAAAAGATGTTTGTGTTTCCTTCTCACAACACCATTTTGCTTAGGAACTCCAACACAAGTAGTTTGATGAAGACTCTCTTTGCTAAGTAAATAGGCAGCTTTAGTAATGCGGTAATGCCAGACCCAAGTTTAAAAGCATTATCTGATCTAATGCATTTTATTCGAACATTAAATTATGTTTCAACCATTTCGACAAAAGCTTGCAGAATAGAGAAAGCATTGCTTTTGGTGGATAACAAATGAGTCCATGTGATTCTACTATAGTCATCAATAATGGTGAGAAAGTTTTTGTGTCCATTATAAGTGGGAACTGAATAAGTACCCCATGTGTCAATGTGAATCAAGTCAAAAAGGTTGGTAGTAGACCATTGACTAGGAGGAAAAGACAATCTATGTTGTCTAGCCTTTGGACAGATGTTACATGGATGTGCAAGATCATCATGAGCATCAATGACAAAATCGCAAGTTGTTTAAGTTTGTACAAAGGTAAATGTCCAAGTCTGTGATGCCAAACAATACTAGTACCAACAGAATTACAATTGAAAATGGACTTATTTAAAGTAAAGAAAGGTAAAAATTTATTCATCAAATATAGGCCATGAATGAGTTCACCACGAACTAGTGGCTTTTTCATTAAAAGGGCCTGCAATACACAAGAAGTATTAGTAAAATAAACTATACCACTTGTTTCATTACAGAGTTTTGGCATCGAAATAAGATTGTGATGGAATTAAGGGACAAAAAAACATGTTTAAAAGAAAGATCAGGAGAAAGGATACAGTCCCATATTTAAAAATTTGGAGAACTTCCCCATTATGAAGACTAATATAAACCAGAGTAGGAAGAGTACGAAGATTAGATAATAAACTTTCTTCATGACACATGTGATCACTTGCACCTGTATCAATGATCCATTAATTTTAAAGTCAAAGAAGTACATGGCATAATACCTGCAAAGTTGGTATGATGAATAGTACTAGCATTGAAAGCATGAGCATCTTTATTGTCTTTACTTGTCTTGTCTACACAAGACTTTTGTAAAAGTTGTAATAATTCAGCAAGTTGTTCACCGGACAAAGGTGTACCCGAAAATGATGAAGGACTAGTGGATTCATGAGGGTCTTTTTGATCTGTCACATCAACAACATTCCTTGCAAATGACCTTTTAGGCTTTGTAAACTTAACATTTTTTGAGAATCCAATCAACCTGTAACATTTATTAGCAGTATGTTCAAATTTCTTACAATAAAAACAAACAATAGATTTTCTACTATCACTTCATGGAAAAGAAAGTTGTGCAATATTCATAGATGATGATTCAAGAACAAAAATATTTGTAGAATGAATTTCATGTTGTTTCTCATCTTGAATTAGAATAACATATGCTTCACTTATTGAAATAAGAGGCTTCATCATGAGAATATTACCCCTAACACTATCATTACTAGAATTCAGCCTCACAAGAAATTGAACTAATCGATGATCTGCTTCTCTTTGGAGTAACGAGTGAGAAGCTCCACATGAACAAGGAGGCATAGAATTCAAAGCATTCAATTCATCCCAAATAGCTTTTATTTTGGTAAAATAGGTAGTTATATAGTTGCTTCCTTGTGAAAGCTCACAAAGACTCTTCTACAATTGATGTAGTTTTGCTCCATTCACTTGTCCATATCAAGCAATTAATTCGAGCCATAATTGATGTGTAGTATCAGTGTATAAATATAAGGCCCTTTCCCTGGCAACCTCATAGTTGGATTTGGATATCAGAAACACAAGTTCTCGAACATCAAATTTCATTAATATGAGCAGCTGAACGTAAATCATTGTCATCATTTAAACATTTACATCATAAAAGATATCTTTAACTATCTATCTTTAATCTATGTCAGGATGCTAGTCTCGACCATATGCCAGGTAGCTTCACAATCCATGCCAAGCTCACTTCTTATTTCTATAGCATACCTGCCAATCTAAAATGCATACAAAAGTCAGGGACGCTGTCAAATTACTTTAACCTAACTTTATCATAAACATACATCTTTCCATACTTTGACATTACATATACTTTAACTACTATAATGCTCGTTCGTTAACTATACTTTAGATTTTACCTTAACATTTTTTTATCCGCTACTTTATCTTTGCTTTATCTGTACTTTAACTTTATTTTTTTACTTTATCTTTGAGCTTAGCTCCTTTATCACGTGATAATGCAGAAGTCATATCTCCTTTAGCAGGTGAGCATACACGAGGTATGACTCCTTTATCGGGTGAGAGTGCAATGAATGCAATTCTCTTTTATCAGCGCTTGCAAAACTTCTTTAGCATACTTTAATGTTTTCACAGTTGTGCTTTAATGGGTAACTGTTCTTGAATTATCATTCAAGTTCTTTAACGTTTCACATGCGACTTTACTATCTTTTTTTAATCTTTAACTGTGATATTGCATATACTTTATTTCTTTAACTATAAGTTCTTTGTTAAGACTATATTTTATAGCGCGCTATACGAGGGAGTATCTATGCATGTATCTATCTATGGATTCGCACGAGAATTTCATCATGCGAGCATTATGCCTCGCGCAAGAACTCGTCGCGCGATAACTATCTCTCGCACAATTAAATCTCACGCGATAACTATCGCTCATGCAGTAACTTGTCATACAAGTTTCATTATTCACGCGAGAACTATTAGGCTGTTCGAAACTTCATCCCCAAGTTCTCGATTCTTTGACTATGTAACGTCTAAATATGTGCTATCACCATCTATACTATTATACTTTATCAAGACGCTCATAAAGGTATGCATATTAGCCCCAAATCGTGGAGAACATGTAAAAAGAGGGGTCTGGAACTCACCTTATGGTATTTTACACAAAAATAACACGGAACCGAGAGCCTCTAGATCAGAAACTACATAATCATGTGCAATATCATTATATATTATTCATAAATGCATTAATACATCGAGTATCATCGAATACATACCTTAGAAACCACTTAGTACTGATTTCTCTCTTTCTCAAGCTCAACAGCAGGAGTCGTCGCATGAAGTGGAGAAGATTGGGTGCTTGGGCCTAATTATACTTTTTTTCACTGATCGCAGCTGTTCTCGCACGAGAACATCTAGTCACGTGAGAACTTCCTTCCATGCGAGAACTTTGGGTTTCTTTGAAGATTTTGGGGTGTTACAATAAAACACTATGATATATCTCTTGACAAGGTATTAAGAATCCAAGAAATTACCATATTGTTTCATATTTCCCACTATGCTGTTAGAGAAGAATTGATAGGTTTAGTCTCTATTCCATCAACAAACGACAATTTGTTATTTGCTGATAGAGAAATCATCATAGCACATTTCCAAGCACCAAAACCTACTCCATCAAATGATTTTGATATGAGAATCATACCGGGATGAATAGAAGGGTGTAGATACAATGGATTCGAATCAATCGACACTCTGATTGTGGAACTGTTTGAATTGGTTGAATCAGACATGATTGTTCAAACGAAAATGAAATTAGATGAAAACGAAAAAAGAACAAGTGTAATCGAGAATTGATTTGAGATTGATTTGAAGACAAACGATCAAAATATTGATCGTAAGAGAAATTGTTTGAAAAATTGTTCGGTAATTTGAAAGGAAAATTTGAACGGAGAGTTGATCGGAGCTAGCTGTTGCTTTCATACCATCTTGTTTGAATAAGAGATGAAGAAGTTTGGGAAAGATTGATTCTATTATACTTAATATGCTCAAAATTATATTCAAGAAGAAAAAAAACTAACTGAATAACTATAGTTAACAAACTAACTAACTAACTGCCATGCTAAATAACATTAACTAACTTAACCAACTCAATAACAATCACATGAAAAGTCATGTATTAGGTACCTTTTTGAAATCTAAGACCTTAAGATAAATCCTTATAAAAGAATCAATTCAAATGGATATGATTAAGTATGAGTGAGATATAATGTCACAAACACAAACCAACATTCTACCCAAATTTTTAAGCTTTGACCTCCAATTTTGTTTATTATGTATAAGTCTGTTTGTTATGAGGTAATGGAGTGGACGAAGGAATGGAATGAATGAAGGAATGCAATGGATGAGAGAATAAAATGAATCATTACATTCCACTATCGTGTTTGGTTACCCTTTAAGAATGAAATGAATCATTAGCTTGTGTTGTTTGTTAGGTAGGAAAAAAATGAAAGAATGAAATGTAAAAGTGGTTATACTAGTGATGGTTCATGGCGCTGGTTGTTGTTGGCGGCGGCAGCAGCCTATGGTTGGCGGTTTCGAGGGTGGCCGGTGGTTGGCAGCGCTGCGGGTGTTGGTGACCGGCGGCAGCAGCGATGGCAGGTGGTTAGCGGCAACGAAGACGGCGATGGTGCCGGTGGTTGGTGGCAGCGGAGCGGGGGCCGGTGGTTGGCGCATGGTGCCGTGAGTGGTCGGTGGTAGGCGGTGATGCAGGTGGTCGGTGGTTGGCGGTGTTGCGAATGGCTGGTGGTTGGTAGCGGTGGCTGGTGGTTGGCGGCGACAAAGCCGCCAATGGCCGGTGGTTGGCGGCGGTAGCGGTGGCTGGTGATGATCGATCTTGGTGGGCGTTGGTGGTTGTTGTGGTGGGTAAGTGGGCGGTGTTGGTAACTAATGATGGAAGAAGGAAAGGAATGAAAAAAAAGAAGGGGGGTGGATGGAATGAATTTGAGGAAATAGAATCAACTATGTAATGATTCATTCCATTACCTTCACCAACCAAATATGTCTTTTTTCATTCCCTCAATGGTTCATTCCATTTCGCCCCTCATTCATGTGTAGCAAATGCTACCAAAGTTTGATCTATTTGGACTCCATATAACCAAGTTATAAACCGTTCGAAATGACTAATTTTTCTAACAGAAGGCTATCTAAAATCCAATCCTTGTCATTTACATCCAAAACCATAATTTTGACAATTATTGACATGACACCTAAATCAATGTTTATTTTATGTTCCAACACGCATGATTTAGAATAATCATTAACCATTAATTTCGGTTTTGTCTTGTTAAATCAAATTTTGATGACGTTGGTTTACATTTTTCTTCGATTAACATCCCAAATTTAAATGCTTTCACGCTTAGTCAAGTTTGATCATTCCATTAACATTGTTTAATGTTTTTGAAAAAAAGTAGTGTTCTCAAACTGTTCATTAGGAATAGAGAACGCAAGATTACAACCAAACTAATATGATCACAAGAAAAGTCACAAAACTAGGGTATATCGGTGCGTGACAATCCAAATCCCAAAACGCATAATCCTTCGTGATTCGATCCATAATATCAAGAACAAATTATTATTAGATTTTGTTTTAAATGATTGACAATGAATATCCTCAAGAACATTAACAAATAGAAACTAATATCATGAAAATTGAACTATTTATTGTCGATGATCAGGTAGATGATCAAAATCAAGTTTGATCCCTAAAACGTGTCCAAATCAATAAGAATGGAAGCTTGATCAATGATGATGAAGAAGAACAAGAGAAAAGTGTTTGTGGTGGCTAGGGTTTTTTTAGAGAGAAAACTTGAAGAACTAGTTGAAAGAAATGAAAGAATGAAAAAAAACAAGGGGAGATCCCCTTTTATGAGTTCTCGGCCATGGGTGGGCCTCCCAGCCTGTCTTGTACTTATTTGTCCTGTCTCGTCTCGTGTTTCGTTCAATTATAACATTTTTGAATTCCTTGCGTTTTTGCACTTCCAACAAGCTGTTATATGACAATTAATAATTTAAATTCCATTTTTGACCAATTTAAGTATATAGTAGATTTTATGTAAAGTCTACCAATGATAGGCTTTTATTGCATTTTTAATGTAAATTTTATATGTTTTACGTTTTCTAAGTTCTTAGTTCAATTCTAGACACGGAACCATCGTGCTAAGTCCAATCTGGTAAACACCCACTATAACCATGTCTAAAGGCCATTAGTCTATTCTAGGCCTATAACATACAAATTAAGTGCATCACGTGTCGACAAATGCCTAAGGAACTAAAACTAGTCCAAGTTAATGTTATGTTAACTTCCATGTCACAGTACGCATTATGGCTAAAGTCAACACCCTTGTTTTGGTGGCGGATGTCACATTAACGCACTTACATCAGTGTAAATTTTATATTTCGTGTTACATCATGGTATACATTTTCATACTAATTTTTAATGTTATAGTGCTGACATCGTTTTTTTGTTCCATTGCTGTTTAGATAATCATTGTTACATAAATTCTTATTGAAGGAAGATAAAAAATAACTATGGATGGAATGCTTTTTTTAAAAAAATAGGGCAAAGTTATGAAGATTGAGCGCTATGCGAATATTTCTGGATTTTCTTTCTGTCTAGATGGATATAAGATATAGAAATGCCAAATTACACATAAAAGTGATGGCAATATGCTTTGTTATGTTTTTTGTAAACAGTACGTTTGTGTACACCTGTCTAGTATAACATTGCATTGTTAATATGACTTTGCACTAGTTAATCATCTTGATTACATTGTAGGTTCGCTTTTCACATGCTTGATAAATTTAAATGTTATACTTTGCACTGTTACATCAGTGTAATATGACTTTGCACTGGTTAATCATCATGATTATGTTGTAGGTTCGCTTTTCACATGTTTGATAAGTTTTAAATGTTATACTTAATTATTAAACTATTTAATTCCTTAAACTAGTTGTGACTTTCTTTTTTTCTTGCAATTTCTTTTATACCACTGTACTATGACATTATATTGTTTACAATAGTGTAATATGAAAAAGAATATTTTTACACACTAAGAAAATATTACACCAATGTAAAAGTATATTACCTTATGCAATAATATTTATTTTGGCTTCTTACATGTTTTATATTGCACTAAGTTATGACATTGTTATATCAACATAAGTTTATAGTATACCAATTTAAACCATCATACACCATTGCAATGTTAATGTATTGTTATGACATTTTGTAATACATTGATTACATTGGTGTTGTTTTACGTAATTTTTACTAAAGTTTTCAAATTATGTGAACTTTTATTGTAATGTTAGGGTAACATTACTAAAGTTACGGAATTATGTAATTTTTATTTATATTAGTGTAGGTAATGTAACTAAAAGTTATTGCTAAATATAAGATTTTGCATTCAAATGTTTTAAATAATATAAAGTATCAAACTGGTTTTGGTAAGTTACAAAATTATTCTAAAACTTAAATTAATCTAAAAAAGCTAAAATATTAAGAATTTGATGGTGTATGAATGAAACCTAAACTTAAATATATATTATATTAAAAAATACATGTACGAATTATTTTGAAATAAAGAAATATTTAAATTATAATAATATTTAAGTTTTTAGGATGTGAGCAATCAATATTGAATTGGCATTAAAAGTTGTTGGGTGGCTAGAAGAATGGTGACATGATGGTGTTAGAGAAATCAATTAGGGTTTAAAATTACCCTTATATCATTTTTCTTGTTATAAGACTTGTTTAAATGAAAAAATAATAATAAAATCCTACACCATTAGATCATGCATTCATGTGGGCCTTAAAGTAATAGGATGAGTTTAATGGGTTAACACATATAGGGTAGGGTTAATGATTTACCCTTATGCATACATATTTGAAGGTAAGCATTTAATTTATAAGGTAATTACAAATAACTTTGTCGTCTACGAAAGTAAAAGTAATAGTTTAAAATAAAAAAACAAGCTGATAAAGTTACATTATTTACAAAAGAAAAGAGATGAATCTGTCAAGGGTGTTTGTCTGTGAATTATTGTTTCCATGAGATTACACATAGTTGTAGCCCTTGGATGTCTCCTTCTTAATATTGTCCTCATCATCACTATAGACCACCACCTCTAGTTCATGCTGTTTCCCCTCAGTCTCCTTATCATCTTTCTCAGCCTTCTTTTTTTTCTCATTCCTACATTTCTTCTTGGTCTTATTCCATTTGTTCCCTTTTTTTAGTTTTTTCTTCCTACTTAACCATTTTGATCTCCTTTATTACTACCTATGGTATGTCATTTTACAAGATCCGGTAAACCTCATCAGCAATGGTTTCTTTCACAATTGACTTTACCTTAGCTCCTGCATCACCACTATGGTCACTGTGAACCTTAAATTCCTCATTAACCGCTTCAACAACTATAGCTCTACGTCTTATGGCACATGGCCTAGTAGCACGTCCACCACGAGCACCACTCGGGGTTGCGTTTGTAGATTTTCTTCCAATCATGAATCCTAATTTCCTATAAGATAAAAGACACTTACATGGTTATTCAATGAAATAGCTCAGATCATAACAAGTATGATAAGTTTCTAATTATAGTGGTCAGCTATGATTAACTACTTACTTTGCTTTTATGTCCTAATCTTGTCATAATTCATATCAATATCCAAATCTACTATGCACATATTTTCACGTATCACACACATACTTCTTATCCAAACCTTTATATGTTTAATGGTGTATTAAAAATCCTTTAATTGTTTTTTTGTCAATTGATTTCTCCCTTTTGTGTGAAGGTTTTAAGATAAAAATAAAACTAAACTAAATAATGAATAAATATATTAAGGCAATCATAATATATATATATATATATATATATATATAGTCAACATTTTACTTGTTAAAAGACACTCAAATTTCTCTTACATCCCGTAGTTCTACATTTCAAACTTAGGATCCTAGCAAATATTTGTTTTAATTTTGAATGGCAAACATTATTAATAATTAATAGGAAGAATGCACTAACAAGGTCTGAGAGACATTCGAAGCTCCAAGATACACTAAGAATGATTACATAAAATAAAAATAACACCATATCATCCATTACAATCTTTGTTGCTTTGATTTATTTTTGACCCACAAGTTGTTAGTAGACTTATTTGTCATCCAATAATTTTATAATGTAGCTCCTTTTGTTATCAAAGATTGCATCACTTAATTCTATCATGAATCAACAACAAATCTTTGATCGAAATCCCCGCAATAAGGCGAATGTTGCATCACAAACCAATCTTTTGTCAAATACTTGAAGTCATAAAACAAGCAAAAATAATTGCATAGCTTACAAAGAGTAGTGCTTGTAGCAACGCCTCTCTTATTCAAGTCTAATATAGTGCAACAAACTTTTGTGGCTCCGGAGTTTCACCTCCTGTTAAGAAATGATATAATAAATAAATGTAATAGTAATAATTATTATTGTAATTGCTATAAGTAATTTAGGTGTTGTTTATTTTTTCTGCACCAAAATGTCTGCAGTCTGCAGACCACATCTGCAGACATCTGTAGGAGAAAAGGTAGACCAAACGTCTGCAGTCTGCAAGAAGAAGCTATTTGTTTTTTAACATATGCAGACTGCTAAAATCACAAATCAAACAAAACCTAAACCAAATCACAAATCATACAACCTAAAATCACAAATCAAACAAAACTTAAATCAAATCACAAATCATACAACCTAAAATAAAAAATCAAACAAAACCTAAACCAAATCACAAATCATACAACCTAAAATCACAAATCACAAACCATAAAGCAACAGTGAAGGCGACAATGGGGCATGGGCTGTAGAGCGGCGTGCGGGCAGCGTCGCGTGCTGGAGGGGGGCGACGATGGGAGGGTCCCGTCGCTAGAGGGAGGCGCTGGAGGGGGGCGGCAATGGCCGGAGGGGGAGGCGATGGGAGGGTCGGTGCTGGAGGGGGGGAGAGGCGATGGCTGGAGGCCCGCGATCGTTGGCGGTGGCTGCAGTGGGCGGCGGTGGCTGGGAAGTCGAGTTTACTCGGTAGAGTTTGGTGCTAGGGGGAAGGAGTAAAGGGTCATGTGTTTTGAGGGTAGAATGAGAATAAGTTAGAAGACCTATGAAGTTAATGGTTCTATGTCTGGTTAATGTAGATATCAGGAGAACATTTTTTAGTGAAAAGTATTCCGGAAATCAAAGAATTTACCATCTCAAAACGTATTTCCGCGTCTACGTGCGCAAAATAAAAAGACTGGAAAAAGCTTTTTGAAAAATAATACAGAAACGCACTTTTTTTAGTGACCTCCTTCCTCTTAACCCTAAACGTACCAAACCAAAACCACAAGCGTCAATCTCTTGTTAACTGCTTCTTAGGTTGTTGAAAACGGCACGGTGGCAATCATCGCGTCTCTCGCACCACCATCTCCGATCTACACTATTGCTGAAACAAGAGCTCTACGGTTAGCTAATCATTTCGAACTCCTTAAAACGAGAGATGTAGATTGTATCGAATCAAATCATCATTGGTTTTTAGGGTTTATCGATTTTGATTGTTTATTTCAATTTGATGCCTTTTAAAGGCTCGACTATCTTGTTTCTCTATGATTTGCTCTTAATAATCAATTTGTACAGAAGTAAAGTAGTTTGACATCAACAATGTTATTAGTCTTTTGGTTGTTTGAAAATTAACAATGGATTCCAGTTTTGTAGATGTAGGAGTTAGCTATTTATTAGGTTTTTGTGCGATGAATGACGTGTTTAGATTGAAATTTTGGTTTTTCGCTCTAGTTTTGTTAATAAACTATACTCAGAGAATTCTTTTGCTACATGAATGCATCATTAGTTGAAATTGTGAGTGTTTGTTGCTATCAGACCCCAGCATTCTATGTGTTTTGTTTCTGTTACCAAGTTAAATGTGTTATCTTTATTGTCTGTTATGAATAGAGATAGTCTGATGTAAGACTGAAAGTTTGACGACTTTGTAAAGCTTGCAGCTTTGAAAGTTTAAATGGCTGAAGAGGGGATGGAAGAGACAAAGGCGTCTCGTTATAATGACAGAATTGAAAGGTGTGTTTTATGGAATCTAGTTACGTTCAGATATATTTGTTTCTATGGTTTTTCGTAGACATCATATACATGCAATTATCCACACGGGAGATGGATATAAGTTTTTAATTTTTGACTTATGTTTTTCATCTATATGATGAAGAAGCTAATTTGACGTTGTCTTGCTTTTAGAGAAGCTCCTCAACTAGTTACAGTTTTAAAAGACATAAAAGGCGGGCTTGATGATCTGAGAGCTAAAGTTCAACTCTTAACTTCAAAGGTTTGGAACTTAAAAATTTCTGATTTAAACTTCTGTGTTTTACTTTGTTGCATGCTGAAACAAGGAAATTGTATTTGTGAAACTGGAATAAAATATAATCAAGATAACTACAAGATATAAACCAAGCAAATAAAAATTTTGGCATCTTTCTGCCCAGTTTTCCTTCAATTTGTGAGATGGAATAACTAATTTTTGTTTTTTATTTTCTTTTTAAGTTGTAACCCTGCATGACATTATGATCAGGTAAAGTCAGGTGTTTATCCAACAGCAGATGGGATCAGCTATCTGGAGGCCAAACATTTGCTTCTTTTGAATTACTGTCAGTCACTTGTATATTACTTGCTTCGCAAAGCAAAAGGACTTCCAATTCAGGGACATCCTCTTGTTCACAGCCTTTTGGAGACAAGATTGTTTTTGGAGAAGGTCATTCTTGTTCACTCCCTCCTTGTGTTTTTTTTTTTTTTTTTTTTTTTTCTGTTTTCTGTTTATACTGTATCTATAGTATTTAATCATCTAAAACTATTAAGCTGCATCCGCTGTATATTTGCTTAACAGTTTTAATTATTATCTGCAGATACGCCCCATTGATAAGAAGTTGCAATACCAAATTCAGAAACTAACTAGGCTAAGTGATAATTCAGTTGACGGTGTGGGTTCAGATGACAAGAAGCCCCATGAACAAGATGATTCTTTGAAGCTTCGTCCTAACCCAGATATGCTTATTGCCAAATTTGCTCCAGATGTGAGTTCTTCTATTTTAAATGGGGTTGGTAATGGGTCAAAACAAAGACATTTTTGTGAACAAAGTTAGGTCATGAGTCAAAACGGGTTCGGGTAAAACGGGTCATTTCCTGTAGTGGTTGTAAGTGGTGGGTGTGGTTGGGTTGACACGTGACACTTTTTGTTCATTTTCTTAATAAATAGGGTCAAATATGATTACAGCAGCTATATTGTTACCAAACTAACTAATTATTTGAGAAAAACTTTAGGAGGTTTTATATATTAAATCACACATTGGGTGACTTTTAACTAGTTTGACTCTTTTTCTTTTAATCTTATTTTTATTTTACCCATTTGACTCATTACATAATCCATTTCAAGTAATTACTCTTTGCTATAAAAGGGAAAAAAGTTAAGGGATAAGGGTTATTTTATTTAAATTAGGATAGCATGCTTGGTGGTTGTTTGCATACATTATGGTTTTTTGCAATGTTGTGTATATAGTTTGATATCATTGTAAGACTGTTTCTCATGCTTATTTGATTCAAATTTTAGGATAATGATGGTAAGTATCGACCCCCAAAGATTGCACCAGCATCAATGGATGAAAGTCAGACCTCAAAACAGGAGAGAAATGTGTCAAGAAAAGAGAAGCAAGCATTCAGGCAAGCTCTGCAGAGCGAATATGCAAGAGATTTAATGAATGATCTCGAGGGAAGGCCTGAGGAGGTTAGGCTTCTCTTATTTATTTATTTTGGTTCCCTGTTTTTCTTTAATTTAATTTTACATCTGATTTGATCTTATGAAATAGGTGAGGGAGGTTATTGGAACTGAAGATAGAGATGTGCGCAATTATGTAGCAAAAATGGAAGAACGAGCAAGGAGAGAAGAGGAGCTCTTCACCCGTGCTCCTCTTACAAGCATGGAAAAGAAGCAGCTGAAACACATGCGCAAATCAAGAAATGGGTCAGTCGTTTTAAAATAGTGTTTTATGTGACTTTCTTTTTATAAAACATCATAAATTCTGAAAGTAATTTTACGATGCAGGCTGCTTGGTCTGGCTGATAGTTTCTATGATGATATCAAATCGTTGCCTCTAGAGGATGGTGTTGGCGGGCAAACATCATCTTTTATGGATTCAGATGGCGGCGAAAGGAAGCTAAAGAGACGCAAGGTATGCAAAGTTTTTAATTTCACTATTGCATTGTTGTTTTATATATTTTTCTTTTAGTTGCCTTAGTGGTTACTTTCGGTTAGTAAATATTTCCGTCTTATTGTATTTATATACATTCTGATATTTTACTTTTGGTGTTTTAATCTGATAACAGAGAAGGCATTAGAGAGGCTGCTTGGCTAAGACATGAAATGAACAAATTTTGAAGAAGAAAAGTGAACTTGTTAATGACTAGTGAGACTTGTTGCCTTTTTGATATTAGTATATTTTCTTATGCAGGTTATTTGTGATTAGATTTTTTATAATACTATAATTACTAGACATCAATCATTTGATTATTAGTATACGAATCGTACTTCTCTGACTATGTTACGGATATTTTCATTACAATTTTGGTTTCCTTGTGAAAGTGTAATGATTAAACTCTACTCTTCTTTAATTTTTAGTTGTTAAAGTTTCAAATATTAAAAAATATAGATAAATTATATATTGTTATCCTTTATTATGTTACTAGGTTAGGAAATTTGTGTAATAATTCGTGTATTACACGAGTTAAATAAAAAATAATAATTCAATAGTTAGTAATGAAGATTTAAATAAAATAATTTTATAAGTTTTAGATAAGTAATAAAGCAATAATGCTGTAAAAGAAAAGCTGAAAAAAAATCTTAAAGAGCTAGAATTTTAGCATGTGGTAAAATGAAATAAGTGGAAAAAACAAATCTTTGGGACTAGATTGCTAGAATTCTAACAAGTAACGGCATTAGTTACTTGTTTATTAGAAATGTATAGTTAGTATTTTCTATATTTAAATTAAATCTTAACTGTTAAGTAATTTTGCAACGTACTAAACTTTCTGTATAGAAGCATGGGTTTATTACATACTAGTAATGTTTCTTTTGAGGCTTTTTATTATCTGTTCCTTTTCACCATGGTGTATCCCCAGTTTATTTATTTTGTTATTTTGAAAGTAGTGTTTTTTATAAAGTTCTATCTTTATATATAAAACTTGCATTTTTATACATAAATTTGATATTTATACCCATGCTGTGCTCATTTCCTTAACGAATATTTTTGTAAAAGTTATTAGAAAAATCAATATAGAATGAAATAACTACTGTTGTATTGAACATAAAAAAATTTTAACTTCATACATGAAAGTGAGGCTTGAAGGACTCTTATTGGTGGCATATTTCCACATGAGACATTCTGGAAATTTAAACACAAGAAACCTTGAGGTGGATAGAAAATCCATACAAAGATATTCAAATTCTGAGTTGACGCACCCCTGACGCTTATCGCATTCCCAATAAACTGATAAAGATAAGCGAAGTGGCGTTGCAGTGAGCTCGGTGACCGACGGTGACCGGGCATGAACACCGCCTCACACCCCTTGAGATTACTTCAAAGATGGAAAATCAACCCAAGGCAATACCAAGAGTTGTGTGTGTATATACAACAACAATTATACCTAGCAAGTCCCACCCACAGCAAAGCTATTGGTAATATTTGGGAAGAGTTGGATGTAGGCAAACCATACCTCCATTTTATGAGATAAAGAGGTTGCTTCCAATGAGACCCTCAACTCTAAAAAAACCTACACACGAACGTACTACAAGATATAGATTGTTAACGTATATGAACCAAGGTAATCACGGTAGGCTATAAGAAAATACATTAAACATGTCAGAAGATACAATAAAATAATTATGATAAATAAATGTAACACACCACATAGGCACACAAACAAATAATAACATGCAAATGAGACTATGCAAAATCTAGCTTTTGGTTCTAGAATATAAATATGTTTCATACTCCTAACAATACTTAACTCTGATTCTATGTCTTCACGAACTCCTATCCTCAATCATGTCCTCAGAACAGTGCAGATCTCTCAAGTTGTGTCTAGTCAACCCGTCCCATGTGAGTTTAGGTCTATCTCTACTTCTCCTTCCGTCCACAGTAATAGCTTCAATGGTTCTAACTGTGGCAAACCTTTGTCTTCTCTTAACGTGTCCAAACCATCTCAATTCCCCTCTCTTATCTTATATACCATACTAGCCACCCTTAATCTTTCTCGAAAATCCTCCTTCCTTATCCGGTCCAACAAATCTATAAAATTTCGACGACCTTAAAATCTTCATTTGTGCGACCTCTAGTTTATGCGCTTGAGTCTTCTTGATGGCCCAACAATCTGATCCATATAGCATAGTTAGTCTAACTACAACCCAATAAAATTTGCCTTTTGATTTAGTTGGGAATCTACTGTTGCACAATATCTCAGTAGCTAGCTGCTCTCCATCGACAACAACCTGCTTGAGTGTGATGGGTTACATCACCATCTATCTCCCCATCTCTCTATATGAATGATCTTAAATACTGAAAGTTAATCGTCTGTTAAACCACTTGGCCTTCAATAGTAATCTGGGTGTCATCATCGTCATCTTTCTCACTTAAGGCACAGTACATATACTCTGTTTTAGAGCAACTAAATCTTAAACATTTGCCTTATAAGGCTGCTCGCCACTCCTTTAGTCTCTCATTTAGGCTTTGTTTACAGTCCGCAACTAACACGATATCATTTGAAAATGCGCTTGTTACGAGATGCATTTTGGCCCTTAAGGGATTGTTATGTATTTTTTTACTGATGGGTCTACGTGACAACACGAGGAAGAGAGTTGAAAGATGGTGAGCAAATAAAAGAAGCGATCGTTCTTGACCAAAACTGATCAACAAAATTGTAAAAACTATAGCATCCATTACAGGTTTAATTTTAACTCAGCAACAGTAACGATCCATCTCATCACTAATGGCAAGTAGTGCGACCGATGCAAGGATTTAGCTGTCATTTTGTCATCGTCAACAGTACAAAGCAAAATTTGCTAGATGCTATCCTATTATATTATTTATAAAGACAAGAAATGATCAACTCTATATCCGTTCATGCTTCATCAACACCCACCTGTTGAACTTCAGCTACCCTTGTATTACTTTGAAGACGACACTCAGATCATAATTTTAGTTGCAGATGTTTTTCCATCTTTATTCTCCATGGTACCAGCTGCAATTCAAAGAGAGAGAACAAAAGATGTTACACATCATCCACCATATGAAATTACCAATACAGGTGTAGATCGATTTTGGTTATGTTCCATCTCCCATGGGTCAAACCAGTACAAACGGGTCGAAAGACATCATATTTTAAAACAAGTGCTTTGGGTCAACCCAACCAAAATCAAAGAATTACCCATTTTGATCCACAAACCAATTTTAACATGTTACAGGACCCTCGATGTTTTCCAACCTGGACATTAGAAACTCTATCTGCTAAAAAATGTAAAAACACACTTTTGGATAACCAATTGTATAAAAGTTCAAAGGACACATTTGAACTAAGTCAAACTACCATAGACAACTAAAGTGGTTCACAGGTTATCAACAACAGGCATCTTAGACAATTCAAGAACGTCAACTCTTCAATACAGGGATGGGCGTGAGTGCATGATAAGTCCACCCCACAAAAAATAATGCACTGATTTTTTTGCTATATTTTTTGTTTTTGTTCTGTCTATCTCATAGTAAAGATTGTATCCACGAAACAAAAAAAAAAACCATGATACTGTACTTTGTGCATCTGACGCTTCTAGTAAAGGATAATATTATTGACCAGGTAACAACTATATGAATTTTCATGCGTTTGCAGTGATATGTGATCCAGTCTAGGCTATGTGTTTTTTCATTCTTCTCAGGTGTCAGCCTGCTCAAGGCTGGGCCAGTTTGATCCAAGTTTCACTAGATGCAAAGGCCTACTTCCATAGTCAGTCAAAGGGTGCAGTTTTGCAGGGTGAGTAGAAGGGCATAAAGAAGGGGTAACGCAAAGTGTTGCAAAAGAAGACCATACAAACACCCATCCACACTTTAATAATCATAATACACTCAAGTTACATGATAGACAAGTGCAGTAATTCGGCCCACTAAACGTGTAATAATCACCATAATAGTGCAAAGAAGACATTAAACTAGAGTTTCAAAATTGGGATCGAACATCAAAAACGAAAGGAAAATTGGATTTTAATAATCCAAACTATTGGCTATTGGCTATTGGCCAATATTGATCTCAACCAACAATCTGACCAATAATAATCCCAACTTTTAATTTTATTACCAATAACAGTCACAGTCTAATTGTTCGTTTCCGTTTAGATTTTTATGACGTGGCACGTGAAGTTGTTTGTGATGTGATATGTAACATGGCGTATTACATAACTAAAATAAAAAATATAAATATATCACTTAATTTTTGTGTCTCTTTGTCTCTAAGCTAGTCAACTGACAACAAAAGGGTTATGTTAAATAACTTCAAAAAATAATCTTTTATAAAAATGAATTGAGTAATATATTGTATTTTTAATTGTAAGTATGTTATACATCACATCAAGTGCCACGTCACGTGATACATTATCAAAAAGTAACAAAGTTAACGAACAGTTAGATTGGGACTGTTATTAGTAACAAAATTAAAAGTTAAGATTCATACTGGTCAAACTGTTAGTTGAGTTAATATTGACCAATAGTTAATAGTTTGGATTAATAAAAAATCCAATTTTCCAAAAGCAAATTATTCAGTACATGTCAAAACAGGTGGGTATGGTAGGGTTGGCCTGGGCACTTGCTTTCCAGAAAAAAAAAAAAAAAAAAAAAAAAAAAACAGGTTACATTTCTAAGGTGTGCTTGTTTGAATCTTGATGAGCTACTCAACTATTAGGCAATTTACTCGTTTACAAATCTCACAACAAGGACAGTGCTTTTCATGTAAATGGGTGCTGATAGTTCACCTACACATGCATTATAGCCAGTCTTACCACCTCCTAGGCTCCTACACAACAAACCTTTCAGCTTCTACAAGCTAAAGTTCCAACTTTCCAAGGCTCTAGATGCATGTTGTCATTTCGATTTCCTATAGCTGAATTCTGATTAATTAAGCTTCACTTAATGGGTATATGGATGTTTCTTTCCAAAATGATAATTGTGATTCAGATACTAATAATCAGGTGCTTAAAGCTTACGAAAGTAAGCTGATTTTCCATTTACCTAAATAATCATTTTATGTACCAAAATCCTATGCCTCATTACCCAAATCTGATTCTCTTGATCCTCAATATTCAGTAAATCAAATCTTAATCACTTTACCCAACTCAAAACAAATTAATCTACACTTCGAATCAGTTTATTGTAGAAAGATAGACTGATAGTACCAAATTCAAATTAAAGTTCCAATGTGACCTAAGAGCTTGAGCTCAATCTACTTATGTAATATAAGCATAACTGAAAGAACTCACCAGATTCCAGAACTACAGGAGCTTCACCATAAATAGATTTAATTTTAGCTAGCGGAACGATAGGGTTTTTATCAGCGTCAGCGTCAGCATACAGTTTCTGCTTCCAATCCCACATCATTTGTCGCTTTGATTTGTTGGATTTCACAAGCGAATCCCTCTGCGATGCTAGGGCTTCGATCTGTCTTTGCTGATTCAATGATCTAATGGTCAGCCCTGCGAATGCACCCACGAGGAACACGTTGATTACGGTGTTGTTGTTCGCTGCTCTGCTCGCGAATTCCATTGCCTTCGTAGCCAAATCCATCGATCTCAAATGTAAGCATACACAGATGATTGAACTCTTGAATATGGAGATTGA
This sequence comes from Flaveria robusta, assembly GCA_025506415.1. NCBI lineage: Eukaryota > Viridiplantae > Streptophyta > Magnoliopsida > Asterales > Asteraceae > Flaveria > Flaveria robusta. The sequence continues at coordinate 25,459,119 of CM046469.1, forward strand.
TGATTCTAATAACGATTGGCACGAATCGTTCTTTGATATCAATTAACCCCCGTTTAGGGTTTTGATACGACCCGGACCCATTATCCGAAACCCGACTTAGATGGCGACCCGTGAACCAGTCAATGACCGGTTGTTGCATATTAGAGTAGTGAATTAGTGGGTAGTTTCTTAGGTTTATGTTCTTCTATATTATTTGAATGTTTACATTACTTTATATTTGTATGTCTATAAAAGGCCTTGTGATTTTAAAAATGGAATATGAGTAAATTGACATTAAACTTGAGTTCCCTTTTTTTTTTTTAGTTTTTGGAGATTGACCCACTCTACGGGTCCCTATCAGGTTTTGAAGTCTCAATTTGGGTTTTAGGTTTATGGGATGAAGACAATGATGACTAGGGGTGCAACCGGTTTGAACGAAATAGAACTGAACTAGAACCGGTTGGAAGCGGAACCGAATATCTTAAGGGGTTATTTTGATATCACTGATTCAATAAGATCTTACTGAGTTAGAAGCTAACCCAGTTAAAAGTTCTGACCGAGTTTGCATCTGGCTGAAACTTGACTGTTTGATTCCGTATCTGACTAGAACCAAATCGATTCAGTAATTGCAACTCAATTAGCTTTAGTTCCACTTCCAAACTCCTAACCACCACTAAAATAACCAATAACTGTTACAAAACAAACCTCATGGTTCCACCAATGCTAATCAGAGGAGATGAATCAATGGGCGATGGTGCAGCGGCGGAGGGGAGTCACGGCGGAGGGGGTCGCGCAGAGGGGTGGGAAGAGCACCGAAGAGACGGCGGTGCGCGGAGGGAGGTCGATGCGCCGGAGGGACGGCGATGACAGGAGGGTGTCGCGTGGAGGGGTGGGAAGAGGGGGTAGTGCGGCTGCCTTCTTTCCGGTCAGAGAACCCGATTTTAGGGTCTGGGTCAGATTAAACATGCTGACCGGCTGACCAGTCAGTGGTCAGGGCGCCGGTCAGTGAAATCAAACACAGCCTAAATCTGAAAACTTGAACCGAACCTTATGGTTACTTAATCGGTTCGGTTCTTAACCGAGTAAAACGATTTCATTTTGTTGAAGAACCAATAAGGAATCGATTTTGTTGAAAAACAAAAAATAATAACTTAATGTATTAGAAAAAACAAATCAATATTCAAATTAAACAATAATTTAGATACACAAACCATAAAATTTCTTTGTTACCACTGCGTTCTTATGGTTGTTCCGTCAATAAACGTTGTTCTTCAACTTGTTTTTGGTCGGGATTGTTTCTAAAGATTTGTGAAGGTTTGGAAGTCAATGTTGTATTGAAGTTTAAGTAGAAGATATGATCAAATGTCTTTTATATTAACAATTTGTAAATATTGGTCCAAAAATAAATTAGGATTTTATTAGAATTCAAAGTTCTAATGAGCTATTGGGTTTTATGTACATACCTGGTTTGGAACCGGAATCAAAGCGGGAACCGTATACACATATAATAGAAACCGGGAACCGGCCTATATTAGTACAACCGGTTCTAAATGGTTCGGTCCAACCGCTTTCGTCGGTTCTAGTAAAAAATAAATGGTTTTTGCTTACTCCTAATGATGACCATAGACTATGCTGCTTGTCATCATAAGAAAGTGAATACTTATTTCTCGAGTAAATTGTTTTTATTTTATCATTTAAATGAAGGGTAATAATGTTTTTATATATTTTTTAAATTTAATAATCATAAATTAGTTGTTTTTATCTTTTATAAAACTCTAGAACATTTTGTTACGCTCATGTAGATAGACAACCATAATTCACGCTTCATGACCCCCCATGATTTCATGATTGCATTAGATGGGTATTTTTGGTGGTTTTTTTTTTTATCTAACATTATAAAACTGACAGTACAAGGAAGGAGATGTGGGTTTGTTTATTAGGCTGACCTTCCAATGCGTCAAAGATTGCTTCAAATCATACAAAGGTTTTGAATTCAATCAATCAACCTAATGAAATTGAAAGAACAATGACAAGAGAGAATAAGCGATTGAAAATAATAGTAGGGTTTAGTTGATTGTTTTTCATTTTTATTATCTTTGAATTTAAGAAATTGAAATGGAAATTGATTAGGTTATGTTGTAAATGTTGACTATTTGTAACCACTGTTGTTTGTGAAATTAAAAATCTTGACTTTTTTAGTCACATATTACATTTGATTATAAGATCCAGTTGATAATAGCATATAATGTTCTTATAACAATGTGCTATACCAATTGACTTTTGAATTACTATTGTGTTTGTATGGTGTTTAAATGTAGTTTTTCTTGTACCTGCATCTTAATAAGTAGATCTTTATTTGACATATTTTTCTTGTATCCACATGCCAATTGTATGGACCCTCTTTTGCATCTCAATAAGTAGATCTTTGGTAATTAGTTGTATTTACATCCTAGTGAAACTAGTCTACTACTCATTATTAGTATAAAGTTGATGGAGACTTAGGGGGCGTTTGTTTTGTGAAATTTGTTGGAATTAAAATTAGAATTGGAATTAGAATTTGAATTGACATTAAGGAATTGTATTTGAAATTTACAATTTTTTAAAAGATTTAAAATTCAAGAGAATTTAAATTCCAAATGCATTTTTATTAACAAAACACTTATAAAGAAATTGGAATTATCACCCATTGCAAACCACCACCACCTTTATGACCCCTGATCACCACCACTACATAACACCGACCGCCTCTGCCGTCATCACCAACAATCGACCGTGACAACCAACTGCGCCCAATGATAATCGGTGGTCGGCCGCGGGCGCGGTAGATGGAGACGGGCATTTGTAGGCGACATCTGCGGTTAGCGGTGATTGTCGATTGTCGACAACGGTGACAACACAATCAGTTGTCGGCGGGTTTGGGTTATCAGGGGATAGAACGACAAGCGGAGAGTGGGTGGGGCGTCAAATGGTTTTGGGAGATCGGTCGCGATCGGAGGTTGAGGGAGGCAACGGCGGTTGCCGGTGGTGTTTGGTGGCGACGATGGTCGGAGGTTGGCGGCATAGGTAAAGGTCCTTGGTAGTGTCGGTTAGCGGTGGGCGGGGGTAGTAGGTGGTGGTTAATGGCGGAGGCAGGGGTTGGTGGAATTTGAAATCCTTCAAAATTTGGAAGGATTTTGAAGGAATTAATTCTATTTTCAATTCTTTTTGCAATCAAACATGCTAAGAATACAATTCAAATTTCAATTCTAACGAATTTCTACCAATCAAACATAATGACCCAGGGAATTCAAATTCTAATTTCATTAAAAATTCTTTTGAATTGCTACATACCAAACGCCCCCTTAAGAATGATATAATATGGTCAAATTCAATAGAATTAGCACAAAGGTTAAAAATAAACTAGGATTCATTAACAACGCAATATCACCTCAATTAACTTTGTAGACCCTTTTTTTCTCTCAAGGAAACCAATTGTGTAGACGTATTTTGTCATGAAATAGATATAAATGTACACTACCATTATGGTATGCTTGATCTTTTTTTTTTTTTTTTTTTTTTGTAATAAACAATGCAACTCATTCGTATAAGAATTCGTTCCATATTGATCAAAGAATTAACCCAGTTTGTCCAAAAGAAAAGAATTTATCGTTGTAGGATTGATCAAACAATTACCCTGTTTGACCCGATACCCATAACACCCGTTTTGGAACATGTGGTACAAGCTAAGGGTGTTAGTCATGGGCAGGTTTTATGCCACTATAGCACTATCAATCTTATTATTGTATGCAACACTATCAACTCGTTGCCCACAACACCCATTACCCGGTTTGACATGTATACAACACTATAAGTGTTGTTCCTATGTAAGCCATTTACCCGGTTTGACCCATATACAAATGGGTCAAAAATTTACCCAGTTTGACCCGTTACCCATTGCCTAGTTTGACCTGCATATCCATCATTTATAAAATGATTGATTAAGTCATGTTTGCCGTATCAAAATAGAATACTATTTAGCATACCAAATGAGAATATCATAGTTGACAAAAATACCATAGTACCAAGACTAAACTACTAAAAAAACAATTTCAAAGTACCAAAAAACCAATTTCAAAGTACCAAAAAACCAATTCCAAAGTACCAAAATACTTATTAAATAGAAGATGGTTGACTTGTCTGTTAGGAAACAACTTGTGTTCCACATCACTTCGCCTTGTAAGTTCTTTTGTTTTGTTCTTTTTTCTTGCACTTGTCACAAATAACTAAGTAACTGTTCTGGCATCTTCCCACCTTTAGATTTGATCGGCTTAACCGAATTACCTCTCCAACAAACTTCTTCCTTTTTTTCGTCAGTCTTCTAACATGTATGTGATGCTTCAAAGTAGTTAATGTAGTTGGGGATTGAGATTTTGTCCACAAGTTCTTGCTATTGAGTGGGTGTATGGTATTTGCATAAACTTTTTACTAAGTTTCTAACCAATAAGCTTTGTCAACCCATTTTTCTGCTATACCATCACCAATTCCATGCATTATCATATTCCAAATACATGCCACCGCGTGCTTGCATGGTATCTCGGTCAACTTCGATTTTCTACACGAGCAACTCCTTTGATCTATAAGTACAACACATTGATCATATTCAAAACCACTAACATGATACTTAGACACCCCACTAAAGATGACAATGTAATGTGTGGCGTTAGTCTTGATTTGTTTAAATATTTTTGGTAACAACAGGTGTTAAAGGTCCATGAGACTTTGCAATCACCTTGTGTACCACCATAATTATTTTCATTATGTACTCTCTAATGAACTCTTAAAATATAATAGGCTTGTACCCGCTACTAGTTGCCTATTGAAAATCTCACACAATTTGTTCAACAATACATCACACTTTGCCCCGCCTGCATATAGTTAAAAATTCCATTACATTGGATAGAAATTAACACCATAAGATTGAAGTGAACTTACCACTAAAGTGAGCTCTTGACCATTGTCTTGATGGACTTTCTTTCAACCAATCATGTGCTGCTTTATCTTCTTTTAAAAGTTCATTCATAACCCTATCAAAGCCTTGTGTTGTGGTTGCACTTGCACACTTTCAAACAATCTCTTTTTACAATCGGCCCCTCCACTTTAGTTTCATGTTCTCATGGATATATCGCAGACAATATCTATGCTTAGCACTTGGAAACATTTACTTATGACAAGAATTATGCCCCGTATTGGAAACAAAAACAAAAGTACTTATAACATAAATGAATATGTACAACAAAATCATATTAAAATAACTTTTGCCTATCACTAATAAATGTAAAAGTGGAGTTTGATGAGAGGTACAAATTGTTTCCTAAACACTATAAAACCACGTCCAGGAATATGCACTTTTAGATTAAAATATTGAATAAGCAACGGGATAAATCCCTTTGTTTGCATAGACTCCAATTGCAGTTAAGATTTGACCTAGATAAGGCCTTTTCATGAAACACTCATCCAGTGTTAGTAGCTCTCTCCCATAGATCTTAAAACTAGCCTTCAAACCACCTAAACATATGTAAATTCTCCAAAACTACCTTCTTTGGTTGTTTGAGTTCCATTCTCTTTGAACATCAATCTTCACAGTTGTGCGTAAACATAAGTGTAAATTAGATACACTAATGTAACAAGCTCTTTAGAGTAGTCCCTAAGGATTTCATATTAAGCCTTATAATCTTCTTGAACCGTCTTTGCTGCAAGCATCTTATCCTTAAAATTCTTCTGAGATGTGACTTGAACCTATAATTTCTCTTGCATCAACTCCTATAGAGCTCTCAATGGTATGCTAGGGTTCACTCTTTTGGTTGGTTGAATCTCCTTTGCCAACCAACTTATGGTGCATAACTGGACGTCTCTTGTTTGTAAACATTGGTGTTCGTTGATTAAAGTTTTAATAATCCAAGACCCTTCATTTGTTATGTGCAATGTCCAAGAGAAAGTGGGTGTGGGGATCATTTTTTAGTTATTGATTTAGAAGTACCCACTTACAGGAATTCTTGTTTTGTCGCTTCCTCATTACTTTCGCACCTACCTAGATTTGGATTTATTCCTAAACACACCACACAAAATCTATCTTTATCATTCTTTGTGATATACAATTTTCTTCTAGAATTTGATGCATATTTTTTTAACCATGGCCCTTATATCATCTCTACTACCAAAAGTTTGACCAAGATAGAAACGAGAACCGATATAGACTCTTGCTTTCTTTTTCTTCTTCCTAATGCCAATTAATGTTGTTTCCAATGGGGTTTCCTTATCAAAATCACTTGGATTGTCAAAGTCATCAAGGTCAAACTCATCATCTACTAGATTTTTCATCACCAACAGGCTCTTCACCTTCATAATCAAAAACTCTAAAAGCAACCATATCTACATCAACATCTTCAACCAAGTTATTTTTATCTACTATGAAGTCAGAATCTTCACCATCAACATCTTTAACATGCTTGACATACACCTCAATAACTTTATGCTTCTCAAAATATTTCATCAACATAATAACATTGTTTAATTAGCCAATGGTCTTAAATCGAAATCTAGTTCTTCTCCTGGAATTCTAAAATGTTGCCTTTTTACATCTTTTGCATAACCAAGTTTCTAACATGTCATGAATGATACTAACGGAGAACCAACTATTAACAATGTCAATAAAATTAACGTTTATCACTGTGATATATTGTATTAGAAAACTCGCTAAACTCTCCCCCATGGTGAAACTCCACTGTAAAATAGCTAGGGTTTTTACCTAAAACATAAACATATCATGTATGCTAATAACTTTCAATAAATTTCTTATGATTTCAACAGAGATTTCACTAACAGGAACATAACATACCGTAAACCGCAACTATATCATAATTTTCACCGGTTTTTTCATAAGACCACAGACAACCATGTTGAATATTCATTATTACTTGTGCCCCTCCTTGCTAGTCGATTACAATGGAAAACGTTTGTTGTTGATCAATTACAATGGACAAATCCTTGCTGTGTGATCGATTTATTGGAACCCTAGTTGTTGATCGAAAATGGAAAACTGTAAATGGTATATCAAAAGTGGATCTGAGGATTCCTGATGAACGATGCAATGTATATTAGGTTATGGTTTTTTATATGGATTCTACAAAAGGATATAATCACCCATCTATTTAACACCCAAATTAACTTGAGTAACGAGATTGAATGAGAATGACAAGTTTTGTTAAAAAGTTAGTGAGCTAGAAGGGGAAAAAATCTTTTTGGATTGAAAAGGCAAAACACAGAAAAACTCAGGGATGAAAGGCAATTTACTCCTTTTTTAAGTGTTAATTACATGAATGGTCCCTATGCCTAAACCTAATTTCACTTTAGGTCCCTAAGTATGAGAAATTACAAAGTTGGTCCAAAGTTTGCAAAAACGTAAAACAAATGGTCCTTGTCATGGATGGACGTTACTTTTTTCCGTTAAGTACTCGTAAACTGACCACGCGCAGACGTTTACATCTGTAAAGTGTTTTTTTGGAAGACCTTGTCAAGAAATTAGAAATCCAATTCTTATTACTCGAGAACCAATGTTGTACAATGAAAAATAAGAAGATAAGAACGACTAAACTAAAGAGATACAAAATTTTAATCATGAGAATAATCACTCAAACTAAGGCAGATAGCATAATAATCTCAAAACCCGATGGACAAGAATATAAGATGAAGATACTTCAGAAGATGATGAAGATGATTGTAAAGGCAAATATCTAAGAAAGAAAAGAAACTACAACCATATAAAGATATGAAATCAATTTGTAGTGTGGATGATATGTTAAACTTAGAAATATTGCCGGATCTTCATCTTGAGAAGATTATGGAGAAAGGGTATATCAATGTTAACTCCTCTGCCTCAGACATGTTTATATGAGATGACATAAACCCTAAATAGCCCTTAGCAAAATTCAATAATAATGTGGTGATCCAATAGCAACCCATGACATGTGGATCATGAGGTCTTCCTCTCAAACTGCCAACTTTGGTCTTTAGCCTAACATGACAGCAACAGGCCTAGCTAATGAGGCCCATTAAGCTCAATACAACTTATCAAGCCTAATATGTAAAAAAAAACCACAAAAATAAATTTATAATAATATCATACTTGACATTGAATTAGAATAATTCATATATTTCAATAGACCTTTTATTAATAAAGGTCTTCTTGACTTATTTTTGAAATATACACCATCCAACATCTTCTCTTCTCTTCTCTTCTTAAAGAAAACTTTCACTCTTGACCTCTACACCTCCACCTTCACCCTTCACCCTTCCTTGTTACCGTCGTCGCACGTCCTCCCTCTCGCCGCCGACGTGGCCGTCGGACCTCCTCCCTCCCGTCATCGAGTAGTCGCCGCCTTTCCCTCTCCCACCCGCTTCCGCCCCTTCTCCTTTCCTCCGCCGTTGCCTCTGCAAGCCTTCCCTCTCCATTGCAGCAGGTTTTGATTCTTTTATTTGTTTATTTTGACTATTTGATTTGTTGCAATTTTGTTCTTGGCTTGTGATTTAGGTTTGTCATTTGGTTAGGATTGTGATTTGCTTTTGTTTGATATTTTTGATTTGGGTGATTTAGGTAGAATAATTTCTTGGAAACTAGTATATGTTGTTGTAGTTTGTGATTTAGGTTTGTGATTTGGTTTATTTAAATTTCTGTTTATTTTAGCAATCTGCAGAAGTTAAAAACTATATTTTTATTTTTGCAGACAGCAGATGTTTGGTTCAGCTCTTAGATGTCTGCAGATGTGGTCCGTAAACTACAGATATTTTACCTTTTAAAAAACAAACAACACCTTTGTCACTATTGATGGCTTGAGCATTCATAGTAACTTAGTAATGATGTTATTATCGCTAATATAACTCTCTTTTTATAACGACCAGCTCTGGTATCATTTAATGAATGATTAATTGCAATGCTAGAACCCCAATTTAAACTTGAACATCAATAATAACTTAGTAATGATGTTCTTACTGCTAATATAACTCTCTTTTTTATAACTACAAGCTCTTGTATCATTTAATGAATGATCAATTGCAATGCTAGAACCCCAATTTAAAGAATAAATTTGGTTACATTCTGATACAAAATCCTTAAGAGATTTCATAGCTCATCTGATTAAATATTAATAAGTGTTGGGTATTCTACCTTTGAAGAAATTAAAGATTTCCAATAATTATTGAAGATGAAGACTTGAAGAACAAAAGCAACAAATGTATTAGTCTAGGGTTTATTTTGTAAATATTGTAAATGCTAGACTAGTATAAATAGCAACATATATCATTATTGTAATGTATGGATGGTTCACCACCAAAGGTGGGAATCATATTCCATCACCAACATCATATCATCATCCTTCATGGAAGATGAATTCATCATCAAATCAATAAACAACAAACATTAAACACTTTTGTGTTCATCATTATTAAATTTTAGCATCATTCCATCAAATTTTGTTTATATCAATTTGAATCCTAAGATCCAAGCTCATCGATCCCGTTCGAATCATGAACACACAATTGGTATCAGAGCTGGAGTTGATGGATTCATATTGATTTTGATCAGATTTCATTGTTAGATTGCTAAAATTGGTTGAGATTTGAAGAAAACTTGGAGAAAAAGTTATTGGTGTTCTTCACTAGATCTATGAATTTGATGGTGGATCTGATGAAATCAACATGAATTTGATGTTATTTAATCATTTCTATGATAGATTCATCAATCGGAAGGCAAATCAATCAAGTTTGGAGGCAATTTGATTAGAATTTGGGTTTCTAGTAGCATATGAACATTTACACACACTAGTGTGTGTGTTCTTGGTGTTTTCAACAAATTCTCAGATCTAGAGCATGGAATTGGATCAACCAATGTTTTGGATTCTGATATAAGTTGTTACTACACCAATTCAACAATCAATTCAACAATACACGTGAATTCGAAGCTAATCATGATATTGGTTTTTGGGTTTTTGGTGTTCATGTAAACTCAAACAAAAATGAACCATTTTCACCCACCTCTGATCATAAACTCCATCAACAATCTCATGAAAAGCCGGTATCTCTAGCAGCTGAATCCAACTCAAGCACTGCAAGTGCTGTCCCAACTGAAGTGATAAATATTAAGGAAGATGATGATGCTGAACAAGCAGAGAAAACTGAAGAAGTATGTATGGAAGTGAGTAATGAAAAAGATCAAGAAATTAATCAAGAAGGTGAAGGTGAAACTAACCATGTTGATGTTATTGCATACAATGAAGAAGATCTAAGTGATGATGACATTAATGTGAGTAAGAGTTACCTGGTGGTTGAGTACAACAAATTGATAATCAAGTCTAACAAAAGGTTGGAAAGAATAAGGGAACTAAAGAGGATGTTAAGGGAGAAGGAGGAGATGTTGACTAAACAAGAAGCATCAATTAAAAGATTGAGAGAAGATGCTATAACTGATCATGAGGTTATAGATGCTCTGCATCAGTTGGTGGCTGAATTAAAAGAATCTTCTGAACATGAGAAGTCTGAAAGGGAGCAGCTCATGATAAAGGTCAACAAAGCAAACAACACTATCTCTAATCAAGCTGTTCTACTAAAAAGGAAAGATCAAGAATTTGATGAGCTAAAGATGAGACTGTGTGTGCTTGAATCAAGTACTCCAACAACAAAAACAACAAGAGAATCTGCTAAAGCCTCAAAGTCAATCTTACTATATAGCAGGAAAAGAAAGTATTAGGGATAATTCAAGAAAGAAGTGATAGATCATGAGGATTCTCCCAAAAGAACAAAAACTATGTCTCCTGAACACACTCCTTCAGTAGATTTATCTACTGTGAAGGCTAAGTCACATGCTGAAGAAGAGAGTGATGATGAGTGGGATGAACTAACCAAGATGGAATCTCCTAAAGAACAAAAAGAATCAAAAGGTGAAGATCTGTTGACTACAAAAGATATCTTGGAAGAGAGGCCAGAATCTGTTATGTTCATGACTCTGATCAACCATGGCTTTTCGTATGACTTGGTAGAAAGAATGAGTATGAATGAGATGAAGGATGTACTTAAAGAGTTTGAGCTTGCAAGATTCATAATCCCCAACTGCAATTATGAAACCTTCACAGCCTTTCACTCCATTCAGAAAACAAAGAAGGAGCTGGGTCACTGTGATACAGCTAAACTCAGCAAATACAATATGACTTGTTGGTTACAAGGTCACAACTACAAGATGCATGAGTTGAAAGGAAGGTCAGTGGGAGAACTAAGAAGAATGATGGAACATGTTATGAAAGTGGAGTTAGAAACTGGAGCGAAATTCAGGACTGAAGCTCCAAATCCTGCTTATGAACATCAAGTCAAACTTCCTGCTGAACCTGTGACTGTTGAGAGCAAAAATCAGCATAAAGGAAAAGAGCAGCTCATCAGAGAACCAAGAGAAGTAATTCCTGGCAAGGTATGGCCACTGGGCACTACGGTGAGAGAGATTACTGAGCAAAAGTCAACTCTGATTGAACTGTTTGATCATCTCACAACTCCCAGCTCTGTTGAAGAAAACAAGATCATGGCCCGGAAATATGATCCAGACTAGGATTGTGTTGTTATTAAAAGAACATTAGGAAGGATTGAATACTACCATGCAGTAGAAACAATACTGTGTCTCCCTGAATGTGACATCAAGGATCTTCAAAGCTTAATCATTACCAACTATCCTATTAACCCAAGAGGAAGAGATTTCTCAGTGGCTGTGGGTAAGTTGAAGAACAAATTCAAGGATGATGTATTGAAAGAAGCAAGAAGAGATGATGTTGAGCATAATAGAAGGAAAAAGAATCAAAGAAGATCCAACTCCAACTCCTCCTCATTGGTTGATGATGAATTCCTAAGGAGAGTTGGATACACAAACAGAAAGACAGCTTCTATGAGGAACATTGAAGGAAACCAATATACATTTCCCATAACAGGATGGGGATATGTAGAGAAAACAAAGGAGATGGTTCTATTAAGGAATGAAGACAAAAAGAAAGCTAAAAGTATCAGAATTTTTTATCCTGTGGAACTCAAGCTTCTCCACCCAAGCTACACATCATATTTGCATGATAAATTCTTTCCTAAGCTAAATGATGAGCAAGCACAAAATGATCTATGCTTATATGTGCATCTCATTCAAGTGATTGACAAATTACATGCAAAGGCCTATAAGAGAATGAAGTATGAAGCAGGCCAACTGATTGGAGCTCAAATCAAAGAAGTGTCCGAACTTAGAATCTCAAAACAAGATGAACTAGAGATAGTTCATAATAACAATGTTTTGGAAACCCTTACTACTGAAGAAGATGTTTTGGGATTGAGTTTTGAAACATTAAAGATGATCTGCAAGATGGAGATTAAATACAAGTATGATGATCAGAAGGCTGCAGTCTCATACTTCTACAACAAGATGATTTCAAGAGTTAAAGAACTTTCAAGCCTGAAGAGCTGATCTCAAGTTGCTAAGCCTAAGGGGGAGTATTGTTAGATCTAGGAATAATAGGTCTAGATCTTTTATATAGGCTTAGCACTTTAATCAATCTCTTGTAATAAGTTCTTTTGAAATAATCATTTTTGTAAGCATTATATATATATAGGTTAACCCATAACTGTGTTGATTTATATATGTGATTGCAGGATCAACATCATACTTAGTCAAATTTCATGAAAATTTGACTAAGTGTAAGAAACATCTACGGATGAACATTTGTGTTCTTCCGTAGATAATCTTCTTACACAAAGTGCATCCGAGGATCTTCTGCGAAAGAACACTTCAGTGTGGATGAAGTCAAAGGATTGTTGAAAGACCAAAGATCGTCGGATGAACAACTTGCATTCCAATGAAGTCCAAGTGAAGACTCCTACGGAAGGCAAAGCTCCTACGGAAGGCAAAACTTCTACGGAAGACCAACACTTGCATGTACTTCACCAAGTACATCAAGTCAACAAGTCAATCACTGAGTGATGTCATAAAGTCAACTTCTACGGATGACTTTAACTCAGTCAGAGAATGTCACATCATAAGATTCTCTAAGTAACTTTCTTACCACGATAAGAAAGTTACTGATTCCAAGAGATTTACTGTAACCCTAGCAGTAAATCCTTGAGCCTATAAATACAACGTATAGGCTCACACTTTCATACGGCTAAATACCTAACAATATACATCAATCAATACGATCAATCAATCACGAAAACCCTAGCAGCCGCCACATCAAATACACCAAAATCATCAACAGAATCATAGCAAACATCATTATTAGCAATTACTGTTTGATCTTTTGTAACCATTAATCAGTGTTTTTAATGAAATACATTTGAATCAAATCGTGTCCATTCACTTATTGCAATTTATTGTTCTATTCTTCATTAGTATGTTCTATTGCGTTTGTTATTACATATTCAATCAATCAAACAACAAATAGTGATAATTCCGTGATAGTTATTCGAACTCAATCTAATACTGATAATTCCTGATTGCGATCCTTGGATTGATAGGTGGTATCTGGAGTTGATGGATTCATATTGATTTTGATCAGATTTCATGGTTAGATTGCTAAAATTGATAGAGATTTGAAGAAAACTTGGAGAAAAAGTTATTGGTGTTCTTCACTAGATCTATGAATTTGATGGTGGATCTGACGAAATCAACATGAATTTGATGTTATTTAATCATTTCTATGATAGATTCATCAATTGGAAGGCAAATCAATCAAGTTTGGAGGCAATTTGATTAGAATTTGGGTTTCTAGTAGCATATGAACATTTACACACACTAGTGTGTTTGTTCTTGGTGTTTTCAACAAATTCTCAGATCTGGAGCATGGAATTGGATCAACCAGTGTTTTGGATTCTGATATAAGTTGTTACTACACCAATTCAACAATCAATTCAACAATACAAGGTGAATTCGAAGCTAATCATTGTATTAGTTTTTGGGTTTTTGGTGTTCATGAGGTGATTATTATGATTCTGATTCTGATCTGATTCGGAATCAAAATTTGTGTTAAATTGATATACAAACAAGTTACAAATCAATTTAATACAAATTTTCATCAATATACAAAAATTGGGTTGGGGTCTACATGGATCTAAGGGTGTTTCTATGGCCTATTTGTTGAAAATTCGAATCAGTCACCGAAACAGCCTCTGCATCAGCTTACGTGCAGCCTCTTTACCAACATAATCCGCATTAACAATCATCCCAACATAACACACCTTGTGCAGATTGCTAATGTCATCAAACTATCACCTAAATCAGCCTTTGAACAACACCAAAACAACAGCAGCAACAAGGCTGAGTTTCAGCAGCATTTCAGCTGCGAATCAACAACTAACTTGTTCTTCTGTAGATGATCTACGGACAGAACACTAACTTCTAGTTTCGTAGATGAAATACGGACAGAAGAACATTTTCTTGTTCTTCCGTAGATGAGATACGGACAGAAACTTAACTTTGTTCTTCCGTAGATGATGTAAGGACAAAGAAATGTTTTGTTCTTCCGTAGAAGATCTGCGGATAGAGAACATGTGAGACTGTTTACCTTAGTTAAATTTCATGGAGCTCACTTCTGCGGATGTTTAATATCTACGGATGTACACCAGTTTGTCAATTCCACATCTACGGATCAAAACAAAACAAAACACAATTAGTTGTTCCAAAGTTTTGAAGACCTAGCTTCCGCATCAACAACAAAAACTCTCAACTTTGAACAACTATTCAACAAAAACAAGATCAAGTTTCATTTTCGCATCGGAAATCTACAATTTAGGGGAAGTATTGTTGGGTATTCTACCTTTGAAGAAATTGAAGATTTCCAATAATTATTGAAGATGAAGAATTGAAGAACAAAAGCAACAAATGTATTAATCTAGGGTTTATTTTGTAAATATTGTAAATACTAGACTAGTATAAATAGCAACATAAATCATTATTGTAATGTATGGATGGTTCACCACCAAGGGTGTGAATCATATTCCATCACAAACATCATATCATCATCCTTCATGGATGATGAATTCATCATCAAATCAATAAACAACAAACATTAAACACTTTTGTGTTCATCATTATTAATTTTTAGCATCATTTCATCAAATTTTATTCATATCAATTTGAATCCAAAGATCCAAACTCATCGATCCCGTTCGAATCGTGAACACACAATAAGTACCAATGAATTTCATAGCTCATCCGATTAAATATTAAAGTACCAATGAAAAATTAAAACTAAGAGTGCTTGCAGGATTTTTCATAAATATCCAAGATTTCACGAATCTCAATACCTACAGTGACACTATGTATTAAGGGTGAATATCTTTTTATCTGCTTGCATAAACCCTATGAGTATATGTTGACCACTTACCAGTTTAGTTGATTGCAATTGATTTTTAAGCTTTCTTTTACTGCAAACTAAGCAAATGTGACCAAGTAAATTTGCGAAACAGGCTCGAGGCAAATTGATGTTAGCCATTTTATGGAGTCGGGTTCTTTTTTTCAATCAAGCAAAGTAGATTCACAACAAAAAGATCAGAATTGAGTTATGCTGATTGTTGTGAACCGGGACAAGAGATCAGAGCAAGTTAACTCATTACTTTTTCTATAAAAAAAGGATCATATTTAGCAATAATAACTAGTCAAAAATCAACTAAACCGTAATTTTGACAAAGAAAGATAGTAGATTTAAGATTGTGTACCACTATTGTAACATGGTGCTTTAACCAACACAAGTTATTTAAAGAAAACAAGCAGGTATTGTTCACCAGTCAACCAAAGAAGACCCAAACCTGTTTTGACCCGTTACCAATTGGCTCATCTTCATAAGAGGCTACCACTGACGGTTTTGAATAAAAAATGGAAACAATTTTTGGCCCTTGAGAAACTATACATGTCTAACTACTGGAACAAAAATGACATCATGAAACAAGATATAATGGAAATAAGGCACAAGTTGTGTAGCATGACATTACAGTCGACCACGGATTCCTCTATCTCTTGCTAGCTTCAATCCGACTCTGGCAACTTAGAGAAGAATGACGGCTCGCTATGAGTTCAGGTCGGTGTCGTGCTTGTTATTGGTATTGGTACGCTGAGGTATATTGTATAAAATGAGACCCAGCACAAGGATCATACTCCCAAACAGGAAGAAGGGGCTTAAAGTAACTCCTTCAGGGAGGTATGGCAATGGAAGGGAAAGTATGTAGATAGTAGTTGGCACTGAAAAAGAAACATACAATCCGTCAGTACAAGATTACAGTTCAAATCGACAATAATCTCATGACTCGCACATAATATTAATTGCAGAAAAAGAAATAAATGAGGGTGATGCTTAAATGGTTCGATGACTCGCTACACACAACCAACAAAATATTTTATGTAAAGATAAAGATTATTATAGTAATAATATTATATTAGAAATCATATAAGTTAATTAGTTATTCATAATGTTTCTTAAAAAAATGACAAAAAAGTGTATGAGTCACCCATCTAAGCTGTAGTGAAAGATGACCAGTTCCATCCGAGCCCTTTTTAACCCATTAACCAACCAAGCCACCTCTAGTTCAAATGTCATACTAGTTTATTTTATTGATATATTGTGGATTTGTTTAAGTATTAGTAGAGATATCTGAAGTAAATAAGCCCTCAGAAAGAAGAATATCATCCTTAAAGCTATAACTCATGTTACAGTTTATCACAAATGATTCTCCAAGTCCAGTTAAATGTCTGCATCTGTGTAAGCATACATGGACTTCTTTTTTTTCTTTTTGTGTGTGTGTGTGTATGAGAGAGAGAGAGAGAGAGAGAGAGAGAGAGAACCTGATAACACAACTGCTAGTGAAGAAACCACAGCAGAGGAAATTTTGACTAGATTGAGAACTGATATGTTGAAGGCAATATTGTTGACTATGTAAAGCAACGGTAAGAGTGGGGAGCCATCACAACCTGAAGTAACAAGGCAGTGATAAGAACATCTGCACGAAAACCATTAAGAAGCACAAGCGACAATCGATCCATTCCTTCTAAAGGGTTGGTTGCTTCTAAAAGGTCTATTCTTTATGAAAACCAATCAGTGTATCAGGTTGGTTGACTTCTAAAAGGTCCATTCTTTATGAAGTAAATAAGGAAACATTACAAACATGTAAGTCCATCAAAATCGAGTTAAAGCCAACGAATCCAGGTCATTGGTGAATGAGAAAAAAGAGCGAATATAGCTAGGTTATAAGATTATGAGCATTCAATTGAGAGTTGAGGCTGTATCTTGCCCCTAAATATCATTATTTTACATTTGGTAACTATTACAGGGGCAATTTCAACTCATTTACGTGTGAATGAAGCGATTTGGGTTGTGTTTTTATCAGTCAACTCAGTAAAATCAAAGAAATTATCTGAAGGGTAATGAGCCACATGAGCCGAACATTAGCACTTAATAGGTCCAAAATTTAAGAATATTACCAGATGAACTCGGACCGACATTGAGAAAGCAACCAGCACCACTCTTTATGTATGAAGGAAGCTCATGAAAGGGAATGCCTTTCAAATTTGATAAGAATGGAAGAAACAGAAGCACAAAAAGAGCCTACATGTCGAAACATAAGAAATACAAAATTATAAATTCTCACTACACTTTTGTGTAATCAAACTCTTTATATTGGCTTCTATTTGCATATAAACCAATCTCTTGCAAAATTGCAAGACGAACACTACACTTGATTGCCAAGAATGAGTGGTACTGGACAAAGTTCTCACGACTCTGTTCTATTTTACAATATGTATGTCCAGACCGCTAATTCGTGCTAAATATAGCGTGTTTTTGACATATTCCTCAAGAAACATGATCAACTTGTATCAAAAAGCCAAGTATGATGGTTCATAAAGCCAATAACAGTACTACAGCCGGATAAGTTGATCTGCAAGAAATGATGAATGATATGATGCGAAATGTAGAGGTGGCAATTTTGACACATTATTGCCTTATAAGCCGTCGATTTAGGTTAACTTTTATCTCAAATGAGTCACTTGTCAACTAAACTGTGATTGATACATACAACCCCTAAACTGCTTCAATTTAATATTAACATTATTACTGTAATGATACACTTTTGTACTAATACTTAGTGCATTAATTTTTAAATGGATGAAAGAGGATTGCAGATCAACCAGGCCCACCCTAAAAACAACCTGTTTTGACTTGAACCTGATTTAACCCTTTACCAAACCACCCATCTTGCCACCTTCACTGAAGCCCTAGATGATATCTAAGAAGTACCTGGAACCCGGAACCAAATGAATTCACAACAAATATATCAAGCATCTTCCCCTGCACAAAACAGATTACAACAAAAGTTCAAGGTGAACTACATAATAGTTCTCGAAGGCTGTATCAAAATACATGAGAAAAAAAAATCATACCTTAAGATGGGTAACAGCATCAACAAAAACGAATTCCTGTTCACTCAAACAATAAGCTAAAGCCAATTATTTTTTTTAAATTTTGCCTGAAATTTTAATATTATTCTTTATATTACCTTGATAATAGTTGCACCGGCCTGAAATGCAATTGACACTACCATCATAATTGGCCACAGTAACCCAACTCCTGATAGCATTTGACCACTTTCTGAACCACTGCCATCATAATTGGCCACAGTAACCCAACTCAGATTTTAGCCTTGAAGCCATAGGCACAAACATGTAATAACCCAATTTTTAGAGCAAAACAGGTGGGTTGTGTAACTGGTCAAAATGGGTTTGTATATAAACTGATATTTTTAAGTGTGGTCAAAACGGGTTAGGTTATAAATTTGTATGTTTTAAACAATAAGTGATTCAATAATGAGGTAAATTTAATTACGAAAATCACACCATTACAATATTTATCAAGTTTTCAAATAAAATGATTTAGGCGATTCTATGCATAAAAAAATAAATATTAACTTTCATCTTCCCCAAACAAAGATTAGGGATTCTTTAGGGAGCTTATAGATGGTCTTAGCTGGGGCTTCGTACCTTACTTTGTACGCCTTTTAGCTTGCCTTTTAGTTGTAGGTGTTGGTGTTGGCCACTTTCTAGGTTTGCCTTTAATTTTAGGTGTCTTTTAGTTTAAGTGTGCCTTTAGTTTTAGGTGTGCTTTATAGTTAAGTGTGTCTTTAGTCTTAAGTGTGCTTTTAGTCTCAGCAACATAGCTACTTTAGTATTAGGGATTTTTAGGCCCTCTATTCTTATATCTTCTACTACTAATAAACTCTAATATGATACTTGCTTTTTCTTTTTTATATGTTTGTTTGTATTTTCTTTCTCTAAAAAATAAGAGAAAAGAAGATGTTTTTCTTGAGCCAGGGGGTCTCTCTAAGAGCAGCCTTTTTATCTCATGAGATAGAGGTAAGATTTACCCTCATTTCACCCTCCCTAGACCCCACAATGGAGTGAGATTTTACTGGGTATGTTGGTTTGTTTGTTTTTGCTTAACAAAAAAAAACATAGGTGACTTTAAACGTGGTGTAAATTTCGCCTTGTATCCTGTTTAACAACTTCCATTAAATATTTTACCCAATTGACCCACTAGAGATAAAACGTGATCCAAATGGAACCATTCATAAGTAAAAGGGTTGAAACTGCCGCCCCACAAAGTTATAAATTTTCGAAGTTACAAGATGGAATGACATGCATAAACTTTAGTAGAAGTCAGATGCTAAACTTTAGTAAAAATCAGATGCTAAACTTTAGTAGAAGTCAGATGCTAAACTTTAGTAGAAGTCAGATGCACACCATGCTCCAAATCAATATGAGCATAGCATATTACACTCTAAATATGCTATCTAGAGAACTTTATGCTGTCATTCCAAAGCTTCTAACTTCCAAAAAATAATAACCAATGGAAAATTGTTGGTTATAGAAATAATAAACACTGGAAAATTGTTATAGAAATAAGAATTATGATACCTTGCAATAGCCGTAACCACTCCAGCAGCCACAAGTAGACATCCTGCAATTTTATTCCATGAGTATCTTCTTCCAAGAATTAGAGCCGAAAATCCCAGCTGCCATAACAAAAACGTCTGCAACAAAGGATACATGTTGAAATCACGTAAGATTATATCGGTAGGAACAATAGACACATATGCTAACTGTTTTTAAAAGAGCACATATGCTAACTTGTGATTGATACGATAAATGAAACATAGCTTGAGAAGTATTTGAAAACTACCTTTTGCTGGACTTCACTATATACCGTCATAAACAACTAGATATTCATAAACAAGAGATACGTTTTAATTATTAAAAAAAAAACAAATGAAATGCAATGATACCACTTAATAGAAGTGGTAAAACGGGTTGGCCGGTAGGATAATGGTAAAAAAAATGGGTAATTTGCATGTCAGGACAGGTCAAGTTGACCCAAAAACACTTTTTGCCAAACATTTTAAAAACCTTCTTCTTCTAGCAGGTAAGATGCTACCAATTCCTTTAATACACATCCCATTCAATTGTTGTTTGATGTAATAATAGAGGTGTCTGGCTCAAACTCTGAGAAAGATGACATGCGGCTAGTCCCAACTCTTAGTCTTTATTAAGTAACTGGGTGTCAAATATGATTACGAAAAATATAATATCTCAACAAGAATATAATTTGAAGAAAATGATTTAGGAGGTTTTATGCATCATAAAAACTATGGGTGAGCCATATATCCTATTCAACCCATTTACCTTCTTAGCTATTCGTTTTTTTATTTGACACTTTTGTCCACTAGAAATAAAACATGACTTGAATCAAGTCATCAACCCATTTTCAAGTTGCTACTGTATCAATATTTCTTTTGTCAACATAAATTGTAATCTAATGGGTTAAAAAGATTTCTACAGAAACTGACAGTACCTGATTTAATATTGGTATGGCTGGTCCAGGGAGCATTGCTGTAAAAGACGAAACTTTTCAGTTACACAAAAAGTATTTAGGTATCCTGATAGGCTTCCCATGTTTACCCCTATTGCTAATTAAACAATGTAGCTATAATTCGCTTTGTCAGGTAGTGTTCAGCAACTTTACTGTTAGTTAAATAACAGAATGGTCCATCTTGATTGGGATCACATCAACGCACAAGAAGAAGGCATATCGCTTAACATAAGACATTAACATTTTATTTGAAAGTGCTTACATGACGAAGAACAAAGAAATTAATCCGATAATAGACTGTAATAGTTGAGCACAAGGTTTGGATCTGTATTTTCTATCGAAGTATCAGATAATCTATTACTTGAGCGAGTGAGAGATTACTATTATTTAAGGAACTAACAGATAAAATGACAAAATCTTAATACCATTTTGTGATAAAAAGGAGATGTCTGAAGGAAGGAATGGAAGTACCAGTCTCATAATAAGTTATAATTTGAAACGCTATCAGTTTTCTTGCAGCCGGAATGAAGCAGATTATTTGAAATTCAAAATTTGACCCCATGAAAACTCATAGAAGAAAAATACCTGCAGAGGACATCCCAGCAACAACTCCTAGAGCTTCTAGCATACCAATAACTGCAAATCGCCACTTTGGAAGGCTCATCATATCATTAGTTACAATGCCAGCACGATGTCTTATATACAATATGGAAAAATAAATCGCCACATACCTGTTTGAAACAAAAGATATCAGTTGCAAGGAATTGATTGGACTAGAATTGTAGACAAATAATTAAACTTGTTTCTCTACTAAAGGAGACAATCTATGATGACATCCATCACTAATTAAATGTCAACTGACATTTGCAGATCATGGAAGTGCCAAGCATAGAATGTTGTAACTTGCTGAATATTAACAATGGTAGCACTTAATAAAAGTGGCCACTTTTAGTTGTTAACCGGCATGGAAATATCATTGGTGAATCTTGATATACAAATATAGCGATTATTAGGATCACACTCTTCCATATACAGTAACTAATAGCTAAAACTTAAATTATGCATCAACGGCTTCTATGCTATGTTCAAAAGTTTAAGTAATACAATGAGGGAATCAAGGTACCACTAACGTGAAGAAAATAAAACTTAGTGGTGAAATCTTGATGTTGTGTTAAAGCTGTAGCACACATGGCCACCACATACAACCATCTATATATAACTAATACACATCATCATGGTATCTTTGTTTGTAAAAGTGATGTTCTTGCTATGCGTCTCATGCATTTGAAAAAAAAAAAATACGTTAAGATAGTTTTTCAAATCATGTGTGATGTTACATGCTGAGAGTTACTTGCTAGGTGTCTCATGCATTTGAAAAAATAAAAAATACATTACGATGGTTATCAAATCATATGGGTGATGTTACATGCTGAGAGTTACTGTATTTAATAATAGCATGCATATGCATTTAGAAAGTGCATTGATTTGGAAACCAACAATATCACCCTAAATCTTCCAAGGAAAATCAAAAAGCTTATGCAATATTATAGCAATGTGCTTAATGGTATGATTTGGACATTATAGCCTACATAAGTATTGTAAAACTAGCAGCAGCAGTATCATGATATCCTTGGCTTAAAAAAAGGATTACTTTTGCAGTGATGTAGCTAAGAAAGGGCTACACGATGTGACCTTGGTTTGACTGCACCTTCCGAGTAAGTTTTGCTAATAGAGGTGCTTATAATGTTTAGTATAAAAATAAAAATTTTAAAAATATTAGCAGCACAAAACTAGAATTAAAGTATATTTCTAAACTTCTTCCCACCTCTCAAGAATCCCAAGCTCCCCTTTTGTAGCTTTGTACCCCAAGACTGTATCAATATTTTTCAAAGGTCATGAAATCTCAACAACTCAATGAAAATACTTTATTTTGACACAAGTAACCTGTGTTCAGGTCGTGGAGTCTGCGGATGAAGAAAGGTATCCGGCTCTAGAGAGGCAGCCGGCCATAGTAATTAACAGGATTAGCCCTGATTCCGTTTCCTTAATTTTAAGGGTTTCTTTCACAACAAGTTGTTTGCCCTAACCTAAATGTTATACATAAATGATAGGCCATTGTAATTCTCTTAGCACATTGAATAAAAGATAAACCTAGTTGCAGCCATGGATGTAGGTGGATGTGGTTCAGATTAGGCCGAACCATGTTAAATCTTGTGTTCTGCAGTATGATTGTTTGTGTGTGTGCCTTTGAATTCCTAACAACCTGTTTAGATGAGATATTACAATTTTACAATGCTCATTATGTTCACAGCCATACAAAACCTTAAAAAAATAAATACTTCTTTCTTTTCTTCATCTTTGCAAACACCCTAAAACAAACAAGGGCGGATACATTACCAGGAGCAACAATTCCCAAATCAAGAGCAAAAATGCCACATGAACTTCAACCTAATGTAATGAAAGTTGCACACTGGTCTGACTTTAGGAACTTGTGCTCTGGAAAGAGGTTAGACATAAAGAGCATCTAAGAATATAAAGATAAAGAAAAAGCAAAGAAATTACCCAAAAGTATTGACCTGAGCTAAGAAAAAGGGATACTCCTTCATCGGCACTAAAGCAAGTTTATACATCACACGATTCCCCACCGCTAACACCAACGTAACAGCAGACCAAAACAAAATTCTGCTATTAGAACTCAACGAAGCTCGTGATTGTGAACCATTGGATGAACATCGAACGACAGATTTAGGGTTCGACTGGTGTCGAATTCGAGCGATCTTCCTGTAATTGACACCGAATCCATTTGCATTGTGACTAATTGAACGTGACCTCATTGGAGAAGATGCATTTGCAGGTGATAATAGGGAGGGATTTCTAGGGTTTTGAATTGGAAAACGAGAGAGTTGGAGTTTTGATCCATTGGTGAGCTTGAATGAGAGATTAGGGTTGTGAGGAATTGAATATGCGAAAGACATTTGATTTTTGAGCAATCGAAGAAGAAGATTCACCAGAGACTTTTGTATGTACGTTTAGAAATTCATGCTTGAGTTTCAACGTGTAATGATTATAGGGATTCACGGACACGTGGCAGCAAAAACGTGCAGATTTCTTGATAGGACAGATTCAGTTTAGTTCAGGCCACAGATTAAGATGCTAGCAGTAGTTGCCGTTCGGGTTGTTCAAAATTATAAGAATTCTAGAATCCAATCCTAGTATTCAAAAAATCGGATTCAAATTCGGATATCGATTTTAAAAATATCTGAATGTTTGGATATTCAAATATTCAAAAACCTGAAAACAAAAATTATTTTTCTTAATTTTAGACGGTTTTTTTTAATTTTTTGTTGGGATTTACCAATATGTTCGGACTTTGTTAATAATGTTGGATTTTTATATTTTTTTTCTAATAGTATATGTTCATTTGTTGAAAAAGAATATACAAAAACAAAACATAAAATTTGGATATGGATATGGATAGTGATTTCTTCTATACAAAAATTTCGTATACTAACTTTGAACACCCATATTTGTAGGTTAAAAAAAAGCAGTTATTATTATTGTTAAAAAGAAGAGAGATATAGTAGAGGAGGAAACTGATTTCATTTTATTGATTTCACATATGGAATACATACGTCATAGACTTATAGAGAAAGTTAAGACATGTGAAACCCTAATCCATATGTATTAGGTTGGGCCTAATATGTTTCCATTTATAACACTCCACCTTAGATATTTGATATTATAAACTATTAATATTATCTATCTATTATAATAAATCAAGGTTTTTGAGGACACGTGTCACGATTCTGTGCATTCTCGGATTGGTTTTCCCGCCTAAACTCATATATAAATTTTAATTTAAATCATATTTGACACTTACTAAAATAATATTTTTCTTTCCTTATATAATTTTTAATTTCCTTTCCTGCATTTATTTATTTCATTTTAGATTAATAATTTTTTATTTCTCTATACAATTAAGCGACCTAAAATTTTTCAATATTAATTACAAAATCATTTGCTTGATATTGTTTAAATGATTTAAATACTGTTAAATAATTATCTTAGTTACTGTTAATTTTTTTAAGATATTAAATGATAATGGTTTGAAGTAAATAAACTAAATAATTATATATCTAAATATAATCTTTTTATGCTAATAATTTGTTAAGATTTACTAGATTATAAGATTTCAATCATAACATATTTTCAAATTTAATTTTATAATTCGTAATCTTCATTATTTGTCACTTATAACTTCTTATTATTTATTATTTCTTATTTTACCAATAGTTGATAATATCTAATATACAAAATTTATATAAAAATTAATGATTTCAAAAAGTTAAATTTATTCCATCCATGTAATACATGGGTTTTAACCTAGTATTACTATATAATTTATATTTGGTTCTTTAGGACTAATATTAACTAATCTATCTATTATAATAAATCAAGGTTTTTGAGGACACGTGTCACGATTCTATGCATTCTCGGATTTGTTTTCCCGCCTAAACTCATATATAAATTTTAATTTAAATGATATTGGACACTTACTAACATAATATTTTTCTTTCGTTATATAATTTCTAATTTCCTTTCCTGCATTTATTTATTTCATTTTAGATTAATAATTTTTTATTTCTCTATACAATTAAGTGACCTAAAATTTTTCAATATTAATTACAAAATCATTTGCTTGATATTGTTTGAATGATTTAAATACTGTTAAATAATTATCTTAGTTACTGTTAATTTTTTAAGATATTAAATGATAATGGTTTGAAGTAAATAAACTAAATAATTATATATCTAAATATAATCTTTTTATGCTAATAATTTGTTAAGATTTACTAAATTATAAAATTTCAATCATAACATATTTTCAAATTTAATTTTATAATTCGTAATCTTCATTATTTGTCACTTATAACTTCTTATTATTTATTATTTCTTATTTTACCAATAGTTGATAATCTATATATTATAATAAATCAAGGTTTTTGAGGACACGTGTCACGATTCTGTGCATTCTCGGATTGGTTTTCCAGCCTAAACTCATATATAAATTTTAATTTAAATCATATTGGACACTTACTAAAATAATATTTTTCTTTCCTTATATAATTTTTAATTTCCTTTCCTTTATTTATTTATTTCATTTTAGATTAATAATTTTTTATTTCTCTATACAATTAAGCGACCTAAAATTTTTCAATATTAATTATAAAATCATTTGCTTGATATTGTTTGAATGATTTAAATACTGTTAAGTAATTATCTTAGTTACTGTTAATTTTTTAAGATATTAAATGATAATGGTTTGAAGTAAATAAACTAAATAATTATATATCTAAATATAATCTTTTTATGCTAATAATTTGTTAATATTTACTAAATTATAAGATTTCAATCATAACATATTTTCAAATTTAATTTTATAATTCGTAATCTTCATTATTTGTCACTTATAACTTCTTATTATTTATTATTTCTTATTTACCAATAGTTGATAATATCTAATATACAAAATTTATATAAAAATTAGTGATTTCAAAAGGTTAAATTTATTCTAGTCATGTAATACATGGGTTTTAACCTAGTATTACTATATAATGTATATTTGGTTTTTCAGGAATAATATTAACTAATCTATCTATTATAATAAATCAAGGCTTTTGAGGACACGTGTCACGATTCTATGCATTCTCGGATTGGTTTTCCCGCCTAAACTCATATATAAATTTTAATTTAAATCATATTTGACACTTACTAAAATAATATTTTTCTTTCCTTATATAATTTTTAATTTTCTTTCCTGCATTTATTTATTTCATTTTAGATTAATAATTTTTTATTTCTCTATAAAATTAAGCGACCTAAAATTTTTCAATATTAATTACAAAATCATTTGCTTGATATTGTTTGAATGATTTAAATACTATTAAATAATTATCTTAGTTACTGTTAATTTTTTTAAGATATTAAATGATTATGGTTTGAAGTAAATAAACTAAATAATTATATATCTAAATATAATCTTTTTATGCTAATAATTTGTTAAGATATACTAAATTATAAGATTTAAATCATAACATATTTTCAAATTTAATTTTATAATTCGTAATCTTTGTTATTTGTCACTTATAACTTCTTATTATTTATTATTTCTTATTTTACCAATAGTTGATAATCTATCTATTATAATAAATCAAGATTTTTGAGGACACGTGTCACGATTCTTTGCATTCTCGGATTGGTTTTCCAGCCTAAACTCATATATAAATTTTAATTTAAATCATATTGGACACTTACTAAAATAATATTTTTCTTTCCTTATATAATTTTTAATTTCCTTTCCTGCATTTATTTATTTCATTTCAGATTAATAATTTTTTATTTCTCTATACAATTAAGCGACCTAAAATTTTTCAATATTAATTACAAAATCTTTTGCTTGATATTGTTTGAATGATTTAAATACTGTTAAGTAATTATCTTAGTTTTGTTAATTTTTTAAGATATTAAATGATAATGGTTTGAAGTAAATAAACTAAATAATTATATATCTAAATATAATCTTTTTATGCTAATAATTTGTTAAGATTTACTAAATTATAAGATTTCAATCATAACATATTTTCAAATATAATTTTATAATTCGTAATATTCATTATTTGTCACTTATAACTTCTTATTATTTATTATTTCTTATTTTACCAATAGTTGATAATATCTAATATACAAAATTTATATAAAAATTAATGATTTCAAAAGGTTATATTTATTCCATTTATGTAAAACATGAGTTGTAACCTAGTATTACTATATAATGTATATTTGGTTCTTCAGGACTAATATTAACTAATCTATCTATTATAATAAATCAAGGTTTTTGAGGACACGTGTCACGATTCTATGCATTCTCGGATTGGTTTTCCCGCCTAAACTCATATATAAATTTTAATTTAAATCATATTGGACACTTACTAAAATAATATTTTTCTTTCCTTATATAATTTTTAATTTCCTTTCCTGCGTTTATTTATTTCTTTTTAGATTAATAATTTTTTATTTCTCTATACAATTAAGCGACCTAAAATTTTTCAATATTAATTACAAAATCATTTGCTTGATATTGTTTGAATGATTTAAATACTGTTAAATAATTATATTAGTTACTGTTAATTTTTTTAAAATATTAAATGATAATGGTTTGAAGTAAATAAATTAAATAATTATATATCTAAATATAATCTTTTTATGCTAATAATTTGTTAAGATTTACTAAATTATATAATCTTTTTATGCTAATAATTTGTTAAGATTTACTAAATTATAAGATTTCAATCATAACATATTTTCAAATTTAATTTTATAATTCGTAATCTTCATTATTTGTCACTTATAATTTCTTATTATTTATTGTTTCTTATTTTACCAATAGTTGATAATATCTAATACACAAAATTTATATAAAAATTAATGATTTCAAATGGTTAAATTTATTCCATCCATGTGATACATGGGTTTTAACCTAGTATTACTATATAATGTATATTTGGTTCTTCAGGACCAATATTAACTAATCTATCTATTATAATAAATCAAGGTTTTTTAGGACACGTGTCACGATTCTATGCATTCTCGGATTGGTTTTCCCGCCTAAACTTATATATAAATTTTAATTTAAATGATATTGGACACTTACTAAAATAATATTTTTCTTTCGTTATATAATTTCTAATTTCCTTTCTTGCATTTATTTATTTCATTTTAGATTAATAATTTTTTATTTCTCTATACAATTAAGCGACCTAAAATTTTTCAATATTAATTACAAAATCATTTGCTTGATATTGTTTGAATGATTTAAATACTATTAAATAATTATCTTAGTTACTGTTAATTTTTTTAAGATATTAAATGATAATGGTTTGAAGTAAATAAACTAAATAATTATATATCTAAATATAATATTTTTATGCTAATAATTTGTTAAGATTTACTAAATTATAAGATTTCAATCATAACATATTTTTAAATTTAATTTTATAATTCGTAATATTCTTTATTTGTCACTTATAACTTCTAATCATTTATTATTTCTTATTTTACCAATAGTTGATAATATCTAATATACAAAATTTATATAAAAATTAACGACTTCAAAAGGTTAAATTTATTCCATCCATGTAATACATGGGTTTTAACCTAGTATTACTATATAATATATATTTGGTTCTTCAGGACTAATATTAACTAATATACAAGATTCATTAAAACATTACTAAGAAAACTCAATCTATATTTCTATGACAATGCTTTCCTTGATCTTTAATCCAATCTTTTTAATTTTGTGTGAGGCATGTTACATAGTTCTCATATAATGTAGTTGGCTTCTTTAGTCATCATTAGAACTTGTTATATTTCCATAATCAAGCTTTATGCCAGTCTAATAGATATATTGCATTAACATAACCAACCTAGTTGTGACTTTTGTGTTTTCTTATTGAACACTTCATATCTTGAGTCCTGCAAAAATCAAATTATTATGGCCTCGTTAAAATTTTTATCAGGAAAACCCCATGGGACAAAACGATAACTTAGGAAAAGAATATAGCGCTCATCATATATAATTAACAACATATTTTAGGATAATGTTAAATCAATACTTTTGAACCTATAAACTAAAATGGTTCTATTGATTAGTTGTGTTGCATCATTAAAAATCTTACTAAGAACAAAATTGTAAGGGATAAAAAAACTCAAATCATTGTAGAATAAGTTGCATAAGATGTTGAGTTATGACAAGCATTCTTCGAAGCACCAGATTAGTGTTGTGACGTTAACGTTCTTCTCCTATCTCCTCTTTTTGTTGAATGTATTGTCAGCTGAAGCCCCAATTATAAGTTATGTTGTGAATTGTGAAAATTACAATATTGAATATTATCTCACTAATGATACATATCCTTCATTAGTTCCCTTTTTCGGATCAATATTTTCTCCACAACTTCAAAAACAAAAGTTGTTCGCTTAACAATAATATGGCATTCTAATTACTCCTTTATTATATAGTATAGATGCTTAGATTTTGCAAAAAGAATTGAATTCTTACCAATTCTAGTACGAATATGATAGAAACTAGACACTAGTTCTCGTATGTTTCTCTTATCTGATTAAGTATTTTGAATCACCGCCAAATAATCTTAGTCTGTAAATCGATTACATATGATTCAGAGGATTATCAGTTAAACCTCAACTCAGAAAATACAACAAGGACTAAGATTATATGTGAACATAATGATAGAGATATGACAATCAAAGTCTCTAAATTGAAGAAGTTTTGAGAAAAGTATTTTAAAAGATGGCAGAAGAAGATACATTTCCTCTTAACGACCGTTAAAGTGGTGTATGTTTTAAGTACACTAATGCTTGAAATTGTGGAAGATGAAACCTTGGAACAAACCACAATGAGAAAAATGTGGGAGAATGACGTTACATCTATCATGGTCATATCTAGAATGGTAAGTCTAATTTCTTCTTTGACGTTAATCAAAATGTTGAATTCGCAAAAGAACTATGGGATACTATTAAATCCAAATACATGGTAGAGCATGCTTTGAATAAGAAATTCCTTGTAAGTAATTCTAACAATTACATAATGGTCGATTCTAGGCTTAGTCATGGAACAATATAATCAATTTTTTTATATCCATGGCAATTTGAACAACATAATACAAAGATGGATGAATTCAATTGGGTAGTCACCTTTGGATTAAAGAGTCTTGAAAGGCTCAAGAAAGTGGCAAACCCAAGGATAAAAACAAGGTTGGACCATCCTTTGTTAATATGATGGAGGATAGTAGCCCTTAAAATGGTAAATAATTCCAATAAAAGGAAATTCAAACAAACCAACAAGACTTTCAACAAGAAGCCGAAATTGGTTTGTTGAAAATGTGATGAACCTAGATACTACAAGAAGGATTCGGGTTGGAAGGGGTAAGCATGAGGTTTGTCCTATTCGGTCAAAGTATACAAGCATGAAACAAGGTTATCTAATAGTGCTAAATGGTAATTAAATTTAGAATTATGTGTCACTAGTATTTGAGACATTTAATATGTGGGATGATGACATTGTGTAGTGCGTTCATTCGGGTGCCACGAGTCACATATGCAAAGTTCTCAGATGGTTAATCTCTATGCAACCAGTCACTTATAGATCAATTCTAAAGATGGGTAATGTTTCTACCAAACCAATCCACATAATATTTTGAAGAGTAGGTTATTTATATAATGGCATATTTATGTTAAATATCAATGCTCTTTATCTTGATAATTCTACTTGCATTGCTGATACTAGCAATAATATTAATAACTTAACACTACGGCATACTAGGCTAGGGCATGTACATAATAAAATATGCTAGATATGTCAAATATAAGCCTAATTCCAACCTTTAATTAAAACCAAGAAAGATGTAAAACCAACATGTGGCTAACATAACCGGGCAACCATTTAAAGACATTAAAAGATAATTTATGTTATTAGAATTAATACGTAGTGATTTATGTGATCTTACTATTTATATGAAACAAAAAGTATATTGTTACTTTATTATTGATGCATCTAAAATTTGTTATGTGTAGTTATTAGATGCTATGAAGTCCTAGAAAAATTTATAAGAATATAAAACTAAGGCTGAATTGAAAAAAATGATTTAAATAAAAAACTTCACACAAATAGAGGAAGAGATTATAAAACATTACACCTTACGTACCATAAGAAATAGTATCTAGGAGGAAGAATAGGGCTCTAAAAGAAATGGTTAACTTCTTGTTGTCCTATTCAGGTTTTAGTGTAGGATTCTGAGGTGAGGCTATGTTAACATGTTATTTACCGAATAGGAATCCTAAAAAAATGAAAAAGGTTACCCTTTAAGAACTTTTGTTTAAAAGGCCACCAAACTTAATATATCTAAGAGTTTAGGTTTGTATAGTTGTGGTAAGGCTTACTAAACCTAATTAGAAGAACTTAGGTGAAATAGGTATAGAGTACACATTGATTGGATATATTAAGCATTCCATTGCCTATAAGTTCTACGTCATACAACCTAATGACTCGATGTCTATTAACATAGTGATCGGGTCTAGAGATGAAATCTTTGATAAGAGTAGGTACTCATCTACACCTAGACCAAAGAATATGGGTTCTAGCCTTGAATAACTCTCAACCAACTATTATTGTATAAGTTACACCTTTCACAACATCTGAACCAAAGAGAAGTAGTATATTAAGAGTAGCTAAGAACTATGGTTCCGGTTTTCAACTATACTTAGTTGAAGGATCTCGGAATGTATCAATTTTAGTATCGATATTGCTTTAATATCAAGGAAGACCCTAGAACATATAATGAAGTTATGGCATCTCAGGATATTGCTTTCTAGAAAAAAGCAACAAATGATGAGATGGACTACATTATGCAGAACAATACTTGGAAAATAATTGTTTTTCCACTAGACATAAACCTTTAAGTTGTAAGTGCATCTTCAAAAAGAAGATGAAAGTAGATGCTACCATAACAAGTTTAAAGCCAGATTAGTTATCCAAGTATTTAGACAAAATGAAGGTACTGACTACTTTATTACATATACTCTTATTACAGGAACGCAACTCTATTATAAACCAAGTGGATCTAAAGACTGCATTCTTAAAAGGTTAGTTGGATGAGGAGACATATATGAAACAACCTGAAGGGTTTGTTATGTTAGGAAATAAGCATAGGGTGTGCAAGTTGATGAAATTGTTGTATGGGCTAAAACAAGCTTCAAAACGATGGTGGCAAAAGTTTGATGACATTGTGTTATCAGTTTGGCTATAGGCTAAATCAAGCTGATGGTATGTTTATAGCAAATTTGATAACTCAGGTAAAAGAGTTATAACTTGAATATATGTAGATTAAGTTGATAAAACAAGAGAATTCTTGTCATCTAACTTCTATATGAAGGATTCAGTGGAGGCTAAAGTGATAATTAGAATTAGGATCAAACATGATAAAAAGGGTATAAATTTCTCATAGTTATATTATATTGAGAAAGCCATGAAGAAATTAATTGTGAGAATCATTCTCTTGTTAGCACTCTAACCTACCCAAATATGAAGCTTTTACCAAATAAAGGTGAAGTTGTATCTCAACTTGAATACTCGAGGTTTGTTGGCTGCTTGATTTATGTCATGATATGTACAAGGCAAGACATAGCGTATGCTACTAGAACGCTAAGAAGGTATACTATCAATCCTAATACACATCTTTGACATGCTATAAGAAGAGTATATAAGTATTTATGAAAAGACATAGATTATGGTTTAATCTACATTGAATTTTTTTTGGTATTAGAGGGTTATTCTGATGCAAGTTTGATAACAAACATGGATGATAATTATTCAACTAGTGAATGAGTTTTTGTACTTGGAGTAGAAGCAATCTAACGAGCATAAAAAAAAGAAAACTTACATTACAAACTCAACAATAAAATCAGAGTTTGAAGTTTTAGATGCAACTAGTAAAGAAGTTGATTGGCTAAAAAATTTGGTGTATAAGAATCTATTGTGGCCTAAAGTGATATCACCAATATTAACAAGGTGTGATATATTGTTACATTAACTAAGACAGAAAGTCTAGACATTTAAATGTTAGACATAGCATGATTAGGGAATCAATCATGCATGGTGTGATATTAGTAGAATATATTCGCATACAACATAATTTAGCCTATTAATTAACTAAGAGGTTGGGAAGAGATCTAGTGCACAAGTCCAATCAAGTGCCATCTAATCCAACTTTAGGTGTTGATTTAATACGAAAAACTTAACATCTAGAGATTGGAATTATCACACCCCGGCTAAAGCGGAAACACCGAGGCACGATGAAATTGAATCATAACACAAGGATAAAGAGTACTAAAGGAAATTACTTATTTAAAACCAAATAGTTTATTACGTCAAATTCTAAAAGTAAATAAACCAAACAAGTAAATAATTTTTTATTTTAATCAAAGTCTAACCAGGTCCAACTAAAGCTTATCCTTAAATTCTAGCGTGAGCAAAGCAACGAACTTAGTTTCCATTGCCTGAAAATATGCTAAAATATGTCAACTAAAGAGTTGGTGAGAACATAAGTTAGAAGTATACATATAATAGGCAACCATGTACAAACCAATAAACAAATTTCCAGTACAAGTAGTTAAACTATTATACATGAGTTCACAACCAACCCTATTGATCGAATGCCCTCCCGTCTAACCCCCTGTCACAAGAGGTCAGGCTAATAGTATGTTTTTCTAGTATGCAGTTTCTGAACATCCGGCTCCTCTCAAGTCAAAAAGAATACGTTGACTCAATAGACGCTCGGTATTGCTTGGCATGCATCAACCCGAGTACCGAACGGGCTTGTTAGGCCAATAGATCTATCTACGTACTCCCGTGGCTTCCCCGAAGTTAATGGTTATGTAGATTTTAGAAAAGTAGAGGGACTTTGGAGTAAAAAGTGTCATAGAATATAGCAACATGTATAATCAGTTTAGTTTTACTACTATAAGAAAGTTTGTCATTGAGTTTGCAAAGACTAGTTTTGACTTTAGAATTTGAATTCACAGTTTGATATGAAGAGCATGTTTCCACCCCAAAATATAAAAATAAAAGGGGCTATGAACTCACCTTGTAAAGTAGGTGGGTTGATCTTGCAACGTGTAGTAACTTGAAGTGAGTATTGCCCTAAGTAAGTTTATTTAGTTAGTTTATTGTACTTAGTGGATAGTTAAGGGTTGTTATTGTAAAAAGTTCAAGAATGGTTGTCGTATATTAGATATGTGTCATCCCAAAGTAGTAAATCCAACAAAAGGATTCCCAGGAAAGAGTTGGTGGATTTTCATTACTTAAGTACCCCGTCTTTCCTTAGCCAGAATCTTTTGTTTGCCATATAACTACATACCAGGTGAAATAATTCTAGATGTATACTAGATCAAGTCAAAGGTGTGTTTAGTATGTTTATAAAGTATATGAAACAAGTTTAAATATAAGTTTAGCAAGGATGGGAATAATCAATTAATATAGGATAGGGTTACAATTGAAAATATAAAGAATTTTACTAGAAACATGATTTAAGTTGATAGACAATCATAAGAATTATTAAAGTTTGGATTTTTATTATTTGAACCATGTTTATATTATTTATTTTATAATAAAAATCATTGCTTTACATCATATTTGTAAAAATATTAAAAAGTTACAAAATTTAGGGTTTTGACAGCTTTGGACAGATTCGCGCATTGAACTTGCACGGACAGTTTGAAGGGTCAAATCAATGAATTAGAAGAGGTTCTTTATATGGTTAGAAATATAAGACTTTGAATTAAACTTTGATAAAAATAATCATTGAAAAAGGATTTATTATGAGGGAGATATGACTGTGCAAAATTAACCCTACGAATCTGTCAAAATCCAAAAATTCAAGTTTGATATGTTTAAGCAAAGTTTTGATGATTTCTTGTTTATTTAATACTTTGATCCATCTTAGATCTATGATTACTACACAAACATGTTATGTAATCATAGATCCAAGCTAGTCATGGTTGAATCTTGATAAAACAAAATTGGAAATGTATGAACACGAAGAACATGAAGAACACAAAAAGCATTAAAACTTACTCGATAGGGAAAATTTCTTGGATCTTCAAGAGAGGTTCTATGAGTTGATATTTGATTCTATGATAGCTTTAGATTTAACGTTGGTGTAAAATAATAATAAGAATAAGACCTCCTATTTATAATTGAAATATTAGGGTTTTGGGTTTTAATTTGGATAGAATTTCTTAATATTTTATTAATAAAAATCATAATTTTTAAGTGATAAAGGTGGTTGAACGAAATTTTATAGATAATTATAAATTAGGATTAGTTTAATTTGTTAGTTATTAGATTTAGGATAATTACTAGTTAAATATTTAATAATATATGTGATATATATCCGTTAAATGATTAAATAATAAAATAATATATATATAATTTTGTAATCATCCATGCATATATATATATATATATATATATATATATATGTATATATATAAATATTATGTCTAGATAATTATAGGCCGTAATTTAATTAAATACTTATACTTTGCATAAAAGTTACATATGTAACCCTAAGTTACACATATGTAAAATTTTCACCGTTAAAGTTATATATTTTTCACTTATGTTGTAATTTTGCATTGTTATAGAATTTGGTTATTGTTAGGGCACTTCCAAGTTACTGTTTATAGCAAGATCTATTATTTACACACGTGTTATTATGATTTCACACTAGCATGAAATAGTATTACAGTAAATCATAATGTATGGAATATAAGATAGTTTCCACAAATAGGTTCTTGAATTCAATAACTGTTTACATATGAAAAAAACCATAGTCATTAAAAGAGTTAAGCAAGTAGGTTAAGAATGAAAAATCAAGGATGTTACAGGAATTTATGGGTAACATCATCCCAAGGTGTGTTTAGACTAGCAAATTAAGGAGGTTGAAGTTTTATACCTTTTTTTTAACAAATTACATATGTAGGTGTAAGTGTAATGGAGCTATGTAATGTAACAATTGACCCATTTGTATTGTTAACCCAAACCCAATTGAGTCATTTATATAATAATACAACTATTTTTAACTAATATTGTTGATTATTATGTTTAACACTTCAATTATGTCAATTATTCTATTTATAGTAATTTATAAAATAAATTTTTAAATATTTAAAAATTTGTATCATTAATTATGAGATTTCAATTATTTAATTAAAATCAATAATTAAATTACAAAGTTTACAAGATTTATGAAGTTTATAAACTAATAATTAGATAAATTATTTAAGTTAGGGTTTTAATAAATTTAGAGTTTAAATTGTTATTATTCTTTTATTTATTTACTTTATTTAAGTTTATGTTTTTCAAATTCCATTCATAACTCCAAGACTTGTAACTCACCATTAATACTATTCATAACCCCTTCCTAACCTCAACTATAAAAGCAAACCTTAGGCGTCACTTTTTACTTGCTCATTTTCTAAAAATTTCGCTCACAAACATTTCTTTCATCCTTTGGTTTTTGACCAATTTTTTATAAGTAATTTCAAGAATTATTTAATTCTATGGTTATCTTGTATTGCTTTTATATTAGGGATTTATTTTATGTTGTTTCGATTTCCTTTATTTTGTTTTAGTCTAAAGAAGCATCCTAACATCCAAACATACACTGTATTATTATATGATAAATGTAAGAAATATAAATGATGAACAAGTCCATCAATGGCTTGATTCACCTATTGTTTTCATGACTTCTCTTACTTTTATTCTTTCTTTTAATTTTTTTTTATTTTAATTATGATCATTTGATCATTAACTCTTAACATTCACTAACCCTCTAACAATCACTAATATGCCTAAATCAAGCCAGCAAAATGCTAACATAAACAAAAAACGTCGTTTGCACATGGACGGCTATGTCGCTGCATTCGTTTATTCCACAAAAATTGTTTCTTTAGTTGATGGTTATGCCGTAGACTTGGAACGCTATTCATAACTCAAATGGACTCTAATACATCAACATATTAAGACTCGTTCTAACCCGTCTCACGCTTTAACAATGTTAAAAGTGCACATAAGTGCCTTACTAGAATTTGGGCAGAATCTAGTTTGACTTCAACTAACCGTAACTTGGTCATAAAAAACTGAATTTGAGCTAAATCAGACTCCACAATTAAATTTGTCGAGTTACCTTTTTAACAATAGTTAAAACGTCTTCAAACTCAATCGGACAACTCCACAAGAGCCTTCACAAGATAAGTGTGCATTTCAGCACCTTGTGTCTTATGCTGTTGTTTTGACCTATTTTTGGGTATTTTCATAAATTTCTAAACAAAAGTTGATTGAGAGACGTTGAACTAGTTGAATGTGAATTTTCATAATGTTTTAAAACTATTTGATATTATTAAAACCTATTCAAACTCGTACCAAACATTCTGTTAGAATCTATTATTGGTGCAATAATCCTTTTTCAATCTAACTTTCGTCTTTTGGCATTCGCTAAACGTCCTAACTTCTTGTAATGACTTCTCACCCTAAGTTATCCTTTTTATCCTTTAGGATATCACCCTTGACTCTTAAACATCCAAGCTTTTTATGAACCCTATAATTATTATTATACAATGTGAGTATTCATAGCCTATATTCTTGTGTTTTATATATTGAAAAAATCATGTGATTCATAATCAGTCATTATTATTCATTGTTATTCTATTTCAAAATTCAATTCTATAAAGGCTATGTTATTACTTGCAAATATGTGTTCATATTTAGATAAACTAGTTGATAATACAATTATTAATTCATGCAACCATAGTAACTATGAAAGATCTATTGGTTTGAAAAACACACACCATACGAATAAATGAGTGTTGATTGGAACCGGATTCGCATATTTTATCAAAAGGCTTCGTTTGCGAATCGAGTCAATTCAGTCATTAGGTTTGATTGTGTTTGGTTTGTCTTTTATGTTACACTATTACATTATAAGTCTTGATATTACCATGTGAATTGAATTGTTTCAATCATTTTAATCAATCTATATATGTATGCAAAACCTGTATTTACTCACCGGCTAATTCTTTAACTTACTCGTTACTTTTTCACATGATTTCAGGAAATATAGCTTAGTGGACTTTTGTATGCACATATAGGGCTTGGATTTAGTCAAATAAAAGACAATATCATAATGTTTAATTGAGTTATTATTTAATTGTAATGTATTGTTTGATAAGTATTATTCAATGAAATGACATTTAATATTATTTCAACTTATTAACTACCATGTGCTAAAATCGATTCACATTCGTCAGCTCTGAGCCATCGGGCTGGGGTGTGATATATGAATGAGTATGAAGGTTAGCTGCTTCAAAAGAGCTTGGACTTGACTCAACTCATTAAAGGATAAGGAATTAAGGATACAAGGCAAATATAATAGAGTCAAGATATGAACACATAAGTATGTTACACTTATGTCTATGTTACCTTCATATATTCAAATAGATAGCAAGTATTGTTTTGAAAACTAGACCAGACCGATAGACCCGGAAACTGAATCCAATCCGGTCTGGTTTGGTGCTTAAAGCCGTTTCGAGATTGAATCAGTGGTTAGTGGTCGAATCAAGAACCGGACCGATCAAACCAGTGTTTTCATATATATATTTTTAATATTTTAATATTTTTACATATATTCATTAAAACTAATATAATTTTATCTAGTTTTAAAATCCAGTCCGACTAGCGGACAAAGCGTGCTATTCACTATGTGGTCCGATTCCGAACATTGATAACAAGGGTCGATCCTAAGAGACACTCTAATATCTGAATATTTAGAATATGTAATATGTAATATAGCAAGATGAGAATTCAATTATAATGACACATTTCATTTATGCATCAGTTTATTTATTTGTGAATAACTATTTAAATGGGTAAAGAACAACACTAAAATGATGAAGATATTAAGGTATGTTGGTGATTTTAGTTTCATTAGACCATTCTAGGTAATAAAAGATTCGTTTAAGACCAAATGAGAAATTAGAATTTACATATACAAGTTAGTAGGCGTCGAACACACGCTAGGCCAAGACTATTT
Organism: Flaveria robusta; assembly: GCA_025506415.1. Taxonomy (NCBI): domain Eukaryota; kingdom Viridiplantae; phylum Streptophyta; class Magnoliopsida; order Asterales; family Asteraceae; genus Flaveria; species Flaveria robusta. Next base: position 25,498,777 of record CM046469.1, read on the forward strand.
TAATATCTAGTACTTGATAGCCTTAATAGTATAAGTAAACAAAGATGGTGGTCAAAGGGTCTCCTAGTAACAGGATCCAAAGGGCAGGAACCCTAGTGGCAATGTGACGAAAATCAACACCCAACACCGATTAACAACCAATCAATTGATAATCAGCCACCCATTGATTAAATTTCAGCTAATCGCCCCATTACTCACTCAAAGGTCAAATTGATCAAATTTTGGAGAAAATCGATCAAAATTAGTCATATGGGGTCAATAATGGCCAAAATTGACAATTGAGAAAATTGCATAAATGGTCCTTATGGTTTAATCAAATTGCATGTTTGGTCCCCAAACTTTAAAAATTGCAAAAATAATTCAAACTTTTGTGTAATCGTTGCATGTTTGGTCTTTGGTACTAAATTCATTTATTTTTTTATGTATTTCATAAAATTTGAACTAACTTTTAAATTTAACTAGTTGTTTTCGATCCCGAGCTTCGCGGTGGGTTTTAATCGATTCTTACACAGCACGATAAAAGGCTCGGAAATGGCAGCTAGTTATGCCTGCAAACTAACCGTTTACCACACCAAAACACAAACTCAAAGGCCGTTCATTTATCGTCATCGCCTATTACCCATCTTTATTCAAGTGCCTAAAAATACAACGCAGTGCAAACAAAGTCAATCTTATAAGAAACATTATAAACAGCCTTCGCGAATATTAACGTGTAAGGCCCCGTTTCCGGAACGCTCACAGTTGGACATTCATCGCACATAACATTTAAAAACTCATAATCATTAACTAAAAATAATGCAGCGGAATAATTTTAACAAAAACCATTTCATATATTAGTAATTGCTTTTGCCAAATAATACAATATTGTTAACATTACCAAACGTAGTCTGGTTGCATTACAACACAAAAACATCATTGCTACACAAAATGGATGCCATCCAAAACTTGCCAAGTAGCTTCACCCCGTGCCATCCTCAGCAACCATTACCTGCCAACTGAAAATGCATAAAAGTCAGCGTTGCTGAGTGAGTTCTAGTTTTATAATAAGAATACTTTACTTTCGTTTAAAAACCATTCTTTATTTTCATTCGTGATCACACATCATACGTACACATAGATAATATTCATTATTATCTTTCATCATCTTTCATCATCGTACGAAATTCGCACATTCTTCATTTATCTTTACTTTCATCTGGACCAATGCCATGTGCTATACCCCGAACATTGTGCACGAAGCTGGTTACTGGGCCGAAGTCTATAAATAGACCCTTAACATTGTGCATGAAGCTGACTCCAGTACCTGGGGTAAGTGACAAGGGTTCCATACGTTTGGTCAATCATAAGGATTAGACCACCGTGTGCATCCTTCTGGGTTAGCTAAACCGCACACAGTTGAGCTAACACCCTTCATTGGGTGTGAACCTCCTTACATTTTGCTTGCAAGACTTTTCATTCATTCTTTACGTTCCACTTTTCATTAACATTAACTTCCGCTTTCATTACATAATACTTTACGTTCATTACCATAATCACACCACGTAAAGCCACGAAATAATACGAAATAAGGAACATAAAGAAAAACAGGCCATAAACATACACCACATCATCATATAATATCACATACAACATCATACATCATCCCCGGAAACATCCCAAGTCATAGCCTAAAAGTTCATTTTTCCCAAAAATTTTAGCATATTTTCAAAGGCATTGGGTGCATGGATACTATGCAGGCGCATGAGCACTTAGGCGCATGGGCGACTCAGGCGCATGGGCACTATACGGGCGCATGGCCAACAGTTAGGCGTCTTGACAACTTTCTAGGTGCATGGGTACTATGCACGCGCACGAGCCTGACTCAGGCGTATGGGCACTTAGGCGTTTGGGCAGTTGGGTGTATGGGCACACTTAGGCGTCAGGGCATAATTTTAGGTACATGGACACTATTGGGGTGTATGAACCTTAGGCGCATGGGAATACTTGGGCGCATGGCCAACTGTTTTCTAACTAACTTTATTTTCAGACCCCAAATCATCATTCTAACCTTTTCCAAGCCTAGTTTCTAACATACTAAGCCTCAAAGCAAGCATACAACATGAACATGATCAAAAATCATCCCGAATCATAAACCCACCCAACAGGGCACACACATACATATACGGGTATACACCCAACTTTAATAAAAACGTTAGAACATACATTTCCAGCCCCAAAACAAGTTAAAACATTTAAAAACGGGGATCTAGAACTCAACTCTTGCAACTTCCGAGTAAGACTTCTTCAAACCCGAATGCTTATGAGTCCAAACACCTTAAAAACACCAAAAACACACAACCGAACACACAAAAGCACATAAGCACATACCCGAAGGCTGGAAATCAGCCAAGAACAACCCAAAAATCAGAAAACTAACCATAAAACCGACTTCTTCTTCTTCCTCTCTCTAGAACCGAGAGAATTCTGCTCTTTTTCTCTCTAAAATCGATGGGAAGAATAGTATAGGAGGTGATGTGGGCGGCCATACCACCTTTTGAACAAAATAATATCAAACTTTGTCCCTTGTACAATTTTAGCCCCTCAACTTGGGTTATTTTGCTATTCTTTCCCTTTTTTTCACTTTTTCTCTTTTTTTAAAATTTCCGGGTGTTACATAACGACAAACAATAAGATGTGTACATAACGACAAACAATAAGATGTGTATTCGACAACCGTTCATTGTATGCGCGATAATCGATACAGACAAATTAGTTTGATGGGTAACCAGGGCTCAGAATAGATGACCAGTTGTGGTTGCAATGCCATACCAAACAACAGATACTGATTTCTTTTTCATCATAGCCTTCAAAAGATTACTTGTGCCTAAAAAAGCCAACTGGTGTTGTAAACAACTGTTTGACATAGGTAACGTAACAGCACCACCAACACAAACCAGCAACAACATTCAGGATGTTTGGAGGCACAGAAACACAACCTCATCGTGGCCAAAATCTGCCGAAATGCCATGCCTAAACAACAACAAACCAAGTTTCTGTTGGTTTATGATGTTAACCAAATGCAGCAAACTTCAGATTAACTGAATTTGACCATCATATAGCCAAGAACATAAACCAAGAAAACACCAAGCAATCTGTTGTGATATAATATCATTTCCAAACAAAACCAAGGGTTTGTGTCCATCAGGTCTCGGATGCATTTAAACCCATCGCCATCGACCAAATCATGAAAAGGAAACCAAACCCTAATAATCAATAGCCTACCAGAACGATATGTAGATGGCCATCAGTCACCGTAAATCAACACCAAACGGGGGTCTGAGATCTGGATGCAACCAAATCTCAGATGTATAATAAATATCATCGATCATATAGAAAAAAGGGCTCAAAACAACTCTCCCCAACCAATATGGCTCTAATCGAAGCCTGAAAATGTTCATTTCGCAAAAGACCGTCATTGGTGGTAACCATAACTGATTGCGCCTCGCGTCCAACCAGAGGAGCACCACTGTAATTAAGGAGGCGGTGCTCAAACCCTAGTCGGCATGACCCAATTAGAGCTCGAAACACCGAGAACAGAGGAGACGGAGGCTAATCAGATGTGGCAGCCGAGGGCCACGTCGCGGAAACGGGAAGCCAAAAGGCAAATTCCCTCACCCGACGGCAACCCCCAAAATCCGTCACAACCAACGTCGGCGACTCCATGCATCGATGGCAAAGAACCACCGGCTCTGTCACGAGGAACACTCAAACAGGTTCGAACTTGCCGGAAAACTCAACAACCGTCGCCGATGACCAGACGGTTGGAAAAGGGATCTAGATTTGCTAAACACAAATGAAGATAAGAGGACGCGTGGATGATAGCAAAAGTGACAAGCATACAACACGTTAACCAACACCATGCACAGGCGGCGATAGCCTTGACTTGCCAACAAGAAACAGATCATCGCTACCGATGCTCCGGTGGCTACTGTCCACACAGAGACAACAATTGCAATCGCCACCTAGGGCCAACCCAAAAAAACACAGGTAGGCGGCTGGTGACCCGAGGCTGGGCCAGACCGGAAACCCCTCCATCAGTGCCCTACCGTTCATTTTACAAATGAGAGAGGAAAGCACTAATAAGAAGACATGATATGCAACAGCTGTTATACACTATGCAATGACAGGATGCAATAGAGCACATCGCCATCGCCGTCACCGGAATGGCAATCGCGGCCATAGGCCCAGTGATTTGAGCCATCACCGTCCGGCTACCACAAACAAGCAGCTCAAAACCGAAATCCACCACAACCCCATCGCTTTCTCTCTTTCTCTATAAAGAAGAAACGTGAATAGCAGAGCAAAAAGGGGATTTAAATAGGCAGATGGAGCACTGCATTACCAAGTTGTACACAATGCATAACTACTGTTTTTTTATTGTTCATGGTACTTGTTTTTTCATATATAGGTAATTTCTGGGACCAAAAGCACAATGCTCACATAAAAGTTTGGACTAAATTTGCACTTTTGTAAAATTTAAGGACCAAATTTGCAATGACTACATAAAAGTTTGAACTAACTTCGCAATTTTCAAAGTCTGGGGATCAAACATGTAATCTGGCCAAACCATACGGACCATTTATGTAATTTTCTCTTGAAAATTTATATATAAAATTTTGAAAAATATTGTGTGTCAATGTGTGTATGTATATGAATTTTAAAAATTACATAGAAATTTTCTATCCGATTAAGATTAATCCATAGTAGATATCTCACCGCTTGACTAGCGCTTAGCGATTTTTACAACCAATGCCTGCAAAATTCTAGTTTGAATCTTACAAAATATATAGACTTATTCTTGAACCTGTCTTATCCGATTTAGTATTTTGAAGTACCACCAAATTGTCTTAACTTGAAGGTGAAGAACGCATGATTCGAAGGATTATCTAAGAAACTCAGTTAAAAAAACACAACATAAACACAAACCAATCCAAACTTTAACATAATTTAGGTTTTGTGTATGATACACCAACTCATATGGACAATGTAAGTTACTTTTATATGTCTGAAATAAGTTTTAAAGGGAAAAAGATATTTGATCAGACGAGTCCGCATACACAATAGAAACAAAACAAAAGTTTATTAATTCACTCAATAGGGGAAAACATTTATTTAAAAGACCCTCCCTTTAATTCTGATGGGGAGCTTCTAAGCGTATGTAATCATACATAATACCTTGAAAGGGGCTTTGGTTCCTGGGTTGTTTTAGATAAATAATGTTTTCTCCTTCCACAAGTAACGAACCAGAAATGTCTATGTTGTATAGCCAATATAGCCCGTGAATCCCATGTCTTGCAATCGCATTGTCCCGTCCTATCAAACCTGTTGTAAATAGTGGCCGAGGTTTGTTTGGATCATTTACTCGAACCTATAAGCAAACAGCAAAAAGATAATATTTTGTTAGTATTATATGAGAAAAAAAACATGTTTGGTTAATAATTACATATTTCTCAATTAACAATTTATCATGTTTGCAAATAAATTCATCCTAAAATATTTGGTAGATAGTCAATGCATTCTTTCAGGTTTAGGATATATCACGAGGTCCAAGGACTCAGTACATTGTAAGATTCTAATTAGGGGTTGGAAAAGGGCGTGTTGGATTATGGGTCAAAATGGATCATTCTTATTAGATGCCAAAACGACCGGCCGGCCCTGCCCGCAAATACTTTTTTATTTATTTTTCTGGAATTTTATTAGAAACTAATGTGCTACATATCATTAAGAAAGAATATATTATAGTAGTAATAATCTAAACTCAGTTTAATATTTTGAGTTAGAAGGTTTTAGGCATTTCAGAAGTTGCTTGACCTGCTCAAACTGTTTGACCAATTTTTTTAGTTAAATTCTATAGATTGATACCTGTACTTCTGCAAGAGTGGCACCAGCGAGTGCCATGCGTAACTTATAACTAGCAGCACGTTGTACATTCTCAAGTCTAAACTTTATTTGCCATGTGGTTCCTTCATATGAATTGTCTTCTTTTCTCCTGCAATGCAAGAAGGTAACTAATTACCAAATGAAATACTCTGTAGGTAGCAAAATAAAGCAACATTTTTCTGCAAGTTTCATGAAAATGTTCTACAACTACTTACATTTAAATGCCCTTCAACATGAAAACCAAATAAATTTTGGAAAGAAAGTCAGAGCCATCAATATTATGTCGTAGTTACTAATGGGCTTTATATATTAGATTGGAACTTTGCCAACATCTGATATAAAAAAATAGCTACGTAAATATTCAAGGAAAGGGGCATTAGCATTGGTGGGTCGCACTGAACAAAATAAAATAAAATAAAAAAAGCACATCTGGTATGGTCATTATTCAAGATATGATTTGTATTTTGTGGTGTTTAAGAGACAAGGCTAGTCTCTACATATACATACACAAGACATAGCCATTTCTGAGCCATGTACTATGATTGGGTTAACAAGTCAACAATAACAGTAAGGTAAAAGGAGAAAGGGACAAGAGGGTCAAAACTAGTTGAAAGTCGTTCAAACTCTGTTTTAGTTGCATACTACCTCATAATCATTTGCTTACGAGATTTAGATTATTATTGTAATAATATTGTTTATGTAATCATTATCAAAACATTAATTATTCATATATTCTTTTAAAAGAACAGACAAAAGAAACCCAGAGGGTTAACCCGACCCGACCCGACCCAGCTAGCTTCGCTCCATACTAAAAGAAAATTTTTTTCAATCCAGACCCAATCCTCCCTACTTGTCACCTCTACCATAAACCAATGTAGTTGAAATTGTACCTTGGAACTTGAGCATAGAACCAATCTTTGCGATAATCACTCTCTCCAACTGTGAACACCAAATCATCATAAGGGTACAACTCACCATATCTTTCCCATAAGCCATACTGCCTAAAGTTGCTGATGGAAAGAAACAAAAATATAAAACATTAGAGAACTACTTTAGTGCTCTTATAAGAGCTAGCTTCGTTCTTAAGAAAACAAACATGGTTGTACCACACCAAAATCATAAGGAAAACATTTTCATGCTAGCTCCTAACGTAGTATATTTGGAGAGGAACTCTCAAGATATGAACCCAAGAATATGCTTGGAGAACCCAATGGTTAAGCACATATTATAGATGGCAATTTAAACCCATTTACGTAGGAAGGGTTAATTCGTTTTCATTTTGTCCCTAACGTTATATAAATGAAATGCATATACAAATTACAATCCATAAGACCTAGTAAACTATTATTCAAAACAAAAAAAATATTACTGATTATATAGTTTTTGAACCATATTTGATGCAATAATTGTTTAAGAACAAACCTACAAACTATAAATTGTGAACAAATAATGCTTCGAGTCAACCCAACCCAAACCTACATGCTTCAACCTGTATCATTAATGACCGGTTTGTCTGAACTTGTTTTGACTCATTACCCAACCAGCCCGAACCTGCCCTTTGCCACCTCTAGTTAACCTTTCAGTGTCTCCGTAGGGCTTGGAGCATCTTCTGCTAAATGATACCCCCTACTATGAATCTAGGTGACTTGTAAACAAAACCAAACCTCTTGGGATTATTGACAAAAAGTTGGTTCACATATTTGGGGTTTGGGTCTGGGACATGGAACTCTGCAGCAGATCGATCTGGGATCCCTATTTCCCACAAAGTAGGACCGTCTCTTGGAGGCTCATAGACAAGATTCCCCACATCGATATCACAGCCTATGAGTTGAAATACAAATTAGCTGCCACTCAGATAAAGATGAAGGTAAAAAAACTTCTCAAATTTTGTTTTCAGATTGAAACCTAAACCTGGGGTGATGGTAATGGAATGATGATATCTGTAGTCTCCAAGAAATCCAGGGACCCAGGCATACAAATTATATTCTCCGCATCTTATATTGTTAATGGAGAAATCTCCTGTGCAATCTGCTTCACTCCAAAATTGGTAGTCCTGCTTCACATAAATTATTCAACTACATGCAGAGTTTTTAAATTTGCAAACTAACTATGATTGCGCAGACACTTGGAACTAATGCTATAACCATTGAAAATTATTGTTAATGTTTGTAATGAAATCCATATGAATAATGAATTTAGAATAAGGGTCAGATTAGGAAAAGCGGAAATATGGTCATTTGATATCTCTGAGGGAGAGGTGGTAAAAGGGATGGTCAGGACTCAGGAGGGTTGGGTAATGGGCAAAATTCAAAAGGGTGATTTAGGTATCTAACCGAAACACTTTTTGTCCTAAAGTACGTTTTTTTGTAAACAATAGGTACAAAAACTTTAAAATTTCAATCATAATATATTGATTTTAAAGGGGTTTATTCAGTAATCTAGAAATTAGTCAAATGGCAGTTCCTAGATTTTCAGGGTAAGTTGCAATAAAGAATGAGCCATGCCACCATCCACATTGTGTGAAGTATTCCCTGCACATTTTTAGGTAGAAGCTCTAGAACTTCTTATTTTTCAGTTTTCTGTTTAGTCGAGGATTCTATATAAGAAAATTCGCTGAAAGTAAATATAAGTACTGTGATTATGGAACTAAGTTTTTCTGCTCTCTCTCTCGCTCCTTCCCCAGCTATTAGTAATTTATTTCTTGATGGTATCAAAGCATAAGATCTGATCTAGTTTTACTTCCACAGTTCCACAGAACAGAAACCTTATTTTTCTGATCCCAGAAAACTTTGAATTCTTGACCACGAAGAAATTCCCTCAGGTTATGGTCCTCAACTTCTGATGACAGCCAATCTCAAATCTCCCAGCCAATTCCTCAATTCTCAACCCAGTCTCTTCTCTTAGCAAACTCAGTCCCAAACCACTTATTGGGAGATACATAGCCTACCTTACAATCAGATCCCTTACGAGTTACGTATCCTCAAATTCTGAACACCCCAACCAAATCCTCCAATTTCTATCCATATATCCAGATTCTATCTAAGCTACCACTCAAAATATTCAGTTGCACCACATTTGTTCATAACGAAGTGCTAAATCTCAACAAACTTGATCATCTGTCCATTAAGTGTATTTTTCTAGGGTATTCTGCAACTCAACATGCCCACTAAGAAAGTTTATCATTCCATGACTGTTGCATATTTTGAGGATAACCTTTCTGTCAACACACTGATATTCAAGGAGAAAACTATCACAAGGAATATAGGTTTCTAAATCCGACCAACTCTTCAAATCCAAAATACTCACTTTTTTGAATCCAAATATGCCAACCTATGACTCTTTCTTCCAAACCAACACTAATCTCACAACTCACTGTTAGTGCACCCATGTTGAATAATGACCGTGGTTCCAACTCTAATAACACCGCTCCAGATCCCTCACAACCTACTGTATATGCTAAAAAGATAAAAATCACACCAACGACTGGAGTTGAATCTGCTCAAGAACATCAACACTGCGTAGCAAACTTACCTGGGCTCAAACAGGAATAGGCAATGCAGGAACGTGTCTCCTTCAAAATTCCCATTGCACTACGCAAAGGAAAGAGGGCTTGCACTTCACACCCCGCTGGAAATTTTATTTTGTATGATAAGTTGTCACCAAAGTACAGGGCATTTGCTATCTCTAGGCAAAAAATTCAAGTTCCTAAGCGCTTGCACAAACTAAACAAATCATGAAAGGCCGCGAGTCATCTACCATCTGAAAATTTTCAAGTTGAAATATGTTTTTTAAAACTGGGAGGTTAAAGAAGATGTGTATGGATGTGCCCCCTGGCCTTGGGTCATCTAGCCTTCTGGAATAGCATGCAGGTTGAGAAAATCCCTTTATGGAGCTGTCATCCCGTGCATGGTATGAAAACTGACATGTGTAATCAAACAAACCTAGTGCAAGATGGATCACAGTATGCTTACCAAGCTTCTGAGGGTGACAAGATTGCCATTATGATCATTCACGAGGGAGATATTATTCTTGCTGGTGACTCAGGAGATAATAGATCTTAAGACTGTACTGGGGAAGAAAGCTCAAGATTAAGGACTAAGGTCATGTTCAATATTGAACTTAGTCATTATTGAACTTAGTTTTTTTGCTCTCTTTCCCCCGCTTTATCTATTTCTTTACAGAAATACAATTCAGACAGTTTGATGCATTTCCTTTCTAGCTAACTTATAATTTTATCATTGACTTGTTAGAGATCAACATAACCCAAATCAACTTATCCATAAATAAATGAATTGAGATTGCCACCTGTATATGTTACTAACATGGACTCTAAATATAGGGATACTTTAATTCATGGAACCCAATGAGCAGTGTTTAACTGCTTATGGAAGCTTTATCCTCAGGCATATAGCTAGTAGGATCCACTGAATAGAAGTTCTATTATTGTGTGGAATAGTAATACATAAAAAGTCCATCATATTGACCAACATATGCTTGTGTCAGAAAATTAGGTCTAGTTGATGCATCACCTTGCATTCTCTTTGCCATGATCCAGCATCTCCTGGTGGAGCTAACCCTACATATGCACCATTCCCTGGTATGTCATCATCATGAATGTATCTGAAAAAAAATACAATTTTAATGTTGGTGAATTGTAATTCTGACATGTAAAATAAACAATTAAAGAAATCAAGTCATCAGTCTAAACTCAATTTACCTGTCCCGAACAAGTAATCTACCTCTAACATTTCCTCGTTGATGTGATTTTGGAAAATCCTCAGATGCTGGAAAGCTATAAGGCCAACTGTTTACCTCAACCATCATCTGGTACAATTGGGATTGATTTAAATCAACACTAATTTGCATCATGTAAACATTAGAACATATTTCTGCCTCGTCACTCAACCTGTCTTTTGGCATCATCCCAAAGTGTAAGAGGATCTTGACCACACGTAGCTGAATTAAGATAGATAAAAACCGGCCCAAACACTTTTTTCCATGGCTCGCCCTGCCCAAACTTTGGAACTTGATCATCCCCGGCGTAGTGAGCACCAACGAAAACCTGTCATTGTATAATTAACACCACTAGCCACACAAACTTGAATGCACACAAAATGGTCCTTTACTATGAGTGTGATCATTGGGAACATGGTAAAATTTACTTACAGCTAAGCAGGTGGGACCCACATGGGAACAGAGATTCTGCTTGAGAGGCCCACCACTCCGGAACTCATTGCTGGGAGTAATTTGCCAAAATCCGACTGGAGGGTCATGTGATATCCACCCATGTACCATGAGATCTTTATTTTCACAAGTATACTGATACTTGTCATCCACCTACACATGCACGAATCCTAGGAACAATCAAAACACATAACAGTATACATTTACCAACTACTTCCTAGTCTGCTCAAAACAAGCTGGGTTCGATTGGGTTGACTCTTCAACATGTCTATTCAATTATCATTGAATTACATAAACAATTAATATATAACTACATATATGAAAACTACTATCAAACTAATCAAGTTTCAATTAATAATGCACATTTAGGTGGTTGTAGAATAATATTAAATACTTCTGAACCATTTGATTCTTTCCCTTTTTAGCTAAGTGTTTTACTTTTACAAATTTGAGCCCTTATCATCAAAATGTAAAACAAACTAACCCATGTTTACACAAATAGACAATAAGATCACTGGGGCAAGTGAGCTTAGCTTAGTTCAAAAAAGGAAAAAAAACAAAACTTGGAAATTTAGAGGACTGAGTACCAACCACATCTGGACTATGCTAATAACCATATTAGGACGAGATATGAAAGAAAACAAAAGTTTGTCAAATTGAATATAAAATTTTGCTTACCTCTCCTTTGAACTCAGGCACAACTGGGTTAACTAGTGAAACAGCTTCCTGAAACGCAAGGGGTTCGGCTCTTCCTGCTAATCGGTCATCTGGCAGGGGCATGTATCTTCTTCTATCATCTGCCACTGCCATGTAATGAAACCTATCCAAAGGTAAAAGTCACTAAGCTCATTGTAAATTGAAACCTGATCTGCTAATAAATGACAAAAACCACTTAGTTTACTTGTCTTTTCTGAGTTTGAATGCAATTCGCGTTTCACCAAGACTGAAAGCTTGCCATTCTTCAGAACCCAAGTGTTCATAAATGGCATAAGTGTAGAACCCAGAAGAACCACGAAGCAAAACAAACCTAAGAGAATCATACGAAAAAAATATACTAGTATATTTGTACAAACAGAATCATTGAACATAACATCATAGTTAAAAATAATAACCTTTTGTCTATGTTTATAGGAGCAAGTTTTCCTTTAAGGGAAGGATCCCATGGCCTTGAAAAAGACACTTCTACTTGTTCCTCTGTTTCCACTATAACCTTAAAACTTGTTGCATTGATCCTGCCAAAAAATAGCATCATTGTCCCCAAGGTTCAAGATTGTAGGTGGTAACTTCAACGGTTCAACCCATACATTTATTAGTAGGATAATTCAGATTATGTTCTCTCTCTAACAGGTAAAACAAATAAGAATAGCCCTTAAGGATTGGTCAAACGGGTTGAAAGTCACAGAAAATGATGTTATTTCTGCCTTGAATCATTTTATTCAAAAAATTGGGTAACTACTCAACTAATATCTACAAAAAAAGTATCAATTTGGACAAAAGGTGCTTATAGAGGACCCTACCCGTTCGGACCTGTACAAATAAAAATTACTCATTTTGTCCCATTATCCAACTGAACCATTTTTCACCTCTACTTATAATAGCTTCTAACACGACAGCTCAGCTCTTTAATTTTTATCTTTTTAGCCTCCTATCCGAATATGCATATCATGAGTTTGAGAACATACACTTCAAACACTCCTTTTCTCCCTGACTCATCTAGAGCACTCCACACAACATCCCAGTACCTGCATTATTTAATACAATTCCCTAAATAAATTTTAGTCTATTGGCAGCATTATTATGATATTAAATATAATATGTTGTTTAAAATTGCAACTTACCCTCTATTACCTTCATGATTAAGAACCTCAAGAACATTGTCAAGGCCATTGTATTGAACCCCAGTGACAAGCCCCCCTGGCTTTGATAATGTCACTTGCAGTATGCCATTATCAATCACCACCTAAATACAGATAATTATAAATAAAGAGTATCATGTTCATGAGTCTACTATTTTATAAATCTTGGGGATATGAAGAAAAAAAACGCAAGCAACCAACTAATGTTGGTTTTTATACTGGAAGACTGAATAACCAAATACACCACAAGTCCACAAGAAAAAGCAGATGAAGAATAAACAGAAGATGTTACATGGTGATCTTTAATCCACAATCGCACACCAGTAGATGACATTGATCCAGGTCCCTCGTGATGATCCCCTGGGATGACCAACAATAAACTGTCTGATCATATATTTTCTTTAGAGAAAGCAAGGAGTTCTTTAGTGATAAGTAACATTAAAAATCAACAGGTGCATTGTGCAGATATCTTTTTAATATGTTTATGCTTATGGGGTTCATAACTCTTGTGATCTAGAGGGAACTAAGGATCAAAAAAGCCACGTAGTTAACAATGTAAACCACATATTACATTGATCTTTAAAAATGATTTATGGATAACTGTTTGCATTCCATGACTCCATGAGCAATAAATCACTATTGTTATCAATAATATACTACTACCAATATTGTAGTTCCTACTAGATTCTTCAATTTCAAATTTAAGATATATTGGATTTTAATAATCCAAACTCTTACTAATTGACTGATAACAATCCAAACAAGCAATTTGATCGATGACACTTCCAACTTTCACTTTCATTGCCAACGACAACCCAAATAGCATAATCATCAAATTTTTACACTTGATTTCGCTAACTCTATCGATTATAAACGAAATGAAAAGAATTTACAAGAGAAATCAAGCGAAAGTTAAGTTCAAATCGCATGTAAATCTAAGATGATTATGCTACTAGAATTCCCCTTGGCAACTACAGTAATAGTTAAGAGTATCATTAGTCAATTCCTAATATGGGTTGTTATTGGCCAATTAATAACAGTTTGGACTATCAAAATCCAATTTGCCTAAATTTAAAATGTCAAGCATTTTCATTTGTGAACTAACTGCTGGCAAAGGTGAGATTTCAGATGTTAAAAGTAGTTATCCAAAATCACCAACATATGAAATCGATCGTATATTTGCTACCAAAGTGCCCATTCTAGACAAATGTTTCTCGTCATCAGCTTTTAAACCCTAAAGCCTCTTGCCCTCTTCATCTTGTAAAACAGAAGTAAAATCAAAACTGCCAAATCTTACAGTTACATACATAAAATTATAAAAATCGCATATGCACTCGAACAGAATTGCAGTAGGATACACAACAGATGGATAAAGTAGAAACGTACTACTCTGTAATAGTAATGATCGGCGAACGATACAACCTAAAAAAACAGATTGATCTAGGGTATAGTGAGGTCGATGATATTAAAGGTCTAAAGGAGAAAACTGATACCTTTACCACATGTGCAAATACTTTTAATCCCTGTTGTGAAGCTACTCCAAATTCCCATGAAAACTCAATCTGTATGATCAAATTGCAATTTTGTCGGCGGCATAAGCTGCCATAGACACGTTCTTGTCGGAACCTTCGAGAAGATTTCCCGATCGCAGCGTTGAATCAACCAGTGTCGATCAAGTGTTGTGCTGTGTGTGTGAGAGAGAGTGATGATACGTAAAGAATGGAGAATTAAGGGGGAATTGGGTGTCAGTTGCAGACGGTTTATTTCGGTTGAAACTTGAAATTCATAAACCAATATAATTGAATACATCACCAAATTGACAGGAACAATGCAATCTTTGTTAGTTTACTGTTTGCTGTCTGTTGTTTATTGTTTAAGTTTGTTCGTTTAATTAAACCAACTAATCTTTTTGTTTGTGTTTGTTTAGTTATTGACCGAACGAACATAAATGGATTTCCCATCGAACGGTTTACGGATTATTCGCTGAACGTTCGGTTTATTTTGTAACCCTAGCTGTGAGTTGATTGAGAGTGTAGGTTCTTTTTTTAACGTAAAATTTCAATTCTGGGTGTAGATTCTGGTATTGTAACACATAGGTTACGTTGATATTATACTACTGGATGGTGTTGTTTAAAAAAAAGTCACTTATTTTATCTGGTTAAACATAAATTTTAGTAGATTAAACGTTTGGTTTATATATTAGGGTGATGTTAACGAGACAACTATAATGTTTGCATTTGATCTTTAAACTATTTAAAAAAAAAATGCAGCTTTAAGTTTAAAGCTTCTTATCTTTAAGGTTTAAACTTCTTATCTTGTAATACGATTTAATGCATATATAACATAATATGTAGTACTAGTATCATCACCACAAAAAAGATAAGTATTTGAGATTGAAAATCAGTCTTTAATACTCATAGATTAGTCTCTAATGGATATCAGAGACTAAGTTTGTTAGTCCCGATTCAGTACTAAATACCCAGTCCTAGATACTCGAGTTAGTGACTAAATTTCATTCTCGATAGTTTGCCACCAATAGGGATTAAAATTCACTCTCTAAGACATATAAATTCAGTCCTTAATAATATGTTTTAGAGACTAATAATTAGTCTATAACTACAAACCATTGAATCTTTAATATATTGTTCAGGGATTGAAAAATAATCTTATATTTATGTTATTTAGTTTCAAATATATATTTTTACGACTAAATACATATACTTTTTAAACACCTTTTCAGTCTCAAATATGTTTTTATTAAGACTAAAAATAATCTCTAATAACATACTAGTTTAGTCTCTGTTGTCTTTATAATAATAAAAAATAATCTTAAATATTATGTTATTTAGTCTCAAATGTTTCCTAAAGACAGAAATTAATATCTTATAACTCATTTTTCAGTCCTAATTACGTTTTATAGAGACTCGTAATCAATATCTTATAACAGTTTTTAGTAGTCTTAAATCTGTTAATTTAGAGTCTAAAAGTCAGTCTCGAAATCAACTCCCAATATATTCATTTAGTGACTAAAAAAGTCTCTAATGCAATCTATATATTCATTCTTCAAAATCAATTCCCAAAATTTTCTTAATAAATAAAACTAGTTCATAAATCTTATCTTCACATCAACAATATAAAGAAAGATAGAAAAACTACGTACACGGTGTGCTTTTACCCTAATGCATGTGATTGTATCAATTGAGAGCATTCACAGTCCATTTCTTAAATTATGTGAGTGAGAGTTGTTTTATTATATGGAATGGTTGAGTGTTGTGAGTGGAGGAGAGAGAAAATATTACTGTTCATCAGTAAATTTAAGGGTTTACTATTCAACCCTTATAAATTTTTTAACGTTTTTTAAAGTGTTTGTGAGTAGAGGAGAGAGAAAATATGATGAAAAATGATATAAAAATATATTATTTAATTGAAAGGAAAGAGAAGAACTAGTGATTTTTAATGTGATTATAAGGATGAAAATAAGAAATTAGATGTGAATGCCCTGACACTTTCGCATAATAATGACTCATAAGCTGTAACAAAACATATTACAAAACTTAATCCATTCAGAAAACATTAGTGACTCACAATATTAAATTTATATTTCACCAAAGTCACTTAAATAAGACTTGGAAAAGACTTGATTGCCCTATCCGGGACGCGTTCTAGTTTTTCATTACACTTGAGCTTTACCTACAATACAAACAATATAATTAGCACTAATCTTAGTAAGCAATTCCAAACCATAAGTAATAAACATATGAAAGTGCCAAGAGTTTTACCGAACCAACGCATATCATCCACCACCTATTATATATGTCTACCATTAACATCCTACTTATATAATATCATACTGTCAATGATGTAACAAGTAAAGGTGCACATACCATCACCTCCCTTTACATAAATTCAACTTATTTTCAAGTTCATCTACATTACCTTTACTTACACAACCCATATTACATCACCTCATATTTTAAATGAAGTCTAGTTAGAACTACTTACCTTTGGCAAAGGAGCTTATTACCTTTGTCACCATCTCAATCCACTTACCTCTAGTCTCCAAGTAACTTCCTTTATTGGAATGTAACATATTCAATTAGGCTACATGATGTTAATAATTCTAATCACGAACTTTAGTATCCTTTTAATAAGAATTCAACACAAATTTATACACCAACAAAAATCAATATAATTCATTGTCTACCATCCAACTCGTTTGACCAATATGTATAAATACTTGTATAACCCATTTACTAGTATTTTAAACACTTCAAACATACTTTATGTTCATCTAAGCCATCAGAACCAACAATACATGTTTAGACCAAGTGTGAACAAATATCCACTCTTAACTTTTGAGAAACTAATTCTCAGAATTCTAATGCAGTACATTTTAGTGTTGTTGTCAGCACATTTTAGTGCTGTTGCCTTAATCGACCATTTTGACCACCCTTAGATTTTATTTAGCCTTTCATGTTCAGAGATGGATTGTAATACACTCAACGGGCTTTTCAATTTCCAAGCATATATAATATAGCTCTACTATACAATTTTATACGATTTTTAGAAGAGTATAAAAGACAACAATCATATATGATAAAATTATGTAAACAGAATTTAGAAACCTACTTGAAACTTGTTGTGTGCAATGCCCTTCCTCCTAATGTAGCTAGAACTCTTGCAGAGATGGAGTTGCCATTGAGATTCCTACAACACGATGTACAAATAGGTAAAATTAAGCTTCACAACAAAAATTTGTCCTACATATGGTGTTAAAAAGATGATGCTTTTTGTTACCATTGTTTATGGTTAAGTAAAGTCATTTATAGCATCCAAAATATATTTATTATATTTATAATTTTGCTTGCAAAAGAGAAAAAGAAAAATACAAGCATCTTACAATTTTTGAAATGATGTCAAACCTCCAAGGTCTCTAGGATGCAAATTTAGTTTTAGTCAACACATTCACCAAATTATTTTTAGCTAAACACTTGAAACAATTACAAGGTAAATAAAGTACACCCATAGTACTTTTTAGCTAAATAGTTGACAATCAACCAAATTTGTCAAATTACATAGGCCAATCAAGAAAAGATACAGAAGGAAGTTCACATATTATCCACATAAAACACCTTACAGTCTACTTGTTTATTTCGCCATTGAAGTGCTTATATTAACAAAATTTGTCATCGAAGTAAACCACACCTATCTTTCATGGAGTTTTAAATTAGAAAGCATATCTATATCTACTCCTAAACATTAATATGAGATTCATGTCACTTTACCTAAAGCTTTAAGAAAGCATCACTATATAAGAAAAAGCTAATAATCTAATCTAACAATCGAAGTTCAAAGCACATATGAAAAAAGGAATAAAAGTACAATATGGTGTTGTCATTGTTGCTGAATGGTTACAAAAACTCGGAATTACTATAGCTACAAGCATCACAAGTAGCTACAAGCATTACCATAACCTTTGGATTTTTGGTGATGATGCCATTATTATGACAAGCAAATGTTATCACAATGTTTATCAAGTTAAAGTAAAATAATAATATAATGACATCCACAAAAATGGTGATTCAATACCATGAAATCTTATTTATAGAGATTAATGTTGTGGTGAAGAAACAAACAAAACAGTTCAGGACTACAATTGTAAAAGTGAAGACAAGTAAAAAGGATAATTGTGAGGAACATCCAAGACTCACAACTTACAACACAAACACCACATATTGATGGAAAAGTAATCACGTGTCTAAAGAACCATGGAGAATTAAACTTTGAAAAGCAAGTTTAGAAGCCTTACACACTAAGCAGTGGGACAACTACAAAACTTTGAAATTGATAACCACAAGGGGTCCTTTTATCATCCTTTTGATAAAATAATGCTCCAACTCGCAGCATTCATAAGACTATCCAATCGATAGTATCCAAATATGATAGTTATAAAATCATCAAACATGTGATTCAACAAGCCCACAAAATAGATAATCTATATATACAAAACAATTATAATCAAGAATCTCATACCAATTCATTAGCAAGCAATAATGATCTTGTTAAAATATCTAAATTGAATGTCTTCTAAAAGAAGAAAACATGATATGATACTATGTAACTGATGAATTAGTCTTTAATACTATATATTTGAGACTAATAGATCACTCTCTTATAATTTGAGACTAATAGATTACTCTCTTATAATTTAGTCTCTAATGATCACTTTTCTTGTAGTGGGGCCTAGAATGAAAAACAAAAACAATAAAAAACTTCAAAGTACTACAATATATACATTTTCAGTTTTTGATGTTGAAAAAAATAGTTTGGTTATGGCAGACAAGTTACAAAAGGTTTTGTGTTGTTTCGGAGAAAAGCACGCCATTCAAAGGTGCCACAAGTTCACTTTAATGAATTTATATCATACCCCTCTTGCCGATGGCGGAATCACGAGAAGGGGGAATGGGTGGAACATTGTGAACGCATGGTAAAAAGCAAACAATAACATTAATTTCAATAGTTCATAACGTCCATTAGGCACCAATTTTATTAAGATACATATTCCAAAAGATTATAACACATCAGCCTAAGCATCGTTAAGCCTATGCGGCACAATCTTCCTATGTGCCTTAGACGTGTCATCCAAAAGTATGGTTTTTCTTACATGCAAGAAAAACATGTTAGAAAATGGCTCAACATAAAATTTGTGAGCTTGTAGGTTTTTAAAACTTGATAAAATGTTAAGTTGCATCAATTACATAGTTTAGTGAATCATTGCTGTAATTATGTAAATGCATCACCTAGTTTAGTTGATATGTATCTACATTGATCCCATAAATCGCAACCTAGTGGCAGTTGAATAGTGCCTAACACAAGTACAAATCACAAATACTTGCAAGCATAATTTCAGTTAGAAATATAAGCATCCATCATAGTTAACTGTGGATTTACGCGTTCTAATAAGTCGAATGAGGATTGTCATACCCTGATAGTATATTCTATACTAATCTATAGGCTACATCTTGTAGTTAAACGGTTGTGTTCAGTTCAACCAGGGACTTTCGGTGTGATATTTAGTTAACTCAAGTAAAACATAATCAAGTGGACTAGTATGCATATATGGCAACAACATGATTCAAAAAGTTTTGATAATATGTTTTCCCCTAGAAGTAAA
Organism: Flaveria robusta; assembly: GCA_025506415.1. NCBI lineage: Eukaryota > Viridiplantae > Streptophyta > Magnoliopsida > Asterales > Asteraceae > Flaveria > Flaveria robusta. The sequence goes on from CM046469.1 coordinate 25,518,910, forward strand.
AGTAGTAAAAGAGGGGCTACGAGACACTCATAGTTGAGTTCCAATTGATCATAGAATTGATCAGTGGAAATGTTCACCGAGTGATACATACATAGTCAAGGAATATCATAATCGTTCAATTCTCATTTCAATGAAAGTTGGACTAAGCACTCTTGCCATCCTTCAAGTTTCATATTTCATTTAGCTATTTTCATTCATTGATCCTTTTCGAACCATTGGATAGTGAACTTATGTAATTTCATAGTAGTTGAGTGTTGGTGGACCATTGGTGACTTAGGTGTATCAAGTGAGGTCATGTGATAAAAACTATAAATCAACATTTCTGTATTGTTGTTGAATGTATCCTTAAGTTTGTGTTGGTTTTTTTATATTCAAAGAATGTTTCAAAGTGACATTTGAAGGTGTGTATACATACATATATAATACATGGTATATTATGTTTCTTGAGGTCATTATGACACGTGATGTGGGAATCAATATAGTACTTTCTATTTACTCGCGTACTTACATATGATTTTTGTTGAAAAGTCACACGTTTTATAGGTTAATTAGGGTATCGGGCACACCTTGGGCTGACTTATGGGTCCATAGTACTATCTATAGGAGTTAGGCTTCGGTTATTGGGCCACTATAGACTGTGACTTGGGCCTACCTAGGCCTGGATGTCGAGCCTCATTTGGGCCTTGAAATAACAGTCGGTTAGACCTGTTTTAGGCCTATTTTTGTGTCGGTTGATGAGGTTTTTAACAAGGCTTGTTTATAAATGTAACTAAGTTTTGTTGGTCTTGAAACTTGTTTTTAATAGGGTGTCTTTGGGTCTTGGTCTTGGGCCGAATGACCATTGTTTTAGGCCGAGCTTCTCCTAATCTCAGTTAGTTGATTTGTTGGATCAAATTATTTTAATACTTATAAGTTGATACTTAAAGATCAAGTATTTAAAACAGTTGCTTCTCGTGTCTTGTTCTCTTTTGTTAGTACATTACATGTGTAATATTATGTTATTCTTATGTTCGGTTTAGAAACTTTGATTTGTATTTGAGGTAACCAACTTGGGGACTCAAGTATAAGCGTCGGTTACTACCTCTAAGCAAGGCATGAATGTGTGTATTAGACTTGAACCTTCACGAACCGAGTTCCCTTCTTCTCTCCCTTGCTTCAGGCGATGGTTAGAGAGAGAGAGTATGTGTGTGGATCAGTTTTGGGGAATGGATGAATCAAGAGTTCATGTTTATATATAGTGTTTTTTGTTGGGTTATTAATGAAGGGAATAAGCTTAAAGAGGAGACAAGATATAATATAATAAATACAAAATGAAAAGGAGTTAAAAAATGAAGATATTGGAAATGGACAAGATGGTCATGTTGGGTGTTTTTGGGTGGCCGATGGGAGGGATTATGGTGATAGTTTTGGCTGAGGATAGGGTTTGGATGAAGCACAACATCCTCGGGTCAATGTGGGTACGTGATGACATTCGTTTTTGTTCGGTTTTAGTTTGGGTTTATAGCTTGAAATGTTATGATTTAAATATGTTTGGGGTCATTATACACACAAGTATTCGACCCATATCTGTATATATTTAATTTCCTTTTATTTACGTTTTGAGTTGCTTATTTTGAATTTAGCGTTAATTTGTTAAATTACAAAGCTTTCATGTAATTTAGTTTTTAAGGATGAAAAGACGGGTGAATATGATTAATTAATCATTCCATTTAGTTCTTCGTGACTCCACTTAACTAATCATGACTTGTGCTAGATTTTTAGTTGTCACACCATCACTTATAACGGAAACACGAGGATGTAACGGACGGGATCGTCATAACACATTGATAGTTAGTAGAGATGCATTAAATGATGAAAACCAACGTGTCATGACGTCACCTAACACAAATGGAGACTTGTGTCGTAGTTAATCAATTCCACGACAAACATAGTCAAACAAGTATAATAATTTTGAATCCCACAACCCGGGAACAAGTAAAAGTAAACATGTCCAACAATGATAACTTGAAGTAAAACACAATTATTTGAAATGTTTGAGCAAGTCTAGAATGTATTCCTTTCTCTAAGGCATTGACTATAGCTATCCTCAATAATTGTTACCTGAAAAGATATGCTCCAAAAGGTCAACACATGGTTGGTGAGTTCACAGGTTTACATAATGAATAACAATTGATGCTGTGTAATAGTTGGTAGGACATAGGTGCATACAGTTATAAAGAAGCTATAACACTTGTAATCATGAGCCTCACAACTAAATCTATGACGTACATACAGATCTTGTCGGAACATATTCACCCTAGGGCCCGTCCGTGGCCACTGTCAGTCCCAACTAGTATACTAACAAACAAGGGTGGGGTGTCAGCCCAATAGTACTATCAATACCTGTCCGTCGGCTCCAATACCGGAGTTAAATAGTTGTGAATAAAGAACCACACATAAAACTCATGCATGTACCATATATAAACTTGCAAAACAGTAACACATAGTCTCAAATAAATAAATGAGTTCACAACATAAAAAGAGTTGAGCATACTTTCCCCCTTGATGTTAATAAATAATTGTAATAAAACGGGGCCGTGAAACTCAACTTGATATGATGCTACTATAATGACAGAAAGTAATAACCTTCTAATAATAGGAGCAAACCAAATTATCAAGAACCTATAATATAAATAATTGAATTATAAACACTTTTAATAAACGTTATGATACTTCCGATCTATCTCGGGCCGGTTCGGGTTTAACATGCGACCTGCTCAAAAGATATACATTTATTTATACCTATATATATAATTATTACTTGCATACAAAACACAAGAAAAAAAAGAAAATATTTGAATATGCACATAATTAATTTGTTTAAACTACTAGCATATAACTATATTTATATATGTGTTTAATAATTGTTATAATAATTTCATTTTGTCTCGGATTGGTTAGAGTTTATCGCGCCACTCATACAATATATATATATATAATCATATGCACCCTCATAATTATATAATTCCATGCCCATAGACAATTTATATTCATATTTCTATTTACGGACAATTATATATATATATATGCATGTAACATATATATATATATTCATACTAACCAACATCTATACTCTAACATACACATACATATCATTATAAACACACCTATAAATTTATATATAGAAATTAACCCAACAAGCGCCTAAATATATGCTCTAACTGATACCCAACTCAAACACACACGATCATGCTTATGTATATAATTACCCAACCATGCATGTAAATATATACATATATGTATGCACACACAAAAATATAAATCAAGCACACAATACATACTAAATATATAACATACACACATAACAGACACCACACTAAACAAACCATAAACACATATTCATGGCATAACAGACCACACACACATACAAATATATCCCAAACACACCTAACACACAACACACTCATTAAATCTCAAACATACACACACAACATTCCTACACACACACACACTGCATTCATATACACACACATCATTACACCCGGTACACACATTGACACATACAACACACAGAGACACCCACATTTATAGGCTCAAACATATACGACATATGCATACACGCTCGAATTTTTTTTTAAAGTGGGTGTTTTTAGGAAGATATGATGGTTTATGGGTTGGTTTTTAAATAGTGTTTACGGATACTCATTTGATTAATATATATTTTCAATATCCCTATATTTAGTCATACAATATTAAAAATATAGCCACACAAAAGACATTTAAAACAAAATCTAAAACAAAAAGATACAATATTTATAAAAACTACAAATAATCATATCATGTCCCGGTATTATCTGGTTGTGTAGAGTGTTCATCTTGGGAAGGAGATGGGTACTCTATATTATGACTCATTTGAAGATTTAAATCTAACTCTAGCGGGTGTCAAAGAATGATGTTCCGATCTTTGATTATCACCTAAACTAGACAACGGGTTGTAAAAATCTTGTGTTTCAATAATGTCGGTGAATGACATATATCAATGTTGCATTTAAAGTAGATAGCAAAAATAAAATCTTTGTGCATATTTTTGTGACATGGTATGTCAATGTTGCATTTAAAGTAGATAGCAACAAAGAAAATCTCTATGCACATTTAAGATAGGACAGACGTACGTGAAAAATGATTCTTAAGATATAAAGCAATTGAGTCAAATGTCACATTAAATATTTAACTAAAATGGGGTTTCTATCCACCTAACACTACTGACATATATTCACAGACAAAATAACAAAAATTAAGGAATATATTTATGATATATTTTCACCTTTGTACTACTAACATATATTCACGGAAAAAGATTCTTTAGATATAAAGCATATATTTTCACCTAACACTACACAAAACAACAAAAATTGAGTAATATATTTATGATATATTTTCACCTTTGTACTGCTGACATATATTCACGGAAAAAGATTCTTAAGATATAAAACATATATTTTCACCTAACACTACACAAAACAACAAAAATAGAGTAATATATTTATAATATATTTTCACCTAACACTATAACACTACTGATATATATTCACGGAAAAAGATTCTTAAGATATAAAGCAACTACTTGTCTTTATTGATATACTCTAAGATATTTTCTTAACAATTTTTAGATTTCAAGTTATTTAGTACATCACACAAAACAACAAAAATAGAGTATGACAAGTATAAATCCAAACTAACTAAAACTTTAAAACTTAATTAAAACATCTCCATTTTAGTAAATTCAAACATAATTAAAACATCTTCATTTTAACTAAACTACATCCACACAACACATTACATAGAAAAAAAACAATTGTTATAAAAGACATATTACAGTTAATTTAAAACACATAATAAAATAACATCGCATCATCAAGCTTGACGGTTAGTACATCTATTGATAGTATGACCAGCTTTTTTGCATGCAGAACATCGACGAGGCCTTCGTTCTTCGAGATAATAAACGTCCATCTCGTTATGTATCCTTCTTGCATGTCTCCTCCCTTTTAGAATGGTAATTCTCGAAGAGTCTCCTCTAATTGTCCAATCGGCTTTAGTCCAATCACCAATATAAGGCACGAGGAAAAAGTGCCCATTATATTGTGCACGATATGTTTGCAAATGAAAACGTGCATCAACAATCCTTTGTGGTTGATCACCTACCCAATAACAAACAGCAATTGCATGGGAACATGGAAACCGATATATTTGCCACTTTCCGCACGAGCATTTATTTTGAGCGTACTCCAAAGTGTAAGTATTGCCACCATCTTCATTTGTTTGAAGCCTTGACTCGACCTTATACCTTTGCCCTTCCATGTTGTAGACAAATACTGTATGTTCTTGGGCTTGAATATCACGCTGCATGAACATACGCCACATGCGATCGGGTAAGGCTGTAGAGCAATTAATAGAGATCTGGTAGTTTTTGGAGTACCGAGCCACATTTCTCTTAAACGTGAAATCAATACAAGCTTTTATAGGCAACATCCTAGCTCCACACAACACATTATTCAAACTTTCTAATATGTTCGTAGTTAGGTTACCCCATCGACGATTCCCTCTATCATACAAAAACATCCACTTACTTCTATCGATATTCTTTAGGTATCGCCAGGCTTTTTTGTTTATCGTTTTCATCTGTAAAACAGAATCTTTAAACTTTCTAGCTTATGATGTGCTACCGATATCCCAACATAATCTTTTCATGCTTAACGTCTTGAATCGTTTCATAAAATTGCTTCTATCATGTCGAAGAAAAAAACGATGAGATGCGTTTGGCTCCTTCCACGCATCTAGATTCTCCATAGAATTCAATATCCTAGCTTGTCGATCAGAAAGAACGCACAACCTACGCACCGTTAGATCAGCGACATGCATTCAAAATTGCTCAAAAAACCAACCCCAACTCTCAACTGTCTCTTCATCCACAATCGCGTATGCCACTAGCAAAATCATATTATTTGCATTTTTAGAAACTGCAATTAATATTTTTGACTTGTAAGGTCCTTTTAAATGAGTAGCATCTAAAGAGATAACTGGCATACAATACTTGAAAGCTTCAATACTAGAACCGAAAGCCCAGAACACATATTTGAATATTGCACAGTTAGATGGACTGCGTGGATGATGTAACCACTCTACAACAGTACCAGGATTAGAAGTCTGTAATGCTTTAATGTAATGGGACAACATATTGAAGTTGTCTTCCCAACTGCCATATATATTTTCAATAGCTTTTCTTCTAGCCATCCAAGCTTTACCATAAGTGATATCAACATGTAACTTTTCTTTAATAAAAGCCCGAATCTGTTTCACAGAAAATGAGACATCTGTACGAATTTGTGCACATATACGTGCTGTGACATCTTTCGATCTTAGTGAACGGTTGTTATTGCGTACAACGGTGTTGAAGCAATTATGTGCTGGGGTCTATCGAGTAATACGCCATAAGTTATCATTTCTTCTTTTTATAGCCCTTACCAACCAACGACATGACGAGAGACTTTGGTCTGTGGAATTCTTAGATTGCTTTGTACTACGGGATTTTGCTAGCCATAGTGATGGTTTGCTTTCAACCACATACGCCTCTCGGTTTTGGGCAATGTTCCACATACGAACACCAAGAATGTAAGGTATTTGAAAGAGGCTGATGCACTCAAAACAGTCAAGGTGCTTCCTGTATGCATGCATTTTGTGCATGGTAAAAGTTACTTCGGAAGTTTTACACACTGCAAAGAAATTTCTCTAAGTGTAAAATCTTCCGAAGCCAAAGACCAAATCTTCCGAAGCAAAAGATGAAGTCTTCCGAAGCTTAGAAGACAAAGTCTACCGAAGCCTCAAAGATAGAAGATTGATTTCTTCCGAAAACAGAGAAGACATGCTTTCTCTGATCAACAACTTTTCAGAAAAGCTCACCAACTTTCCGCTGCCACTCTGCAGACTCACCAACTTATACAAGTTGGTGAAAAGGTCCATGCTTTAGGAAGCTGTAGATTATGGTCTTGAGTTTGTAACTTTCTACTTTATGTACTTTTATCCTTTTTGTATTACATTAGGATGTGAGCTATGACATGTCATAGTCACTAGTCAAAAGGCAATCTGCCTTTTGACTTTACATTGATCTTGTTGTCTTGATTAGTGTTTCCAACGGGCCTTCAAAGTATGGCCGGCTGTAGGATATAGTATAAAGTGTCTCAGGTCCTTATATTTTATTTCCATGCTTTGTAACACTTGTAAAAGAACTTGAGAGCAATATACTTAATCCTTGAAAACCAATCTTCTCTGTTGTTCTTAAGTTTCTGTCTCTCCTTGTTTACTTGTGTTTCTTAGTATCACTATAAAAGTTCCAGTTCCATATTTGATCGGTTAAGTGTTCTAAGTCTCTCCTCATTGTGAAACTAATTTGCATTGAACTCCTTCACCGGTCCTGTAATTGGAATCAGAGCATTCCAGGCTCATGATTGTAAGATCTCACCATCTTAGATCTTTTAGTTTTTCACAAACACTAAACAACTCAAATGACAGCTCTTTTAAAGGTTGATATGGAAACTGGCACTATGACAAAGTCCCCACTGATCACTCCTGAAGACTTTGATACTTGGTGTCAAAGAATGGAAGGCTTCATCAAGTCAAAAGACTCCAAGATGTGGGAATCTGTTGTCTCCGGACCTTACATTCCATGCACCTCTTCAGCTACTGCTGGAGGTGGCATGATTCCAAAAGAGGTGGCTGACTATTCTAAAGAAGATAGAAAGAAGATTGATATCGATCAGAAGGCCATGACTACCCTCTAAACTGCTCTTCCTAACTCCATCTACAGGGGCTTCAAGAAGTGCAAAACTACCAAGCAGTTATGGGATGCACTAAAGCTCATGTATGAGGGGTCCTCTGAAGCAAAAGAGAACAAAAAGGACCTCTTGAAGCAGCAGTTTGAGAATTTCACCTATAAGACAGGTGAAACCACGACTCAATAATACTTTAGGTATGTTGAGATTGTGGACACTCTTATGGATGTTGGAGTAACTCTTGAGAACAGGGACATTGTGAGGAAGTTCATGTCTTCTCTTCCTAGACAGTGAACCCATTACTATGTTCTTATCAAGAGGACTGAGAACCTCAAGATTCTTACTCTTACAAAGTTGTATGGTATCTTCAGTGGCTAACAGATGGAGATGAACATGCAAAATTCATCTGGTAACTCTAGCAATCAGTAGAGTTCAGCCCTTCATATGGTTGAAAGGGATTGCAGAGAACCACAGTATCATTTTATCTGCTACCCTAACAACTCACAAAAGGGTCTTTTCATCACCTTCACTGAGACACCAAAAGAGAGCTACATCCAAGGAAGTCCATTCCAAGAGACAAGCTCTTCTCATGCCTTTGTATCTGCTGATAAGAGTTCAGGCTACTTTCTTTTCACCCTTGAAGACCTGGACTGTATCCATCCAGATGATCTGGAGTATATGGAGATAGTCTAGCAGATGGCTCTTCTCACTCACAGAGCCAAGAAATTCTACAAGAGAATAGGGAGGAAGTTTCCTAACAATGCAGCCAGTGAAAAGTTGGGACTAGACAAAAGCAAGGTGAAGTGTTTCAACTGCAACCAAATGGGACACTTTGCTAGGGAGTGCAAGGCACCTAGAACAAATGGTGGCCAAGCACAAACCAAACCAAACTACACTAAAGGAGCCAACCAAAATAAGAAGCCAAAGCAGCAAGCTGCAGTTGCTGTTAAAGAAGGAGGCTTTGACTGGAGCTTTTAGGTGGAAGATGCATCTCCAAACCAAGCACTGATGGCGGATCATGATGAAGCCAAGGTATTGGAACATCTTTGTACTCCTGAATGTATTGCTAAAGTAAATAGATACAGGTCCTATAACTTGGAGATAAGATCTGATCTTGAGTCTTTAAATATCTTAAAATCTGATTTCAAAAGAGCTGAAAATAGATATAAACTAAAAATAGAAGATTTAGAGAAAACCATTTCCACTCTTAAACCTGAATACACCAACTATAGGACTCAGATCAAAGATCTCATCACTAAGTTAACTGAATGCCAGGCTGAGCTTGTTATCAGCAAAGCCAGGGCAGAAAAATGTGTTCTTGAAGAAGAGACCTTCTAGAACATGATAACCTTATATCTGCATGCCAAAGTTTGTTACAAAGAATAAGCAGGGACTGAGATCTACTGAGATAGCTCCTCTACACTCCTTACTATCTGTAAGATATCCAAGGTGTGGAACTTGTGAAGATGAGCTTCCCCTCATAGACCCCATGAGTGAAGAGGATGAAGAGTAGTTAGTGAAGGATGGATTTGAGAAGAGTGAAAAAGATCATCCTAAGAAGGGTCACTATTCTCCTGAGGAGAGGAATCCTGTTGGGTTGACAAAGTCCAAGACAAAGAACTTGATCAGAAGAGCCAAAAGAAAGTCCAAGAAAGCTCAAGAGATCAAGGCCACTTTCAACTCTAAGTAGAAACAAGTGTTCATCTCTACAGTATTTGAAGTGGTAAAGGCTGAAGACTCAACTATGAATCCTAGTACCAGGGGTTCTAGTTCTTGTCAAACTCATCCCAACAACAAAAAGAAGGCTGATTTGTTGTGTACCACTGCTGCACAACCTGAACCATCCATATCCAACAGCATGTCACTCCCTAAAAGGCTTGCTACTTCATCTGTGAAGAAGAAGATGGAAATGGAGAGTGATCAAGATTAGTCTTGCTCTCAAAGGAAGACTTCCAGAAGAAGTCAGATGGATTGTGTCATGTGTGGCAGTACTTCTCATCTGGCTAAGGATTGCATTTACAATCCTAAAAGCACTGTTCACATGATCAAGAAGAAAACTCCTGAAAAGTTCAAGAGCCAGCTTCTGAAGGAAAATCTTTTACTCTTGGAAGCTCCAAAGTGAAGAAGAAGACAAGTGAAAACTTGTCTTCGGAAGAAAAATTGGTCTCGGAGGAAAGAAATGCTTCCAAAGTACTGATGCCTGCTGCAGTGAAAGCAAGATCTTTCGAAGGTCCAGTCTCCAAAACTTCCGAAGTTGTCAAAACTTCTGAAGTGTTGAAGGTCAAGTCTAAGCTTCCAAAGGTGGTGGGAAGACAAAGAAAGACCATGTGACTGAAAGTTCTTTATCAACAACAGCTGCTGATCCTCAAAGCTTGAACATAGGATCAATTACTGTTGCATTGTCTTCTGTTGATATTGATGAGCCCAAGACCAGCAAGGCTTGGGTTTTCAAATATAACTAATCATCTCTTTTTGTGCAGGAATAGTTAAAGACCAACAGGAATGTGTGGATCAGTTACAGTGGCTGTTCCAGGCACATGATAGGCAATGGCTCTCTACTCTAAAATTTTGAGAAAATTGATGGAGGGCCTGTTGCTTTTGGGGGAGATGCAGAAGGTTACATTACTGGAAGGGGCATGGTCACAAATGGTAAGCTCTGCATTGAGAAGTTAAACTTTATCAAGGAGCTTGGATACAATTTACTAAGTATATCCTAATTTTGTGACAAAAAACATAACATGCTCTTTACTAAGTATGAGTACATTGTTCCCAAGCCCAGGGTGGTCATTCCTCAGGAGCATATACTGCTCAGAGCCCCTAGGAAAGGGAACATGTACAAGATGGATTTGCATGAAACTTCCCCTTCAAGAGAAGTGTCTTGCTTTCTGTCTAAAGCAAATAGTGATGAGTTTTTTCTCTGGCATAAAAGAATATGCCATGTAAACTTTAAAAACATGAATAAATTAATTAAGAATGATTTGGTAACTGGAATGCCAAAGAAAGAGTTTACAAGTGATGATCATTGTATTGCATTCCTGAAAAGAAAGCAACATAAGGTATCTCACAAGCCAAAGGAAATAAACTCCATCACTACTCCCCTACACTTGTTACATATGGATCTTTTTGGCCCCACCAGTGTAATGAGTCTAGAAAGGACCTCATATTGTTTAGTGATCACAGATGACTTTACTAGATTTACTTGGGTCTTTTTCCTTAGAACTAAGGATGAGACTCCTAAAATCTTGAAGAATTTCATTCTGAAGATTAAGAATCAATCTAATCACAAGGTTAAGATCATAAGATGTGATCAAGGAACCGAATTTAAGAACCCAATCCTTGATACATTCTGTGATGAAAAGGGTATTACAAGACAATATAGTGGTGCCAGGACTCCTCAGCAAAATGGTGTTGTTGAGAGGAGAAACTAGACACTAATTGAAGCCGCAATAACCATGTTGTCTGACTCTAAACTGCCTATCACCTTCTGGGTAGAAGCAGTGAACACTGCTTGCCATGTGTAGAACAGAGTTTTAGTAGTTAAGACTTATGGTATGACTCTTTATGAACTGTGGCACAAAAGGAGACCTTTCACTGGTTTTCTCAGATCATTTGGATGTCCTTGCACAATCTTGAATATCAAAGATCAGATAGCCAAATTTAATGAGAAATCAAATGATGGATACTTTATTGGATACTCTTCTCAATCCAAGGCTTATAGAGTGTATAATCTCAGAACTAGAATAGTTGATGAGTCAGCCAATGTGACTTTCAATGAACACACCCCTTATGTGAGAGGTTCTGGTCCAGATTGGCTATTTTATTTAATTGCCAACTGTTTTAACAAGTCCTGTGAGAATGTTTTAGGATCTACAGGTAACCTATCAACAGAAGATTCTGACCCAAGATTTGAGCTGAGAATATCTTCAAATCAATCTATTTCAGCTCCAGTGGTAACAAATTCTGCAGATGGAGCTCCTATCAGCACAACTATGACAAATCCAGCTGATACATCTGAAGTGCCATCAAATTCCAGCTCAGAGGCACAAAACCTAAGGGAATGAGTTTCAAATGTAGAAGAAAGTGAAAATGGTGACAGTGATCAAGAATTCCTTGATGCTGACAATCATTCCATGGAAGACCACATCATTAATGTCACGCACTCTTTGGATCAAGTCTCTCTTGATAAGTGTGCTGATGTTGTGGGAGAATCTACTCTGCCTTATCAAAATTTTTCAAATTTAGATATCTCCAACCAACTTGCTGTGATCCCTCAACTAAGGATCCACAAGTCTCACCCCACCACAAACATCATTGCTGAAGTTGACAAGGGGGTAAGAACAAGAGGACAAACCCATGATAAAAATGTTTGTCTCTACTCTTGTTTCCTATCCCAAGTAGAGCCAAAGAAGGTTGAGGAGGCTCTAAAAGATGGAAGTTGGGTTGAAGCTATGCAGGAGTAGCTGCTTTAATTTAAAAGACAAAAGGTTTGGAACCTATGTCCTCTTCCTTCAGGGAAGACTACCATAGGAACCAAGTGGGTGTTCAGGAACAAGAAAGATCATAGAGAACTTGTCATCAAAAACAAGGCAAGACTAGTTGTTTAAGGGTATACTCAAGAGAAAGGGATTGATTACACTGATGTCTTTGCTCCAGTAGCAAGACTTGAAGCTGTTAGGATATTCCTAGCCTTTGCTGCATCCAAGAATTTCAAGGTCTACCAACTTGATGTCAAGTGTGCTTTCTTATATGGGGTGATTGATGAAGATGTGTATGTCAAACAACAACCTGGTTTTGCATATCCAGATCATCCTGATTATGTCTACAAGCTTGATAGAGCTCTCTATGGGCTGCACCAAGCTCCAAGAAAGTGGTATGAGACTCTATCTCAGTACCTATTTCAACATGGTTACAGAAGGGGTACTATAGGTGAAACTCTCTTCATCAAGGGAACAGGAAATGACTTAATGCTGGTTCAACTTTATGTTGATGACATTATCTTTGGGTCAACTAATCCAAAGCTCTGCAAAGACTTTGAGAAGCTGATGAAGACTAGATTTGAAATGAGTGTCATGGGAGAACTCAATTTCTTTCTAGGAATTTAAGTGAAGCAGGTTGACAATGGCATCTTCATAAGTCAGTCAAAGTATGTTCAGGACATACTAACTAGATTCAGCATGACTGACTGTACGGTTGCAAAGACACCCATAGCAAGAAACCACTCCCTTGGACCTGACCTTAAGGGGGAGTGTGTGGATGAGCATCTTTACAGGGCTATGAGTGGGTCTCTTATGTACCTCACTACCAGCAGGCCTGATATCATCTGTGCTACATGTATTTGTGCTAGATATCAAGCCAACCCCAGGATGTCACACCTGGTTGCTATCAAGAGAATTCTAAGATACCTCAAAGGTGCTCCATCACTAGGCCTTTGGTATCCAAAGAATTCTGACTTCAATCTGTATGCATTTACAAATAGTGACTATGGTGGCTGCAACATGACTACAAAGTCTACATCAGGGGGATGTTAATTTCTTGGTGGAAGGATAGTCTCATGGCAATGCAAGAAACAATCTTATGTATCTGCATCAACTGTTGAAGCTGAATACATTACTGCTGCTAGCTGCTGTGCTCAAGTGCTTTGATTTAGAATCAGATGCTAGACTATGGATTCAACTTCAAGGAGACTCCCATCCACAAAGACAACAATAGTGTTATCTTTATTACAGAGAATCTCGTGCAGCACTCAAGGACCAAGCATATCAACATCAGGTATCATTTAATTAGAGATAATTTTGAAAAAGGGTTAATCAAACTAGTCAAAGTTCGCACAAATGAACAATATGCTGATCTATTTACCAAAGCTTTTGATGAACAGAGATTTAAGTATCTCATATCAGCTATTGGGATGATTAACTTTGAGTAGCTTTTTCTTAAACTTAAATTCAATATTATTTCTTAAATTTGTGTGTCCTTAGTTGTCTATTTTATCACCTTCATAAGCCCCTAACTATCTTGGAAGAAGAGTCTTTTAGAAAATATTCCTTAGATTTTTAAAAATTTTGAACATCATTTCTTTCGGAAGAAACCAAGTTACATTCGAAAGCAAATTATGTCTTTAATATCAAATAACTACTTATGACAATTTACCTTTGGAAGAAATTCTCTAAATATCTTCCGAAGCCAAAACTTTCATAAGTACTAACATGCTATTAAAGAATAATTTTCTTCCGAAAGTACTTATCTCTATGAAGTGAGAAATACTCTAAGTATTTTTTCTTCCGAAGCAAAATTTTCAAAACTCTTAGAAATATCTTCCGAAGCCAAATTATCTTCGGAAGGTTTTCGACTTCCAAGAAAACTACTTTTGGGCACATTTTCAGATGTGGGACCGACATTCGGATTTCAAAGTTTATCCTTTCGCATTAACTTTGTCTCAAATCCATTTCATATATATATATTCAACGGTTTCGCCCTCTTTCACTTTTCTTTCTTCATCTGCAACATCTTGATAACCTAAATTCACCCAGAAACCGCTTTTGTTCTTATCTTCCTTCACGATGAAGTTTACTAAAATGGCCAACCAAAATCGCAGAAACCAACCCAATTTCTCCATGAAACTTCACAGGCAACACAATCAGGTTGCTCTGTTGAACTCTAAGAAAGATCCTGGTTTCTTAGAGGTTTGCCGTTTTCTTTCTTTGACAAACTACTTCACCTCCTTTACCATTGATCCTCTTCTCTATGAGGATCATCTTCTGGACTTCTGGCGGACCTGCCAAGAGGTCACCATGGATGGGGAGAAGGCACTGTCTGCCATAGTGCAGGGGAGGACATTCTTCATCACTCCGGCCATCATCAACACCCATCTTCAGCTGGATGATGCAGAAGGTGATTTGTTCTTTCCAAAATCTGCTGTTAACCAGTCTTTCGAGCAGATGGGGTATGAAGGAGACTTTTTAGTCAGAACCTTCAGGAAAGGGAAGGTCTCTTCCTAGTGGAAGTACCTCCTCCATGTCATCATACATAGCTTGTCAAACAAGCATGGAGGATGGGACCAGATTCCTAAGGATCTGTCCTTCATAGTCCATGGATTGGTTCAGGGGGTCAAGTTCAGGTATTCATACTTTGTCTACCTTAATCTGCTTTCTAACTTGGACTCCCTAGAATACTACATGTTTCCTAGATATGTCCATCATATTCTTAACTGTGAATTGGCCTCACAGTTGAGGGGAACAGGTAGAATTCTAAAATTTAGACAGATGAAGCCCGACATCTTTAAAATTATGAGAAAACCAATTGTGGGATTCTCTGGCGTAGAAACAGCCCGTGTCCCCAAAATGTTAGAGCTCATTACTCAAGGTGACAATCTAGCAGCACCAGCTAGTGTTGAACCCACACCTGTTGTCTTTCAACCACCATCTCAACCTTCAATAACCATCACCTACTCAAGAAAACACAAAAGAACCCCTACTCAAGCTATTCAGTCTGAGCAGGCCCCATATTATCACCCATGTAAGAGAAAGTAGACACTAGAGCTCCCACTTCCCTTGAGCTGTATAAAGAGAGGAAGGATGCTGAGACAGCAGAACTGCTCCTCAAAATCAAAAAAAAGAGAAGAAGAAAGAAACAACAGAAAGCTCCTATCCTCTCTCTAGTTCATGAAAGTCTTGAGAAGGAGTCTGTGGCAGTTGAAGAGGAAGAAACTCAGATAGGCAGAGAACAAGAAAGACAGAAGATGATAGCCTATATGAGTGCCACAGGTCTCTACCAGGCAACAGCTCTCAACCATCTCTCATATGAATGTATTGAGTTTGAGTATCTCTAGCAGCTTGATGAAGAGGCTCAAACTCAAAGAAAAGCTATTAAGAGAAAGATGAGAGAAGAGGCTGCTAAAACAAAAGCCACCATCAGATCACAAGAAAAGAAGTCTGCTGACAGACTAAAGATGGTGAGCTTCTTGAAGCTGTATGGGTTCTCTGGAAGGAGACTTGGTCCTATGTCTCTATCCACAATGGATGAGCACATCAGGAGGATCAAACAGAAGATTAAGGAAGGTCAGCTTGTTGATTTGCATTCTCCACCTAGTCCAACTGCACCTGAAGTTGAGGTGAAGGTTGAAGAGACAACACAACCTAAACCTGAAGCTACACCCAAGCCAACTTCATCTTCTGACTCACAGCAGGGTTCTAAATCCCCTTTTTCTGAACTAATGGAGGATAAGGATCCAACTGAGGAGAATACAGAAAGCGAAACTGGTGCTGCAGGCCACACTCAGTTGAAGTATAGAGTGAGGAAAAGGATGGCCATCAGTAGGGACAAAAGGAAGAAGAAGAAGTCCAAGGCATCCTCATCAACATCTCAGGATAAGTATTAACATCCTGAGAAAGTGCATTAAGAGGCTGCTCAATCAACTCCATTCAAAGAAGAGCCTCCTGCATCTAGAAGACCAACTATGTCCTGAATCTACACTGCTGATCAAGACATGAGGACTGCAAACTGCTAAGCATCCTCTCTGTTTTGGTAGCATCAGCCTAGGGGGAGTTTGCAAGGTATTTGAAAGAGGCTGATACACTCAAAAAAGTCAAGGTGCTTCTTGCATGCATGCATTTTGTGCATGGTAGAAGTTACTTCGGAAGTTTTACACACTGCAAAGAAATTTCTCTAAGTGTAAAATCTTCCGAAGCCAAAGACCAAATCTTCCGAAGCAAAAGATGAAGTCTTCCGAAGCTTAGAAGACAAAGTCTACCGAAGCCTCAAAGATAGAAGATTGATTTCTTCCGAAAACAGAGAAGACATGCTTTCTCTGATCAACAACTTTTCAGAAAAGCTGACCAACTTTTCGCTGCCACTCTGCAGACTCACCAACTTAGACAAGTTGGTGAAAAGGTCCATGCTTTAGGAAGCTGTAGATTATGGTCTTGAGTCTGTAGCTTTCTACTTTATGTACTTTTATCCTTTTTGTATTACATTAGGGTGTGAGCTATGACATGTCATAGTCACTAGTCAAAAGGCAATCTGCCTTTTGACTTTACATTAATCTTGTTGTCTAGATTAGTGTTTTAAGCTGGCCTTCAAAGTATGGTCGGCTGTAGGATGTAGTATAAAGTATCTCAGGTCCTTGTATTTTATTTTCATGCTTTGTAACACTTGTAAAAGAACTTGAGAGCTATATACTTAATCTTTGAAAACCAATCTTCTATGTTGTTCTTAAGTTTCTGTCTCTCCTTGTTTACTTGTGTTTCTTAGTATCACTATAAAAGTTCCAGTTCCTTATTTGATCTGTTAAGTGTTTAAAGTCTCTCCTCATTGTGAAACTGATTTGCATTGAACTCCTTCACCGGTCCATCAAAGAATAACATGATCTTTAGATTTAAAGTACATACCAAGACAGATTTCATTTAATTCTTTATTCTAGAAAATCATGTCATCTTCATCATATTCATCTAGGGGGATATAATCCTCCAACCCATCCACATGTACATTATCTTGAAGAAGACTATCAGAGAATCCAGTATGAACCCCAAAACTATATTGCTCAGAGATTTGAGGGATTGCCGAATCTTCTTCTGAATCATAGTCTGATGGTGATAATTCACTTTCCTCAGTTTTTTCATTAGGATTACCTTCAAAAATTTTAAATACAATTAAAATACTAATAATAAACGTAATAATACTAACACTATTAATAATAATAGCAAGAATAATAATAATATTAATAATATAACCTTGGGAAGAATTGTCGGATCCAAAGTCTTCATCGTTGTTATGCACCGGCTGCAGTCGATTGGTGTATGTTGACATACCAACATCACTTTTAAATTCCATGTGATGGTATTGAAATGTTGGTACTTGAGATAAAGAAGCTCGTAGAAGATCCATACAACTACTATGTTCATAACTGGGAATTATTTGATACCATTTGACATGAATTTGACTCATGTGGTTTCTAAAGTTTTTAGATAGATGATAGATCATCTTTATACCCGCATCTCCTTTAATATATGATATTTCTGAAATGCCTTGAAATTCATAATACAGTTTCAGTTCTAAATTAACTGATTCTCTATCAATTTCAACATAAGAGCATTCACAACTCACCCTTCATCTCCATCTCTATAATTACACTAAAAAACACTATTTTTTCTCTCTTTTTTTCAATAAAATAATATTTTTTTTATACTTTTATCATTACATCTTCTTTCTTCTTCACTCACAACCACTTTCAACAAATATTAAAAAATTAATAGAGATGAATAGTGTTTTATCAAATATAGAGATGAACAGTAACATGTTCTCTATCCTCCACTCACAACCACTAATAACCATTCTCTATAATATAAAAAACACACTCACAGATTTATGAATAGCCTGCTGTGAATGCTCTAACTACATATAAGATCAGCAAAATCTGAAAAACATATTTTAGAAGTCATAATAAACGAACATGATTTTGTTGATTCATCACTCATAACAACCCCATGTTGGTATGAAACCTCACAACCCCAATATAATTTACTAGAAACGGTGTAAATAATGAAGAAGAAGACATCTTGATATTTACGACCACTATTTTACACTAATTTGAAAGATAAATAGAGAAATAGTATTCCAGCCATTTTCGTAATTGAGATTTGAAGAATCAAATTTTATTATTAGCCCAATTAGAAATATATATATATATATATATATATATATATAAACCAACTATATATATTTGGTATTTGTAAACCATAATTACGGATTCAACATTAAAATTATTTTCATTAAACCAAAAATATATATAATATTTTATTATTATATTTTATATATTTTAATTCAGTATCTGTAAACCATAATTACAGATTCAACATTAAAATTAATTTCATTAAACCAAAAATATATATAATATTTTATTATTATATTTTAATTCCTTATCATTTAATTCCAGAATCCAAAATTAAGGATTCAACATAAAATTAATTTCATTAACCCAAAAAAATATATAATATTTTATTATTATATTTTATATTATATTTTAATTCATTAACATTGAATTCCGTAATCACAAAATACAGATTCAACATTAAAATTAATTTTATTAACGCAAAAAAGTATATAATATTTTATTATTATATTTTATATTATATTTTAATTCCTTCACATTTAATTCCGTAATCGAAAAAAATACGGATTCAACATTAAATTTAATTTCCGCACATATAATTTACTGATTCAACTCACGGCGTTAACGGCAAGCGTTCGAAGTTGATTCCGTAAACATCAAACACGGATTCAAACTTGATTCCGTAAACACCGCCCACGGAACACCTATTTTTCAAACATAACCAAAAACCAACCCATAAACCATCATATCTTCCTAAAAACACCCACTTTAAAAAAAGTTCATACACGCTCACAACATATACATATACATACACGAAGGCATATATTACTCTCGCACACAACGACCCGAACCAAACCCGTGCATCGATAAGTTCAACCGAGATGAAACGAAACGAGTATGTTACCTTGATGCAGAGATGGTACCACATTTTCGATTGCTAGGGGCGGTCACGTGCGCGATGCGGTTCACCAGAAATATGTATGTGTACCGCACGAAACCAAGACGAAACGATGCTTGCACCGGTAACATGCGGAAGGGAAGATGCGATTCCGGGGGGGGTTGCCGGATGGATGGCTGTGGCGATTGGGTGCTCGGAGGTGATGGTCATGACGGCAGTTCACGGTTGAGGGAGGGGTATTCGATTAGGGTTGCCGAGAGGTGCAGACATATATACATATTTGTATTAATTACATGTTGGTACCTAATCTTTAATAAAAGAAATTCCCTTAAGATCTACCAATTGATACTTTAACCCTCAAGCTATTATTTTTATTTTTATTTAGCCGAAACTCTTAACACGTAACCCTTAACGAATTGACTTAGGGAAAATATATACACGAGCTTGACGTGAAGGAAAATAATATCAGCGCGCTCAAGATTTGTGGTGTCGCGAGCTCATTTTGATAAGCTTTTATGAGAATGGTATAATAGTAATGATAATAATAATAATAACAGCGCGGCGGCGGCGGGGGTGGTGGCGGCGGCGGGGGTGGTGGTGGTGGTGGTGGTGGTGGTGGTAGTAGTAGTAGTAGTAATAATAATAATAATAATAATAATAATAATAATAATAATATAATTATATTAATCAAATTTATTATTTTATAAAATTAGAGTTTAACGCGACGAGCTAAACTCTAATTTTATAAATGATATAGTATGATGATACTACTATGGTATGATGATACTACATATATATATATATAGGGTTAGGTTCAAATGAAAACTCCATCTTTTATGAGAACTTAAAGAACTAATCACAACCATTCATTTAGTTGATTCTAATTTTTCTTTTCTTTTTATTACAAAGGGTATTTTGGTAAAATGAGTAACTACTTAATTTTGGTAATTATCTTTATAATTTAAGTTTCCTTGATTATCTCCTAATATAATATTTTTTATTTACCACGATTAATGCAATATAGTTTTTTTAACTATTTATCCTTCATCATCCGTATTTCATTCAAACTATTTTTTCTATCTCATAAGTATTTTATATTTCAAATGTTTTGTTATTATGAGTTGCTAATCTTTTGATCAATTCTACATATACGTAATGATTAATTTACATATATGTAAAACAAATGTATACATATTGTTTTAATATGAACAATGTAGAAGCATAAGTAACATATACGTAAATATTGTTTTCATATATGTAAAACCATACTAATTACAATACTATTACATCTATAAAATTCAAACAAGCATCTTCCATATACTTCTAAATAATCATATACATAGAATTTTACATAATGATTCAATATAACTGAGAAATCACTAATATTCTTGGTGTAGTCCTTTAAGCCCCAGTAGTGTACATAGATTTGAAAATGCAGCAAGGTTGATCATTGCAAATGGGTCGAAGACGAGAAACTGCATAACAAACCAATTAATTTAAATAAGTTTAATATTGAAACTTGCATCTTCGATAGTTAAATTAAAATAAAATAAAATTTGAAATGACTGAACTAATAAAAAATTTAAAATGAAATAATGACCACTTCTACGTTGAATCTTGTTTTACATATGTATACTTAACTTTTTATATGCATTTATTCTTGTTTTTTTACATATATGTAATTTAGCTATTTAAATACATTTAACGTTATTGTACATATATGTAATTTAACTATTATATATTTAACACACACATATATATATAATACTTTTTACGCATATGTAAATAGTTAACATACGTTATATGTAAAACAAATATTTACACACTTACATGGGCCTGTGAAGTTTATATTTATTTCTTCATACATGTGACACATACTTTTTCAAGTATAATCATTTGTATAACTAAATAAGAATAATATGTTCTTTGTGTTTGATACTTTTTTTTACCTGGTAAATATAAAATGAAAGTCTAATTTTCTAAACAATAAAAAATGAAACATATTTAAAAGTAAAAAATAAAATGACACCAAATAAAACATAAGAATTTGAATGTTTCATCAAAATTTTAGAGTTTCCGTTGAATGATACACTAATAATCAAAATATATTAATCTTTATAGTAATTGAAGACTAAATCTAAACTGGGTCGTAATAAAATAAATAAAAATAGAGTGAATTGCCGTTTTCCTCCCTATAGTTTGGTGATATTTGCTATTTTCATCCAAAAAAGTTTTTTCTTACATTTGGCTCCTCAAGGTTTGAAAAAGTTGCTATTTTCATCCAAAAATATGAATTCCATGGTAAAATTTTTTATTAACAACACGTAACATAAATTAGGATTTCGTTTTTATATAATAATTTACGTAAGTACCATTTTAACGATGAATATTTAACATTTTAAAACAATGTAGCTAAGATTTTTGGATGAAAATGGCAACGTTTCCCAAACCTTGAGGAGCCAAATGCAAGAAAAAATATTTTTGGATGAAAATGACAAATTTGATCAAAGCATAGGGAGGAAAATGACAATTCACTCATAAAAATAAAAAATGATGCTTTTTGAATATGAATGGTTATAATAGTATATGCATTTTCTTTATATAAATTGATACTTTCATATAAATAAAGTAACAACATATAATCTTCAAGTAATATAGATATAGATAGATATAGATGTATATATAAATCATAAGTTATCAAGAAAACTTAGCTTTTGTAGACATGATAAATCTCCTATTTTTTTCTCCATAAGATAGAGATAATAAGTTGAAATGGTCCACACATCACAATATTCTTTCTTGAATTGAAAACGTTTTTGCACAGATAATTAAACTTCAATTCTAATTGTAAACTTCAATAAAATATGAATATATAAATCCAACTCAATATCAAAACTTCAAAATGTAGAATTATTTTTAATGAAATCATGCACCCATATGTTTATGTGATATAGATAAATAAAGAATACATAGATTAGAGGTTGGTAGTGAATATCAGATCATCAGAAGAATTCCTCGTAATCAAACATGATTACACTTCTTTGTTCTAGTATGAGAATCAAACATGAATGACTTAACAAATAGAATGTTCTTGCTGTGTCAAATGGGATCGATGTTCATGGCTTTTTCTTCCTATTGAGCCAAATGGGGAGAGAAATATAAAACATTAACTAGATCTCTGTTGAAAATAAACGTAATTTTATAGGGAAAGTAGAGATTTTACGGAAAGTTATGAAAGAGAATAATTATATTCTCTAAAATGCCCTTATCTCATTTAATTATCATTCTTAAAATATTATTTAATTACATAAATGACATTACTATTTTAAACCATTGATCATATAATTAAAGGGTCAAGATTAGTTCTTGCAGTTCTCAAAATATTTAGTAGTTCTGAAATGATCCTAACCCTATATATATATATATATATATATATATATATATATATATATATATATAAAACTAGGTTATAGATCCGTTTGATACACGAGGTAGAAAGCACACAAAATCTTATATTAGCAACATGAAAATTAAAGTTCTAATAGAAGATAACAATATTGACATAAATGAAGAATATTTGTTGTGTTCAAAAATAAGTAATAAAACTACAATTAGAATTCATAAATTTGTAAATACTTCTTTATACACAACATTTGTGGTTTTGCTCGTAAATATACCATCTTTATCAAGTATCAAGAGCTTTAATCGATCTCTACTTTTAACTTAAACAACACCACATAGTTTGAAAACTCGGTTGGGCCACTTACCGAAGCGAATTTCTTCAACTCGATCCTATTACTCGGAATTGGTCAACCTCGATCAAAATCGAGCTAGTTGGTCCAACTCAGAGCTAGGGGGTCCAACTCAGCCTACTCGGAGCTAGGCGGTCCAACTCGGCCTACTCGGAGCTAGGCGGCCCATTTCGAAAATCTCGGATTTTCGTTGTTTTTCGTCGATTTTCGCTACATTTTGTTGATTTTTGTTGCTAATCATGTGCATACATTTGAAGATAACTATTAAGTGATTACTATTCTATAATATTATAGAATAAATATCTAATTTTGAATTATTTATATATTTGAACATGTATCTTTTTAATTTATTTTGATATTCACATATTTTTATACACTACGTTATTTAATATATGTATAATTTCTCAAAAAAAATAATTTTTTTAGAATTTACTATGTCTGAGTACTTCCCGCCTATAACGAGTACTCGCAACGCCCTAATCAGCCGACCTGCCACGTCTAGCGACTTTTACAACATTGACACCACATAAAGTTGACCATGTGACACCGAATGCTTTAGATACGAACTAACCCTATAGAGCAACTGACCTAACTTTTGTTTATGGTCATGGCCACACATACTGCGAGATAAAAATGTCTTTTTTGAAACTAAAATGGAATCCTTTTGTCAGATGGTATTAAGCAGAATGTAGGGATAAATGTTCGAGTCCCAATATTACTACCATATATTATTTGTACCTCAATAACACGATTACCTAGTGATAAAACTTGTAGCCGAGTTCCATTGCATAAACCATTTTTCTAATTGATATTTCATTATAACATTACTAGCACATTGACTTTTAGTAATAATCTATGGTTTGGCAACCCTAAAAGTTTAAGGGGCTGTTTGTCAACTTCTGAATGGGTAAGTGCTAAACTATTAAGAGGTCTGACCCATTAAGTGTTGAACCAGTAAAAGATCTAAATCATTAAGATCTAGTATATTGCTTAACTATTTAAAAACAAATGTTTGACCAATTCACATAATAGCTCTTAACCATTCAGACTCAGTATAATGTTTAACCATTCAGAGACAAAAATGCTTAACCTTTGATACATCTTCTCACAAAACAAACACTCTGAACCATTAAGTGTTAAATTATTTAAATATCTAAACCATTAAGAGACTGAAACAAATAGCCCCTAAGTCCATTCAGTATAAACATGGATCAAAATTTTCATAAACATACTCTGAATGTGATAGACTATCAAAACAAAGGTATTCCTTTTCTTCCCTTGAAACCATTGAAAGCAAGTGGTCATTAATCACTTGTACGACTTCATTTGTAGTTTCAAGTATTGCTTTTTAAAGAAAATATTCAGAATTTTTGAAATTTTGAAGAATTCATGATACACAAAATCAATAAGAGAAGAAGCGAGATTAGATGAGTCAGAAAGTAAAAGATCCTCGGTATGTAAATAACTGTCTCACCATCATTAATTACATGAACCATCTTTGTGTTCTCCTAAATGCAACAACCATGATACTAACCTCTTTGTTTTCTCAATATCAACCGATGTTCTACTGTTTTGAGAGTTTTGTCTGACATTATAAGCTTATACACAAAACTTACAATACCCTTCCCACATTATACATGGCTCCAAAATCCTTCACTAGTTTATACTCTAACCATGTGAGTTTAGTTTTTTTACAATCACAGCCTAGGCATTAAATCAATACTTTGAAAGTTTAAAAATACACATTCTAGTGAATAAATTGAAGATAAAAAGATACCTTAATACTGTTTCATACCTTGAACATATCACTTGGAATAACTTATGGAGAAAGTCGGAGTAAAAGGATACCTTAGAATCTATGATTCAATTTTAAAATACATTGTCTTTAAACATCATTTTCCATGCAACTTAATTCTTACAAAACCTAATGTCAAAATTTCCATAGCTTGTTATTATTCTCCAAACTCATATCTAAAAAAAAATACTTATTATAATGAACTATATACTTTACACAGAGGCATTCACCTCACAACAATGTATTTGGAATTTCCAAAAACTTTACGTTGTTATGAAAAAACTAATAACATATTGTGTTTGACCTAGATCAGTTTTGAACGAATTACACTTGAATGCGGATAAAAATAAGCATGTTGGCACAATGTATTAGGAATGTTAAAAAGACGTTATATTTAAAATCTATAAGTTAGAAAAACATAATACGTAGAGTTAAATTATAAGTGGCGCATAAACTGATTATTAGGTGCTCATTCTAATCAACGGTGAGTGTTTCATCTATTTCTTCATACATAATGAATCTTTGTTCACATCGTGCCTTTCAAAACAAAAGAATCATTTGAGATATAAGTGCATATTGAAAAGTGAAGCGTGTATTTTTAGTGAAATAATCACCTATACATTTTTTGCCCCATCCATTTGCCTCAAGTTAGTTTCAAAGTCTTGAACATTGTTCATAGCAATTCATATGCCCCATCTTAATCTTGACATATATACCACGATCATTTTTTAATAATTCCCTATCAATCTCCTTTCCTTCTCATTGAATGAAAGTTACATTAATAGTCAGTAATTAAGATTTTAAAATTATAAAATGATTTTTTAAGATAATATACAATTAAAATTACTTATAATCAGAAACATTACAAGATAATACTTGCTAGTTTATAGCATTATAATTGAACTTCTTATGTGCAACATTTGAATGTTATACCTAAACATTCTTTTCAAAAACAAATTCAGCTTGTAAATGACCAAATTGGGTCTGAATCCATAATAACAATACAAAAATACAACTTTTTTTTTTGTTTTTTTGTTTTTTGTAGTTGTAGCTTCTTCAACAAATCTCTAGATCTATTTATCAAAAAGTCAACATGCATCCAAGATTATTATGTTCAACTTTTGGAGTGTATATACATAATCATTCTTTTCAAAAATGCAAATAATCTAAAAAATAAAAAACAAAAGCATGTTCACTATCTGACGCAATGACTCCTGCAAAGAAGTTAATCAAGATTAATTATAAGGATAAATTTCCTAATTTAGCTCAACCTATCATTTTCTACACATGTATAGATGAGCTCACTATCCATCTTTGGCTCCTTGACTCTCACCAGCAAAACATATTCACCAAATCATAGTAGGATTATGTACATTCATCCAAAATTACAAATTAAGGGTATCAACAATAAAAATGATAGAATTAGAGGCACTTTGAGCCCCATTTGCTACAATTTCATAGTATCACAAACTCCTTGAGTGAAATGAAGTTCCTTTTTATACATTCAGGAACTAGAAACAACTTTATAAAGTTAGGAGCAAAAGTTGATTGAAGTTACCTTTTCACTGTCAAACTCATAAGTCTTTGTCTTCTGTTGTGCTTCATAGATGTTGACATTACACCTCTATTTGCAGCTCAATTATGGACTCTTTTGAGGCTTAAAAACACCTAGTTTGGTTGATGTTAAGCTTATAAAAGTAGATTAGACAGTGGCTATTTCACCCCCCAATTGACAACCGCAATTTAGAGAGGTTCTTCACTCCAATGAGCTCCCGCATCTCTTTAAACTTCATCTTTGGTAGAGCGTTGGTGAGTATGTCGGCTCTTTGTTCAACCCCGCTAATGAACTCAACTTTCACTTGTCCATGCTCAACGCACTCTGGAATAAAATGGTACTGAGTGTTTATATGTTTGCTTCGGCCATGGAAGACTGGGTTTTTCATTAAGGAAATAGCCGAACGATTGTCGACTAGTAATGTAACGATTTCTTCCTTTTCACCGGTGTGTTCGCTTACAAGGCCAAATAGCCAAAGTGCTTGGCACGCCGCTGAAGTGGAAGCCATAATCCTCTTCACAGGATAAAAGTGCAACAGTTGATTGTTTTTGAGAACACCATGTAATCGGTGCACTTCCAAGGTAAAACACATGCCCCAAGGTGCTTCGACCATCTTCTTGGTCGATGTTGTGGCTACTATCACTAAAGCCTTTTAGTGCCAACTTTCCTCTTCGATCATAATGTATTCCATACGTGAGTGTTCCTCGAATATATCTCAGAGTGTGTTTAATGGCAAGATAGTGTGATTCCTAGGGTGTTTGCATATAGCGACTAACTACCCCAACCGAAAAAGCGGGATCCGGCCTAGTGTGGAGCAAGTATCTTAGGCAGCCTACTTGTCTCCTGTAATCAGTGGCATCCACATCCAACCCCCCAAAATCTTTTAAGATTTTTTAACCCGGCTCGAGAGGGCAATTTGCTTGGTTGCACTCCAACATACTTGATTCTTTTAACAGCTTCTTTGCATACCCTTCCTGTTTGAGACTAACTCCATTCGACCCTTGGTATATTTCTATACCCAAATAAAAGGTTAGTAGACCAAGGTCGCTCATCTCGAAGACCTTTGACATTTGTTGCTTGAAGTCTTTAATCACTTCTATCTTGTTTCCTGTTACTATCATGTCATCTACATAACCACATACAAGCAAGAGAGATTGTGAAGTGGTTTTCTTGTACACGTCTTGCTCTTGTGAACACCGAGTGAACTTCATGGTTTTCAAAGCCTTATCTAATTTAGTGTTCCATGCCCGAGGAGCTTGGCGTAGTCCATATAGGGCCTTTTTCAATTTGTAAATCTTATGTCCATGTCCCATTTTCTTGAAGCCTTCCGGTTGGGTCACATAAACATCTTCTAGTAGGTCTCCGTTGAGAAACGCGGACTTTACATCTAGATGATGTAATTCCCAACAGTTTGAAGCGGCCAATGTGACGATCAAACGAACAGTTTCTAGTCGGCCGACTGGGGCAAATACGTCATCAAAGTCGACCCCTTGTTCTTGCACATAACCTTTTGCCACCAAGCACACCTTGTATTTATTAACAATGCCATCCAAGTTTCTCTTAATCTTAAAGACCCACTTCAGCCCAATGGTTTTCACATTTTTTGGAGGATCAATCAAGTGCCACGTTCCATTCCTCTCAATTGACTCGATCTCTGTCTTCATTGCTTGGACCCATTCTTTCTTGAGTTTGGCTTCTTGAAACGTTTTAGGCTCTCCTTCTTGTATTAAAAGCAACTCCAAATAACCAAGTTTTTGAGTGCCTTGATTAGAGGCTCCCCCAACTTAATAATCTTTAAGAAATTTTGGCTGTACTCGTGGTCTTGTAGATCTTCTTGGAGTCTTGATTTGCTTCTTTGGGCTCAGAATCTGTGGTTTGTGCTGATTCTGTCGCTGAAACTAGAGTTTAATTCTGTCGCTGTTTGTGTCGCTGTTGCAGCCTGTGTCGCTGCTGTGGTCGCTGTTGGATCTGAGGTTGTAGCTGATGTTCCTGTCGCTGATGTAACGACAGTAGGCTCTTGAGGTGTCCCTGAAACTTCAGAATTGGTCGTTGGAGTACTAGTTTTTGTTGCTGAATCTTCATAACTGATTGCTGCATCACGAACATTATAAAACACAACAAAAGTGCCGGTTTCAAATGACTTTTCATGTGTATTTTTGGAAGAAAATCTACTCCACTTCTACTCCCCCTTTCATCAAAAATAACATCACGACTTACTACAAGTTTCCTAATAGTAGGATTAGGCCCGTCGATTTTATCCGTAACCGATTAACCCGCCCGAACCGACCTCACCCGTACCCGAAGAAACCCGACCCGAACAACCCGTTACCCGAAGAACCCGAAAACCGATTAAACCGATTCTTATTCGGGTCGGGTTTCGGATAGACTTTCAAACCTCAAAAACCCGAATAACCCGAACCGATTAACCCGAAATCCAAATAACCCGATCAACCCATATTATAATTAAGTAAATTGTATGTATACATATGTTTAGATTGTCCAAATTGATCAAATTGTTAGTATACAAATATATATTTAAACACATTTCATAACTTATAGAAGTAAACTAATTTAAGTCCACTAATTTTATAAAATTTCAAATGCAAACTCACTAAAATAACCTAAATTAAGTCTATTGTTTAATACCCGAAACCCGACCCGAACAACCCGTTACACGAACAACCCGAAACCGATTAAACCGATTGTTATTCGGGTTGGGTTTCGGGTAGACTTTCAACATTAAAATACCCGAACAAACCGAACCGATTAACCCGAAAACCGATTAACTAACCCGATCAACACCCCTAAGTAGGATCATATAACCGGTATGATTTTGCTCCCGGTTCTACTCCAAGATGCACTAATGTTCGTGAGCGATCATCAAGCTTTTTCACTTGTGGTCCATTAATTTTGGCAAATGCTATGCATCCAAACATTTTAATGTGACTTACGCTTGATTTCCTTCCCTTGTAAGCCTCATAAGGTGTAAGGTTCTTCAAGGCTCGAGTCATAACTGGATTAATAAGGTATGTAGCATGTCTCACCGCTCTACCCACAAGTAATTTGGTACCCCCTTTGTTTTCATTAAACTTCGTGTCATCTCCAATAGAGTCCGGTTTCTTCATTCCACCACACCATTTTGTTGTGTTGTGTATGGAGCGATCAAGTGTCTCACCACTCCTTTTTCACAAAAATCATTGAACCCCGTTGAGGTGAATTGCCCCCCCTCCCCCAATGATCGGTTCAAAATACCTTGATTGCACACCGGATTTCCTTTTCCACCGTAGCTTTGAATTTCTTGAAACAAGAGAATGCTTCGTCTTTCTGTTTCGTCATAAATGTCCACATAAAACGAGAGTAATCATCAATTACTACAAACACGTACCTATTTCCTTCTATAGTGGTCGGTGAAATTGGTCCGCATAAATCTCCATGGATCAATTCCAAGGGCCCGGATGCCCTGAAATTGCTTGCTCCTAGAAAAGGTAGTCGAGATTGCTTCCCGGCCAAGCAAGATTCACAAAGTCTGTTTTCTTGCTTGAAAACAGGTAGTCAAGTTCAAGTTTATTTGTAGCCATTGTTCTTAACAAGCCAAAATTGGCATGCCCAAGTTGGGCATGCCACAACCATGCCTCGGTTTCCAACTCGACTTGTAAACACGTGAGACTTCCAATTTTTTAGTGTTGTTTTGTACAACCGGTTCTTTGTTCTTGTAACTTTCATTACGAGCTTCCTGGTTCCATCATGAAATGTAAGGAAGCCTCCATGCATTCGGACATCATAGCCATGCTCTTCTGCTTGCCCCAAGCTGATAATGTTACTTCGTAGATCCGGTATATAATGAACATTTGTTAAAAGACGTTGCTCCCCATTTTTTCCTTCAAGTAATATAGATCCTTTACCACAAATATTGACTCGAAAACCATCTCCAAATCTAACACTACCCGTAAGCTTCTCGTTCAGATCTGAAAATAAAATCTTGTTCCCGGTCATGTGATTGCTCGCACCATTATCAAGATACCAAACATTACTGTTTGATTCGGTTTCATATTGCTTAGGATGTATCTTCTCTTCATTCAAGTACACTGTTTTGTGCATAAAGATGGCTGGTTGAGTTCATTGGTTTCATTAAGCTGTGTCCAAGTTTTTCACATCTAAAGCATTGTATATTGGAACGATCTTTGCCTTTTGAAGCCTTTTGACCCTCCTTCCGAAATTGGCCCGCCTCCTTTTGATCACGCCCCTGTCCTGACCCACAATTTTCCCCTTGTCGATCCCCGACTTGGTTGACCCCCGCCTCTTACACGTCCCTTCGATTCATAGACATGGTGATTTCTTGGTTGGTTAGTAGAAGAGAGAAGTAGTTTGCTTTGGTTCTCGGGTGGTGAATCTTCTTCGTTGGTGCATTCCTCATTGGCTTTTAGTCGTCCCACAACATCTTCAAAACCGCTAGAATTTAGATTTAAGACTTGTTCTAGAGAAGCAACTATTTGGATGTACTTTGATCTTGAAAGACTCTTCAAAAACTTCTTTACCAACTTTGGTTCTCTGATTACAGCCCCAATGAGGCTGATTTTGAGG
This sequence comes from Flaveria robusta, assembly GCA_025506415.1. Taxonomy (NCBI): domain Eukaryota; kingdom Viridiplantae; phylum Streptophyta; class Magnoliopsida; order Asterales; family Asteraceae; genus Flaveria; species Flaveria robusta. Next base: position 25,549,902 of record CM046469.1, read on the forward strand.
CGAAGGTTGATAACTTGCTTGCAAAGTCATCTATAGTATCCGTCTCTTTCATCTTCAAGTTATCGAATGCGTTTGCTAGAGTTTGAAGGCGTGCCTCTTTACTCGATCGGCGCCTAAGAAGCAGGTTTTAATTGCATCCCATATCTTCTTTGGTGTCTCATGATTGCCAACTTGCATGATTAGAGACTCAGGTATATATGGATTGAAACAACAAAGCTATGGCTATGTCGTTTTTATCAGCATCGACGGCTCCTGGATCTATGGTTTCCCATGCTTTATGTACTGTTAGAACCACCTTCATCCGCATAGCCCACACGGCATAATGCGTGGCAGTTAACATCAGACACTGAACCGTGGTGGATCCAGCTTCCTTCCCTTTTGATGTTGCTTTATCCCCCATCTTCTTCTTGCATCGACTATACATAAGCTTGAATCTTGGTTCTAGTACTTCGAATATGTAACAATGTTTGAACTCGGCTTAGTTCAAACGTTTCAACAGCAAAAGACTTGACTAGATGTTTTCTTGGCAAGTTTGCGATTGTAACCCTTGATTCTTGGTTAACAGATTGCGAAACCCAACCAAAAAGCGCAAGCCTATGAAGTTGATTGCTGAAAGGTTTTATGATGGCAATCCTAATGCTTGGTTGCGATCACTGAGTTGCGTGTAATCGAGCTCGTTAATCTGGCTCTGATACCAATTCAAGTTCAGAATCAATATCAAGAACACAAATCAACACACAATTTAAAATAAACTCTTTTTTATTATACTCAAGAAAATAAACTCAAAACTTGAATACAATAATCTCATACCATACCCAAAACTTGGCTATGGTATATATAGGCTTAACCAAACTTGGTTGCCAAGCATCTTATCCTCTTAGACTTATTATTAGATAAAATCTCCTAAAAACTTTCATAAGGATAAGACTAAATTGTTTAAACAATCCCTAAAACACCCTTAAGAGATTACCACCTCTCCTTAGTGGTTTTGGCTGACCCATTGGCTCAGGTCGGTTTCAATTGTCACCAACAATTTGCACCTTAGTTATGGATTGTAAAATAGATCTGGTTCGTCTAAAAACTAACACTAAAGTATACTTGAAGCATAGTCAATATGCAGTTGAAATATGAACTCGAAAACACAAATTAGGGGCCAAGATAAATACCAAAACATGTCTCAATTATAGTCGTTTCACAGCTCCTTTTTTGAAACTTATTAATAGAACAAAAACTGCAACAATCATTGCCGTAAATTAATAGTCCACTATTGTAGCTTAGTAAATCATCAAATATAGTTTAAAGCGAGTATTTAATACGTTGCATGTTAAGCCTTGAACTGCAGCACCATTTTATATTTAATAAATCATTAAAAGTAGTCTCAAATGAGTAATTAAAAGCTGCATATAAGCCTTAAACTGCAACACCATTTTAGCTTTATAAATCGTCAAAAATATTCAAAAACCAGGTTTATAAAACCTGCATATTCAGGAATCAGCTCAGTTCTTTTTAGTCCCATTTCTTGATCAAAAACATACCAATAAGCTGCTGTTTAGAAAGCCAAAATAAATAAGCTCAACACCCTTTTTGCAGCTCAAACAAAACTGATGCCGATCATAATATACAACTAAAATGCAACAAATTCAAGTTTAAAAATAATGTATAACACGACTAAAAAATGCAAAAACTTCAGGTACAAAATTCTGCAAAACACAGCTGCAAACGCAACAGAAATCTATCCAATCCATTCAATCCATTTCATATCTAAATAATTGGTTAATTTAGAGATGAAATATAAAACTTACATCGACCCACTTTCAAGTAAGATGTTGGAATTGATACATGCATACACTAAATGTGAGTTGTGGAAAATTCATATATTGAATTATTGAATTCCCACAATCGTGTTTCATATTACAAAATTAGCGATTACTTGTGGTTATTGGTTACCGCATTTTGCTCCTCAATTATTAAAAGAGAAGACAAGTCCCTAGTTGATACATCATCGTCAATGTACTATTATATGTAGCATCTCGAAAATGTAAATAAAGGAAAGAAAAGGGTCGGAACTCTATTTAAAATACAATGTTACTACTAAAGAAAGTGCAAGAGGTTAATATAGATAATACCCTAATGTTTCGGTACGGCTGTAAGCGAGCCGAACCGAGCCGAGCCAAGATAGGTTCGGGCTCGAGCTCGATGGCCTAACGAGCCAGCTCGGCTCGGCTCGAAAATGTAACCAAGCTGAAAATACGAGCTCGAGTTCGGCTCATGAAAAGCTCGAGCCAGCTCGATTTTTTTTTTAAAAATGTGTTTTTTCAAATTTTAATATAAATCAACAGGTTGTCCATAGAATGTTTTTTACTTTAACCTCTCTATGTGGAAATGCATGTAAATGAAATAGATGAATCTACTTTGGTTATCCATACTCCATAGAATGTTTAAACCAACAGAACCATCTAAACCGAGCAAATTGTTTAGTTTGAGAACAAACAGAACCTTATGTTAGATATCAAAATGACAGGAAGCATTAATCAGCCAATTCAAGATGGGCAAATCTCCATAATACAAAATTACAAACTAAAAGTCAGATTATAAAAACAGATAATTTAAAGACAACAAAGTACAAACATGGTAGCCCAACTGTAACAATTTTAACAATTTTCATGTTTAAATACAAGAGAACTTACTTGTTGCAGTGGCTGTGGTCGGCGGGGTGGCTGTGGTCGGCGGGGGCTGGTCGCAGTGGCTGTGCTCGCAGGCTGTGGTACGCGACTACGCGGGGGGCTGCCGGCTAGTCGCAGGGGGCTGTGGTACGCGACTACGCGGGGGGCTGCCGGCTGGTCGCACTGTCGCAGACTCGCTGCTGGGGTACCAAGTTCTGGTATGCAGAACTGCAGAAGGCTGTGGTACGCGGGGCTATGGTTGGTTAGGATGGCCGGTGGCTGTGGTCGCGGTGGGTGTTCGGCTGCAGCATTGAAGAAGACTAAAACTAGGTTTTTGAAGTGTGAGAAATGGAGAAGAAGAGTAGAAAACTAAACTAGGGTTTCTTAGGGTTTGGGTTGTTTTGAGTTTTGAATACGGGAGTAGAGCTTTTGGGTGTGTTTTTTGGGCTGCTGAGTGCTGCCATAGTAATATAATAATAATAAATAATAATAATAATAATAATAATAATAATAATAATAATAATAATAATAATAATATATATCGAGCCACGAGCCGAGCCACCCTTAGCTCGGCTCGGCTCGTTTAGAAATCGAGCCGGCTCGGCTCGGCTCGTTTAGGCACGAGCTTTTTCGGACCGAGCTTTTTTCGAGCGAACTTCGAGCCGCCCCATTTTTGTGTGCTTATTTTATTAACTTTACTTTTTATTATTTCTTTATTTTTAACCACTTTTTATTTTAAATCTTATCTTGAATATTATTAACTAGTTATTTTTAATCATCCAAATAGGAGTCATGATTAGTTTTTATTATATTAAAATATATAATAAATTACTGTTCTATTTTAAAACATTCATGAGATGGTTAATATTTATTTTATAATAAAATTATATTTTAAAAAAAATCCATTTTCAATAAGATTTATATAAAAATGTTTAGAAAAAATAAAAAGATTATGTATTAAATTTTTCAATAAAAGAAGCAAACAGACCGATGAAGAAATTCAAACCTTAAGTATGTTAATAAAAAATTTAAAAAATATATTGTGAGGTGTTAAAATATTATTGGCCTAATCAATTTTAGAAAAATAGAAAATAAGGTGGCAACATGGGTCAGTGGGTTGTTCTACACGTCGGGTCGTGGCTTCGGTTTGACTTTTAACATTTTTCTCACTTTCTTTTTTTTATAAAATAATGGCCAACCCATCTAAAAGTTCATCATAGTGACAAGTCCAAACAACCACTTTAAAGTTTTAATTAAACAAAAACACAAATGCTATGTAATTAAATGCACTATTATTTGGGTTTTTTTTTAACGGTTACTAATGGGTTTTAATTATTATAAATCAAACATAAACCACTAAAAATAAAACGGAAGCGAACTTTACAATAAGAACGTTTAAAGAATTTATATATTAAGCAAAGCGTAATCATATATAAGTCCTAACATAGAATAATTATAACTAAGTAAACTAAAAAGTCATGGCCCAATTTTACGATATTCAATAGGTTTCTAATATAATACGTAAAACATACTGTTTGATATAATTGAAATTTTATACCAAAAGGGTTAAAAAGCGACGGTATAAAAAACCGATTACTAGTTTATTTTTTATTTAATGTGAAATAACTAAAGTAAACAAATGAAAACATTAGATAATTTAATAATCTATAAATAAAATTTGAATTAAATAAAATATTTAAATTAATTAATTAATAATATTTAAGATAAGTTTATAAAACAAAAGTATTTATATGAGAGAAAGAAAGAAAAGTTAAGTAAAGTAAATAAAAACATAAAGAAACAAAATAATATATTAGTGAAAAACTATTAGGTGTTCTTTAAATTTTTTATTAATCGATGTTATTTAAACCCATGTATGTTTTAGTTTATGTTTTAATCATATGTTTCATTAATTTTTGTAAATTATATTTTTAGTTTATGTTTTTTTATTTTTAGAAAAACTATTATGTGTTCTTTAAATTTTATTTGTTCTAGCAGAAAAGTATTTAACAAATAACAAAATTGTAATATATTAAAATCAATAAATGAAATTAATTTTTTTACAATTAAAATCAATTTATTAATTATATTTAAGATAAGTTGTAAAATAAAAGTGTTGAGAAAAATAGAAAAAAGAAAAGTAAGTAAATAAAAAAAAAGAAAGAAAATAAATGATTAGTATAAGTTATATATTTTGTTCTTTAAAAGGCAAGAGCAAAAATATCATTTACCATAAACTTAACAAAAATATTTAACTTCAGTTAGTGAAAAGGACGTAAAGTGTGACAATTTTTCAAATAAAGGACATCCAGTGTAATTATCGAAGTTTAAGTATAAGATCCGTAATTTTGAACATACTTAAAGGACAATATTTGTAATTTACTCTATTATTTACGATCTATGTAAGCGCCTTAGATTATGTATCAATGATCTAATGATTTTTAAAGAAAGTAATAGTATAATTTGCTTGACTCCCATCTTGACCATATTAAAAAACCCATAGCTATTGATATTGTTACTCGCATTCACTTCTTCATCTGCATTAATCTTCCAGTTAGTCTAAGTATGGCTAATGCTGAAGAATTAACTGTTACCCACATTCACTTCATCCACATTAACATCTTAAAACCTTTGTTTATATACTACTAAAATATATAAGCACAACACTGTACAAAGAATATACACATGATACCAATAGTTGTAACATAACACCAATTGCCGATAAGTTTTTTTTTTTTTTTTTTTCTTTTTTTTACACTTCATATAAGGTAGAGTAACATGAGATATTACAACATTCAACTTTACATAAAGTCTTAGGGTAGGTCCTCTTAGTTATTATAAAATCGTTCATTCGAATGGTCGACCTAAATCACTTTTAGCCCTTCAAGAACCAATCAATACCATCTATCTCAATGATAATTTAGTGATAATACGTTGAGATGGATGGTTCAGATTGTTTTACTAGAGTTGCTAAAGCTCTTAGGTTCTCATTCGATACTATTTCTACAATTATAAACTTCATATACAAAATACAGGAGAGCAGTGGCATATTCAGGCACCTGCAAGTTACAAGAAACAAATAACACATAAGCTTTGGTTCCAAGTTGCAAAACCAGACCAAGGATAACCTTTGAGTTTTAAATGCAGCTGAGCTGGTCCAGTTAGTTTTGAAAAAGATACGAGCCAAGAAGAACCGCAATGCCAGTTACTGCTATGGTGAATAAAAGTCTTCGTGTAGACAAGTCTTGTGGTGGTGGCCTCCTTCTAGGACCATGTTCTCGGTCAGCTTCCCTTGTGGCCCTTCAATAAACGTCATCAAAGTTAGCACGTAGAACTCGGAAATAGTATCAACAATTAGGGGTAGCAAAATGGGCAGGGGCAGTAACAGGTCAAACAGAATTTGGGTTGAAAAACAAATTTTTTTGTAAATGTAAAAACTTTTGGGTTAGGTTACAAACAACTTTTTGTCTGTTTTTTTAGAATAAAAACTATAAATATATAATGCATTAAATTTACAATAACAAAGACTATATCATTACAATAATAACCTAAATTTTTGATAAAATGGTATAGAAGGTTGTATTCATCAAAATACACTTTGGGCAGGTATCTCTTTAGCTAATATATATATTTTTTTTATCTTATACATTTGAGATAAAAAAAAATAAAAAATAAAAAAAACAAAAAATAAAAAATAAAAATTTCTGCATATGCTCCTCTGATCCAAGACAACTATGACTATGACTATGAATGTTGGTGGTTCAATTAAGTTTGGTGCAGCTAAGACAGCAAACTCGGAACCTATTTGACTTTAAGTTTAACAAAGCGAACTAGAGGTGGGAATTTTGATCCAAACTTTTGCTTATGTTTATTATACCGTAGTAAAATAAAAAACTTAATTTGTAAGTTGGTATTTTTAACACGATTTTGGTAGTCACATTGGAAGCGCCAACTGTGTATTAAAACAGCTAAAAATCTAGGACAAAAAGTGCTTCAGGTCTACCTGACCCAACATGCTTGGACATACAAATTTCAACCTGTAACACAGCCCCTTCATTGTGCCACCATAATAGAAAGATGAAAGATTAAACAAAATCAAATCAAATCAAATCAAACCAATTAACTTTCATTTGTGTAAAAGTGGGAAAAATATCCGAATGTTGTCACTAGAACGGAGGGGAGCCATCTATATATACGAGTGAGAAACCTATAAACCTTAAAACCCTTAGAAAAACCTACCTTGGGTCTGTGGGCTAAACACAACTAAGCCATCAAGAGGTCTCTGCAGACGATGGCGGTGTTATGCAATAGTGTCTCGAAAAAAGATTTTTCGAAAGAGCAAGTGGCGGAAATCTGGAGTAGAATAAGAACTTGGTATAAAAAAACTGGAACTAAAACTTGAACGGAACAGGGACAAGACGGCGGCGGCACACTTCCCTTTCTAATGTTTGTGTCATCGGCTCTGATACCATGTTTATTGGGAAAAATATCTTAAGATTCTCAAGGTTCAAATCTTCATTAAGTTATAAAGCAAATATAATTTAACTCCACCCTCAGGAGATCCAGTAAAACAAGACCGAGTCCGATCGCTTTTATGATTTGGAGTTGCTTTCCCTGATGGCAATATTAGGCTTGACTATAATCCTACAATAGGTAATACTAGGGCAAAGAGGCCTTTTAAGTTCTCTCTTAAGGAACAAAATCAATACTCAGTTTATCATAATGATTATTATGCATTTTGAAGTTGGAAACCTTTCAAGTTCATGGAACAGAGGAGATATCAATATTTCATCAAACCTGGAAGTTTCAGGCATAGTATTTGTGACACCGTTGCACGAGACATCATGGGCAATTCTTTCTCGAAGTCGTATGTATCTGTTACAGAGCTGACAGAGCTCCGTTCTGTTCCCACAGACTTCCTGGAATTTTGAATAAGCAGAGCATATTTCAGATATAGACGAAAAAATATATTGATAGATTATTGCATTATCAGCAATTTTAGTTTCTAATGTTGTACTAGAAAATCAATGTACTTGATCTCATGAAAATTTCTAACCCCTGGACCGACTAATTTGTTAGCAAGTGTTGGCTTTTGGCAAAAAAAAAAAAAAGGTGATTCATTCATGAGATACAGTGGCTAAAGAAATAAATTCATCAGTAGAATGACCAAAGGAAACATCAGATTTTTTTTTCCCTTTAGAAGATATGTTGTTACCTGATGCTCAGATAGGTCAACTGCAGGCAAAGGAAACTCGCAGTAATCACATGTTGCGATTCGTTGAGGGCATTTTTGACCTTTGTGCACAGCTAACTTTTCAGGTTCTATCATCTCGTTGCACAGTGGACAAGATACCTGTTGCAGAATCAGTTAGGCTGTGGGTCATAAGCAGTAATAAAGCTTAATCCTAGAATTGATCTCATGCGGTTCATATGATTCACAAAGATGTTAGGGGACCATCTAGGATTAGATTCGTTTCAGACTCTCAGGTTCTAATTAGTTTGTTTCCTGTGACTGGGGGGGCACACAAAGCTACACCAATCAGCAACATCCCTTTGTGATCCTTGCCAAATTATGGATGGTATTCATTTTGGATCACAGCTTCCTTATTGCTCTATATATCAAAAAATGGGGCAATTTCATATAATGTGAAAAATTTCATATCATATTTCCCCAACCAATAAATTAATACCAGATATACCCATCAAAATATTTAAAAATTTCACATTTACCCTTCCCTTAGTGCAATGTGTTGATTACACCCTTCTCTTTCTCCTTACACTCTAAACTCTCATTTCCTAATGTAAGTTTTGAGAAAACGGTATAATTTTATAGAGTCCAATTTTGAAACTTACATGAAATAGCAAAAGTACTCTAAGTTGCATCTTCAATGAATGTTAATAATAACCACCAAGAAAAAATGTTATCATGACCACAACACGTTTTTGTAAGTCTACAATCACATTAGAGAACAAAGTAGAAAAGACCTAGTCAGTTACGCCTTAATTTCTTATTGCTTAAAAGGAAAAACAAACTCTGAAGGAATTCAATGAAAAGCCATGGAAAACCTATTGTGTTTAAACTTTAAAGACCAAAACTTGGTACAAAAGCAATACCTAGGATGACTCTTCCAAAAATAAAAAAAAAAATACTGAATTCCTTAAATAAAATATAATAAAATATCTTCAAATCCTTCCTTTGATTAACTAATTAACAATTTTCAGTCTGTCAATGTCATTGCAAGGGTAATGCATTCAATGTGTAGTGACCTAATATCACCAACCCTACTTGAAACTTAGCTGGAAACTTAATCCAGATGCTATAGAAAAATATCAAGGGCTAAAAATATTTTATTCATGCAGAGTAAAATAACTTTTTTTCGAACTTAGAATGAAGATTAGCATTTATTCATTTCACCTCATGTTTTCACCATTTAATACCCACTAGTTCTAGTTTCTAACAACGCACAAAGTAGATGAATATTTATGCAAGGTACGAGCAAGCATTCGGAATGTCAATTGTTTTGGCTGACAATTAAGACCAAAAAATATATCCTTTTGTAATGTGCCAAGAAATATCTTTGACAAAAAGTAGAAAGAACAACCAAATAGGAGTAGACGTAACTGTAAATACCCATTTCCAATCAGTTGCACGCTACCCACAAGGAAGTTACACCATGTCCCAAGTATGATTCTTGCATAGGTCATTCATCTCTTGAAACATTGCTTTAAACCATCCAGAGTAAGTGAGGCAAGAGTGATCAATGCCTTAGCCATGTTCACAGGAACAAAATGGGTATGAATAAATGTAAGTAGGCAAGGAATTATGAATGCATATATGGGAGTTCTTGAGGCTTTCCGAAAGCCAAATAGAATATTTGGGAAAGGGACACCAGGCCAAATAGAATATCTGGGAAAGGGACACCAGACCACCAGTTGCATCATAAGGCTCATTAGGTGACTCGATGAAGTGTTGGTTAAGTTGTATCTGAGCAGTGGACTAGGGTGAGTTCAAGCATAGTATGGGACTGTTGGGAGTCTCAGTCACTAGCCTCTTGGGTTGTCTAACATACACATTTGAGAATTGAGTATCCAAGAGATAGGGATGACAACCATTGACAAACCTTGGCTCATACATTGATATGTGGAAGACCAGAATAGACTCGAAGACTCGAAACATGCTTGTCATGAACGCAAACAGGAATGTGCATCTCTAAAGGATCGGGATATTCACAAGATCCAAGAAAAGGATTGGTGACCCTAAAGGGCAGGTGGTTTTGACGAAGAAAGGACTTGACTCACTGAAGGTAACATCAAAACACATAAAATATCTATGTAGAATTGAACTACAATAGCGATGGTCCCTTTTTAACATGTGAAAACACAAGGAGCACTTTTTAACATGAGAAAACACAAGGAGCACACATTAGATAGCACAATGGATGATGATCATGGACATAAGAATGCATCTAAATATTTTAGGGACAAGAGGAAAAGGGGAACATTTGGCAAGAAGAAAATAGAGTGCAGTGTCTTGCCACCAACGACAGAAAAGAGCATATAATTAATCAAATAATCAACTTACAGAATCACATTGGCTGACAATGTTTGTGGTGCCCTATAGTGAATCATCATAATATGAGCAATGGAGTTTTCAAAGCATACCGACATACCGTTCTATTGGGGTATATACTCACATGAGATTTCATGTATAATATCATGAATGAATACATAACTTGTAAAATCAGAGAAGAAAAGTGTTTTAGTACCAATATCAAAGTGAGTCTTAACATACACATAAATCCATGAACGATTGAAAAACTTCATTATGTCTTGTAATCATGAAAACCAATGTTGCATGAGAAAACTCATACTAACATACTGTAATCTTGATACATCTTCCTAGTTGAAGAAGTGAGGTTTAAATAAGTTTCGAGTCTCTTGACAGGAGCAGGTCCCAATAAATATTAATAAATTCTGATCTGCAGCAGGGGCGTACATCATGACAGGAGCAGGAGTGACAGCCTCGCTGGTCAGGTTTGCAAACAGCAGGTCACTTGAACAGGATCACGTAACAGGTCCCACAGACTAGGTGCAGACGATGGTAGTGTTAAAGGAACACAAATTAACTTAATGTGACATATCTCGAGGATTTTACTGATGGTGTGACGGTGTATTCAATTCACAAGCCTTGTCATCCATGGGCTATTTGCTCTAAAGATAACTAAGGCTCTCCAATCTTTCTTAGATAGCTAAAATACTCTTTTTCCCAATAAACTTGTGAGGCTCTAGGTGGATAAGAATAGTAATTTATGTTAGACTTATGTTGGTTACCCAAAGAAAAGCATATCAATAATCAAAGCATCAACTCCGTTTTTTGACTTCACATGCAAACACTTAGTGTGCACATGAAAAAAGTAACATAATTTGGTGTGTGCTAAAACATGCAAGAAGATAACTGCTTATTGAGTTGAAACTGCGTACCGGGGCATGGGTGCTTGAGTAATGTTCCTCAGCGTGCTTTTTGGGAACCATATCACCACAAATGTTACATTTTTCTAAATTGCGGGAGCAATGAAAGTAATGCAGATCAATATTTGAAGATGGAATAGCTCTGTCACTGTACATGAAATCATTAGGAAAATACATAAATTAAACAAGTATACGGGGCACAACAAGCTTTAAGAAGTAAAAGCAGATTAACAACAAGTTTTAAACACTGAATAATAATACAATATATCGTTATATATCGTTAGAAGAGATAAAGATATGATAAACCAAGACAGAGCAAGAAAAGCAAAAAATAATCAGCAATAATATTTGAAAGAATAAACTTCATGCTAAGTTACCATTTAGCTAAAAAGCACAAGAAAGCAGGCACGAATCGAGAAATTTACAAGGAGCAATAAAGTTAAGTTAAAGATCATTAGTTTACGAACATATTAAGTTAAAAACCAACTTGAAAGTCTTTTGGTAATAGAAGCCCAACAGTGGTCTTTTGACATTTACCATCTCCTAGTGAAATTAATGGCATCTTCTTATTTTCATATCTTTCTGAATTTAAGATTCAATGCGTAGTGGGAATTTTGGAATTTTTTTTTTTTGCTTTAGTTGAAATACAAATTGAATATTCACCAGGAACATATTCATCTGTACTATACTTCACATTTTCAAGTCCACCATTAAAAAGGATAAACACTTGCAGAAACGAGCACATGCTCCTTGTAAAATAAACTTAAGATGCATCAAATCTAGATTACATGTATATAACAACAAAAATGATATACAAATGACAAAGATCCTAAATAAGTTCATATGTATCCACATAACTCAAAGTCAGCTCATAGAATTAAAAGAAAACAACAGAAATCAAACATCTATAAGATCAATCATACACATGCGCAACAAATAAACAGATTGAACAACGAAACCCTAATATTACCAGTGACTACAAATTTTGGTGGCGTCATCGTGATCAGAGCTTACGGCCATTGTTTCAATTGTCGACATCTGTTCACCACAAGATTATCGATATTATCAGCAACAATAACATGATGAAATCGAGGCAAAATAGGCGAGTTAGGTGAAATTCAAAAGCTTTACGAAATCAACGACCTCCCAATTCTACAAGACGATGATCAAATCGAATAATATGAAAGAAATCCATACTTTAAAGATCCAAACGCTTATGAACTACCTTGAAATTGAGAAATCGATTGGTGTTGTTTTCCCCAAAATTGAAGACTTTTTGGACAAGAAATCCAAACAATTGGTAAATGGTTTTTGTTATTGGTAATGAATGATCGTTTTATATATAGGATATCATTTGGCTGAGATGATTGGTTATGTAAAGGGTGAACCCCATTCGGTTCAATTATGGAGGCTCTTGTGAGCTTTGACCATGGTTGCAAATTAAAAACAAACAAAATACTAGCTTTAATGTTTACTTATATTAAGCAAAACAAAATTGAGATCCGGAGTTTATACCTTTTTTTGGTTGGATTTTTGGCTTGTAAACCAACCATTGAAGTCAAGGTTCCTATTTTTGTACATATTAGAGTCATAAAAATAACAAAAGTTCCAGACTTTATAAAAAAAAAAAAATAAAGTTTGTGTAGTTAATTCAATAGAATTGGCTAAGAAAGCCGCTTGATGAGCACTTTGTTGGGCAAAATAACACTCACATGCGGCAAAGATAGTTGGTCCTGGTCAGTCATTCCGTCTATTTATTATTTCTTTCGTTCATTAGTGCTGTTAAAACAGACCAGTCCAGGCTTTAAATTTATATGGAGTAGATGGTTCCGTTTAATATGTTTGGTTGGGGTGCTAATTTACCTACGAGGATTGGACTTCAAAGAAGAACCTTCTCGTTGGCTTGACATACAATTCACTGTATGAAGAAGTGCTAGAATCCAACAACTCACTTATGTACTTCATGTTAATGTATTAATTGATTAGTATCTCGTGTATTACACGGTTTACATATATAAATATAAAATAGTTAGTAACAAAAATTTATGAATTATAAAACAATATCTTGAGATATGATATTATTAAAATTGCGTACGAGTAATGATTTTAAATAATAAAACATTGATATCATCTTTTAAAATTTTATTTTTAATTTTTTGAAAGCTTTTTTGTTTCAAAACAAAATGTTTTTAAAAATACTATTTAAAAAATTTTTGTTATAAAAAGTTTGAATTTTAATCATTTTTGTTTCATAAAAAAATTTATTTTTTAAAGACACATGTTTTAAAATATTTCATATATTTAAAAAAGTTTAATCTTTTAGTAAAATTTCTTATTTTATAAAAAAATGTTTATTTAGAAATTACATTTATAAAATGATCTCTTTTTTTAATTTATAAAAAATGTTTTTAATCTTAAATGAATTAAATAAAATTATTAGTAGTTCATGCAATTATTAATTAGAAGAGATAAGCGGGAAAATAAGCTTTAGAATCTTTATAATTATGCCATGTGTTATCAAAAAATTTTTTTTAATAGTATTGATATATTATGCTTCAAAGCGGTAAAAATGATGAGTTGGTGGTGCAATGTCCCACATATTTTCCCTTTCTCGACCCATGACTTATTTCAATTACATAGGTCAAGTATCATTAAGAACCAAACAATTGATACAAGCTGTCATCTTCATCTCGTGTGTGAGTTTATAAAAGACATGCAATGATTTATTGTCCTCAAATAAGATGATACATATCCTTAGTCTAATGGAATAAATTAAGGCAAGAATGCAAGATGATTCTTATATGAAAACTCAAGATCAGATTTGCATTATATGGGTAATGAGCATAGGTTTTTATAGTAGGATGATAACATCCGTGTACTACACGAGTTGAATCAATAAAAATAATGTTGAGTAAACAAGTTCATAAATTATAATATTGTTAATAATATTTTGCATGTTGATTTTTATATTATATTTGTAACATTATCTACATTTAATATTACTAGTTTTTTATAATCAATGTTTGTAACTCTAAATAGTATATTATGTGATATGAAATGAACTTAAATAATAATTTATGTAATAAACAAATACAATTGAATATTCAAACAAATACTTGAAATTAATAAACATCCCAATACTTTTTGCTACACAATATTTGATGTTATGTTGGTAACTATATTATTTTTATCTAATATTAATAACTTTAATCTTTTTCTACTTTTTAATTACACAAGATAATGCAATATATGTTAACCAAGTATGAACACTGTTTGTTTAACAAACAAACCAATTTCGATAGTAAATATCTTTAGATTTTGTTTATTGTCATAGCAAAACACAACGCTAATGCAAATAAATCTATGTATATTTATTACTGAAGTGACTTCTTACATATAAAAGTGAAATAAAGGAAAGTTAAATATATAATTTACAAATCTCTAGATATTTGTTTTTATACAATATTTACTGTAACATTCGTAAGTTTATTATCTTACCTAAAAATAATAATTTTAACTCATCTCTGGTTTTGATTATATATAACGCAACGTAATGAGTGAATCTTAGTTATGAAATAGTTGAGTCAAAATCAAAGTAATTCAAATTGTGGTGAACATATCATCATCTTTTGGAACTAATATCATTGATTTTCTTCCTTGTCTTTTGTGCCTTTTAAACTTAAAATAAAGGAAGTGAAACATCAATTTCTGTAAATGAAACTTCTAGATAAAAATATGATAATAATAAATCAAGTTGTCGAAGGTCCCAAAGGCTTATATAATTAAAAGTTTCAAACAATAAAGTGTTTAATATATACAATATAAAGTTAAAAGTTTCACGTTATAAAATTCACGAAAGATTTGTTAATATAATATCTCAAAAGCAATTTTCTTTTTCGAATCAACGTAGGCCAACCCGAGCGATTATTTTGTAGCATAGCTTTTCTTACAACAAATTTAGCATTTAGCAATTAGTATAAAATATAAATCATAATACAAATTGTGTCTTATAAGTTTACTAGGTTAGTACTCGTGTAATACACGAATTGAATCAATAAAATATTAAATAATTATTAATAAAAATTTACGCATTATAAAATCATGCTTGAATATAAAATATGATTATAACTACGTATAAATAGCTAAGTAAATAAATAATAATGCATTTTTGTAAGGTATTTCAAAGAGGCTGATGCACACAAAACAATCAAAAAGTCTTCTGCATGCATGCACTTTGTGCATGGTAGAAGTTACTTCGGAAGTTTTACACATTGCAAGAAAATTACACAAGTGTAAAATCTTCCGAAGCCAAAAGACCAATTCTTTCGAAGCTTAGAAGACAAAGTCTTCCGAAGCTTAGAAGACAAAGTCTTCCAAAGCCTCAAAGATAGAAGACTGATTTATTCCGAAGACAGAGAAGACATGCTCTCTGTGATCAACAACTTTTCAGAAAAACTGACCAACTTTCCGTTGCCACTCTGCAGACTCACCAACTTATACAAATTGGTGAAAAGGTCCATGCTTTAGGAAGATGTACATTAAGGTCTTGAGTCTGTAACTTTTTACTTTATGTATTTTTATCCTTTTTGTATTACAATAGGATGTGAGCTATGGCATGTCATAGTCTCATGTCAAAAGGCAATCTGCCTTTTGACTTTACATTGATCTTGTTGTCTAGATTAGTGTTTCCAGCTGGCCTTCAAAGTATGGCCGGTTGTAGGATGTAGTATAAAATATCTCAGGTCCTTGTATTTTAATTTCATGCTTTGTAACACTTGTAATAGAACTTGAGAGCAATATACATTATCCTTGAAAACCAATTATCCTGTTCTTAAGTTTTTGTCTCTTGCTTACTTGTGTTGTTATAAGTATCACCATAAAAGTTTTAGTTCCCTATTTGATCTGTTAAGTGTTTAAGTCTCTCCTCATTATGAAACTGATTTGCATTGAATACCTTCAAACGGTCCTGTAATTGGTATCAGAGCATTCCAAGCTCTTGATTGTAAGATCTCACCATCTTAGATCTCTTAGTTTTTCACAAAACACTTAACAACTCAAATGACATCTCTTTCAAAGGCTGATATAGAAACTGGTACTATGACACAGTCCCCACTTATCACTCCTGAAGACTTTGATACTTGGTGTCAAAGAATGAAAGGCTTTGTCAAGTCTCAAGACTTTAGGATGTGGGAATCTGTTGTCTTCGGACCTTACATTCCATGCACCTCAGCTGCTGCTGGAGGTGGCATGATCTCAAAAGAGGTGGCTGACTATTCTGAAGAAGATAGAAAGAAGATAGATATCGATCAGAAGGCCATGACTGCCCTCCAAACTGCTCTTCACAACTCCATCTATAGGGGCTTCAAGAAGTGCAAAACTGCCAAGCAGTTGTGGGATGCACTAAAGCTCATGTATGAGGGGTCCTCTAAAGCAAAGGAAAATAAAAAGGACCTCTTGACGCAACAGCTTGAGAACTTCACCAATAAGACAGGTGAAACAATGACTCAACAATATTTCAGGTATGTTGAGATTGTGAATACTCTAATGGATGTTTGAGTAACTCTTGAGAACATGGACATTGTGAGGAAGTTCATGTCCTCTCTTCCCAGACAATGGACACACTACTGTGTTGTTATCAAGAGGACTGAGAACCTTAAGACTCTCACTCTTACATAGTTGTATGGTATCCTCAATGGCTACCAGATGGAGATGAATATGCAAAATCCATCTGGTAACTCTAGAAATCAACAGAGTTCAGCCCTTCATGTGGTTGAAAAGAATTACAGAGAACCACAGCATCATCTCATCTGCTACCCTGACAACTCACAAAAGGGTCCTTTCATCACCTTCCCTAAGACACCAAGGGAGAGCTACATCCAAGGAAGTCCATTCCAAGATACAAGCTCTTCTCATGCTTTTGTGTCTGCTGATGAGAGTTCAGGCAACTTTCTCTTCACCCTTGAAGACCTGGACTGTATCCATCCAGATGATCTGGAGTACATGGAGATAGTCCAGCAGATGGCTTTTCTTACTCACAGAGCCAAAAAGTTCTACAAGAGGACAGGGAGAAAGTTTTCTAACAATGCAGCCAGTGAAAAGTTTGGACTGGACAAAAGCAAGGTGAAGTGTTTTAACTACAACCAAATGGGACACTTTGCCAGGGAGTGCAAGGCACCTAGAACAAACGGTGGCCAAGCACAAGCCAGACCAAACTACACTGAAGGAGTCAACCAGAATGAGAAGCCAAAACAGCAAGCTGCAGTTGCTTTTGAAGAAGGAGGCTTTGACTGGAGCTTTTAGGTTGAACTTGCATCTCCAAACCAAGCACTGATGGCAGATCATGATGAAGTCAAGGTATTGGAACATCGCTGTACTCCTGAATGTATTGCTAAAGTTAATAGATGCAGGTCCTATAACTTAGAAATGAGATCTGATCTTGAGTCCTTAAATATCTTAAAATCTGATTTCAAAAGAGCTGAAAATGGATATAAACTAAAAATAGAAGATTTAGAGAAAACCATTTCAACTCTTAAACATGAACACACCAACTACAGGACTCAGATCAAAGATCTCATCACTAAGTTAACTGAATGCCAGGCTGAGCTTGTGATCAGTAAAGCCAGGGAAGAAAAATGTGTTCTTGAAGAAGAGACCTTCAAGAACATGATATCATCATCTCTGCATGCCAAAGTTTGTTATCAGAATAAGCAGGGACTAGGATCTACTGAGATAGCTCCTTCACACTCCTTATTATCAGTAAGATCTCTAAGGTGTGGAACTTGTGAAGATGAACTTCCCCTCATAGACCCTTTGAGTGAAGAGGATGAAGAGGAGATAGTGAAGGATGGATCTAAGAAGAATGAAAAAGATCATCCTAAAAAGGGTCACTATTCTCCTGAGGAGAGGAATTCTGTTGGGTTGTCAAAGTTCAAGAGGAAAAACTTGATCAGAAGAGCAAAGAGAAAGTCCAAGAAAACTTAAGAGATCAAGGCCACTTTCAACTCTAAGCAGAAACAAGTGTTCATCTTTGCAAGATTTGAAGTGGTAAAAGCTGAAAACTCAACTATGAATCCTAGTATCAGGGGTTCTAGTTCTTATCAACCTCATCCCAACAACAACAAGAAGAAGGCTGATTTGTTGTGTACCACTGCTGCACTACCTGAACCATCTACATCTAGCAGCAAGTCTCTCCTAAAAGACTTGCTACTTCATCTGTGAAGAAGAAGAAGGAAGTGAAAAGTGATCAAAATCAGTCTTGCTCTCAAAAGAAGGCTTTCAAAAGAATGCAAACTGACTGTGTCATGTGTGGCAGTACTTCTCATCTGGCTAAGGATTGCATCTACAATCCTAAAAGTACTGTTGTAGGACCGTTTGAAGGTGTTCAATGCAAATCAGTTTCACAAGAATAAGAGACTTAGAACACTTAACAGATCAAATAGGAAACTGGAACCTTTTAAGATGATACTAAGATAAACACAAGTAAGCAAGAGACAGAAACTTAAGAACAAGATAATTGGTTTTTAAGGATAATGTATATTGCTCTCAAGTTCTATTACAAGTGTTACAAAGCATACATATAAAATATAAGGACCTGAGATACTTTATACTACATCCTACAGCCGGCCATACTTTGAAGGCTAGCTGGAAACACTAATCTAGACAACAAGATCAATGTAAAGTCAAAAGGCAGATTGCCTTTTGACATGTGACTATGACATGCCATAGCTCACATCCTATTGTAATACAAAAAAGGATAAAAGTACATAAAGTAGAAAGTTACAGACTCAAGATCTTAATCTACAGCTTCCTAAAGCATGGACCTTTTCACCAACTTGTGTAAAGTTGGTGGGCCTGCAGAGTGGCAGCAGAAAGATGGTCAGCTTTTCTGAAAAGTTGTTGATCATAGAGAGCATGTCTTCTCTGTCTTCGGAAGAAATCAGTCTTCTATCTTTGAGGCTTCGGAAGACTTTGTCTTCTAAGCTTCGGAAGACTTCATCTTTGGATTCGGAAGAATTGGTCTTTTGGCTTCGGAAGGTTTTTGCACTTGTGTAATTTTCTTGCAAAGTGTAAAACTTCCGAAGTAACTTCTACCATGCACAAAGTGCATGCATGCAGAAGGCTTCTTGACTATTTTATGTGCATCAGCCTCCTTGGAATACCTTACAAACTCCCCCTAGGCTGATGCTACCAAAACAGATAGGATGCTCAGCAGATTGCAATCCTCATGTCTTGATCAACAGTGAACAATCAATTCATCGATGGTCTTCTAGATGCAAGAGGCTCTTCTTCTGAATGGAGTTGATTGAGCAGCCTTTTAATGCACTTTCTCAGGATGTTATTACTCATCCTGAGATGTTGAGGAGGATGCCTTGGACTTTTTTTTCTTCCTCTTGTCCCTTCTGATGGCCATCCTTTTCCTCACTCTATACTTCAACTGAGGAGTTTGGCTTGAAACACCAGATTGACTTTATGTGCTTTCCTTAGTTGGGTCCTTATTCCTTATTTGATCAGTAGGAGAGGATTTAGAACCCTGTTATGGGTTAGAAGATGAAGTTGGCTTAGTTGTAGCTTTAGGTTCAGGTTGTGTTGTCTCTTCAACCTTCACCTCAACTTCAGGTGCAGCTGGACTTGGTGGAGAATGCAAGTCCACAAGCTGACCTTCTTTGATATTCTACTTGATCCTCCTGATGTGCTCATCCATTGTGGATAGAGACATGGGACCAAGTCTCCTTCCAGAGAACCCATACAGCTTCAAGAAGCTCACCATCTTTATTCTGTCAGCAGACTTCTTCTCTTGGGCTCTGATGGTGGCTCTTGTTTTAGCAGCTTCCTCTCTCATTTTTCTTTTCACAGCTTTTCTTTGAGTTTGAGCTTCTTCATCAAGTTGCTTTTGATACTCAAACTCAATGTATTTAAATGAGAGGGGATTGAGGGCTGCTGCCTAATAGAGTCCTGTGGCACTCAGATAAGCAATCATCTTTTATCTTTCTTGTTCCCTACTTATCTGAGTTTCCTCTTCTTCAACTGCCATATACTCTTTCTCAGGACTTTCATGAACTGGAGAGATGACAGGAGCTTTTTGTTGTTTCTTTCTTTTTCTCCCTTCTTTGATTTTAAGGAGCAGTTCTGCTACCTCAGCATCCTTCCTCTCTTTGTACAGCTTTTGTCTGCCAGTTCATCTAGCTTTGCCAAGGGGAGAGAAATTATCTCATCAATGTTGTAGTTTCTGAGTCCTAGATAGTTTAATCTGGCTGCCCTTAACTCATCATTATGAGTATCAGGCCTATGGGTAGCCCTGATTGTAGCTTGCATGAAGCTTGGGACTTCTCCAGATCTTTCTCCCCTGGCCTTCCTCTTCCTCTCTCTCTTCTCCTCTTAATCTCCTCAGGAGTCATTTTCCTTTTCCCTTTGTCAATTGTAGCCCTGTATGACTCAGGGTGGAGAGAGCTTTGGCCGGTTGTGATGAGCTTAACCTATGGCCAGAGAGAGGTTGTGATACACCTTCACCAGTAGGTGTGTCCCTAAGGGTATTGGGTGTTGAGGGTGAGCCTGTCTCAAGGTTCACAGGTTCTTCTGCTAGGCCTTCAACTGAGGTTTCCCTTTCGAAGCTAATCTTAGGGTCTGCCTTAGTATCCAGTTGACCAACAATTTTTCCTACTAGCCTCTGTCTATATAATAATGCTCTTTGTCTGAATTTCCTCATTACCCAATCTTGGATCACCTCAGCTAACCTGCCAGCCTGTTTGTTTTGGCTTGGGTTGATGAAGGGAAGGTTAACCAAGTTCATACCATCATGGAAACTCAGGGTCTGAAAGTTAAAGAGTTCCTGCTGCCCCTGAGCCCTTGATAGCACCAATGCCATTCTTGAGGAATCATACCACCATCCCATTATTGGATTTTCAGCTAGATGGGATGGGGCAGGCATGGACATTAGAATTCCTTCCTTAAATAGTTGTTGAAGTAAGGCCTCCACATCAGTGTGAGCTTGAGGAAGTTGTTGAGTCTGGATAACTGCAAGTGAGGGTGGTGAGTCCTCATTGTCCACACTCATGACAGAACTCCCGGGTTCTGTGGTTTTAGGGACTTTCTCCCCCTTTTTAGTAGCATCACCCACTTGCATAGGTGAGCTGGAGGTCAAATCCACTACTTCCATAGGTTCTTGTGGACCTGGTTGAGTTTGTCTTAATGGTCTCTCAGCTACCTTGCCCTTGAGATCGGTGATCTCAAGTTACTGGTCATTGGCCTTCTTCTGTAAGGCAGTCACTTGAGATTCCAAGTGACTTACTTTGGAGACCAAAGAGGTGCACATGTCTTCTAGTTGTTGCACCTTTAGTTTCAGACTCCCCTCATCTTCAGATGAAGAATCATGGGGGGATGAGAGAGTTTGACTGATGTCTTCTCCCTCGTCACCAGCATAGTATTTTTGGCTATTGGATTTCCTCTGCTCACTGATAACTTCAAGTGAAGTGTCAGTGGGCTGAGTTGCCATGGTTGAGGTCTTAATGATGTAATCACTAGCAGTAGTGAGAGCCTCTTCCATATGGACCTCCTAAACTTGTTCAGGGAGATCCACCTCAGTTTGGAGTGGATGATGTGGGCTAGATATGGGAGTGACAGGGGTGGAGAAGAGAGACTCATGGTAGTCACTGAATTCCATATCTTCATCATCATAGAATTCAAGGTTTGAGATTGGTTGGTTTAGATCTAGAGGCTGGGGATGGTAACTGTCCCCTAAAGGTTGATCACTAGAGTTTTGAGACTCTGAGTGAAGGCTTAAAGCTGTTTGGGTTATGAGCTCATCAGGCTGAGCATGAGGAACCTCGCACTGATAGTATGAGAGATGGGAGTGGTTTGCTCCTCAAGAGAAGTAGGAGCTCCAGTGTCTACTTTTTCTTGCATGGGTGGTGATATGGGAGCCTGCTTAGACTGAATAACTTGAGTAGGGGTTCGTTTGTGTTTTCTATAGTAGGTGATGGTTATTGTAGGTTGATGGGGTGGATGAGACACAGTAGGTGTGAGTTCAACACTAGCCGGTGCTGCTAGGTTGTCACCTTGAGCAATGAGCTCTAACATTTTTGGGACAAAGGCTGTTTCTACCCCAGAGAATCCCACAGTTGGTTTTCTCATTATTTTAAAGATGCTAGGCTTCATCTGTCCCAATTTAAGAGTTTTACCTGTTCCCCTCAACTATGAGCCCAGTTCACAGTTGAGAATGTACTGGACATATCTAGGGAACATGTAATACTCCAAGGAGTTCAAGTTTGACAGTAATTAAGGTAAACAAACTGAGAATACCTAAACTTGGCTTCCGAAGATATTTCTAAGAGTTTTGAAAATTTTGCTTCGGAAGAAAAAAATACTTAGAGTATTCTTCTCTTTTCAAAGATAAGTACTTTTGGAAGATAATTGTTCCTTAATATCATTTAGATACTTAAGAAGAATTTGGCTTCGGAAGATATTTAGAAAATTTCTTCCGAAGGTAAATTGTCACAAGTAGTTAGCTGAAATTAAAGACATAATTTTCTTCCGAAGGTAACTTAGTTTCTTTCGAAGAAAAGAAGTTCAAAATTCTCAAAAATCTAAGAAATATTTTCTAAAACAATCTTCTTCCAAGTTAGTTAGGGGCTTATGAAGGTGATAAAATAGACAACTAAGGACACACAGATTTTAGAAATAATATTGAATTTAAGTTTAAGAAAAAGCTACTCAAAGTTAATCATCCCAATAGCTGATATAAGATACTTAAATCTCTGTTTATCAAAAGCTTTGGTGAACAGATCAGCATACTGTTCCTTTGTGTGAACTTTGACTAGTTTAACCCTTTTTCAAAATTATCTCTAATTAAATGATACCTGATGTTGATATGCTTGGTCCTTGAGTGCTGCACAGGACTTTCTGTAATAGAGATAGCACTGTTGTTGTCTATGTGGATGGGAGTCTCTTCGAAGTTGAATCCATAGTCTAGCATTTGATTCTGAATCCAAAGCACTTGAGCACAGCAGCTTGCAGTAGCGATGTATTCAGCTTCAGCAGTTGATGCAGATACACAGGATTGTTTCTTGCATTGCCATGAGACTATCCTTCCACCAAGAAATTAACACCCCCTGATGTAGACTTTGCAGTCATATTGCAGCCACCATAGTCACTATCTGTATATGCATACAGATTAAAGTCAGAATTCTTTGGATACCAAAGGGCAAGTGATGGAGCACCTTTGAGGTATCTTAAAATTCTCTTAATAGCAACTAGGTGTGACATCCTGGGGTTGGCTTGATATCTAGCACAGATACATGTGGCAAATATGATATCAGGCCTACTGGCAGTAAGGTACATAAGAGACCCAATCATAGCTCTGTAGAGATGCTCATCTACACACTCCCCCTTAAGGTTAGGTCCAAGGGAGTGGTTTCTTGCTATGGGAGTCTTTGCAACCTTGCAGTCAGTCATACTAAATCTTGTAAGTATGTCCTGAACATACTTTGACTGACTTATGAAGATGCCATTGTCAACCTGCTTCACTTGAATTCCTAGAAAGAAATTGAGTTCCCCCATGGCACTCATTTCAAATCTATTCTTCATCAGCTTCTCAAAGTCTTTACAGAGCCTTGGATTAGTTGACCCAAAGATAATGTCATCTACATACACTTGAACCAGCATCAAGTCATTTCCTGTTCCTTTGATGAAGAGAGTTCCATCTATAGTACCCCTTCTGTAACCATGCTGACATAGATACTGAGATAGAGTCTCATACCAATTCCTTGGAGCTTGGTGCAACCCATATAGAGCTTTATCAAGCTTGCAGGCATAATCAAGATGATCAGGATCTGCAAAACCAGGTGGTTGTTTGACATACACCTCTTCATCAATCACCCCATATAAGAAAGCACATTGACATCAAGTTGTTAGACCTTGAAATTCTTGGATGCAGCAAAGGCTAGGAATATCCTAACAGCTTCAAGTCTTGCTACTAGAGCAAAGACATCAGTGTAATCAATTCCTTCTTCCTAAGTATACCCTTGAACAACTAGTCTTGCCTTGTTCTTGATGACAAGTCCTCTATCATCTTTCTTGTTCTAGAACACCCATTTGGTTCCTATAGTAGTCTTCCCAGGAGGAAGAGGACATAGGTTCCAAACCTTCTGTCTTTTGAATTGAAGCAGTTCCTCCTGCATTGCTTCGACCCAACTTCCATCTTTCAGAGCCTCCTCAACTTTCTTTGGCTCTACTTGGGATAGAAAACAAGAGTAGAGACAAACATTTTTGTCATGGGTTTGTCCTCTTGTTCTTTCCCCCCTGTCAACTTCACCAATGATGTTTGTGGTAGGGTGAGACTTGTGGATCCTTAGTTGAGGGATCACAGCAAGTTGGTTAGAGGGATCCAAATTTGAAAACTTTTGATCAGGAAAAGCAGATTCACCCACCACATCAGCAAACTTATCAAGAGAAGCTTAATCCAATAAGTGTGTGACATCAATGATGTTGTCTTCCATGGAGTCAACATCAAGAAATTCTTGATCACTGTCACCATTTCCACTTTCTTCTACATTTGGAACTCCTTCCCTATGGTTCTATGCCTCTTAGCTAGAATTTGAAGGCACTTCAGATGTATCAGCAGGATTTGTCATTGTTGTGCTCATAGGAGCTTCATCTGCATAATTAGTTACCACTGGAGCTGAGGTAGATTGACTTGAAGGTCTTCTCAGCTCAAATCTTGGATCAGGATCTTCTGTTGATGGGTTACCTGTAGATCCTGAAACATTCTCACAAGATTTGTTAAAACAGTTAGTAACTAAATCAAGATCAAACAGCCAATCAGGACCAGAACCTCTCACACAAGGAGTGTGTTCATTGAAAGTCACATTGGCTGACTCATCAATAATTTTGGTTCTGAGATTGTATGCTCTATAAGCCTTAGCTTGAGAAGAGTATCCAATGAAGTATCCATCATCTGATTTCTCATCAAATTTGGCTATCTGATCTCTTGTATTCAAGATTGTGCAAGGACATCCAAATGATATGAGGAAACCAATGAAAGGTCACCTTTTGTGCCACAGTTCATAAGAAGTCTTACCATGAGTCTTAACTACTAAAACTCTATTCTGCACATAGCAAGCAGTGTTTACTGCTTCTGCCCAGAAGGTGATAGGCAGTTTAGAGTCAGACAACATAGTTTTTGTAGCTTCATTTAGCGTCCTGTTTCTCCTCTCAGCAACACCATTTTGCTGAGGAGTCCTGGCAGCACTATATTGTCTTGAAATACCCTTTTTATCACAAAATGTATCAAGGATTTGGTTCTTAAATTCAGTACCTTGATCACATCTTATGATCTTGACCTTGTGATCAGATTGATTCTCAATCTTCAGAATGAAATTCTTCAATATCTCAGGAGTCTCATCCCTAGTTCTAAGAAAAAAGACCCAAGTGAATATGGTGAAATCATCTATGATCACCAAACAATATGAGGTCCTTCCTAAACTCATTACATTGGTGGGGCCAAAAAGATCCATATGTAACATGTGTAGTGGAGTAGTGATGGAGTTTCTTTCCTTTGACTTGTGAGACACTTTATGCTGCTTCACTTTCAGGCATGCAACACAATGGTCATCACTTGTAAACTCTTTCTTTGGCATTCCAGTTACCAAATCATTCTTAATTAATTTATTCATGTTTTTAAAGTTTACATGGCACATTCTTTTATGCCATAGAAAAGACTCATCACTATTTGCTTTAGATAGAAAGCAAGACACTTCTCTAGAGGGAGAAGTTTCATGCAAGTCCATCTTGTACATGTTCCCTTTCCTGGGGGCTCTGAGCAGAATGTGCTCTTGAGGAATGATCACCCCGGGCTTGAGAACAATGCACTCATGCTTAGTAAAAAGCATGTTATGCTTTTGATCACAAAATTAGGATACACTCAGTAGATTGTACCCAAGCTCCTTGACAAAGTTTACCTTCTCAATGCAGAGCTTACCATTTGTGACCATGCCCCTTCCTGTAATGTAACCTCCTGCATCTCCTCCAAAAGCAACAGCCCTCCATCAATCTTTTCAAATTTTTGGAGTAGACAGCCATTGCCTGTCATGTGCCTGGAACAGCCACTGTCAATGATCCACACATTCCTGTTGGTCTTTAGCTGTTTCTGCACAAAAAGAGATGATTAGTTACATTTGGAAACCCAAGCCTTGCTGGTCTTGGGCTCAGTAATATCAATAGAAGACAATGCAATAGTAATTGATCTAATGTTCAAGCTTTGAGGATCAGCAGCTGTTGTTGATGAAGAACTTTCAGTCACATGGTTTTTCTTTGTCTTCCACACCATCTTTGGAAGCTTAGACTTGACCTTCAACACTTCGGAAGTTCTGACAACTTCAGACGTTTTGGAGAATTGACCTTCGGAAGATCTTGCTTTCACTACAGCAGGCTTCAGTACTTTGGAAGCATTACTTTCTTCCGAGACCAATTTTTCTTCCGAAGGCAAGTTTTCACTTGTCTTCTTTTTCACCTTGGAACTTCCGAGAGGAAAAGCTTTTCCTTGAGAAGTTGGCTTCTTCTTGATCTTTTCAAAAGATTTCTTCTTGATCATGTGGACAGTGCTTTTAGGATTGTAGATGCAATCCTTAGCTAAATAAGAAGTACTGCCACACATGACACAGTCAAACTGCATTATTCTAGAAGTCTTCTTTTGAGAGCAGGACTGATCTTGATCACTTTCCACTTTCTTCTTCTTCTTCACAGATAAAGTAGCAAGTCTTTTAGGGAGAGACTTGCTGCTGGAAGTGGATGGTTCAGATTGCAGCAGTGGTACACAACAAATCAGCCTTCTTCTTGTTGTTGCTGGGATGAGGTTGACACGAACTAGAACCCCTGGTATTAGGATTCATAGTTGAGTCTTCAGCTTTTACCACTTCAAATCTTGCAGAGATGAATACTTGTTTATGCTTAAAGTTGAAAGTGGCCTTGATCTTATGAGCTTTCTTGGACTTTCTCTTTGCTCTTCTGATCAAGTTCTTCCTCTTGGACTTTGACAACCCAACAGAATTCCTCTCTCAAGAGAATAGTGACCCTTCTTAGGATGATCTTCTTCACTCTTCTCAAATGCATCCTTCACTATCTCCTCTTCATCCTCTTCACTCATATGGTCTATGAGGGGAAGCTCATCTTCACAAGTTCACACCTTGGAGATCTTACTAAAAGTAAGGAGTGTGGAGGAGCTATCTCAGTAGATCCTAGTCCCTACTTATTCTGATAACACACTTTGGCATGCAAAACGAGGATATCATGTTTTGAAGGTCTCTTTTTCAAGAACACATTTTTCTACCCTGGCTTTGCTGATCACAAGCTCAGCCTGGCATTCAGTTAACTTAATGATGAGATCTTTAATCTGAGTCCTATAGTTGGTGTGTTCATGTTTGAGAGTTGAAATGGTTTTCTCTAAATCTTCTATTTTTAGTTTATATCCATTTTCAGCTCTTTTGAAATCAGATTTTAAGATATTTAAGGACTCAAGATCAGATCTCATTTCTAAGTTATAGGACCTGTATCTATTAACTTTAGCAATACATTCAGGAGTACAAAGATGTTCCAATACCTTGGCTTCATCCTGATCAGCCATCAGTGCTTGATTTGGAGATGCATCTTCAACTTGAAAGCTCCAGTCAAAGCCTCCTTTTTCAACAGCAACTGCAGCTTGCTACTTTGGCTTTTCATTCTAGTTGACTCCTTCAGTGTAGTTTGGTCTGGCTTGTGTTTGGCCACCATTTGTTCTAGGTGCCTTGCACTCCCTGGCAAAGTGTCCCATTTGGTTGCAGTTGAAACACTTCACCTTACTTTTATCCAGTCCAAACTTTCCACTGGCTACATTGCTAGGAAACTTCCTCCCTGTCCGCTTGTAAAACTTCTTGGATCTGTGAGTGAGAAGAGCCATCTGCTGGACTATCTCCATGTACTCAAGATCATCTGGATGGATACAATCCAGGTCTTCAAGGGTGAAGAGAAAGCTACCTGAACTCTCATCAGCAGACACAAAAGCATGGGAAGAGCTTGTCTCTTGGAATGGACTTCCTTGGATGTAGCTCTCCATTGGTGTCTTAGGGAAGGTGATGAAAGGACCCTTTTGTGAGTTGTCAGGGTAGCAGATAAGATGATGCTATGGTTCTCTGCAATCCCTTTCAACCACATGAAGGGCTGAGCCCTGCTGATTGCTGGAGTTACCACATGGATTTTGCATGTTCATCTCCATCTGGTAGCCACTGAGGATACCATACAACTCTGTAAGAGTGTGAGTCTTAAGTTTCTCAGTCTTCTTGATGACAACACAGTAGTGAGTCCACTGTCTGGGAAGAGAGGACATGAACTTCCTCACAATGTCCCTGTTCTCAAGAGTTACTCCAACATCCATTAGAGTATCCACAATCTCAACATACCTGAAGTATTGCTGAGTTGTGGTTTCACCTGTCTTGTAGGTGAAGTTCTCAAACTGCAGCTTCAAGAGGTCCTTTTTGTTCTCCTTAGCTTCAGAGGACCCCTCATACATGAGCTTTAGTATATCCTATAACTGCTTGGCAGTTTTGCACTTCTTGAAGCCCTTGTAGATAGAGTTGGGAAGAGTAGTTTGGAGGGCACTCATGGCCTTCTGATCGATATCTATCTTCTTTCTATCTTCTTCAGAATAGTATCTTCTTCAGAATAGTCAGCCACGTCTTTTGGGATCACGCCACCTCCAGCAACAGCTGAAGAGGTGTATGGAATATAAGGTCCAGAGACAACAGATTCCCACATCCTGGAGTCTTGAGACTTGATGAAGCCTTTCATTCTTTGACACCAAGTATCAAAGTCTTCAGGAGTGATCAGTGCGGACTTTGTCATAGTGCCGGTTTCCATATCAGCCTTTGAAAGAGCGGCCATTTGCGTTGTTAAGTATTTTGTGAAAAACTGAGAGATCTAAGATGGTAAGATCTTACAATCAAGAGCCTGAAAAGCTCTGATATCAATTGCAGGACCTTTTGAAGTAGGGATGGCAATGGGGCGGGTTTGGGACGGGTATGAGTAATCCCAACCCCATACCCGATTACAAAAGTGTGTCCCATACCCGGCCCAAAACCTGTCGGGTATGAATCGGGTATTTACCCGTCGGGTATCGGGTATACCCGCGGGTAATCGGGTATACCCGTTAATGTTATAAAAATTACCCTTTGGGTATACCCATCCGGTATCTATACATCATACAAAACTATACTTGCATATACGTATTAAATAATATTTTTTGTTAATTCTTAATACTTTTTGTTATACTCCACTACTACTACTATCAAATTTTTATATTTTTATTATAAATTTGTAAGATATCATATGATCAAATGATATGAAGTTTTATAACTTATATTAACATATAATTATTAAATAAAAAAATACTAAGTTAAAAATATAAAAAGATATAATTATATATAGTATAATATTAAATATAATAAATTAATAAAAAAATAACTCCGGGTATATAATCGGGTAAACGGGTATGCTTAATCGGGTAATCGGGTCGGGTAATCGGTATATATAATGCAATCCCATACCCGCGAAAAAAATAAAAATCAATCCCATACCCGGTCCCATACCCGCTTACCCGATGTCATACCCGTCTCAAATGTCTCGGGTTTCGGGTATTCCCGTCGGGTTCGGGTTTAATTGCCATCCCTAGTTTGAAGGGTGCAAGTCAGTTTTTCATAATGAGGAGAGACTTAGAACACTTAACAGATCAAATAGGGAACTGGACAGCTTAAGATGATACTAAGATGACACAAGTAAACAAGAGACTATGATTAGCTTAAGAACAAGATATTTGGTTTTGAAGAAAGAAGTATATTGCTCTCAAGTTCTATTAAAAGTGTTACAAAGTATTATTTAAAATTACAAGAACCTAAGATACTTTATACTACATCCTACAGCCGGCCATACTTTGAAAGCCGGCTAGAAACACTAATATAGACAACAAGATCAATGTAAAGTCAAAAGGCAGATTGCCTTTTGACATGTGACTATGACATGCCATAGCTCACATCCTATTGTAATACAAAAAGGATAAAAGTACATAAAGTAGAAAGTTACAGACTCAAGACCTTAATCTACAGCTTCCTAAAGCATGGACCTTTTCACCAACTTGTGTAAAGTTGGTGAGCCTGCAGAGTGGCAGCGGAAAGTTGGTCAGCTTTTCTGAAAAGTTGTTGATCACAGAGAGCATGTATTCTCTGTCTTCGAAAGAAATCAGTCTTCTATATTTGAGGCTTCGGAAGACTTTGTCTTCTAAGCTTCTGAAGACTTCATCTTTGGCTTCGGAAGAATTGGTCTTTTGGCTTCGGAAGATTTTACACTTGTGTAATTTTCTTGTAGAGTGTAAAACTTCCGAAGTAACTTCTACCATGCACAATGTGCATGCATGCAGGAGACACCTTGACTGTTTTGAGTGCATCAGCCTCTTCAATAATCCGTACACACATATACATAAAAGAATATATATTTGTATATATATAATGATGTTATTCCACTAAACAAAATAATGATTTTGATTGATAATCAAAAGTTAACACGGTTATCGCAATAAATGATGGTTAACATTCGTTCCCTTCCCTATATATATATATATAGGACATAAAACGAATATTAACCCTTGTTTGTTGCAATAACCCATTAACCAAACCAGTGGTCACAGAAGGTCACCTAATCACTGTAAGTTGGATTTACAGTGGTAAAACTAGTGGTCCATAATTAACGTTAATTTTTTTTTAAAAAATATAGCAAAACTATACTCGAATTAAATATATTAAAGTGATATATTTAATGGTGTAATTTGTATAAAAAATAACATCATAAAAATTAAAAAGTTATGACGATTTAAAGAAAATGGTGAATTTTTTTAAAAAATGAAGGGAAATTTTAAAAACAGGAGGAAAATTGTTACATCAGTGATATAACACGGTGTAAAAGTTAGTTAAACTAAATAATCATGGTGGAAGTATTTGATATATTAGTGTTAACCGGTTATCGCAATAAAGGTGGGTTAACAATCGTTTCTTCCCATATATATTTATAAATATATATACATATATATACATATATATATACATATATATATATACATATATACATATAGGGTAAGGAACGGTTGTTAACTCACCTTTATTGCGATAACCCGTTAACACTAATGTAGCAAACACTTACACCATGATTATGTAGTATAACTAACTTTACAGCGCGTTACACCACTGATGTTACAATTTTCCCTCCATTTTTTTGAAAGTTTCACCCATTTTTTAAAACCATCTTAACTTTTTTGTATGATGTTATTGTTTTTATACAAATTAGACCATTAAATAGATCATTTTAATATCTTTAGTTCAAATATAGTCTTGCTATATTTTTTTAAAAAAAATTTAACATTAATTGTGGACCACTAGTTTACCACTGTAACTCTAACTTACAGTGATCACATGGCCTGCTGTGGACCACTACTTTGGTTAACAGGTTATCGCAATAAACAAGAGTTAACATTCGTTCTCTATCCTATACATATATATATATACATACATATATATATACATACATATATATATATATATATTTAATTGGTAATTGTTTGTTAAGGATTTCTTGTTGAACATCTTTATTCATAAACATTTTGAGACTAATATGAGTAGCATAGCTTACTTGAGTTATTTTTAAAATTTTGTTTCATTCTTCGATGATATAATTTTTAAATTCAAGTTCTGGGTATTACAAAGAGCCACCTCCAAGGGTGCTGCAAAGGATTGGATTTCCTCACAATTACTTAATTGAGCACCATAACTTTTTAACCAATTTTAAAGGACCGGATTTTTTAACTGTCAATCAATACTCGATTGATTAATGATCAAAAACTTGTGGAATAAATTTTTATCATTGTTTAAACACAATTACAATAATTAATTTAGTAAGGAATAATAACACATATTCTGTAGATAAGATTTCTCTCAATTATATTCACACAATATGCTTTCCTTAGCAATTATAAAAGTACTAGAATGAAAACTAATACATAATACATAAATCCAACAATTTATCCTAGATAAATAAAGTTCACGCATGATCCAATTTCTCGCATAGTTCAGAAGTTTACACACAACTCCCTGTTTTCGCAAAACTTGATCCTTTGAACATAAATTTTTCATATGATCAAGTTTTCACATGATTGATTTACATGATTTGAAGTTGATTTAGATTGTATTTGAGGTAGACAGTGAATGACGAGTGTAATGGAGTTGGTTTTAGGTGAACTGGATTGAGTTTAAAGGGGTAATTAGATTGTTTTAACTCTCAGGTCTGTTTTCGAATAAAATAGTAGTCGATTGCATCGAAATGGTGATCAATTGGCATAGAATAGGTGTTAATTTCATTTGGTTAGGATTCAGTTAGTTATCTGGAACAATTGAAAGCTTGAAAAACGTGTTTTGGATCGAGTTAGATATTAAAATACAAATCAAGAACTTCAAGTTTGATCCTAAATTTTGCGAAAAGTTTATAGTTTTCACACATATTGAAGCTTTTGTTTTTAACAGTTAATTTCGAAAATGTTTTTGCATTAAGATGGTTCCTTATATAAGTATCGCATTCAGCAAGTGAAAGCCTTGATCAACTTGTTAATGTTTACAAGTTTTTGCTAGGATCCCTGCGAAAACTTATATTCATGCAAAAACTTTTGCTATTAGCCAAAAGTATGGAATGATGAAGATTATGTCTCCAGGACTTATAGGTTTGAAAACCTTGTAATATATACTAAACCCAGGATGTGGGATCCATGAAGCTTGGTCCTTAATTTCCAATGTACAAAAATCATAAAGGAAACATTGTTAAGAAACCTAAACATTTATGGAATGATGAAGACTTGAAGAAGTTTAAATTAGACGTTAAAGCTTATGTATCTATCCCTATGGCACTTTCAACTGAAATATGTCACAATTACCATAGTTTTAGAGGTAATAAGGAATTATGGGAAACTTAAGAAAGTCAGCTTATAGGAATCAAAGATATGAGGGAGAGCAAGAAAAACATGCTGAATTAGAAATTCAACATGTTTAATCATGTGAATCGTGAAACACTTGAGCCCTGAATTAGCAGATTTGTAAAGTTGGTTACCAAAATAAGAGTGTGGGCATTGAGTGAAAAATATTTCTGTGAAAAGAAGTTTCTAAATTCTCTTCCTTATAGTCGGACCAAGTTGTACATCATTAAAAAAACTAATGATCTCTTTAATATTCATTAAGTGATTTGATATCCATTATCAAATCATACATATGGATGACAAACAAAGGGTAGCCAACCACTTAAGTTCATTGGGTCCTAAAACAACTTCTCTCTATGTAAATATGGCAAGCAATCCTAACTACTATTTGAGTAAAACTCAATTCTGCGAGCAACAATAGGCTTGTTCCACTTAAGCTAGAGGTTCAAGAACAATCTATTCAATGTTCAGTTCAAGCTTAATTTTCTCCAGCCACTCCAGTTTCTCATGTGAATCAAGTTTACATTGCTAAGCAAAATTCTCCTCATCCAAAGGAGAAAGTTCAAATTACTGAGGAACATCTTTCTTTGTTTACCAAATTCTTCTCAAGTTATGATTCTTTCATGGTTGAAAGACTATCTGCTCTAAACATTATGCTTGATGATCTTCAACAAGTAAATCTTGTTAGTATTAAAAAGAATGATATCAAATATCAAATGATAATGATATTCTACAAATCCAAAAACTTTATCAAAAGAACGAACTGGAAGAAAGGCTTTAAGGATAAACAGTAATAGCAAACATTAGATCTAATAAATCCCCCCAAGAGATATAACTATGACAAAACTAGGCATCTTGCTTGGAAATGTACCAACCCAAAATTACATATCCAGAGGGAAACAAAAAGATGGTGACAAATGTGGGTGATTCTACTGCATATAAAGCTACTTTATCTATTGTTTAAAGTGTTGATTAAAAAAATATCATTGAAGAATAGGTTCACAAGGAGTTCATGGTGGATGTGGTAAATGACAAACTAGAATGATTTGCCTAAATAACTGAAGTATATGATAATCTTAATTTGTTCATCAAAGTGTGTTGAGAAAGTTCAACAATATCAAGCTCACAACAAGGAACCGATTTTGGAATTTAAAAGCTACAATATTTTATATAAAAATATAAAACTAATGAAAAGATTATCAAAGATATATTTGATGGATTAACAAAACAATTTGAAATGATAAGTTCGTGTTAGAAACAAACTGACCAAATGATGAAATAGCTTATACTAAACTTATTGTCGAGAAATTTGAACTCTCATTCATAATGGTTAAAGATATTATTAATGAAAAGATGACCTAGAAAATTAATGAGGCTAAAAGTGGTGAGGGTTATCACAATATGGCTTCACCAATTAATCCAGATTATACAAGCATGCGTTCGTCATATGAAAATGCTAATGAAGAAATAGTGTATCGATTGGGTTTTCAACAAAAAATGACATAAAACGTGTAGTCAACGTAGCTTTGACCATTGATCCTCAAATTACATTTGATTTTTTACTAACTTGAATACTCTTTAGGCAGAAAACATAATTTTGGTGGATGGGTTTGTGAAAAAGTATTACAGTGACACTAAGGGTGCATTCGTTTCATGGAATGGAATGGAATTCTGATGGAATTGGAATGCAGATTCCATTCCTTATGCTGTTCGTTTCGCCAAAAGAAGGATTGTAATTTAAATCCTTCGAATTCCTTCAAATTACGGGATTTGAAATCCTTCCAAACTTGGGGGGATTGTTTTAAAATATCAGGATTTCATGGCAATTTACCAAAATAACCTTATTGTGAAATAAAGAGGGTTGAACCCTAACCCTAGAAGATGAGAATTGCAAATCTGAGGACATCATTTTCGCGGATCTGAGGACGCTTCGTTCAGGCGCAAAGCGTTTTCTCAGCTTCATCGCCAGCGCAGATCCGAGGGCTTCGTTCCGGCGCAGATCTGAAGACACTTCGTTCTGGTGCAGAGCCTCTTCTCATCTTCGTTCCGGTATTGAAATCGCACCTATTTTCTGAAATCGTAGATTACTTCCCGATATGATTGCGTGATTACTTCGAATATGAACCTTGATTTAGATTTCGTGCTGTTATGTTTCTTCAAAAGTTTCTGCAAGTTAGTTTAACCAATTTTGTTTATGAATTCTTTTTCACGTTCATGTGCTTGCTTTTGTCAATTTGCACAGACTTGTATTTTCTTGAATTTATGTGGTTATGATGTATATACTACTGCTGGGATTCAATTTAGTGTAGATAATTCTAATTATTATGATTGAAGATCCTGTTTCATCAATATTCTAGATTAACATTAGATTTAATTTTGGCTCAAGTTCTGGAATATGAATCTTACAGAATATAGATATAAAAAAGTTGCAATGTGCGAAGTTTTTTGTGATGGACGGAGTATTATCTGCAAGAATTGAGATTCATTTTGTCACCAAACATTCCAAAAGTTTGTCTTCTGATAGTTTTAAATGAATGGATGAGCTAATCTTTACACTATGGCATACCCTCTTTTTGCATCCTAACTAGATATTTTTGTTGTAAGGATAAAGGAACAAATACACATCTATATTGGTATATTTGTGTACAAAAGTCTAATAGCAAGTAAAACTGTATTGTGATAATATACTTGATTTTTTTGGTGACTATGTGGTGCAAATTGATGGTGAGTAAACAAATTCTTAGATTATATCATTTGTACTATATTTACTTTGAAAAATGTACTTTGCTAAAAGGATGTGATTAACCATGCATAGTTATGGCCATTCGTCTAGGACTTGGAGACAATATAGGTGACAAAAATTGTAAATGTGAGAACTGAGAAGTCAATGAGAAAATGGTTAAGTATATAATATCTCATTCTCATGTCATTGAAAAGGGATGCTATGTGTATGCTTCATGTCAATGTTATTTGTATATGTTGATATACATTCAACTCAATACGAACATATTGTTACAAAAGGACCTGTATTTGCATATGACAAATATAATTTTGAATGTTAATTGATCTAGTATCAGGATTGATTTGTGAGTGTGCAGAGGGGTTTTCATACAAAGTAGAGTATGCCACCAAGCCTCTCTAGTTTAGGTTTGATTGGTGCACGAGGTTTGTTGTGTGCGTTAGCTATATGTTCTTCACAAGGAGTGTTCTTTAAAGGTAAGATCAACTTCAAGGTAAATAAGGTGTCTTGCAAATTAACTGGTTTTGCAAATTAACTAGTTTTGTATTTACTTTATTAATTGAAAATTAATTAAACAATTATATTACTTGAAATTAAAACAAAGTCTCCCCTCTATTGTGTTATGGTTTTGATAACATGTGTTATAGTTTTAGGCATTGTGTTATGAGTCATTTGTTAAGCCTTACTAGCTATAAAGTTTCTGATAGGGGACTTTAGGACCACCCCCTAGTTTTAGGCATAGTGTTATGATTCTAAGATTGTCTAGAAAGCGTTGTCTGAGCTATTGATTGTCTATAAAACTACCTTAAAACTCTATTGTTCATATGAAGTTTTGATAATATGTGAGCTTTTCTAAGATTATAGGAATGGGCATTAAAGTTTATTAGGTTCAACAAAGCAATCAGAAGCATAGATGAAGATATAAAATTATAAATTGCTTTAGTCCTATAATCCATCAATTACTTACAAATAAGGATGATAATTGGTGAATTGTTTACCATAGGTGAAGATATACAATTATATAAATTGCCTTAGGTTAGTACAAATATATAATGATTGAGGCTAAACGTAGCCTGCACAATTGGATTCTTTATAGATTCAATATTTGTTTATTTATTCTACTTTGGGAATATGGATTTGGTGGGAAGTTGTTTGTTCTTCATACGATTTGTTATCAACACCAATCACATGTAATTTGAGATATTAGCTATTGATTTCGGGTGGATTATTAGAAAATGACCCGACTTAGTTTAACAACTCGCAATCGTAAACAAAAGAGAAGGACATTGATTTTGCCATGGTGGAACCAACTTGTTACAACACTTTCTTTGCTTGTCCTTTCAGTTTACATGTTGATGATCAAATACATAATGGATAAACCACTTTTTCGATGTCGCTCATCAAAAATAGATCGATATTCAATATTGTATAGACATGTTTATGAGAGTAACAGTATGGCTATATCCCAAATTAGGATGGATCGATCATGTTTCATAAAGTTATGTGAGACGCTAAAGAATTTTGTAGGATTAAAACCAAATAGGAATATGGACATTGATGAACAATTAGCCATCTTCCTTCATATTATCGCTCATAATGTCAAGAATCGCGTCATGAGATGTCGTTTTCATCATTCAGGAGACACTATTAGTCGGTGTGTCTCTCGAGTTTGCAATGCAGTAATTAGATTGCATATGCATTTGCTCAAGAAACTCGAGCCTATTCCGAGAATTATACCGACCAAAGGTGGAAATGGTTCAAGGTATTATATAATCATCATAACCTTTTATGGTATAATTATGTTAGGAATTAGAAATGTATTATAATACTTTTGTATTGTTCGGTGTAGAATTGTTTAGGAGCTCTAGATGGAACATACATAAAGTGCTTAGTGCCTAATGAAGAGAAGCCTAAATACAGAACAAGAAAGGGAGAGATTGCTACAACATGTTAGGTGTGTGTTCACCAGATATGCAATTTATATTTGTGTTACCGGGTTGGGAAGGGTCAGCGGCTGATAGTAGAGTCCTATGAGATGCTATTGATAGGCCACATGGATTGAAAGTTTCAAGGCCGGGTATGTAAAATCTTATATAAATAATCATACAAGAATATACAACCAAGTTAGTAATTTAAGTTGTTACTAACTACAATGTATTTTTAGGTTATTATTTGGTAGATGCGGGATACACAAACGGAGAAGGTTTTCTCGCTCCTTATAGAGGTCAAAGATATCACTTAAATGATTGGCGTAATGGACACCAACCGACTACCCGAAAAGAATTATTCAACATGAAACATTCGTCTGCAAGAAATGTTATCGAAAGATGTTTTGGTATTTTGAAGAAAAGATGGGGAATTTTGAGAGACCATTCATACTATCCTATTGACAAAAAAAATAGGATCATAATGGCGTGTTGTCTTCTTCATAATTTTATAAGGAGAGAAATGCTAGTAGATCCATTTGAAGATGATGACGAAGATGAAAATGAAAAAGAAGACGAAGACGGAGAGGGGAACGGAGACGAAGAGGGGAACGGAGACGGGGAGGGAAACGAGGATGGAGATAATATAACTCAAATTGCGACGTTAAACTAGTGGACAATGTTTAGAAACAATCTAGCGCAAAGCAAGTTTGATTCTTGGAGTGCTACCAACTTATCATAAATATATTACAAATACATGGATTATTAAACTATTGTTTGCTATGTTGTTTTTTATGGATTGATAAATTATTAAATAATTGTTATGTGATTTATAGATATATTAATTGTTACACAGTTGTTGGTCATGCTATTTTTGTTGGTTTGAAATTTTATAGGAATGTTGACCAACAATAGAAACTATCGAGTGTGGTCTGATAATGAAGATGATAAGCTTGTTGAAGCTTTAGTAAACATGACTAACACCGGAAAGTTTAAATCTGATAACGGCTTTAGAACCGGATATTTACAACATTTGGAAGCGTCCTTAAAAGAATCACTTCCGGACTGGGGCATTTTGGGTAAACCCCATATTGATTCAAGGATCAAAACAATGAAAAAAGACTGGTCAGCTGTTTTCGATATGCTAAAAGCTAGCGGATTTGGGTACGATAAAGAAACGAATAGTGTCACTCCTGATGCTAGAGTATGGGAATCATACCTTGAGGTACGCACTAGATTTTGAATTATATTATGATTATGTATAATTCTGTTTTAATTCATAAAGCATGTTTAGCCATTGTTAAGGATAATTTTGTTGGGGTAAAAAATTTCCATTCCATAGTTTTGTTGATATATTTCTTATCATGTGAAACAGAAGAATAGACATGCGGGTAAATGGAAAGCAAAAAAGCTTCCTCACTATGAAGATATGTGTGTTATATTTGGTAAAGACCGAGCTCAGGGTAACAAAGCCAAAACCGTGGTTGAGATGGAAGAAGAGGTGAACGTGGCAGAAGGAGGAATTTGATGAAATCAGCCATAGCGTTGGTACAGATTCAAGTTTTCAACTTGAAGAAACTTCAGGCGTACGTGGAAAGAAGAGAAAACGTGTGAGGCACGTAGATCCTTTGGTTCTGAGTTTTAGTGATGCAGTTGTTTTATTTGCCGACCGCCTTAAGGAAACTTCAGCTGAACTAAAAGAAGATATAAAGTTTGAACTTGACATAAAAAAGAAAACTTTAATGATGCCCGAAGAGCTATCGAAAATGACATCTTTATCTCAATTGGAAAAATTTCAAGCAATTGAAAAGATTAAAGATGACCAGATTAGGGTGATGACCTTTTGGAGCTTGGGTGAAGAGGAAAGGGAGGCTTGGATCAGTATTTTGTTGTCGGGTTAAGTTTGGCTAACAAAAAATTGGATTAAGAATTTGTAGTTATGTTTAAAACTTTTAGTCGTATGTTGAACTACTTTTAGTCATATGTTGAACTAGTTATGGTCGTATGTTGAACTACATGTTTATGTCGCAAGTTTAAAATTTGTAGTTATGTTTAAAACTTTTTTGAGGGGGTGGGGGGGGGGGTAGGAGGTGCGATGACATGTATTTGTTTGAAAAATAAAATAAAAAAATTGAGAGGTGGTGGGGGGGGTGGGGTTGGGGGTGGGGTGGGAGGTTGAGTATGGTGGTTGGGGTTGGGGTCGGGGTTGTCATAATTTATTTTTGTATTTTGAGTCAATATTAAGACTTTAAAGACTTTTTGATTTAAAGGGTAATTATGTTATTTTACAAATTTAAATTCCAATTCCATTCATAACTATACCAACCAAACACATTATAGGATTTGAGTAGGATTTTTTAAATTCCAATTCAAATTCCTTTTCTAATTTCATTTCCAATTCAAATTCCATTTCATTCTTTGAAACGAACGCTACCTAAGAGTTTGTGTGAGGATGAAAAAAATTATAATTTAAAGAAATGAAATAAAAAGGAGTTCTTAGTGAAAACATCTCATGTTTTGGAAGAATTTATTGATGAATATTTGTTGAAAGTTAATGCTTGTGGTCATGTGATTGTGCTAGATGTATCACCTGTTGCTAAATCTGACTCTAAACCATCATGCTCAAAACCATTAACCAAATTAGAAAAATTAAAGGGATAAGTTATGCGTAGTCAAAATATAATCAAGAATAAAAGATATATCAAAGTTGGATTTATGAAATGTTCAAAGCCTGGTATTACTCCAAGAAAGTGTCCAAAAGAAGCCATAAAGGCAAATGATCAAGCCAAGCTAGTAAATGATGAAAGTGTGTCAAAGTCTAAAGATCCACTATTAAATAGACAAAGATATATCAAAGTTGGATTTATGAAATGTTTGATGATTGTCATATAAAATTCTAGAGGAAAATGGGAGTGTAGTGCGATTATAAAAGTTTTTAGTTTAATGACAAAACGTCATTTAAAACATAATCACATCTTTGGTTCGGGTCGATTGCTTAATGTGTGGTTGATCGACCGGGTCAAAATTGGTTTCCACCAAAATCTTATTGTTAAATATGTGGAAAAATATTAGGTTAAACAAAAAGATAAACTACAGCTTACCATATAACATTTATAACCGACTGAAAATCTCATTGTACAGATTCAAAGACCAAATTGATTAAAAGAAGAAAAAAAAGAATCACGAGTCAACACAGACCTAAGTTGATTAAAAGAAGAAAAAAAGAAACATGAGTCAACACAGGATACTCAAAATCAAGACAAAAGAATAATCAAAATTAGGGTTTTTGATGTAATATTTTCTAGCACCCATAAATAAAAATCCACTAGTTCATTTGTAGGTGTGTGTCATAATGTGTTTTCTGTGGTGTGAATCAACCACCCAAGGAGAAACTCTCCTTTGGGTGGGTTTGATCTTATTCACATATGAATTTTATTGTAATTTGTTCATCAACATCAATGAAATAATCTTATTACCATCATCATCTATTTTTTACATTCTTGGATTCAAACACTTACACCCATTATAATTTTGACTTTTAGATCTTAAACATGATGAATCATTAGTTCACTAAATCTGAAATATTGATTTAGTAAAATGGTATCAAAATTCAGAAAAGTCAATTAGTTAACAATTAATTATTTGTTATGTCTAGTTTGATCGAAGATGTTTTAGTCCTTGTTCTCTCAATCAAATTAGAATTTGTTGTGATCTAAATGTTTCAACACCAAAACCAAAAACAACATATGATGAACCGGGTACCCTAATCCAACATTATGCGATCTGTATGGTGATGTTGGTTATGTCCTAATGAAATGCTGATGACAAATACTGATGTTGAGTATAAATGTTGATGACAAATGCCGATGTTAAGCATAAAATGCTGATGACAAATATTGTTCAGCATGAAATGTTGATGACAAATGCTGAGGTTAACTATGAAATGTTGATGTTAAATGATTTTTAATACATGAAATATTGTTGTCAAATGTTGCTATAATACATGAATTGCTTTTGTCAAATGATGCTGTAATACATGAAATGTTGCTGTTAAATGATGTTGTAATGCATGAATTCTTGCTATCAACTGATGTTGTAATACATGCAAAGCTACTATCAAATACGGGTGTTATGCATGACTTACAAATGCGGCTTGTGATGCATCATATGCTAGTCCTAATACAAATGCGAATTAGTAAATGTCTAAGCATGATATGCGAATGGGAAAGTGCAACGTGATAAAACAACATCCAATGATTATGAATAGATGATTAAGAAAACAAAAAAAATCATCAATGCAGATGAATATAACCAACATGCACATCCATTTTCAACATTCTAAACAAAAAGAAGAAAAGAAATCAAATCAAATTTGGTCATAAAATTATTGATTTATTTAGGGATTTTGTATAACTGTCGGATACTCTTTTTGAATTTCATGATGTCACATTCTTTGATGATTTGTGGAATAGATAGACAGGCTTTAACCAAGTGGAATTAAGGTTATCTAAAGAATGTTAGATTATTAAGTTATTTTAGTGATTCAAAAGAGTTGAAATGTCTTCAAGATTGATTCATGTTTCCGATGTTGTTTTTTGGTATTTAAAACCTTGTCATATGCCTAATACATTCTAATCCTTAGAATTGTGATATGAATGGTAATCCAAAAGTGATACGACATCTGTCATACTCTTATTTTCCACAAATTGAGTTATACTGTTAGATGTGTGACATTCTAGGATTCCAATCAATAGTTACACCAAATGACACATTTAATGCCAAATTATTTCATCAAAGTTTATTAGTTAAATTGAACATTTTTCAAAATTCAAGTTTCACAGTAAATAGCACAGAAGCGAATTAAAATTATGACATCTGGTAATTTTCCGTTATCAAACTCCGTTAGTTCCGTTATGTCTTGCATACACGTTTCGTGAGTACAAAATAGTGGTCGTTGAACGTTGGTAACTTAATAATAATTAACTTTGGTTAACAAACAATAACCTAATTTGTAATTTTGATTATTAATATGTGGTTATGTGATTTATAAATTTTAAATATTTATTCATATTTTTCTCGTTTTACAACGTGACGATTTGTGAAATATAATTTGTGTGAATTGTTGCTAATTAGAATGTATGATTATAAGTGTGATCAATAATAATCCATGTTTTCTAGTTAAAACTAATTAAAAAGTGTTAAAAAGATTAACTTTTATAAAACTTAAACAAGGAGGGTTTAATTGGTAATTACTACAAAAGTTAAAGTTAAACAAAACCCAATCCTAGCCCCAAACTCCACACTTCGGCCGAAATCCCTCCCCCCCCATAATCAACCCTTGTGATTTTGATCTTCAACATCAAGAACTTTTGATTTTTTCTTAGCTTTGATCATTCCAACATTATAGCAAGCTTGATTGTGGAGCATTATACGATTAGAGGTAAGATTTGATTAGTTTTTTATGGATTTGATTCAAGAACAACTCTAGTTCAATTGACATTGCAAAATACGAAATTGGCATGGTTTGATGATGATATGATGTTAGTTGTATTGTATTGATGCTAGTTTACGTAGATTATGCAAGAAATTCATGAAATTGACGTGTTGTTCATACCTTACTATAAGTAGAAACTTTTGTGCATGAGAATTGGGGTTTTGATGAGTTGTTGATGTTTATCATGTTTAGATGGTTTCTATGAACTAGATTAGGTATATCATTGATGAATTCGTGATTGAATTGGATGATAGATGGGTTGTTGGATG
The DNA here is from genome assembly GCA_025506415.1 of Flaveria robusta. NCBI lineage: Eukaryota > Viridiplantae > Streptophyta > Magnoliopsida > Asterales > Asteraceae > Flaveria > Flaveria robusta. The sequence continues at coordinate 25,593,486 of CM046469.1, forward strand.
TTACTTTCCCGAAAGGGAAACTTTATTGATGTGAATCTTTGATGAGTCATTCACCAACAGGTGCTTCACTGAGGGTATTGGGTGCTGACGTTGATCCTTTCTCAAGGTCCACTACTAGGCCTTCAACCAAGGTTTCCCCTTCAAAGCTAATCATAGGGTCTGCCTAAGTATCCAGTTTACCAATAGTTTTCTGTGCTAGCCTCTGTCTATGTAAGCTCGATCTTCTTCTGAATTTCTCCAGCACCCATTCTTGAATTCTTTCAGCTAATCTGCCAGCCTGCCTGTTTTTTCTTGGATTGAAAAGAGACAGATCAACTAGAGAGAAATTCTCATAGAATCTCAAGGTCTGATAGTTGAAGACTTCTTGCTGCCCCTGAGACCTAGAGAGTACCAAGGCCTTTCTTGCAACATCATACCACTATCCCATTATTGGATTTTTAGCAGTGTAGGATGGGGTAGACATGACCTTTGGAATTCCTTCCTCAAATAGTTCTTGTAGTAAGGCTTCCATATCAGTGTGAGCCTGAGGAAGTTTTTATGTCTGGACAACTGCAAGTGAGGGTGGTGAATCCTTTTTTTCCATACTCTAGACAAAACTCTTAGGTTCTGTGATTGTAGGGACTTTCTCCCTCTTTTTGGTAGTATCACCCACTTGTATAGGTGAGCTGTAGGTTAAGTCCAACACTTCCATAGGTTCTTGTTGTCCTGGTTTAGTTTGTGTTGCAGGACTCTTAACTAGCTTGCCCTTAAGATCGGTGATCTCAAGTTGCTATTCAAACACCTGCCTTTGAATGGTTGTCACCTGAGATTCCAGGTGACACCTTTGAATCTAAATAGGTGCATAAGTCTGATGGTTTTTACACCTTTAGTAGCAAACTCCCCTTATCTTCAGAAGAAGAATCATGGGGGATGAGAGAACATAAACTGAGTCAGTTTCCTCACCACAAGGAATTGTTTCTTGGCTTCTAGATTTCCTCTGCTCCAAGACAGTTTTAGGAGAAGTCTCAAGGGGTTGAGTTGCCATGGTTGAGGTCTTAAGGATGTAAACAAAAATGAAAGCCTCTTCCATATGGACTTCCTTAACTTGTTCAGAAGATTCCACTTCAGTGGGGGTGAATGATGTGGGCTAGAAATGGGTGTTTAAGAAGCACTATTATCTCTTTGAGTAGGGGAGGGGAAGGGAGATTCATGGTACTCACTGAATCCAAATACTCATAATTATTGAAAGCAAGGTCTAGCATTGGTTGGTTTAGATCTAGAGGCTGCGGATGGTAACTTTCCCCGGAAGGTTGTTCACTTGAGTTTTGTGACTCAGAATGAAGACTTTTAGCTTGGGTAGTGAGCTCATCAAGCTGAGCATGAGAAACCTCAGCACTGATCAAAGAAGTAAAGGAAGTGGTTTACTTCTCAAAGGAAGTGGGAGCTCTTGTTTTCATTTCCTCCTACATGGGAGAGTATATGGGGACCTGCTCAACTTGAATAGACTGAGCAGGGGTTCGTTTGAATTTTCTTTGGTAGGTCATGGTTATTTGAGGCTGTGAGAGTGACGCAAAGGTAGACTTGGGCAAAAAAACCGGGTACGGACACGACCCGGCGAACCCGACCCGGACCCGGGTCCGGGTACAACCCGGTATAGGGTGTACCCGGTTTGGAACCGAAAATACCCGGTGGGTAGGAACCGGTTAATAGGGTTCGAGATCGAATGGCGAAGTTCGTGATTCAAGAAGCTTTGCCTTTTAGTCACTTCGACAATCCTCGTTTGACCAACTTAATTCGAGAGACGCTTCAACCTCGTTACAACCATGTAAGTCGTACTACCCTTAGACGTTATTGTTTAAAATTATGGAAGCAAGCAAAAAATGATTTAATTGTATTATTTGAAAATTTAAATACCGGTGTAAACTTAACTAGTGACGTTTGGTCGGCTCCACACGGTTTACCCGAATCGTACCTTTGCGTCACCGCTCATTGGGTAGATCCCAAATCATAGCAATTGATGAAACGTACGATTGCGTTTGATCTTTTTTCGTATCCACACACCGGAGAATTTTTGTTTTACTTTTTGGATAATGTAATAACTACTTTTAATTTACAAAATAAAATTTTTTCAATGGCATTTGATAACGCTTCCAACAACACAACCGCGGTTGAAAAATTAAAATTAAAATATCTTCCGATTGCAAACGGTGATTTTTTCCATACTCGTTGTGTTGCACATATTATTAATTTAGTAGTGCAAGACGGTCTATCCGTGCAATTTGTTGATAACTTTATTAAAGCTTTTCGATTTATGTTACATGACGTTTATAAAAAAAGTAGAAGAAGATATCAAGATTATAAAAAACTTTGTAAGGATACGGACTTGTATTTTTAGGTCCTAATTGGGATGTACCTACTCGGTGGAATTCGACTTGTCACATGTTTAATTGTGCTTTAAAACAAAAGGGAACTTTGAAAGCTTTTCATAATAGTCTTTCGGATAATGGTGAAGCCGACCCATTTCCGGATGCGGGTTGGAAAAATGTTCAAAGTCTATCCGATTTTCTTGAGGTGTTTAAAAACTCAACAACAAAATTATCGTGAGTTTATTATCCCACTAGTTATTCGGTGGTTCAAGAATTATATTTCATGGCTTTGAATTTTAAAAATTTTCAATATAAAAATGATATGTTTACACAAATGATAGAACCAATGAAAGAAAACTTTAAAAAATATTTTGAGGAGTTACCATCCGTTTTTACTTGTGCCGCCGCTTTAAATCCGTTTTTAAATGTTGCTGGGGTTGAATGTTTGATAGACGAGATAAATGACAATTTAGATATGCATGACGAAACCCCAATTTTTCAAGGGATGCCAAAAAAAGTTTTAATGCAAGCTTGAAAACAATATATAATTTTTATTTAAATAGATATGGGCCTAACGTAAATATAACCACACCAAGAGAATCAACCTCAAATGCTAGTACCTCGATGAAAGACCCGGTTATAACTATGTTGAATGTTGTTCGGGATGTGACGGCTAAACGACAAAGGGGTAACACCCCAACAAGTGAGCTCGGTAGATATAGTGCTACGGATTTTATTTCCACTATGACTACCGAAGATTATCATGCATTCGATATTTTGGCTTGGTGGAAAGGAAAGGAATCTCAATTTCCGATTCTTTCCGCTATGGCCCGTGATTTACTAAGCGTCCAAGCTTCTACGGTAGCTTCGGAATCTGCGTTTTCTCTTAGTGGCAGGGTACTCTCATTACGGAGAACAAGACTAACTCCAGAAGCGGTTGAGATGTGCATTTGTTTAAAGGATCACTTAGACGCGATGGATCGTATACAAGACCAACAAGCCTCGAAGATGAAATTGCACTCGAAGCTAAAGTACACGATGAAGAGGTAGAAGAAGGAGTATCTTCTGGCATATCGGATGAAGAATTAGCATTTGATCAAGCGTCTCGTAGTAAATAAACATTAGACGATAACTTAAATAAAAGTTTTATGTTATTTTTTATTGATCGATTTATGTATTTTTAAGTTGTTTAAATAAATAAATGAAAAATTAATGTTTATTTAATATTGTTAAATAAAAACAACATTAATATTATTAATAATAATAACAATAATAATATTATTAATAATAACAGCAACAACAAAAACAAACAAAAACAAAAACAACAATAATATTATTAATAATAATAACAATAATACTTATTATGATTTATAATAATAATAACAAAAACAACAACAATAAGTCAATAATACTAATAATAATAATAATAATAATAATAATAATAATAATAATAATAATAATAATAATGATTTATATTAGTAAAAACAAAAATAAAAATAAAAAAAATTCAAAAACCCGATTATACCCGGGTTCCGTACCCGACCCGGACCCGACCCGACCCTAACCGGGTATGTCGGGTAGGGTAATAGCTTGGGTGAACCCGACCCGGGTTCGAACCCGGTTCCACCCGTACCCGGGTACGAAAAAAACCGGTTGGGCCGAACCCGGTTTCGGGTATTGGGCCGGACCCGGTTTGCCCACCTCTATGCAAAGGTTTCAGGTGTGGGTTCAACACTGATTTGTGTTTTTAGGTTGTCCCTGGAGTAGTGAGCTCTAACATTTTTAGGACTAGGGCTGTTTCTACCCCTGAGAAACTAACAGTAGTTTTTCTCCTGATCTTAAAGCTACAGAGCTTCATCTGTCCCAGTTTAAGAGTGTTACCTGTTCCCCTCAACTATGAGCCCAGTTCATAGTTAAGAATGTGTTTGACATATCTAGGGAACATGTAATACTCTAGGGAGTCCAAGTTTGTGATAAGATTTGTATAGACAAATTGATAATGCCAGAACTTGACCCCTGTACCATCCATGGACTATGTAAGATAAGTCCTCAGGGATTTGGTCCCATCCTCCATAATATTTTGATAAACAATGGATAATAACATGGAGAAGGTAGTTCCACTGGTAAGAGACCTGACCCTTTCTTAAGGTTTTAACTATGTAGTCACCTTCATAACCCATCTGTCTAAAGGAGTGGTTGATAGATTTTTTAGGGAAGGATGTTTCACCTTTAGCATCATCCAGCCTCAAATGATTGTTGATGGAGGCTGTGGTGATGAAAACAGTCATCCCCTACACTTGGGCTCTAAGTGCCTTCCCACCATCCAAGATGACCTCTTGGCAAGTCTCCAGAAGTCCAGCTGTTGATGTTCATATAGTGGAGGGTCTATAGTAAGGGTGGTGAGGTAAGAAGAGTGAGCAAGAAAACGGCAGACGTCTAAGAAACCAGGATCTTTCCCAGACGACAATAGAGCAACCTGATTGTGTTGCCTGTTTAGCTGCATGGCAATGTTAGGTTGGTTTCTGGGTTTAGGGTTGGCCATTTTAGAGATCTTAGTCACGAAGGAAGCTAAGAACAGTAAGAGTTATAAGAGATTTAGGGCTTGAGAATTTGCAGATGAAGAGGTAGTAGAAAGAGAGAGACCCGTTGAAAAATGTATATATCTGCTTGGATTTGAGACAAAGTTATTCCAGGAGATAAATTTTGAAATCCGGATATGTCGGTCCCACCTCTCAAAAAGTGCCCAAAAATGTAGTTTTCTTGAAAGTAGAAAAATCTTTTGAAGGTAATTTGTCTTTGGAAGATATTTCTTAGATTTACGAGAATTTGCTTCAAAAGAAATTTTCTTAGAGTAAAATTGCTTCTAAAATATAGTTTGTTTTGAAAGACAGTAAAATTTAGAAATTTTATGCAATAATAAATCTTTCGAGACCAAATTGCTTTCAGAAGAATTTTGTTCTTCAAGTCATGTAAGAATGTAAAAGAAAATTTAAGCTTCGGAAGATATACTTGAGTTTCTTTCGAAGGTAAACTTCTTAGAAAATACTTATTAGAATTGAAGACATAAATTTCTTTCAAAGTCAATTTTAATGTCTTTCAAAAGAAACTATATTTCAAATTCTTAAAATTTTAAGGAATATCAGTTTAAATTTTTTTTCTTTCAAGATAACTAGGCTTATGAGTGATGAAATTGACAACCTTAAAGACACACATTTTAAAAAATAATTCAGAAATTAATTTAAGAAAATCTAGTCAAAGTTAATCATCTAAATAGCTAATATAAAATACTTAAATCTCTATTTATCAAAAGCCTTAGTGAACAGATCAACATATTGTTCATTTGCGTTAACTTTGACCAGTTTTATCAAGCCTTTTTCAAAATAATCTCTTATCAAATAATACTTGATATTGATATGCTTTGTCTTTGAGTGCTACACAAGATTTTCTATGATAGAGATAACACTGTTGTTGTCTATGTGAATGGAAGTCTCCTTGAAGTTGAATCCATAATCCAGCATCTGATTCTGAATCCAAAGCACTTGAGCACAACAGCTTGTAGCAGCAATGTATTTAGCTTCAACAGTTGATGCAAACACACATGATTGTTTCTTGTATTGGCATGAGACTATCTTTCCACCAAGGAACTGACAACTCTCTGATGTAGACTTTGCAGTCATGTTACAGCCACCATAGTCACTATCTATATATGCATAAAGATTGAAGTCAGGACACTTTGAATACCAAAGTCCCAACTTATGAGCACCTTTGAGATATCTAAGTATCCTCTTGACAGCAACTAGGTGTGACATATTGGGGGTCTCTTGATATCTTGCACAAATGCATGTGGCAAACATGATATTAGGCCTACTGGCTGTGAGGTACATAAGAGAACCAATCATAGCCCTATAGAGGTGTTTATTAACACACTCCCCCTCAAGATCAGGCTGCTAGAGAGTGGTTTCTTGCTATGGGTGTCTTAGCAACCTTATATTTGGTGACCTAGAGAGTGGTTTCATGCTATGAGTGTCTTAGCAACCTTACATTTAGTTAGATGAAATCTGGTTAGCATGTCTTGCACATACTTTGACTGCGTTATGAAGATGCCATTGTCCACTTGCTTTACTTGAATTCCTAGAAAGAAATTGAGTTCCCGCATGGCACTCATTTCAAATCCATTCTTTATCAGCTTCTCAAACTCTTTACAGAGACTTGGATTAGTTGACCCAAAGATGATGTCATGTACATAAACTTGAACCAACATCAAGTCATTCCCTGTTTCTTTGACAAAAAATGTGCTGTCAATGGTACCTCTCTTGTAACCATGTTGGACAACGTACTGTGATAGTGTCTCATACCATTTTCTTGGAGCCTGATACAACCCATAGAGAGCTTTATCAAACTTGCAAACATAATCAGGATGATCTGGGTCTACAGAGCCAGGTGGTTGTTTGACATACACTTCCTCATCATCACTCTATATAGAAATGCACACTTGACATCAAGTTGGTGGACCTTGAAATCCTTGGATGCAGCAAAAGCAAGGAATATCTTAACAGCTTCAAGTCTTGCTACAGGAGCAAAAACATTAGTGTAGTCAATCCCTTCTTCTTGAGTGTACCCTTGAACAACTAGTCTAGCCTTGTTTTTTATGACAAGTACTCTATCATCCTTCTTGTTCCTAAAAACCCATTTAGTTCCTATAGTAGTCTTCCCATGAGAAAAAGGACATAGGTTGCAAACCTTCTGTCTTTTGAATTAAAGTACTTCGTCCTTCATTGCTTTAACCCAATCAACTTTTTTTGGCTCAATCTGGGACAAGAAGCAAGAATGTAGACAAATGTTTGCATTATGGGATTGTCCACTTGTTCTTCAGTCTCAACATCTCTAATGATGTTTGTGGTGGGATGGGACTAGTCGATTCTCAGTTGAGTAATCACAGCAAGTTGATTTGATTGATCTAAACTTGTGAAATTCAGATCTGATGATTGATTATCACCCACCACATCAACACACTTATCAAGAGAAACGTGATCCAATGAGTGTGTGACATCATTAATGTTGTCTTTAGTGGAGAGGTCTTTAGTATCATAAAATTCTTGGTTAGAATCACCATCTTCGTTTCCTACTACATTGGAAATCCCTTTATTTGAATTATGTGCCAGATAACTAAAATTGCTAGGCATTTCAGATGTATCAGCTAATGAGTCTGTGATAGATGTGCTGACTGGATTTCCACTTGCAGGGTTTGTTACCACTAGAGCTGAAGAGATTTTATCAATTGCTCTTCTTAGCTAAAATCTCTAATGATTTTTGTGGTGGGATGGGACTAGTGGATTCTCAGTTGAGGAATCATAGTAAGTTAACTTGACAGATCTAAATTTGTAAAATTTAGATCTGGTGATTGATTATCACCCACCACATCAACACACTTATCAAGAGAAACTTGATCCAATGAGTGTGTGACATCATTGATGTTGTCTTTAGTGGAGAGGTCTTTAGTATCATGAAATTCTTGGTCAGAATCACCATCTCCATTTCCTCCTACATTGGAAATCCCTTTATTTGAATTCTGTGCCTGATAACTGGAATTGCTAGGCACTTCTAATGAGTCTGTTATAGATGTGCTGACTGGATTTCCACCTGTAGGGTTTGTTACCACTGGAGCTGAAGAGATTTTATCAGTTGGTCTTCTTAGCTCAAATCTTGAGTTAGAATCTCCTACTGATGAGCATGGTTGTAAAACAAGGTATACAAGGTCAAGTACTCTCCAAGTAATCGCTCCAAGGTAGGTTGTCGAAGCGACTTTCTTCAACTCCGCCTACTTACTCGAGATCGATCAAACGTGGTCAACCTTGGCCCAAATCAGATATAGTAGGTGAACTCAGGCCGAGTTTCACTTTAACATAAGCAAAAATAATTTTTATACCTATTATATCAAAAAATGAATATCATTTTCACATATTTTGTTATAAATATTTGTAAATTTACGTTATTTGACATATAATTAATTTCCCAAAACTAATTTCTTTATAATTTAACATGTCCGAGTACTCCCCGTGTACTCTGCACCTAGGCCGAGTACTCTCAACTCCCCGCTTGACAGACTACGAAGCGTCTAGCGAATTTTGCAACCTTGCTGATGAGTTACCTGTTGATTCTAAAACATCTTCACAAGATTTGTTAAAACAGTTGTTAACTAAATCCAGATCAAATTGCCAATCAGTACCAAAACCCATCACACTAGGAGTGTGCTCATTGAAGGTCATGTTGGCTGACTACTCAATTACTCTAGTTCTGAGATTGTATACTCTGTAAGCGTTAGCTTGGGAAGAGTATCCAATGAAATGTCCATCATCTGATTTCTTAGCAAACTTGGCTATATGATCTTTGGTATTTAGGATGGTGCAAGGACATCCAAATAATCTGAGGAAACCATAAAAGGTCTCCTTTTGTGCCACAGCTCATAAAGAGTCACACAATGAATCTTAACAACTAAAACTCTGTTTTGCACATAGCAGGCGGTGTTGACTGCTTCTCCCTAGAAGATGATGGTTAGTTTAGAGTTAGACAACATGGTTCTTGCAGCCTCAATAAGTGTCCTATTTCTCCTTTCAGCAACACCGTTCTGTTGAGAAGTTCTAGGAGCACTGTATTGCCTTGAAATACCTTGTTCCTCACAAAATTTATCAAGTATATGATTTTTAAATTCTGTTCCTTGATCACATATTATGGTCTTGACCTTGTGATTAGATTGATTCTCAATCTTCAGAATGAAGGACTTCAAGATTTTAGGAGTTTCATCCTTACTACTAAGAAAGAAGACCCAAGTATATCTGGTGAAGTCATCTGTGATCACAAGACAGTATGAAGTTCTTCTAAACTCATTACACTTGTGGGGCCAAACAGATCCAAGTGTAACAAGTGAAGGGGAGTAATGATGGAGTTGATTTTATTTGGCTTGTAAGATACTATGTGTTGCTTTCCTTTCAGATATGTAACACAATGGTCATTACTTGTAATATTCATGTTCTTAAAGTTTACATCACACATTTTTTTATGCAAGCGGAAAGACTCATCACTCTTGGCTTTAGAGAGAAAGCATGAAACTTCTCTAGAAAGGGATGTTTCTTGCAAATCCATCTTGTACATGTTCCCTTTTCTCGAGGATTTGAGTAGAATATGCTCCTGAGGAATGATCACCCCGGGCTTGCAAACAATGCACTCATTTTCAGTAAAGAGCATGCTATGCTTTTGGTCATAAAACTAAGATACACTCAAAAGTTTATGCTCAAGTTCCTTGACAAAGTTTAACTTTTCATTATTGAGCTTACATCATGTAACCACCTGATTCTCCTCCAAAAGCAACTGGCCTTCCATCAATTTTCTCAAAGTTTTAAAGCAAAGAGCCATTGCCTGTCATGTGCTTGGAATAGTCACTATCAATGATCCATATATTTCTTTTGGTCTTGAGCTGTTCCTGCATAGAAAGAGATGGTTAGTTACATTTGGAAACCCAAGCCTTGTTTGTCTTGGGGTCATTAATATTAATAGATTATAAATCAAGAGTTATTGATCCTATATGGAAGCTTTGGGGGTCTTGAGCTGTTGATGATGAGAAAACTTCAATCACTTGGCCTTCCTTCATCTTCCATACCATATTTGAAAGATTAGACTTGGCCTTCAATACTTCGAAAGTTTTTACAACTTTGAAAGTTTTGCAGACTAAACCTTTGGCATGCAAAGATGAGGATATGATGTTCTTGAAGGTTTCCTCTTCAAGAACACATTTTTCTATCCTGGCTTTGCTGATCACAAACTCAGCCTAGCATTAGTTAACATGGCTATTAGATCTTTGATTTGAGTCCTGTAATTTGTGTGCTCATGTTTAAGAGTAGAAATTATTTTCTCAAAATCTTCTATTTTTAGTTTATAATCATTTTCTGCTCTTTTAAAATCATCTTTTAAAATATTCAAAGACTCAAGGTCAGATCTTACTTCCAAGTAATAGGACCTATACATGCTAACTATAGCAATGCACTCAGGAGTACAAAAATGTTCTATTACCTTGGGTTATTTATGATCAGCCATCAAGGCATGGTTTGGATAAACATCTTCAACCTGGAAACTCCAATCAAAGCCTCATTTTTAACAGCAACTACAGCCTGCTGCTTGGGCTTCTAAGTTTTTAGACCTCCCTCAGTGTTGTTTGGTGTAGATTGTGCTTGGCCACCATTTGTCCTTGGTGCCTTGCACTCTCTAGCAAAATGTCCCATTTGGTTATAGTTATAACACTTCACTTTCCTTTTATCCAGCCCAAACTTTTCACTGGATACATTGCTAGAAAACTTTCTCCTAGTCCTTTAGTAAAACATTTGTTTGCTCTATGAGTGAGGAGAGTCATCTGCTGCACAATCTCCATGTACTCCATTCTTTTGGATATGTGCAGTCCAAGTCTTTAAGAGTGAAGAGAAAGTTGCATGAACTTTCATCTGAAGACACAAAGGCTTGAGAAGAGCTTGTCTCTTGGAATGGGCTTCTTTGGATGTAGCTCTCTCTTGGTATCTCCAGGAAGGTGATGAAAAGGCCCTTGTGTGAGTTGTTAGGGTAGTTGAAAAGATGATGTTGAGGTTCTTCGCTGTCCCCTTTAATCACATGGAGGGTAGAACTCTTGTGAGTATCGATGAGCTGTGAAATGGATTTTGCATGTTTATCTCCATGTGGTAACCGCTCAGGATACCATACAGCTCAGTAAGGGTAAGAGTAGAGAGGTTTTTAGTTCTCTTAATGGCCACATAGTAGTGAGTCTATTCTCTAGGAAGAGAGAATATGAACTTCCTCACAATGACCCTATTCTCTAGTTTAACACCAGTATCCACCAGAGTGTCCACAATCTCAACATAATTGAAATATTACTGAGTCATGGTTTCACCTATCTTGAAGATGAACTTTTCAAACTGCTGTTTCATGAGGTTTTTCTTGTTCTCCTTGGCTTCCTCAGACCCTTCATACATAAGCTTAAGTGCATCCCAGAGCTGCTTGGCAGTCTTGCACTTCTTGAAGCCTCTGTAGATAGAGTTAGGAAGAGCATTTGAAGTGCGATCATGGCCTTCTGATCTACATCTATCCTCTTCCAATCTTCATCAGAATAGTTAGCCACGTCCTTTGGAATCATTTCACCAGCAGCAGTTGCTGAAGGTTTGCTCGGACATGAAGTCCAGAGACAACAGATCTTCACATCATGCTGTCTTGAGACTTGATGAAACCTTCCATTCTTTAGCACCAAGTATCAAAGTAATCAGGAGTGATCAGTGTAGATTTGGTCATGGTACCGGTTTCCATATCAGCTTTGGAGTGAGCTTCCATTTGAGCATATAAGTGTTTTGTGAAACTAAGCAGATTTAAGATGGTAAGATCTTACCATCAAAAACCTGGAATGCTCTGATACCAATTACAGGACAGGCATAGGGAGAGATCAATGCAACAGTTTTACAGGTGTTGGAGAGGTAACAGGCAAACACTTATAAGATCAAATAGGAAACCGACTATATGAAACAAAGAAATAAAGTAAAGAACACAAATAAGAACAAAGCAGTTGGTTTTCAAAGATGTTATATATTGCTCTCAAGTGTTCAACAAAAGTTACAAGGCTTAGTCCCTAAGGACTGATACATGAGATACTTTATACTACATCCGGCCATACTTTGACAGCCAGCTGGAACATTAATCTAGACAACAAAATCAACACAAAGTCAAAAGGCAGATTGCATTTTGACATGTGACTATGACATGCCATAGCTCACATTATTATCTAATACTAAAAGATAAAATAGTACAAAGTTGAAAAGTCGCAGACAAAAACCATAATCTACAGTTTGACAAAAGTATGGAATTATCACCAACTTGTATAAGTTAGTGAGTATTCAGAGCTGGCAGCAGAAAATGGTTCAGCTTTGTCAAAAGTATGTCAGAGAAAGCATTTCTTTTCTGTATTCGAAAGAAATCTGTTCCTTTGCTTCGGAAGACTTTGTCTGTAAAGCTTTGGAAGACTTAATCTTTGGCTTCGGAAGAAATGGTCTTTGGCTTCGGATGATTTGACACTTAGAGAATTTCTTAGTGAATTTGTCAAATCTTTCTAAGTAATTTGCTTGTACATTAGAATGCATGCTGAGAGCTCTTTGGTGAGCATCCGCCTATAAGATAACTCGTATAGGGTTTGATTCTATGTTAAAAACGACGTTAATGGTTAGGAACAGAGAGAATTTGTTAAATCTTGATATTAACCTTTTGTTTCTAAATTAAACCCATAACTAATCATTTTAATTAGTAAAATACTATTCCTAATTTAAGCCATTGATTTTATAATCTAATGGTTCTGATGAGTTCTCATAGTTCTGAAATTATCTTACACTTATATATATTATATATAAAAGGTAGGGTTATCTTAAAAACCACTCATTTTTTGTGATAATTATAGAAATCAATATGAGTCATACAATTAACATCAGATGCAAGTCACATGTAGTAAGGTAGTACATGTGTGTAAAATGAAGTGAAATCAACGTAATGTTTTATAAAAAAAACTCTCAAAAAAATTTATTCTACAAGTGAAATCGATGTGTTTCATGAAAACATTAAATTTCACAAGTGAAATCAACGTAATGTTTTATCTTTTGCATTTTTTTTATTGTGACGAAATAGGGTTCTTTTTCTTGTCTTTTTTTTTTGAATTTTACGAAATTAAAATATGTCGCTATGATTGATTCATTAGTTTTTTTTAGTGTTTCAGTTTGTACCTCTTTATATATATATATATATATATATATATATATATATATATAGGATATACATCATTTGTTAACCCAATCTAAACATCTTAACCCATTAAGCCTATTACATCCATAGATTTAATATAAAAAAATCTAGATTCCATTTTAAAGGTTGAGATGATATCATGGGTAATAATGTTATTTTTATGTTTGTCCTTTTCTTTCACAGATTTGTATCATTCTTTTTTTTCTTTCTTTTTCAAATCAGATATATATTTCTAATGAAATAAAAAAACTCATTAAAAATCAATTTTCATGATCATCTCTCCCTCCCACACACACACACACACACACTCAATGTTGTTCATATACTTAACTTGCAAATCATCTTCAACCTCCCTTCACCCGCAGAGTGCACCCAAACCACTAGGGAAACCTTCTTTTTGATTGATATAACCATAGATATAATGGTTTGGAAATCGTCAAAAGTCTCCTGCCATGGTTGTGATTCGTTGTGATGGTCGCCACTAAACCATCAGTTGCCTTCTTCTTGATCGATCTAGCTGTAGATGGCATTTGTATACGTAGATCTGCCATCAAATCATAATCAACGTCATCATCTTTGGGTTGCTGAATCACAACAACAGGCGTGACTGGCTGCTCACCTTCTGTCACTCTCCTTCATCAGTCACCGCTCACCTTTACCTTCTTCAACACTGTACTCCACTTTCTGTAATGAAAACCTAAGAACCTCTAGAAACCTTTTAATCTTGAACTTGTAACCATAAACAGCCCCCAAAAAGGTATGTTTTAGATTAGCTTAAAGTGGTTCATGTTGATAGGTAATAAGGTATGCACACCACATGTTCAATAAAATGTCTATGTGAGTTTTAAACACTAATTTGGCTTCATAGTTGTTGTGCTATGTTTTGGTGAGTATTTTAGGTTTTTTTATGTTGCAATGTAGCATAATTTAGTTATTTCGGGTGTTATAGTAAAAGAATAGAAAGAACAAACTCATTAGTTCTTGTAATTTAATTTTTTCTACCACTAATAGCATAGCCTTATATTTGTAACAAAAAAGTTTTTTTTTTATGTTTTATAGTTGGATTAAAGTAGATAAAGGAGGTGATTTGAACTTGTGGCTTATTGTTATATCAAATTAGAAGACCATTTAAACTGCAGCGGGTTCTTACACCGATATAAAACCGACGTCAAAACAAAAGACCATTTAATTACTATTTAAAATTATTGTTATTATATTGGATACATGGTTCAGTTAGTGTATTTATTTCTATGTATAAAATAAACTCTATAAGGGGATTTTTCTTTAATATACTTTCATTACATCAATTTAATTATTCGTTACACCAATGCATGTATTTTTCTACGCCAATGTAATCGTTTGTTACACGAATGTAAATGTTGTTACACTAATGTAATAACTGACGAGAGGAAACAAATTTGTCAAGACTATAATGGAATTAAAGACAAAAATATGATTAGTTTGATAGTGTAATTTTTATAAAAAAATATAGTATGAAACAATTATAAGGTTTTTAAAATGAATGGAGGATTTTTTTTCTAAAAAAGAGGGAAATAATTGGGTGTAAATGAGTGACACATGTCATTCATATATTGAATCTGACTTTGTGTGTATAGTTAAATGACTAAATTGCCTTTTCTATTATAATAATATGATTGACACATCACCAAATATTTTTCCATCATTGGATGATAGTTAATGAGTTAACACATGTAAAGTGCGTTAACAATGGAACTTATATATATATATATATATATATATATATATATATATATAGAGAGAGAGAGAGAGAGAGAAACAGAGGAAGGTTCACATAAAAAATTAGTTTGCATAAAAGGGATAAGAAAAAAAATAAGAGAATGACAAATGTCATATTAGAAAAACTAAGAAAATGGCATCTTTGTCCATTGTAAAATTAGATTTCTCATTTCTGCACTCATAAAATTCAGCGCAATTATACGAGCACAGTCATAGACATTTTTTCCCAACCTTACCCAAACTACTTTTTTTTTTTTGCATAACACTGCTTCTGGAACATAGCTAGAAATGAAACATTTATTCAACCGAAGTGATTAATCATTTATGTTAATTAAGTTGATTCACCATGTCAACATTTTATACTCTTTTGATTTTGTTTTGTATTATCTTTTTTTTTTTTTTTTTGAAAATGATAACATTTGTTGTTTATGTTGCATTGTAAAGAACATTATTATGTTAGATGAGATATGTTCAAATCAACAACTAATTTTATCATGTAATGATTTTATTATTGTATTCTTTTTATTTTGGTGTTTAATATGTAGTAGTTTTTATTGTGTTGCTTTTGTTGTTTTATTATGTGTATGTTGGTTTTGTTGCTTTATTAAGTGACATCAAAACATTTATAAAACAACACATAACGTGTTCTTTTATCTAAAAGCAGCACATAACGTATTATTTAATGCAAAGCAACTAAAACTTGCTTTTTGACAATTTGTGTTGTTTTACATGAAAATAAACATAAAATGTGTTGTAATAGGTTATTACATCAAATAAAAATCACATAACTTATGTTTTTCGTGAGAACAACAAAGTACATGTTGTTTTATTATAATCCAACTAATGTGATAATTCATTGGGTTTACTCACATGCATTCACCAAGTTACCCTTGTATTAAGAATATTATTATGTTACATGACAAGTATGAAACAATAGCATATTATATTATGTAAGGATTTTATTATATTGTTATTTTGATTTTGATCTTTATTATGTGCTAGTTTGTTTTTTATGTTGCTGCTATTGTTTTCCTATAAGTTTGTTTGTTGTTTTATTATATGTTGTTTGTGTTGCTTATATTGTTTTTAGTTTGTGTTATATGTCAATATATCACATATAAAATTGCATGTTTTGAGTCTTTTTACCCTGATATGCTAGTTTACCCGGAATCAACTAAAACCATTTTGTTTTATGTTAAATAACTACATCATGTATTGTTTTATGTGAAAGCAACAGATAATGTGTTATTTTGCTTGAAAGTAGCATGAAACATGCTATTTAGTATGAAAGCAGCTTATAACATCTTGTTTTACGTGAAAACAACATAAAACGTATTGTTTTACTTGAAAAATCTTAGAACGTGTTATTTTACATGCTATCAACATATGAAAATATTATAGGATGTGTTATTTTACGTGAAACTATAGAGAATGTGTTGCTTAATTATAAACAACACAGAATGTGATATTTTTTCTTGCTATTTTAGTATAAAAAACACATAAATGTATGTTTTTTTATATATCTTTTACCCTAAACAACACAAAACATGATATTTTATCGTAAAACAATAAATAACGTAAAACATATAGAAATAGTTTTCTTATCATAAAACAATGCAGAATGCATTGTCTTGTCATAAAAAAAAATATAATTTCATAATAGTTTCAAGTAACGTTTTAACATAATACAACACAAAACGTGTTGTTTTACCCTTAAAAAAAACAACACATTTTTGTAACAAGTATTTTTTTATTTAAAAAAGTATTACAATACAATACTCAAATTAAAAAGGAAAAAATGTTTGATTTTATGATGCAATTTATTAGAAAAAATGATATTATATAAAAGAGTGTTGGACTCAACAAATGAATTAAAAGGATAATGTTTGCCATAATCAAACATAACGTGTTCTAACAATCCAAACAATCATTAACTAACACATTAGTATCATTAACATTCATAACAGTCACTACTTACTATTTAAATTTCTTTTTCAGATTTTGTAAATAAAAATAATTTCCCAACTGTTGGCAGCGGATGAAGACTTGCCCACAGCGGATGCACAAAAGTGAGAGTGGATGAAGTCTGAAGAAGTCCAAATGTCCACAGCGGATGACTAATATACACAGCGGACGACTCATTCATCATTCACAGCGGACGTTTATGCATCCACAACGGACATGTGATCATCCTCAGCGGACAACACTTAGACTTAGTATTTTATGTAATTTTGTTTTACATAAGGGTATCTTAGTAATTGTACATAGCTTTTGTATAGGATATAAATAGCATGATACCCTAATCCATTGTAACCTTTTGAACAATCAATACAAACAAGCATTTCTTATTATCATTCAAGCATTCAATCACACAATCATACAAACAAACACACACGGATATTCATATCTTTGATCATGGGTTTCCGCACCATGATCATAAAATGTTGAATATATAACAATCTGTTGTTATATTGTGAGAGATTAGAAACGATCCTTGGGGAAAAACTCAATTGTTGGCTTGCTTTCCCTTCGAGTTTTTCATCAGGTGGTATCAAAGCCTCGGCTCAAATCAAACACAGATTTTCGGTCCTCTCATTCAACACAATGAAATTCGTGGTTCATTAGCTTTATAACATACATTTTGAGCTTTAAATCTTCACAAAACCCTTCTTCTACTCCAAACATTCGACAAATGCATAAAACATGATTCATTAATCTGTATTTGAGCATTCTATAGAAGATTTTGTGTTGTTTAAGCTCTAAACAACATTCAACACTGTTTTTCAAAACAGAATCATCTCAACACCTCAAAAAGCTCATCAGTTTTAAGGGTTTTTGATAAAATGGTACTCGAGTATTGTTTCATCAAGTTTTCATCATACAAACATTGTTTTGAACATTTTGAATCATTCAAAGTGTTAAAATCATCATATTCGAGTATATACACACTTGAATCAGTTTTTTGCTCTTCAATTAACAAACCGATTATTGATTTTATGAAGAACATCACAGCCGCCAACAAACCCTAGGATAAACCCTAGTTTTTTATCATTCACAAAACTTCACAACCTCCGGTGATTGTGTTGTTTCATCATCAAAATCAAAAAAGAAACATAATCTTTTTTTGAAATTTTAAAGTTAACTTTTAAAACATATTAATTGTTTTTAGGATTTTGACTTTTTGACTGACATCCCTAAGAAAAATTGACATTCCTTAAACGAAATATTCTCTTATTCAACCGAGAATCGATAGTGACTTTACCTAGGACATTAATTAATTCCTTTTATTCAGTAAATCAAATTAAAATATGACATCATTAACAAACAAATCGTAGTAACCCAATTTAGCAACGGGCTAAATCAACAAACAAATTTTAAAACTTAACTGTTTAAGTTAAAACAATTTTAAAATTTAACAACCATGTCTGATGAAATTTTAAGATCAAACAGTGGTTTTAAACCACCAAGACACAAGAACAAAGTAGACTTCAAACAATGGAAAATAATGTTTAGAAACTGGATTATTTTCCAAGACCCGGATCTATGGACATCCATAACCGAGGGACCATACATTCCTGTGACTCTTGGTCCAGATTATAACATACAAAAACCAGTTAGTCTGAAAAATGTAGCTAGTGATGATCTTAAGAAGGTCAAAACAGACATCAAAGCTTATAGCATCTTGGCTATGACTTTACCCTTTAAGATTTTAACAAGGGTAGAAAACTTCAAAACAGCTCATGAACTATGGAAGGTTCTTCATACTATGTGTGAAGCAAGGGATGAAATAAGGGAAATCAAAAAGGAAAAATTGAGAACCCAATATGAAACCTTTCATCATGTTCAAGGAGAATCCATACCACAACAACTTCACAGATTAGTTCAATTGGTAAATGAGATGATAGTCTATATTCTCAAATATGAATCTGTGGAGATAAACAAAAAGATGTTGCATACACTTCTAGAAAGCTGGACATAATCAGTATCACTAATGAAAGCAACACTGGATCTAGAAGCATTATCACTAGATGCTCTAGTTGCAAAAGTAGAAGCTCTGGAGGTAGATGAAAGATCCAGAAACCACAGTACAATCAGACAAGTTGAATCTTACAAATTCAAGGAAATGCAACAAACAGACAGTGCTTTCATGACTTGCGCTAGTGAGGAGGAAGATGAAGATTTTCTGGATTCTAGTGAAACATCATTCTTTTCTACTCCTGAACCATCACAGAACCAACAAAAGTTCAAGAAGACTTGTGTACATGCTTCTCATGAAGCTACACGTCAAAGAAAACAACATCAACAAGCTTCCAGCTCCAGCAAACAACATACAGCAAATACTCAAAACATTCACAAATTTGAGAAACCCATGGATGCACTAACAATCATTTTGTAGAGTGAGGAACAAAAAGCAGCTTTTGCAGCTTTTTCAACAAGCTTTGAAGCTTATTTAGGGGCTAACCTGACACCCTCTTAAATCATACAACAAGACTTGGATGAATTGCCTCCTGATATGGTTGAAGAAATGGATCTTCAATGGCCAATGGAAATGATAGCATACAGATCCAAGAAGTTCCTACAAAGGAATAGGGGTTTAAGCATGGATAAGAAAACCAAGATTGGTTTTGATGAAACCAAAGTGAGATGCTACAACTGTCAACTGTATGGTCACTTCTCAAGTGAATGTCAACAACCTAGAGCTGACAGAAACACTCAACAAACACAAACATCCAGTAGCTATCACTCAAACAGACAAATACCACCACCTATCAGTATCCTTCCTTTCCAAGCACCAGCCCAAATCACACAATACAGCCCCACCTAACATTCAAAATCATCTACAATGATCATCAAACAAGATGGTGAATGTGACTGGAGTATGCATGAGGTAGAGATCCAATATCCTGTTCATGCCCTCATGGCAAACAAAGAGGACAAAATCTCTGAAATCCCAAAAGAGGTAAAGGAGAATCTCTTTACACAAGCATGCATTGATGAAGTCACTAGATATAGAGAGCATGCTGATCAACTTTCAAAGAAAGTGACTGAAACAACCATTTTAAATGACAGTTTAAAAACAGAGCAAAAACAATATGAAATTAAAATACTATCACTTAAAAATGATTTAGACAAACTTTTGTCTTAAAAGTTAACACTTGCAGCTCAAGTAGAGTATCTTTTTGAATTATTGACTCAGTCAAAAACATTACAGGCTGAAACTAAAGTGAAACTTCAAAAATTTCAGGTGAGCAATAAGAAGTTTGAAGAACTTCTTGCTCAACAAAGGGCATATAAAGATCCTTTAGGATTGGCATACAATAAGGTCAATCCACCTTATAATGATAATTATATTACACTTCTTGAATCCATGACCAACAAACAAGGAGATAGAATTGATCCTCTTAATAGGACTGATGACTCCAAACCATCATCATCATCATCATCATCCAAATCAGCTTTAATATCAAAAACACCTTTGATAAAATTTGTTAAAATTCAAAAACACCACAAATCAAATTAAAGATTTTTATCAAGGAGAAAAAAATGAGTATGATGTACAAACAACTGATGAAGATGCTGAGGACTTATTGTATGATGAGTCAGATCAACCAACTACTGAAACCAAAAAGGTTTCAAGTGTGGTTGATGCACCAATCAAGCAAACAATGCAGACACAAGTTTTTGATATTTGCTCAGGAGGTAGAAAAACTTAATATTCCATTCTTTTCAACAAACACTCAAACAAAAGGAAAGGAAAAATCATTGTTTAGTTAAAACAACCAACTGTAACTTTTGAAATACATTTGAAATCAAATTTAAAATCAAAAGTTTCTAACAAACATAGTACTACAAATCTACCCTACTATGAGTGGTGTGATCAATACACTCACACTACAGAGAGGTGCAAATTTGGCAAGTACTGTAACATGAACAATCACAGTACTGAATCATGCCACTATCACAATTATTGTTCAATCTATGAAAGAAATGATCATAGTACTGCAAACTGCTTTTTCAACAAGAAAAATAAGAAGCAAACCAAACAAAAGCAAACATGGAGGAAACATAGCCTTTGAAGGTGAGAAAACAGGTGGAAAGATTACAAGAGAAGGAATAGTATCCAATGGGTTGATAAGCTTTGAAAATGTCAACTACTGCTCTAATCTTCAATTTAATCTTCTCAGTGCATCCCAAATCTATGATAAGGGATATGCAACCTTGTTTGACTCCAACAACTACTACATCCTCAAGACGAGTTTTCAAATTCCTGAAGATTATATCCTTGTGAAAACACCTCGTCAGAATAACACATACATAGTTGATATGAACACTGTTTCAGCATCAACTCCTGAAACATGTTTGTTATCAAAAGCAACAGAAGATGTTTCCTAATTATGGCAAAGATGATTGGGTCACTCAAACTTTAACAGAATGAATCAACTTATAAAAGGAGACTTAGTAATAGGTTTACCGCAAAAAGAATTCTTCTGTACAGACCATTGCACTGCATGTCTAAAAGGCAAACAACACAGAGTGTCCCATAAGTCAAAATTGGTAAACTCTAACAACACACCACTTAAATTGCTTCATATGGACTTATTTGGTCCAATAAACATCCTAAGCATAGGAAAGAAGCAATACTGTCTTGTTATAGTAGATGACTATTCTATATTCACCTGGGTTTTATTTCTACTACACAAGTCAGAAACATCAGACATTATCAAATCATTTATCACTAAGATTGAGAATCAATTAGATCTTAAAGTTAAATCTTTAAGAAGTGATAATAGCACTAAATTTAAGAATAACTTAATTTCCTCTTTTTGTGCAGAGAAAGGAATCAATCATCAATTCAGTGTAGCAAGAACTCCTCAACAAAATGGAGTAGCTAAAAGACGAAACATAACATTAATAAAAGTAGCCAGATCTATGCTAGCTGACTCTCTATTGCCCATATCCTTTTGGGTTGAAGCAATCAATACTGCTTGCTACATTAAAAACAGAACATTGATCATTAAAGAACAAAACAAAACTTCATATGAGTTAATGTTTAAAAGAAAAACATTCATTGACTTTCTTAAAGCATTTGGATGTTCATTTTCAATATTAAAAACCAGAGAACATTTATCCAAGTTTGCTCCTAAAGCAGATAAAGGATTCTTTGTTGGATATTCTGGAAGCTCAAAAGCTTACAGAGCATACAATCCAAAACTAAATATTGTGGAAGAAACAACAGATGTTGTTTTTAATGAACATTCTTTCAGAAAGAAAGTTATTGGATCAAACTGGTTGTTTGATATTGACACACTAACAAAATCATTTGACACATCATACTTTGATATCTCTGGTACAAAAGAAGATATTGAATATCCAATGGTACCTCCACCAACAAATGATGTTCCTTTAACTTCTGATCCTCCAAAGAGAACAACCATCACTCCTTCAAGTACTGTAGTTACACCTCCACAAGATTCAACAAACACATCCAGAGGAACATCAACACCTGGTCCATCATCTTCAACACCAGTGATCAATCAATCACAACCATCTGGTGACCCTCAACAAAGTAAACAAACAAGTTCACAGCATCCAGACACTATTGAAGAAGAAGATGACTATCATTCATTACCAGATACATATCATGATGATGAAATCTTAGATTTCTTTCATGATTCACCACAAACATTCAATTAACATTCACAGCCAGTCCATCCACACCCCAGATCAAACAATCAATAATCTTGATTCAACTATCCCCGTTGATCAGATTGAAACCATAAGAGCTCACAAATATCATCCTTTGGAGAATATTATTAGTGACCTCAATGTCAAATTGACACGAAGTCAAACTGATACAGCAAACATTTGCTTGTTTTCCTGCTTCTTATCTCTGACTGTACCCAAAAACATCACTGAAGCACTCAAAGACAATAGTTGGATAGAAGCAATGTAAGAGGAATTACAGCAATTCAGAAAGCAAGAGGTTTGGCAGTTAGTTGACCTCCCTGAAGGTCAATATGCCATAGGGACAAGATGGCTATTCAGAAATAAAGCAGATGACAAAGGGATTGTCATCAGAAATAAAGCTAGGCTTATTGCCCAAGGATACACTCAAGAGGAAGGCATTGATTATGATGATGTCACACCCTCAAAATCCACTTACGGTGTTCTACCGCGAGGCATGTAACAAACCAGGATCTTAGACACGGTTATATCAAACGACACTATATGCGCTTTATATTAAGCGTTTGACTTTAAATCAGAGTAAAACATAGCTTTAATGTAATCAATGCGGAAGCGTAAACGTTTGTAAAACCATTGGTAATGAATGCGCAAAACAAGGCACCCAATGAAGAACAGTAAATGTAAGTGAATTTGCTTTTAAAGAATATAGATGATGCATGACCCTCAGATGTGCAACCCTAGATTTAAGCGTGCCAGCAACCTGAGAAGACATGCTAAAGTGTGTCAACACGAGGTTGGTGAGTTCAGAGGTTTAAATCAGTAAATATGGTTGAGCGTTTTCCTGGTAAAAGTAAACAAAGGTATACCATAGGTAGCTAGCCCATATATATCGAGTTACTTAGTGTTTCGAACCGAAGTTGACTGTTTGTGAGTTGTTGTGCCTTCCGCCATGTCTTATCACAGAACAATGGCAATGTCTAGGTCAATTAAACACCCGTTCGACCTCCAATCGAGTCAGCACGACTAACACGGGTGGGGTTTGTCAAACCCAGTAGTACTACTCAAAATTACCTCGCTAACACGTTATTAATGGTTCGAGTGTGTAAGGACTTGCGTGATAATGTTTGCACTACAGTAACAAGCGATATACCAGTAATACTAAAACCATATAAATAAAAGTAGTTTGCATGCTTCTCCCCCAAAAAGGAAAGTAAGTAAAAGTGGGGCCATGAAGACTCACCTTAGATGCGTAGGAAAAACCTGAAGTGTATAAGTTGAAAGCTAATCATTACCTAACAAATGTAGGTCCATGAGTGTTTGTACATAATAGTCATGATTAACCCCGTTGTATCCAAACAACGTAAACTATGAGTGTGTTCGAGAAATATTCGACAAGTTTGACAAAGTTGACTTTTTTTACCAAAGTTGACTTTTGTTGACCAAAGATGACCCGAATGACCCGATGACCCGTTGGTGATTCAAATAAGTAAAATTATGTTTATTCATGCAGCACAAATAATGATTCACATACAGTTTCACGTCGGAAATCTATTTTTGGAAAGTTTTTATTTTTGGAAAGTATGACATCATTACACATGTGTAACCCATTTCAAGATTATAAAGCATATCAAAACAAACATCAATCACATCATCATATCATGCTATATACACGTCATATACAACATTAATCACATCATTTCACGAAAGTTTCCATAAATAGCAAGCATGATCATACAAAACGTTTTTCACAATTCGATTATTCTCAATCCACTCCTATGCTCTAAACATCTTATAACATTTATCACATCTTATCAAACATTCATAAATCATCATCTACAAGCCAAATTACCCAAAAAGTTTCCTTTAATGGAAAGTGCCCAAAAACCAAGCCGAAATCAAAAGCTCAAAACATGAATTTTCACCCAATAGCATCAACTAACATCATAGAACCATCCATTCAATCCAATTTCACCTAATTCATACAATTTCTACAAAAGCCACAAATTCAGGTTTCCATTATAAGTAAGTCTAAATTTTTGATCAAACAACACAATTTCACAAAACCAATCCGCACAAAAATCATTATGTTGAATACAAACACATGATCAATCATCAATTTCAATCAATTTCAATTTTTGACTTGAGTTTGGATTTCTAGGGTTCATGTTAATCATGATAATCAAATAACATCAAATCAAACATAAAACTTACTTGTTGATGCAAGGAATCACCTGCTAAAAGTGTTTTGATGCAAGAAACGTCCGAATTCCAACTCTAATCAAAGCAAAACATCTGTGTGTGTGTGTTCTTGGGAGTAGATTTTAGAAAAAGGGGAAGGGGAGGGCTGAGTGATGGCTGCAAATGGGGAATTAGCGTTGGGGGTTGGGTTTTATACTTTATTTTTACAAGAAATACACCCGACGTTTCATATAATTGATTTGTCGCTACGCGATTTAACTTTTATAACACCAAAACCACCAAATGTTCACATAATATCAAATTAACATTATTAACATGAAATAATATATATTTTTATGTTTCAAAGTCATTTTTATAATAGTTAGACGTTAAAAGCCGAAAATGTGCGAAAATACGTAAATGCTAGAAAATTCACAATTTTCACAACTAATCTAAACATTTAGTCACATAATCATGTAACACATAATTCCACACCAATTATGATTGTTTGAAAAGTATTTTGACAATTCACCAACGTTCCGGGACAAACGCGTGTGCGATCCGGCAATTCTCCGAATTACCGTTACGTGTAAGGTTCGTAAGTGCTTATGCAATAAATGACGCATTTAAGTGAACAACATTAAATGCATGAATGTATGATCGGATAACAATGTTCGTATTGATCGAAAAGCGACCCAAAAATGTCGGGTGTCACAAATGATGTCTTTGCTCCTGTAGCTAAACTACAGGCAAGCAGAGTGTTTCTTGTTTATGCCTCATCTAAGAATTTCAATGTCTTCTAAATGGATGTCAAATGTGCATTACTCTATGGAAAGATAGATGAAGATACATATGTAGCTCAACCACCAAGGTTTGAAGACCCAGACATTCCTCATAGTGTCTACAAGTTGGATAAAGCTCTGTATGGTCTTCATCAAGCACCCAGAAAGTGGTATGAAACTTTATCAAAGTTTCTACTATAGAATGGCTACACAAGAGGAAAGATTGATCAAACATTGTTCTTGAAGAGAAATGAACAAGACTTGTTAGTTGTACAAGTCTATGTGGATGACATCATATTTGGCTCCACCAACATTCAACTTTGAAGAGAGTTTGAAGCTCTTATGCAATCAAAGTTCCAAATGAGCTTAATAGGAGAACTCACCTTCTTCCTTGGTCTACAAGTTCAACAATCTGCTGAAGGAATTTTCATCAACCAAAGCAAATATATGAATCAGATCTTAAAGAAATACAATATGACTGATTGCACATCAAGCAAAACACCATTTGCAACTGGACTAAAGTTTGGCCCAGATCCAGAAGGCACATTAGTTGATCAAAAGCTCTACAGATCTATGATAGGCTCACTAATGTATCTAACAGCAAGCAGACCTGACATCATGTATGCAATTTCCATGTGTGCAAGATACCAAGCAGATTCAAAAGAATCACATATCAATGCAGTAAAGAGAATCTTTAGATACCTAAAAGGCAAACTAGAACTTGGTTTGTGGTATCCTAAGGATGGAGATTTCTCTTTATTTGCATACATAGATAGTGATTATGGTGGATGCAATCAAAATAGAAAATCCACAACAGGAGGTTGTCAGTTTCTTGGATCAAGATTGATCTCCTTGCAGTGCAAGAAACAAACAAATGTGTCTTTGTCAACAACTAAAGCAGAATATATAGCTGTTTCTGCATGCTGTTCTCAAGTGCTTTGGATTCAAAACCAAATACTTGATTATGGCTTTAATTTTCTCAAAACACCCACACACATAGACAATTCTGCTGTCATGTTTATCACTAACAATCATGTTCAACATTCTAAAACCAAACACATAGATATCAGATATCACTTTTTGAGAGATTGCTTAGAAAAGGGACTGATAAATTTGATCAAGGTTCATACAAACAATCAATTAGCTGACCTTTTTACAAAACCATTTGATTCAACAAGATTTGAATTTCTGGTTCAGTCACTTGGTACGATCAACTATGAACCAAACAAGTAATGTTTTTCAAACATTAGCATCAAACAAGCTTGATTTTTTCAAAGTACAAGTGTCTTATCAAACATACAATCTTTCAAAACCAAGTTATCAAACACACATTCATGTTTTCCAAATAACAAACAAGGTTGAATCATACATGACACCACATGAGCTATGATAGTACACTAGTTTATTTCTTCACTTGAGTCATTTTCCACTAATAAAGGCTGACCGTACTTTGTTTCATATGTGAATAGGCTCAGCATGGGACACATAACATCAAATACAACAGTGAAGAACTAAAATCTCATGATTGTGTGGTAAGCAAACACCCATATAGGTTTATGGTAAGAATTGGTCTATCCAATATAAATTGCTTGTAAAGTAATTGCTATACACCAAGTGAAACAGTTTATAAATTGCTCAATCATACAAGTGTCTTCTTTGTTATGATTATCATAGACCAGGAGTACAGTCAGCATTCTTTATTGTGCTAAGCAAAGACCTGAATGACCTATATTATGATCCAAAAAGATTCCTAAAAGGAGCACATCCTTCTTGGATGAACAATCAATAAAGTCTTTAAGACTACATTCTTAGTGAATGAATCAAAAAGAATCCCAAAGTGGATCACCTTCCAAAGTGAAGTTAAAAGAATCCCAATGTGGATCTATCAATAAGGATTATATTTGAGCATTTATACTCCTAAGTAACTAGGTAATAAGTATTGCAAGTACTTTCTAGTATATTTTGAGGAAGATTGCTCTTAACATACACTCAAGTGTGGGGTACATACAAATCATCTCAATACACCCAAAACATGATAAATCACTCACTGTTTCAATCAATCATTAATACCATGTATGAGTTTAAGTGGACAACAATATCTACAATCAACATTGTATTAGTCTATGTCTATTTTCAACAACCATTCAAACAACTCATTGAGGATTTAAGACTAGTATGATTTTATGTCATGTGCAAATGATTCATGTCCCAAGCATGAAACTCATTCATTTCTTAGTTAGATACATTGTTATCTTTCTAAAAGTTTGTCATGCAAACCACCCAAATTGGACTTTGATAATTTCCAATTCAACAATTTCAAATTTTTTTAATTTTATAAAGGTTTTTATAAACGTGCAAAAATTTAGGGGGAGAAAATGAGCATGGAAACATCAAAGGCAGTAGAATATGTGCATAATCATACATTTTAAAAATTCAAATTTTAAAATTTTGAGTTTTAAATAAAGCAAAGTCAAGCAAGCACTCAAACACAGTAGTTTGACACAAATACATGCACAATATTGCTTGTGAGTGATATTTTATCATCCATATATTAATCATATTAAAATTATAAAATTTTAACAAACATTCAAATTTTAAACATTTCAAAATAATTTTCAAGTAAAATAGAAAATTATATTTTCTTACAGCGTAAGCATTAACTTACATAGCTGATGAGCAAAATTTATAAAACAAACAAATTTTTTTAAAAAATTTGTCAACTGTTGACACAGCGGACATACAAACATACATCCATTGTAGCTACAATGAACAAATAAACATGCAAAATACACCAAGTGTTTATAGCGGATAAACAAACATTCATCCACTATGCACTAAAGAACATACAAGTGTTCACAGCACATGATGTTAGTAAAGCATCCGCTGTGAATACAGTACCATTTCATAGCGCATGACTAACTTTAGTCATCCGTTGTTTAAACAGTGTAAGTGTATACAGCGTATTCACACAGGTAATCGTACGCTGTAAACACTGCATAATCCCATAGCGCATGACAAATTTGTCATCCGCCGTGAACTATCAAACAATCATTAAAGTGCACACAGCGTATGAACAAATGTTCATCCGTTGTAAACTACCAAACATTAATCAAAGTGTCCATAGCGCATGGACAAATTTTCATCCGCTTTGGAAATAGTGGTCAACCACAGCATACAATTTTTAGTCATCAGTTGTGAATTTAAAATTTCAAATAAGTGTGCACAGCGCATGACCAACTGAACATACTCTGTGAACACAGTAAAACATACAAGCGGTCCAAAGCATACAAGTTTAAAATTATACAGCGGACACACTGTTTACACAACACATGTATAATTCACAGAGCATGACTTAAAATTAATTTTTAAGTTCTATGTTCACACAGCGTAGACACACACTATACCAACAACGAACAGTCATTTTGTCTGTCGTATATAAACATCAACACTTGTCAATTTTTCATTCATCATGAAAAAGAAAGCGAAAATCAAAATTTCTAAAACGTTACTACAAAGCGCTAATCCTTTAAACCCTTGATCAAACACAACCAATCATTCTGTTCGATTGTTCTACCGATTCTTATTCGAATAGGTATAACAAAATGATTCTAATCTTCAAACAATCATTAAAACCTCCGGTTCTTCGATTTGATTCTGACATTGTTTGACCTAAGTCGAACAATGTACCGAAATCAAACATGAATCATTTGATGTTTTAAATGAAATCTAACTTTGAATCTATGTTCGATGTGCTTAGCCAAACGTGTAATAACTATTGATTTGATGTTATTTGATTCAGTGTTCATCAGGTTCTTGAACAGTCATGATGTTCATGCCAAAATCATTCAAAAATTTAAATTTGATCTTTGAACTTGTTCAATGTAACTGGAAAAAAGTTATAACATCTCAAACATGTTCAAAAATCAGTTAAAACCATGAATAATCAGTCAATTTGGCATAACATTAATCACATCAACATTAAATGCATATACATTCAATGTGCATTAAATGTTAGATTTTGACTTTAAAAGTCAAACTGAATCTCATAGTTAAAAATGTCATGACATTAAATCTGTGAATGATGTGAATCAAACAAACTCATGTTCTTGAATCAAACATGATACAAATCATTCTGGATCACAAACAACTTGAAACAGACAAGATTTGCATGATCAAAATTGACCAAATGTTGACTTTTGAAATGTCAAACTTATTCAATTTGTTAATGTCAATCACACATTCACTTAAACATATCACAAGTGGTAAGCATACATATGACATCATTCCTTAACAATCTCAACTACTCAGTGAACACTTGATCAACATTTCATCATATTCATCATAACACATCATTATCATACAAGTAACTAACACTGTTCTTATTCATTGCAGATATGGCAAACTTAGTGTCTGTCAGAGATCATAATCTTTATGCATTTCTCAACCCTGATTCACCCAAGGCTGAAAACTACAAAGATATCATTCAAGCCATTAGACAGACAAGGCTGGTTCATGATATGACAGCAAGACCAGAAATATTTGAAGATCACATTGTCCAATTCTGGACTCATTCTCCTCTAGAGCAAGCTCAAGGTCAACAAGTAGTAGTGTCTACCATACATGATCATCAAATCATTATTGAAGAAGTGATTAGAAGATTACTTTAGTTGGGAGATGAAGATGTTGAAGGTCCAATAGAATTTGATGAGAACTATGTTCTCCGTGTCTGTAGACAAATTGGTTATACTCGTAAAATTGATAGAAAACAGATCAAGAAGTCATACATGTGTGCACAATTCAGATTCCTCATGCATACATACCAGAAGACCATGACTAATAGGAAGACTAGTTGGGATGCAACATCACTAAGGAGCTCATCTGCCATTACTAGTATTATAGCAAGGAGGCCTTTCAATTTTGCTGCTCAAGTACTTAATGGGATGATTTATAATCTTACTGAAGTGAGAAACAAATTTCTGATGTATCCCAGATTCCCTTAGATGGTCATTTATCTATTACCAAACATCCCAAGAGAAGGTGCTATCTTTCAACCTGTTTATTTCAATGAACATCTATTTACTAGAATTAAATCAAGTCTGTATCAAGGAGATGAAGTACAAGTTCCTTCTCATATGATTGATCATAATATACCTGTACCTGATGTGTTCATGAGGATTCCAGGTCAGGGAGAACCAAACATGATGTTTCAGAACATTATACATCAAGCATCAATCATTCAACCAGCACCTATCATTCAAGAAGAACAAGTTGCACCCATGCCAGAGCCAATCATTCATGAAGAACAAGCATAAGAAGATGTTCAAGAACAAGAACAGATTCATTTTAAACATAAATCCCCTTCTCCACCTCAAAGTCCTCACTTATCTGATCAGCAAACACTTTCATCTCTTTTGAGAGATATTGATGCTTCACTAGCAGAACATGCAAGTCAACAAGAAGAAGTTGGTACCTCTTAAGCTCATGACCAAGAACAAGAAGAACAAAGCACTGCTGCTGAACCTGTTGAAAGTGAAGCACAGGACAGTGACATTCCCACTAAGGAAGAAATAGAGTACTCAAAAATGTATCTATTCACAGAGTACAACAAGCTGATTGAAAAGTCCAACAATAGAGCTAGAAAGTTAATGGGCAAACTCAAGAGCAAAGATGAAGAGATTGAGAAGCTCAAGGCTGATCAAAAAGCTCGGAAAGCTGATTGTTTAATTTCTTGAACAATAATTTGACCAATCAAAAGAAGAAGTTAAGATGAAAGTCCAAGATCCTGATAGTGCAAGGCTAGACAAAGCATATCTAACTGAACAGACAGATTCTAAAGATAATGAGATTTATGACCTAAAAAGAATAATCCCTGAGAAAGATGAAGAAATCAAGAGGTTAAATAGAAAGCTTGATCATTCTGATAAACAACTGAATGAGGAAGAACATTCAAAAGATCAAGAACAAGATTTGAGTGAAGAGTTCTTTGATCAATAAATGTCACCAATTCAAGAAACAAGCATATGTGAACAAGAACAAACAATCATCATCCCTGAAGAATCATACTCAATGGATCAGTTGTTTGGAGAAACCAATTCATTTGAAAATATCCACTATTCACCCATTTGGAGAAAGCATTTCCATACATCAGATACAACGAATATCAATCTAGCTTAATTGTTGTGAATCCATTATCTGAGAAATAGAAATGGCTTATTAGACAATTTGCTGAGTAATTAAAAGAGCAGACTGATTCTTCTAAACATCAAGTATCATCATCATCTAAGCAACCCCTCAAAACCTATTCAAGGAAAAGAAAGAGACAATACCTGGCTGCCTTAGTTAAAGGAAAAGAAAAGGTGGTTGAACAAGATGAACCTGAATCTCCTCCACTCAAGCTTTCTAAAGTTAAAGCTGAACCAATAGATGAAGATGAATCTAAACAAATAGCATCTGAGGCTGCTACTCTAGAAGAATGTGAAATATATCAAACACAAGATCAGCAATCAGAGCCTATTATCATTTTAAGTGATTCTAATGAAGAAGATGATGAAAGGGATGAAACTGAGATGTAGAACATTCAAGATTTATTCCCAGATGATCCAGAAACATTAATGGGAATTGAGCCAGCAGCAAGAGGCTTTTTTTATGACACATTTATGAATCTTAACATGTCTAAGGTTAAAGAATTGCTCAAGGACTTTCAAGAAGTGATGAAAAATGAGTCAGAGCAAACATACAAGAGATACAAAGAGATCAAAGACCAACAAGAATTTCAAAAGAATCTGCCAATGGATCCTCAAATAGACAAGATGACATACTCCCTGGTCAAAAGCTGGTTGAGTCACACAAGGATGCCTTACATATCATATGCTGGTAGATCATTAACACAAATGAAGGATCTTGCTAGAGAAATCTACAAGAACATGTTGACCAGTGCTTTAAAGCCTCAGATCTCAAGACCACATTGAGCATCATCATTATCCACATATTATCAAACTCCACCTGAGCTTCATCCTATAGAAGAACCTAGACAATTTATGCCTCACAGGCTATGGCTAGAAGGAAATAAAGTCAGGGAGATGATCAATGAGAAGACAAAATTTGTAATGCTCTATATAGGATAACACTCATAGCATTAGCAGATGAAAAAAAGATAGTGGCATGGAAATATGATGAGATATAGGATGCAGTGCTTATCAAGAGAGTATCTGGCCTTGTCCAGTACTTATCATACATATCCCAACTAGGATCTCTGAGCTATGAAGATAGATTGGACTTGATGCAGTTAAGAATGGTCAATCACACAAACAATCCAAGAGGTGCTGATTTCTTTCACATCCTGAGAGCTTACATGAATAGATAGCATTATGAGATGAAACAAAAGGCAAATACAGAAGATAAACTTCACATTGCCAAGCTTAGAAGAGAACAACAAGCAGCTGACAAAAAGAATCAATCAAGTGAAGAACAAACAGAGTATCTAGACAGTGAACTGCTAGAAAGAGTTGGATATCCTATGAGACCATCAGATTTAAAGCTTATCATGAAAAAGATTGATGGCAATCAGGACAACCATCCAATCACCAAGTGGTATTATGATGAAACCCATTTTGAAGTGGTATTGGAAAAGAAATTAGAAGGAAAAGAAGTAGAAGACATAAGATTGTTTGACCCTGTTGAAATCAAACTTCTACATCAATCTTATGTGTCATTCTTGAAGACCAAGGCATTCCCTGCTATAGAAGATGTTCTATGCAAGGGTGATTGTTGCTATTTCATTCACATGTTGAGAATTTTGGGGATAGTATATATGAATGTTGCAATAAAGCAAAGACTGGAAACAAATCAACAATCACTAACACACATAGATGGAATCATAGGCTTGAGGATCTTAAACAACAACAATTTGGAAGTGCTTAAGGGTAATCATGTTATAACTACTCTAGTTAGCAACATTGAAGTTCAAGGTCTAGATCAAACAACCCTAGAGCAGATGGTGCAACCTCCAATCACCTACAAGTATGATGATTAGAAGAGTGCAGTTCAGTACTTCACTAAACATATAGTGAACTATCTCAATGCATTGAAGATTACTCCTCTAGCTGATCAAGTCAAGAAAGCTAAAAAAGATCACATTACAGAGAATGATGTAGAAGAGTCCATCAAAGCTACATCAGAAATATAGAAGAATGCTGATGAAGCTAGTCCATCTCATTCATGAAGGTTTCTAACAATCAAACAGTCAGAAACAATAATCACACATAGCTAACCACACAAACAATCAAAACAACAAATCACACATAACATACAAACAAATTGATCATAACATCAATTATTCATGTATATCATACATATCTTCAAACATAACAACACTCACACAAGTAATAAGACATACAAGTAAAAATACATGAAATAGAACATAAAAGATAATCTAATTACACATGTGTAATCAGTTAAACAAAAAATCAAATCAGTCATACAATCATACATGAAAGCTATCATACAAGTCATTCAAATGTAAGTGAACTCATTCAAAACAAAGACAAAACAAACACTTATTCACTAACAATCAAAAAGGAAAAACAAGCCAAGCATACATACCTAATCAAGCATAATAGATATACCAAACACATCTAAACATCAATCATTCATTAAAATCATGCATATAAACATACACAACAACAATCTTGCAAGATATACATTATACAAGCCAACATATTCTAAATAGAATATAGATTACAATCTGATTATGTAACACCCGGACTCTCGTACCACCAATATTGTCCGCTTTGTCCACAAAGAGCTCATGGATTTGCTTTTGGTTGCCTGGGTGAAAACTTCCCAGGGAGGTCACCTATCACTGGATTGCTGACATCTGAGCACGCTTAACTGTGGAGTTTTCACCCGGGAAACCAAAAGCAAATCCGTGAGCTCCTCTTGGGTAAAGCGGACAATATTGGTGGTATGAGAGGCCGGGGGTTACAGATTACACATATGTAATCAGAATAACATTCAATCATTCAATCATGCAAAACATTCAAAGAGTTAATCAAGCAATCTAATTGGATCACACAACCATTGCAATCATTCATAACAAACACAAACACACACATCATTACTAACAAACACAACAATAACAAGCAAACATCAAAGATGGCAGCATCATCCTTAGAGGGAGTATTGTTGAACTCAACAAGTGTATTAAAAGGATAATGCTTGCCATAATCAAACATAATGTGTTCTAACAATCCACACAATCATTAACTAACACATTTGTATCATTAACATTCATAACGGTCACTAATTAGAGTTTAAATTTCTTTTTCAGATTTTGTAGATAAAAGAAATTTTGCAAGTGTTGGTAGCGGATGAAGACTTGCCCACAGCGGATGAAGTCTGAAGAAGTCCAAGTGTCCATAGCAGATGACTAACATACACAGAGGACGACTCATTCATCATTCACAGCGGACGTTTATGCATCCACACTGGACGTTTATGCATCCACAGCGGACATGTGATCATCCACATCGAACAACACTTAGACTTAGGATTTTATGTAATTTTGTTTTACATAAGGGTGTCTTAGTAATACGACATAGCTTTTGTATATGCTATAAATAGCATGATGCCCTAATCCTTTGAAAGCTTTTGAACAATCAATACAATAAGCATTTCTTATTATCATTCAAGCATTCAATCACACAATCATACAAACACACACACGGATATTCATATCTTTGATCATGGGTTTCCGCACCATGTTCATAAAGTGTTGAATATATAACAATCTGTTGTTATATTGTGAGAGATTAAAAAAGATCCTTGGGGAAAAACTCAACTGTTAGCTTGTTTGCCCTTCAAGTTTTTCATCAAAGAGCTATGAATGTTTAAGTGACTTGAGAAAATTTGAAAAATATCAACAAAACTTGTTTTTCCCATAATACTCCTAGAACCATTCTTTTTCTAAAAGTTGATATCAAATACTGAATCATGAAATAAAGGGATGAGATAACTTCTTAGGGTTTTTAGGCAAAAAAAATATCTTTTTATTTTAACCAACCCCTATATATATGTAATGGGGAGGGTTATATTGAAAACTATCATTTTTTATGAGATATATAGACACCAATATTCGCCACAGATGTAAGATCACATGCAATTCACATGTTATTTCCATCTTTTTTTTATTAAGCATTCATAATTTTTTTGCCATGATATTATTTTTTCAAAAGCATTTCACCATAAAATTCAGTATCTTTTATCTTTCAAACGCATACCATATTAATATATTTAAAAAAATCATTTACCTGTTATTTGCAAATATGAAAATTAGTTATTATACATGTGTAAATCTGGTATTACATGTGTAAAACGAAGTTCATAAAAATTGTTTTTTTTTAATTTTTTTATTTTTTAATGAAAAAGGGAAACTAGTGAAAAAATTTTGTTTTTTAATCTTTTTATTTTTATGTTATTTTTTTTTATAATTTTTGTTATGTTTTTGTTATTTACTATTTTGCTATTGAAATCTTGTGAGTCACATTGGTATTTAGAGTTCTTACTATTAACTTACCTTTATGGCAATAACCTGTTAACACTAATGTAACAAACACTTAAACCATTATTGTGTAGTGAACTAACTTTTATATCACGTTACACCACTAATGTAACAATTTCCCTCTTATTTTCAAATTTTCTCTTTAAAAAAAAATAATACCTTCTTAATATTTTTGTGTGATATTCTTTTATACAAATTACAATATTAAATAGATCATTTTAACATCTTCAATTCGGGTATAGTATTGCTACATTTTTTAAAAACTTTTATAGTGTTTATTGTACACCACTAGTTTTACAACTGTAGCTCTAACTTACAGTGGTGATACGCCCTACTATGGGCCACTAGTTAAGTTAATGGGTTATCATAATAAACAAGTGTTAACATTCGTAATCTATCATGTGTGTGTATATATACGCATATATATAGGGTTAGGTTCAAATGAAAACCTACCCATTTCATGAGAACCCTTTAATCCACTATCAATCATTAATCAAAATTTAAGTGGCCACGATCTTTTCCTTCTTCCTTGTTCAATAAGGGTAGTAGAGTCATTTAACCCACACCTATTACTTCCTATTTTTTTATTTAAACGGTTTACCTTTTTGTTTTTAAACTTTCTTTGCTTTGATATACATTGTTATTTTTTTTATAAAGTATACACCATTAAATTCATAATATATTTCTGTTTAATTCTTATATAATCTTGCAAATTTTTATTTTTTTACCCAACATAGCGAATTACACAATTCAACAAAATACTTACAATATTGTTGCACCAGTGGAAATAAATTTGTATACCTGATATTACACCACTCCATCTAACAAAACTTTAACACTATATATAGGGGAGGATTAGTTTAAGAACCATAATTTTTATATGAAAACTCTAGGAACTAATATAAGACACACATTTTACATCACATGCTAATCACATGCCATTTTCACCTTTTTTAAACGTTCATAACTTTTTCCACGACGTTAATATTTAAAAAATATTTCACAATATAATTTAGCATATTTTTATCTTTAGAACGTGTAACATATTGGTATACTTTTAAAAAAATTATCCACTTGTTATTTAGACATGTGTAAATTAGAAATTACAAATGTGTAAATACGGTAGTACACATGTGTAATCCAGTATTACACATATGTAAAATGACGTTTGTAAAAAACAATTTTTTTTAATTTTTATAAATTTTTTTAATTTTTTATGAAATAAGGAATCGAGAGAAAATTTTTATTTTTTTATTTTTATGTTAATTTTTGTTTTAAAAATATTTTTATTATGTTTTTATTATTTACCAATTTGCCATTAAAAACTTTTGGCTCAAATTAGTTCCTAAAGTTATTAAAAAAATAAGCTTTCATTTAAACACTCCTCTATATATTCATACATATATATATTAAGGGTAATTTGGGCATGCAAAATGTTTCAAGTAGATCTCACCATTGAGGATCACATTTTCCATACATTCTCATATCTAGATCTCAATTGTTGTTGCTTCTTCTCCTTTATGATCTCCCAATGCTTGTTCATGTCAACAGCAGCTACTGCCATTATCCTCATCGTTGGTGACGGTTTCCATTCCTTTCAAATCAGATTCCATGGTACTCATTGTCTGCATATGAGCTTGGAGATGAGCTAAGACTGTGGCTAACCCTAACTCCATGGGTTAGACATCAGATGGTCCTATATATGCTTTCAATGGTGATTTTTTAGTCGGTCATTGATTTAAAGGGTTTTTTTGTTAATGGCATACCATTTGTACATGACTACTATTAATTGTTTAATTCACTAAAATAAAGATGTTTCATATATGAAATAATGATAAAAATAATGCTTGTAACATTGAATTGATTTTGTATTTCAGGTTATAGCCTAGAACTTGAATGACAAAATATAAATCTTGCAAAATAACTCAACTTCAAAAGTGAAATGCTTGTGTTTCGCAAGTGAAAGGCTTATATTTTACAAGTGAAATGCTTGTGTTTCACAAGTGAAATAAATTTAAAATGGTGATTTTCAAAAGTAATTTTTTTATAAACAAAAATAATTAAAATTGGAGTTATAGTAAAATTTTTTTATAAAATGACTCTTTTCTAAAACGGATTTTTTTGAAACATAATGTTTACTTTTTTTGGAAAAAAATTGTATAAAAATTTAATATCATTGTTTTATTACTTTCTTTACTTATACGTAATCTCAATTATATCTTATCTTATAATATTGTTTTATAATTAACAAATTTTTATTATATTTAATATTTAATTTTTCAACCCGTGTAATACACGGGTTTACTAAATCTAGTACTCTCATAAAAAAGAATCAAAGAATGCACACACAGAACAAGATTGATAAATGAGAACGATTAAGATGAAAGGATGATTAGAGGGAGAAGAGAAAGAGATCAATATAAGTATTCTGATTTCTTTTAATTCGATATCTATAGTACTATATAAAGCATAACTTTGGGATAAAAGTGTAATTTTATATAAAAAAAAAATTAAAACACCTAATACAACTTTTTAAGAATTTGATACAAGTGTTTCATGCAACTATTTATATTTGTTTCTCATTTAATAAATTTGTTCTAGTTAATACATTGATTAATGCATATTATTAATACATTATTTAATAATATGAAATTGTTTAATTAACTATATTAAATATTATATTATTTAGAATACCTTAAATTATTAAGTATTAACTTATTTCAACACTTTACAATAAAATTACTAAATACTTTTTAAATAATAATAATAATTATTATTGGATTTTAATAACTTTAAGTTCATTTATTGGTCGTTATTAATATCAACTCAAACTATTTGTAGGTACTCCCAACTTTAAACTTATTTTCCTCCAACAATCCCATACTAAATAAGAATTAACCTCCCGTTAATTTTTTTGATGAAATTGTGCCAACTTTAAGCTTGTTTTTAACTTCGTCGTCGCCCAGCCTCCATCATGTCTATTTTTCGGTGTTTGTCATCCATTGTTATCTGAAATCTACCTCCAACTAAATACAATTATAATAGTAATAGTAATAATAGTAATAATAATAACAACAACAACAACAACCAACTATGATCAATGTTTAAGACAAAATAGAAAAGATCCTTAGTGACATACATTGTATTATGCGGGCCAATTTATTATCTATCCTACCTTATAATGCATCATTTTAGGGCAAAATGGACATTTCACTTAATTTTAAGACACTTGGTAGAGATAGTTTGGGTATTTAGTATTTTGGTATTTATGACCAAATTTTATTATTTAATAACATATTATTTAAATTAAAAGATTAAATATAAACATAAATTATAAAATAAATATGTCTTCTAATTTACTTTTAAAGTTATAAAGTTTATGTATTTTATTTTTATTTTTATCTTATACCAATTTAGTCTTTCTAAATATTTTAAAGTAATAGATGTTTTTGTAACAAAATATTATTTTAATTTTTAATAAATGATGATATTAAAAAAAATCCATCATAAAATTTATTTATTTCATAAATTGTTAATAGGATTGTTAATTGATATAAAATGGGTTAAAGAAATGAATAAATGGTTATGCCGGTGTATACAAAGAAAAAATTAGATTAAAAAGTTAATTTTAATTTTACTCTTTAAG
The DNA here is from genome assembly GCA_025506415.1 of Flaveria robusta. Taxonomy (NCBI): domain Eukaryota; kingdom Viridiplantae; phylum Streptophyta; class Magnoliopsida; order Asterales; family Asteraceae; genus Flaveria; species Flaveria robusta. The sequence continues at coordinate 25,633,251 of CM046469.1, forward strand.
ATTTAACTAAAGTAATCATTTTCTTTTAAAATATTAAAACATTAATTTACCTTCAAAAATTTCATATGTTGTTTTAATTTTCCTCCAAAAGTTTTATTATTTTGAATAAAGTTGAAACAACCAACAAAACTTTTAAAAAAAAGTTAAAACAACTTATGAAACTTTTGATTATAAATTGATATTTGTAATATTTTGAAGAAAAATAGTTATTTTTGACAAAACTTAAGGAGCAAAAGCAAACTTAACTCTAAATTAAAAGTTGTTAACCATTTTATATTATTATTTTTCTATATTTATATTTAATATTATAAATTCATTAATATATATTACATAGACTAGAGTTTAAAATGTAAATTATATATATAAACTATACAATAGCTAAAATACAATTTAAAAAAGATGTCAATTTATAAAGTAATTCAAAACTATAACTATTGATTTACAAACAAAGTCTTTAAAAATATAAACATAATGTCTAAGAAATAAAATACTATTAACTCATTTTTTAAATAAAGAATTCCTTGTTGTTTAAAAATTTTAATTACTCTAAGATCTATGATTAAAAGGTAAACTATACTAATTATTTATACATTAAAATAATTTATATAAAAATAATTTATAATTTCTTACCCAAAACTTAATAAAATAGATTAGTTTTTAGACAACCTAAGTAATAGTTATAGTTTGAATGCATAATTTGTAAAAATAAACATAAAACCCAAACTGCAAGTTTAACAAAACCATTAACTTTGTAAAGTTTTAGAAAGGTATGTGCGCTTCCACTTTTGTATTTTTAAATGTTTAATAATAAATATATATAGATATATATGTATATATATATTGAACGAGTAGAAATCATATCCCCTAACGAAGCGTGGGTTACCGGCTAATACATATATATGAGTGAATCCATGCATAGATTGATTATTTCCTTAGTGGTACTGGTTCACACGTACAATCTACCACATGATGGACTAAGTTTCAGGCAAATAAAAGTTAAAGGATACTATAATTCATTGTTTGATAGATAGTTACTTAGTGTTAAAAACTAAACAAAATGATTAGTATTCGTATCTAAGTGGCACTAGTACGTTGTGTGCGTTTTGATTGTGATATACTATAGGTATAGAAGGTATATTATTATATATGTTAAGAGTAAAGCTTTCTTAAATTTTGTCTATAAGTGAATATGAGTTATATCAAAACCTTTTCTTTTACTCCTTTTAAGCTAAAACGTTTGCAATCGATTTATAACTAGATTAATTTATGTGATGACATTGTGCTTTTACATAATTCTTTTATGCAAATTAAACTTTAAGCCAATTCCTTGTAGCATTTTAAGAGAATAAGCTCTCTAGTATATATCAACAGCAAAGAGAAGGAGCATTAGGTTGTAAACTAACTGTATCAGAAAAGGCTTTTGTGAATCCTTTTATTTTAAACTAAGATGGTTTAATACAATTTTTGAACCAACATAAATGTGCCCTTGTAAGAATTATATTTAGCTTTTCGTTACATTCAGCTATCATATGTTGAAAGTGAAGAAACGTATAAATTTATTCCAAGTGATCTCATGAAAAATTAAAAGACAAACTCAATACAGTATGCATGGGTCCGAGGGGTGCCCGCCAACTTTAGACATAATGTACACTTTCTCACCCTCATCTTTGCACATGTTTGTTTCCACCACTGAGACTCGTAACCTTTGAATCACATGACAAAAATATTACGTCATTAAAAGTAATTGTGTACTGGATAGTGAAAAGATAACAAATATGATAAGTATTTGTTCATAGTGGCTTTCTAGAACATCATTATAACTCGCATGAATCGGGTTAGTTTTTGTATCATGAGCTTCTACTTTTGATCCATTCTTAGTTAGGTAGGTTATGTAGGTCACACCACATCATACGACTATGATAACAAAGTAAGAAGGAGAGAGGCATCCAGCTCTAAAAGCAAGAGATTCCGACAGAGTTTGGCAGGTGGGGTTGTTGAGCAATAATGGTGGGCCCTTATACAAACCAACTTCATCATAACAACATTTTCAACAACTTTGAAATTACTGAAAAATTATATATTTCTTTTTTGTCCATGCTAGCTAAGTAGCTATCTTCCAACGTAGGATTATACTACTTGGTAGAGGCTTTGCCTTTTAAAGGGGAGGTGTTGGGTTCAAACTCAAGTAATGGTGTAATTTGGTGTAATGTAGGAGTAAAATAGATTTACCGTTCAAAAAAAAGCTAAGTAGTTATCATTATAAAACATCAATGTTTTGTATATGATACTAAAACAGTAACTTTAGGGTATATAATACTAAAACAGTAACTTTAGGTGACATTTGATATCTTAGGTATTTTAAGTTTTTTTTTTTCGCATCTCTCTCATCTTAAATAATTACCTAAATTAAGATTGACTAATTAATTTTAATTTTTTTAGATTACAAATAATTTTTAATAAATTAAAAAAGATGTCTTTTTATTAATGTTATTTCTAGAAAACAAATTTTGATAAAATAAGAATTTTTTCTAAAATAATATAAATATTCAAAATTGGTGTATTTAAAAAGTAAATTTTATATAAACTAAAAAGAATTAAAATTAGGAGTTATAATAAGAACTTTTTAAAATGACATTTTTAATAAGGTTCGTTTTGAGAAAAATATTAAAATTTTTTTTGGTAAAATGGTTTAAAACCAAAAGTTTAAAAAATTGATATTATTATTTTATTACTTATAGTTATTACTTATACGTAATTTTAATCATATCTGATTTTAAAATATAAAATTATACTTCATAAATTTTATTATATTTAATTTTTATTTTTTCAATCCGTGTAATACAGATGTTTATTTTTATATTAACGATACATTCAATAAGAATTTATGCTCTTTGGATTTTCTAAACGGAATAAAGTTTTCTGCATTATCAAACCACTCTTTAATATTAAAGGTTGGCATTCCCTTCATGCTTTTGAAAAATATTGATAAAAAAGTGGTTTGTGTAATGAAACTATACTTAAGGTTATATCACTCTACAATCATGTTATAGAAACTGAGATTATATAAGGTAGCAATGTTGGCACTCGTACATTCATTCCAAGTTTGAGTTTAACACCTTCTGACAAAAAGAATTCTTTTCAAGTTTAAAAAAAGACAGTTTTCTTTGGGTGTATATTTTGTTATGACAATAAACAAAAGTCAAGGTCAATCTCTATCAATAGTCAGTTTGTACTTAAAAAAACATGTTTTTATGCATGGTCAGCTTTATGTCGCCTTGTCACAAGTCAATAGTAAAGATGGATTGAAACTCTTAGCTTTAGATAATGATGGCAAATCTATTACTGTTACTACAAATGTAGTTTACAAGAAGATTTTTGCTCATTTGTGACCTTATGATCTAAAGTTGTTATGTCTTATTTAGTATATAACGACTTGGTTTTTATTTCTGTTTTTTGTTATTTAATAATTAACTCTCCCCCTCCTGTGTAATACATGGGTAACTAAAGCTAGTAATAGATAAAATGGTGAAAGAGAAATATATAAAAGCGCAAACGCAATGCAAGATGCTTTGGATTGCATAGGTTCGAGGTGTCAAGTCATCTTGGCCCCTAATTTTATGCATCTTTACCATTCAATTTGCGAGTAAATGTATTCATGGCTCAAACACGTAATCTTTAGACCGTATGACAACATTATGATGTTTTAAGTATTTGAATATACATATATATATAGATATATATATATACACACACAGGGAAAAGTTTCTTTTCTTAACCCTTATTTATTGCGATAACTTGTTAACCCTAATATAATAAACATTTACACCATAATTATGCAATATAGCTAACTTTTACATCATGTTAGAGCACTAATGTATCGATTTTCCACCAATTTTCAAAATTTCCCTTCATTTTTAAAAAAGGGTTATTGGATATTAATACTTTCAACTTTTATTTATTGGTCGCGATTAATCCCAACACAAGAAATATTTACCGACACTCTCAACTTTAAACTTATTTTCCTCCAACGATCTCATACTAACTTAGAGTTAAACACCGTTAGTTTTTTTTGAAAAAACGTGACCAACTTTGAGTTTATTTTCAACTCCACCACCGCCTAGCATTCATCAGTCTGTTTTCGGTGTCTAGCCTCTATTGTCACTTAAAATCTACATCCAACTAGTCAAGTGGTTCAGACAAGAAGATGAAGATAGACAGGTTTCAGGGTGTAGAAGATTTAGATTGACAAACTTGATGGTAGATTTTAATTTTTTACTTAGTGTTTTTGTCACATAAAGTAGTTCACGTCATAAACAACTAACGAGTTTAACTCTCAGTAAGTCAGAGATCGTTGGAGAAATATAAGCTCAAACTTAGGAGGGTCTGGAAACATTTCCTTAGTTGATATTAATCCCGACCAATAATTGAAATTATTAAATTCCAATAACCGTTTAAAAAACATCTTTTTTTTAAATCTTATTAACTTTTTAGTATGATGTTATTTTATTATACAAGTTACACCATTAAATATATTGTTTTTTTATCTTTGATTCGAGTATAATTTTGCTATATTTTTTAACATTCGTTGTGTAACAATAGTTTACCACTGTAACTATAACTTACAGTGTCGACGTGACCAGCTGTGAATCAATAGTTGGTTAATGGGTTATCGTAATAAACAAGAGTTAACATTTGATTCCTATATTTTCTTAATTTTATTAGCGTTCATTGTGTACCACGAGTTTACCACTGTAACTCTAACTTACAATGGCAAATGGATCTACTATGGACCAACAGTTCGCTAATGGGTTATTGCAATAAACAATGGTTAACATACAATTGATCCATAAATAAACATAAAAGAACGTAACGTTGTATATATATTTATAAATTAAGGCTTTGTATCTTCTATATACTAAGAAATCCCCCCGTTGTAAAGAAGACATTTTAATAATATTAATTTAGCATTTAATGTGGTACGAGAGTCAAAGCTCTAGGTACATACATACCATAGTCGTCGTCACTTGCTATTAAACCCAGATAGGGTGGATCCGTCACAACCACCCACTCCACATTGCTTTCAATTTTTTATTATTATAATTCTTTTGTTATTTTTCCATTTCTCTATTTTTGTTCTATCTTGTTTTTTTAATTCAAGTTCCAAATCTCGTGATACCTACTGATTCTTGAAATCAATTATTCAAAACACTGTTTCATTTGACCTCCGCAACCATCATATCTAGAGACCACCCATTTGTGAACCATGAAAGAACACCGCTTCTTCGCTAAGCCGTTGCATCATTCTACCATTGTGTTGCAAGACTACGATTTTTCGTTGCAGAGCGGTCTAACCTGTCTTCGTATTTATTTAAATACTAGACTAAAGACCAGTGTAATACATGCGTTCAATTAATAAAAGTTATTTTTGATTAAAAAGGTTTGTAAGTCATAATATTATTATTAATACTTTGTAGATCGATTTTTATGTTTAATTTTTTAAAAAAATCTATATCTAATATTAGTAGATTTTCTGTATCAATCTAATTATTCTTTTATTATATAGTATAATATGAAATGAACTTATAAATAAGAATTTTAGGTTATATTATATTGAACATGAAAACATCCATAAACCTCCGAAAACATTTTCATAAAATACATATTTTTAAAAAGAATAAAAAAACAAATGTGTCTACTTTTATGTGAAATAAAAACAAAATTATAGATGAAAAAATTTAAATTTTCTATATGAAAAGACGATTTAAATTAAGTCTGAGTGAATAAAAAAAAATAAGTTTTAGAAAAACTTTTCGTTTTTAATTACGATGTATGAACCAAATAGTTTTACAATTTCATTGATTAACCTTTGTACTTGACTATTTTTAATAATTTATTTTAAATTGAAATAAATTTAACCAATAGCATTATAGTGAGAAAAAGAAACACTTTCTTAAATACTCTATTTTGGTAATAAATTTTCTATATACACTATTTTAGGGGAAAAAACTCCCTTGTAATTATAGCAATAATTAATTTTATTTAAATGAATTATGACTAAAAATGAGGATAGATACATTTTTAGGCAGGAAATCAAAAGAATGAAGGCCTAAGAAAAAGGCACGTGGCACTAAAGATATTGTTTTATTAATAAGTATAGATTTTATTGCAGTGTAGGAACCTTTAAATCCTACAAAATCACCGGCATTGAAGATGTGGATCTATGGCAGACTCAAGCCAAAACTGCTACAATAAATCTATATACTGTGATCAAAATTGTTTTTTTTATTTTTTCCATATGTATTAATGTTTTAGTCTGAGCATTTAATTTCACTTATCAAGTTACATCCTCCTACTCTAATAAAAGAGTAAATAGGAGTACCATGTGTCAACACCACATTTATTCTAATCAAATTTTTCCCGATTCTCTCTCATATTAAATAACTAGGTTAGAAACCCATGTATTACATGGGTAGAAAAAAATCAACATATTAAATCATCAGACTTTAATAATATATTGTATACTACATGTCATTAGCTATTATTAAAATAACAAATAATGAAAATTTAAGAAATTATAAATAACAAATAATAAAAATCAAGAATTATAAAATTATATTCTAAGATAAAATTATAATTAAAATCTATCAATTTAGCATGTTTTAATAATTTATTAGAATAAGTAGATTTGTATTTTGGGTATCTAATTATTTAGTTTACTTATTTAAAATTATTTTCATTTAATAGGAGAGAGAGGCGGGAAATAATAGTTTAGACTTCACTAAAAGTTGCCACGTGTCCCTAAAAAACCTTTTTTTATTATATAGTATAGACTACATTAACAATTACTAATAATATTATTTATTTATTTTTACATTATAATTAGTTTTTTAATAAATTAAGAAAGATATTATTTTATTAATGTTATTTCTATAGAAAGAGTTTTTTATAAAAAAAAATCAAACTATTTTTAATATTTTAAAATTAGTTTTTCTAAGGTAAATTTTTTTTAAAACAAAATTAATTAAAATAGAAGTTATAGTTCTTTGTACTTTAATAAAAGGGTAAGTGGGAGTGCCATGTGTTAGCACCACATTAATTCTAATTAAATTTTTCCTGTTTCTCTATCATATTAAACTAGCCTAAACACCCGTGTGTTACACGGGTTGAAAAAGTTAAATTTAAGATAAAGTAATTTACATGTATGGTCCTTATGTTATGTAAAAATTTTAGAAGTATTTAAAGTTTAAAAGTTCTGAATATGATTACCAATATTTTCTTCATCTGTGGTCCCAAGTTTTATTAGTTAACAATTAATAATGTTAAAATTTATGAAATTGACAATTTACCCGTGTCGGACCATCAATTTAATTTACCTTTAAAACTATAGTATTATTTTTACTAAGGAAAGTTTTATATTCTTGTTTTTCAAAAGTTTATTAATGTTTAATATTTTTATTGTTTCATTATTAATATATTTATTATATAATAAAATACGTTTTAAATACAAGAATAAATTTTTTAAAAATATTTTATAAAATGTTTGCTTTTTAACGTGTTTAAGCCGTCCATTTTGAAATGTTGTTCTTAATACGGTTTGATATTTTAAATATTTTTATAAAACTATTTGGTTTTCTAAATTTTTTCTTAAACCATTTATATTTTAAAGCATCCTTAAAAAACAACCACTTTTTTAAACATAGTTTTTAGAAACAATTAATTTTCAAATGGCATTTTTAATATTTTTTTAAAAATATATTCAGAAAATAAATAATTAGAAAAATTAAATTTAAAAAACCTAATGGTTTTAAGAAAGACAATAATTCTTTTAAAAAGTATCTTTAAAAAATTAGTAAGTTTTAAGAGAGACATTTAAAAATTCAAAATCTTTAGAGAAACATTTAAAAACCTGAACAATCTAAAAATAATATTTTAAAAAATAATTTTTATTTAAATAAAAAGTAATTTACATTAATGATCTTTGTAGTTAAAATAATCATTTTGAAAAATTTAACATTAGTAACTAAACTTACAGAATAATAACCAATGGTATATAAATATAATATTTGAGACTATATTTGAAATTTTAAAAGTTTAAGAACCAAATTCAATTTTTTTACCAAACTACAAGAACCATTCATGTAATATACTTTTTAAAATAAATAGAAACATAAACTATCGGTTACTATTAATAAGTCTTAAATATATACACATGCGAATGTTGATTAATTAATTAAATAAAAGAATTAAATACATATAAAACAATATTAATGTTTATAAATATCTAAAAACTTTTTCATAAAATCTTAGATTTAATTGTAGATTGAATTTAAATTTAAAAATTTGAAGCTTTTAAATTTTTGTTTCAATTATTAAATTTAAAATCTAATTTTGAAATGCAGCTTAATTAGACATTAAATATTATTTAAGAATTTCCTTTTAAAACCATATGGCTAATAAAATGACACATGGCATTTGTATATTGTGAAGATGTCATGTGGCAATGCATTAGCTAAATTCTTGCCATGTGGCAAAACCTATTTTCTTTTATTATATATTAAGATAACTATATTAACAATTACTATATTATTTATTTATTTTTATATTATAATTAGTTTTTTAATAAATGAAGAAAGATATCTTTTTATTAATGTTATTTCTATAGAAATAGTTTTTCATAAAAAAATTTCTAAAAAATCAAACTGTTTTTACGTAATATTTTAAAATTGGTTTTTCTAAGGTAAATTTTTTTTAAATAAAATTAATTTAAATAGGAAGTTATAGTAAGAAAATTTTTAAAGATGAAAAAAATTTTAAAACATTATTTTGAAACAAAATGTTTAATTTATCTTTGAAAAAAACAAAAAAGTTAAAAAAATTCATATTATTGTTTAATTACTTATAGTTATTAGTTATACGTAATTCCAATGATATCATGTCTTATTATATCATTTTATAATTAATACTTTTTATTCTATTTAATATTTTATTTTTTCAACCTGTGTAATACACGGGTTTAATAAAGCTAGTTTCTAGAATATTTTGTTTATTTTCTATGTATTAAGGGATTCCTCCATTATTAAATAAAAACATTTTAATCATACTATTCCGTTATCAAGGTCCGCCGTACACAAGAGAAATACATGTTGGTGTTTATTATTTACAAAAAAAGAATAATTTGCTTTACTGAACATGTTTTCATCTTCTAGTTTATTGAAGATATTGGCAAATAAAATAAAATTTCACTTCTTTTGTTCGGCATGACAGTACATATGTTTTATTTAAAGTACAAGACTGAAATCTTAATTAAGCAAATTACATTGATTGTACGAGGAAGTTGCGTCACTTTTATTAAAAATAATGATAACATATTAATAACGTTTCTTTAGCTATAATTATTAAAAAAAAATACAACTAATAAAATAATATTCATTCAAACCGGTAAACACCAAGTACTTCAAAAAATTTCACTTGTGGTATCCATGAAACAAGCCTTTTAAAATGTTGATTCTTCAACTATATCTTTTACTACAACAAAATAACAAAATCGTTGACGGTTGTAGTTGAGGGACTTGTTTAATATGTTTCTCCTAAAACAAATTACACGCTTCTTCTCAAATGAATGTGTATGTCTCCCAGCTAGAATACAATAATTAAAAAAATATGTGTACTGCCAGATATGGTTCTCGCACCCAAGATTTTACCGGGCGATGTAGTGCTTTAAAGATATTCATGAGAGTTCTCTTTGGTTGGTTGCTTGACAATAACTTTAAAGCAAATGAATCACAAGGTCCATTTTATGCTCATACCAAAACTTTTTTATAATTTTGTTACGTAAATACAATAATGTCATATTTAATTATGAGTCAAAACAAAGCAGCCATTTGATTCATGACGTGATTTTATGGTAATTGAATAGAACTAGTTTTTTTACCCACCGCGCGTTGTGGCGGTCCGTACGCGACATGATAAAGTATATACATTAAGATCGATGAAGGCCACACCGACCTTGCTAAAGTTGCCCTCACGCGTAACGTCACATTTTTGAACCTCGCTACCTGTGTTGTGGTGTGCAATGTGGACTTAATAAAGCAATATTATACATACATAATAATTCTAGAAAAGAAATCTAAACGAATATTCACGCGTAAAGACGGAGTCATACGTTGTAATTAACGCCGTCGATTATACGTTGCGGCGCGTATGCAAACTTTGTTACGTGCATACAACCTAATAATTTAAAAAGAATTAGATGAAATAATAATTAAAAAAGTAAAAAAAAATAGTTTAAATGAAAAGGTATAGCAAAAGTGAAAAAACCAAGAAAAAAAATGTAGGAGGTGGGGTTGAACCCGCGTCTCCTACAAAAATAAATAAGAACCCAACCAACTGCACTAGCCAAAAGAAATCATTAAATCGCAGAAATAATATATTTGATACACTAATTTTCGGTAGTAAAAAAAACAAAAAAAGGAAGTTTGTGGTCCAATGAGACTATGACACCAAGCAAGACCGGTGACCCATCACCGACCTTGCTAAATGAATAGCTGACCTTGCTAAATGAATAGTAGTATAATTCTGAGCCAAAATCATAACTCCGTATTATGTCATGAAATGGATTCATAAAAGTAATAAAAAATATTATCATTTTGATTTATGTCATAGATTTATGACTCAAAAACAAAAGATTCATCTTGATTCATGAGATGTACGTTAATCAAAAGATGAATAATATCCTACTTACATCGTCATTAACACTAAGTGTGATGTTATATGTATTAAATTGAATCACCCACCTTCAACAATATTCATTCCAACCAGTTAATTTTGAGTATTGATATTTTGTTTATGTTAACTTTATTTGGACACATTTTGGTTCATTGAGAACCTTATAGATAGTAGAACACAACCCTAGAAATAATTAATTATGTACTTCGTATATTATATGCTATATGAGTATAAAGTTAGTGAAAAAATCGTTTTCATTATAAGTTTTTTAACAATTCTCACATGAATGGAGATCGATCAAAATACACAAACTCTCAATATAAAATTGAAAGTTGATTCTTGCATAGGATAGATAGTTATTCATTTTGAACCTTCTCTTGTAAGATACATTTAGTCTCCATTACATTAGTAAATTTGATGTCCTTGAGCTAACGGTTGTCAACAGAGACCGTAATGCACATTTACACAAGACTCTTCATAGTCGAGTCACCCTTTCATTATCATGTCCAAAAATGGTCCTGGAACACAAGTATAGTTCTGTGAAAGCTCTAGAAATTATGCACCCTTCAATTATATGCGAAGTGACGTCGCTTCTCTTTTACACAAGTGATTTACTTAAACAAATAAAAGCATTATGATTTCTATTATTTACTCATATCTCTAACCACACGTTATGTCTAGCCTCACAACAATGCGTTGATATTTATTGGAATAAACTAGGAAGTGTTTAACCTCCCTTTAGAATTTTAAAAGGAATATATCAACATATATATTAGATTATATATCAACATATACTTTAGCTATGTTCCCATAGTGACCACCTTTAAATATAGGAGTTGCTTATCCTATTGAACCTAGATCTTTATATTTTTAGTCAACAAATTTAGGTTTCGTTCGGATACCATCATCCATACGTTTTAGTTTCATTCCAAAACTTAATCTCTCATCAACCCATAGATCACTAGATCCAAACCATTATCTTTAACTTCATCAAGTGAATATAGATAAGTTGCAATCGAGATCAACTGTTTTGATGTGTTCTTAACTAACAAGTTAATCTTACTTATTGTCATCTTTTAAGCGTTCTCGTATGTATCTTTATTTCAATTAAATAACATTTAATTATTCTTTTTTTAATATTTTTATTTTCTTTTACTTATAACTAATGAAAATATAAAATAATTTCCCCTGTAATTTAGAGACGAGTAAATATGATAAACTGCTGCGAATGCTTTTGTAACGTGTTTTCTTCAAAAGATACAATTTCAAGTGCAACTCATTTTCATTTTGCATTTTGGTCACTCAATATTAAATCTAACCACTAGATTGAGTCCTCATAACCTTTGAGTACTCCATTTAGTCACGTGTTTCCAATATCAATTTCGATTACTGAATCCTTATTGTCAAGCCTTCCACATTCTTATTACCAAGTGCAAGAAACCCCTTCATTTAAGTCGTATTGAATAGTATTTCACGGGTAATGAAGGTTCTTCCTTTATATATTAGTTTGAAAAATATCTCAAATACCATTTGTCTACATATCCTAAAGAGTTCATTACATGATTGGTCCCTGTGGTTTGCCCATATTGTAATATTGGTCCCAACTTTTGAGAAATTACAGGTTTGGTCCTTACTGTTTACCAACTCGTAACACAGTTGGTCCCTGACACTAACTTTTATTAAGTTTCTCAGTTAAGTGAATGTGTAAAGACAAATATACCCCCATCCCCTTCCCTTTCTATTAGACCAGGCACACCGCCAACTCTCCACCACTACTGACACTAACTTTTGTTAAGAACACATCAAAACAGTTGATTTTATAATGGTTTAAAAATTATAATTATTTTTATTTTATGTTTTGAAAATCAATGGCTATAAACTCCATAATAGCTTTATCAAACAAAAGTTTCTAACGCGCACGTTAGAGATTGAAAATTTACATAAAACATTTTAAAACATATAACTCTATAAGTTTATAAATTTACTCGATTTTGACTCGACTGTTAGAAATTAAATATATAGAAAAAAATACATAAATTAATCTAGCTAACACATATTTTAGGCTTGACATTTATATCATTTCAAGATATATTATTTTATCAATTTTAATATTAGATAACTAGAAGTGTTCTAACATACACATTAGAAAATAATAAGTGTAGATGAAACATGTTAACCATCTAGTTTATAAATGTAAATCTATTCCAACATGTTCATTAGAAAATAAACACTTACTAATTATTTTGAAACTTGATGGTTTTAGAGTATCGTTTGAGAGATTTGGGCTCTCTAATCCCAATACATAAACTGGGATTGATACTAAGTAATGAATACTAGTAAGTATATAAAGCCTCATCCAGTTACTAGAATTTGCCAAAAGAACAACTTTGTAAGTTTCAATATGAATAAAAATATCGATCGTGATAATCATAATTTCTTTATATTCATTTTATCAATTAACATTAATAAATCCGATTTTTGAGTTCCCGAAATGGCTGGGGAGAGCAAAGGTTCCTTTTTTTAGGGTACTTCGGGAACAGATCCAGTGGAGACGCAGTGGGGCCTGTAGCTCAGAGGATTAGAGCACGTGGCTACGAACCACGGTGTCGGGGGTTCGAATCCCTCCTCGCCCACAACCGGCCAACACCAGTTTTCTCGAAGCTTCTTGTTCATATCTCTCATCAAAAGGCGCTATTCGATAATGTCTGTCTAGCAAATCCCCCGCTAACCCGAGTGAAGATTCAAATATTTGTCCTACATTCATTCGCGAAGGGACTCCTAATGGATTGATGCCGGGTTGGTTAAATGCTGTTAATGAGAATAGTAATTCATTATTCTTAACAATAGGTCCTGGAGACTTTAATGTTAGGATCTCAATTCATATAGGTAGAATGGTTGGTATAGGTTGCTTATAGTGGTGCTACCTTATGAATGGAGTGAACAAAGCCTGTTGAAGTGGTGCACGAGGAGCATGACCACATAGACAATGAAGCTAACTTACGCCGCTTTGAGGAAAGGCCTACCTTGGAGTTCATTGTCTCGAAGACACTATTGTTGACAAAGTTCATCAGATTCTGCAAGATATTATGCCCTATGTCGTCATTACCTTAAAAGAGAGAAGTCAAGAGTGGGCAGCCGAGATGAACGACAAAGTTAGTCAATGAAGGGAGGGAAATATAGAGAAAAGAAAGGAAAAACTGAGAACAAAATGATGTAACATATGAAGAGCTCATATTAAAAGCTCGCTAAGGGATATTCATATAGAGTTTTTGTGAGATGTAATTTCTTGTTTTAATGCAATAAAAGGAAATGAATCTGAGGACAAGAAAGGGAAATGATGACATTATTTGGCCTCAGAATAAAAATGAGATAAGTCTTGTATTGTATATGAAAGGGATTTAAGGTGGCGTTTGTTTTTCTGAAAAAGGTCTGTGCAAGCTCTTCTGTTTGCGCCGGACAGACCACGCGCAGACATTGCCATCTACAGACTGTCTGTTTTTTCGAAGTCGTTTCATTAAAAAACATCTGCGCCAGCTCTTCTTAGTACAAGCTTGGCCCAGCCACTTCTAAGGTCTGTGGAGGGTTAAACACCACCATCTACCAACACCCACCGTCACCACCACCATCCACGACCACCACCACCATCCGCCACCATTCGCCCACCGGCCGCCACCATTCGCCCACCGGCCGCCACCATCCGCCACCACCCACCGTCCACAACCACCACCGTCCGTACACCACCACAAGTTTATTTTAACAATCTACAAATGTTAAAAAACAAACACTCTTCTTCTTACAAACCGCGAAGGTTTGATCCACCTCTTCTTCGACAGATGTCTTCGTATGTGATCCGTAAATTGCAGACATTTTATCTCTGAAAAAAAAAAACTGCACCTAAGTCTTGCTGGCATAGCAAGAAAGGGATGAAAAATCTTGTAAGAAAGGGATAATAATGTTAAGTCCTACATATCTTTCGAAAAAGAGAAAGATAAGTCTTGCTACATGCAACAAAATGTTATTGGGATCCCATACAAGTAGCATTCATGAGTTACGTATAGTAAGGTTATGAAACCTTACTTGACTGTGATATGTTATGATTAGTTACAATGAAATGGTTATTGCTATTATAAAGCGTATTAAAATGCCAAGTTATGTGTTAAAGCTAAAACTAAAATTCCCTTAACAAAGCTACAGTTTAGTATGCATATAATTCTGAGCATATACGAAAAGTGATGATAGTTGCTTGGCATGGAAATAAGAGGTACCCGACATAACATAGATTCAAATCCAAGCCAAAGTAGTTGATGTTTAGTTAAAGTAACTTTATGTAATGTTTTAAAAGAATGATTATGTAAAGAATTTTATGTATTTTGTTGCTTACATATAATAAATAATCAATTTACAAATTATGTTTATGATGTGTAAATAAAACTGTAAGGTCTTGCTGAAATATGGCCTTACATGTGTGTTATAAGAGATGAAAAACAATTATAGAAAATGAGTACCCACACCTCTTTTTATAGCATCTAATGATAAATTGACACTTGGACACAAGCACGATTTACATACATAATCGTTAATGTTAGCACATTTGTATTCACCGTATTAAACACCTATACATGTACATGATTTGAATCCTTAATCTCTTGATCGAAGGAAAGATATCTTATCGTTATGATGTAGAATAGGTTGCTCAATGAGGATTGCTATTTTGAGATCTCTTTCCTATTTTGATGTTACGAAATACAGAATAAGATGTACCAAAGTAGTAAGAATGAAACAAAAGCCAGGTGGCTAATAGTATCATTTAGTAATAATAACCATAATAAATTTTTATTTAACTGTTGAAAATCTTAATGGGTTATGAGTTATACATTAAAGTGTGTTTGCAAACAAGAAAATCATATGACTTGAATCTAAGACCAAACCACCACCCACTTAGTTAATAAGTTTTGGAATTTACATCTATAGAACCTAATAAAAAAGGTTTTTCTTGCCACTTGTCATATGCTTAAACCATATTTTTGACACTTGTCATTTATTTAAACATTCTTATTTTATTTTTCCTTCAAAAATGTATTATAGTATATTAGACACTCAAACTAATTTCTCTCTCTTAATAAAAATCAATTTTATTAATGATACATTTTTCGCTCTCATCTAAATTTTTTAAAATCAAGTTATGTTTTTAAAAATAAATATTATTAAGAAAATTAAAAATCATATCTTTTTAATAAAATAGAAATAATAAAAATGCAAAATTTTTATATTATATAAAATTTTTTAAAACGCTAAACCTTTTTGAAACTAAATATTTTAAATTGTTTCTTTTAAAAAATAATATAAAAAATATAAAATTTTCTAAATGTAGTTTTATTAAAACAACCAAAATAATCAGAAACCCGAGTTTTTAATAAACAACATTTTTATAAACAATGAATTTTTAAAAAAAATCTTAAAACAAATGTTTAAAAATAAAACTATTTAGATTAAAGAGTTAAAAATAGTATAATAATTTTATTTCTTGAACTATTATGTATATATATAATTTTAATTATATCTTATATTAAAATATTTTACTGTAACTCTTCGTTTATTACTAACTATAATCCGTTTAATAAATATGTTTCTAGCCTATCTATTTATCTACATATCTATCTATTTATAACAAAGAAAATCTAAAATAAAACTTGATACAATAATAAGTTTTATCATATTAACTTTTTTATTTCTCTTTATTATTATTAATAATATTGAGTACTAATAATATTGATAATACCATATTCATATTAAAAATTATATAATTTAATAAAATAAAACTTATTTTTTATTGAAAACACACTTTCTAAAAACAAAAGTTTTATAAAATACAGAATACAACAAACTTTTTTAAAATAAATTTATTTTTCTTAAAACAAAATATTTAAAACCCATATTTTTTTATAAACAAAAGTTTATAAAAAATATATTATTGTTTATTTACTTAAAGTAGCTATTCATATGCAATTATAATCATATTTTATCTTCAAACATAGTTTTATAATTCATAAATTTTAATTACTAATTATTTTGTATTTTTATTATTCAACCCGTGTAATACACGGAGTACTAACCTAGCATTTAAATAGACACAAAGTCGGTAGGCTCCCTGTTAGCCACCAACATTATTAAACGGGTGCAAGTAAATATCATTTTTAGAAAGAAGTTCACTCTTATAATAACATTAGTTTTATTAAACCCGTGAATTACACAGGTTAAATAAATTAAATATTAAGTATAATAAATATTTATTAATTATAAAATAATATTTTAAGATAATATATGATTGAAATTACGTATTAGTAAGAACTATAAGTAAAAAACAATGATATCAATTTTTTAAAAGTTTTTTCCCAAAAAAAAAATTTTAATATTTTGTTTCAAAAAAAAATCGTATTAAACAATGTCATTTCTAAAAATTTGCTTATTATAACTCGCCAATAAAAAATTTAACATCAATTTAAAATATTTTGTATTTTAAAAAAAGTTTGATGTATTAGAAAAACGTCTTACTTTATAAAAAAAATTTTCTTTAGGATTAACATTAATTAAAAGATCTATTTCTTAATTTATGAAAAAAAACTATTTTTAATATAAAAAAAGTTAAATAATATTATTAGTAATAAAGGTATTTATTTAATAGGAGAGAAAATCGAAAAAATTTTGGTAGGGATGAATGTGACGCTGCCACGTGTCTACCCTAAATACTGTTTTATTAAAGTAGAAATATTTAAACTAATTATTTGAGGTAATATTCAGAAAATACTTTCAAATAACATTCAAACTTATTATTTAAGAAAATATTTGCCGGATATGACATAAATTATGCACCAACAACGTCCGAACAACTCTTATGAGAACAACAAGTTTTGCTACTTTTTTAATCAGACTGTACATAAATCGAGATGGAGTCGTCCTGCTTTGTAAGATTTTGACACATCGGCGTAAAAACTTTTTTTTTATTTTCTCTAATTTTTCCAAGTTTGAAAGTAGTCTGTCTTGTTTTTTCCTCACATTTTGCTAGTGTGCCTATGTGTGTGATACAGTACAACTCACAAGTTCAACTGTAAGTATCGGGGAGTATTCCACGGGTTCAAGGTTAATTTTGGTCACCGCCACCAGAGGGTGGTATACCCAGCCAACTGGGGCGGTTTTTCACCAGCTCCTCCTGGATTTCATTCTGAGTGTTCTAATATAGTCCGGATTCAGTTTCTCATTAACAATTATAAAGATGTTGTAATAATAAACAAGTAAAACTATTGAGCTCTAATTCTTTTTCGACACACCACTAATTCAATTCGATATAATATAACACACGAATAAAGGTTTGCTTTACCAAATAAAAGTCATCATAACTATTCAATAAACTATCGGTTCTCCACTTTTTAACCCTTATAAAACCACAACTTTCCCACATCTGTTAGTGTCAAATAATCTCTCTCTCTCTCTCTCCCTCTCTCTCTCATACACACCATAAACACACACTAAAAACACACAGAATGAGAATTTACAGGGTTGGTGTTGTGCTGTTACTGTTGATGACTTGTGGTGTATCATGTTTAGCCAAAGTTTACACCGTTGGAGACTCTGCTGGTTGGTCACTTAGTGTTGATTATACCACTTGGACTTCTGGCAAATCATTCAAAGTTGGAGATAGCCTAGGTAACATTAATATCATAAATAACAATAATATTCTTTATTTGAAATATTATATGTTTCATAACAACATTAACAAACTTTTTAAATTTATTGATGTTTTACGGTTTGTGTGATGGGTTAAACCTGATAACAGTTTTATAATAGTTTATTAAGAGTCCGCTACATCAACCAGCAAATTCTAACAAGTAACAGTCAAAAGCATAAACCAACATAAACCATTATAAAACCATTTTTAAAATAATAACCATCACACGAACCTTCTAATTAAAAATTTCTTACATCAATAATAATAATAATGATAATAATATTTCTTTCTTTATGGCTTTGGTGTTAGTGTTTAACTATGGAAGTAGTCACACGGTGGCTGAAGTGAGCTCCGACGATTACGGCAGCTGCAACGTCGGAAACTCCATCGCATCCTACTCCTCCAGCCCCACCACCGTCGTTCTAAACACCACCGGCACACATTACTTCATTTGCGGTGTCGTTGGACACTGCAGTGGTGGCATGAAGGTCTCTGTTCTGGTGACCGCTGGCGGTGGCGGTGGTGGTGCCACCCCAGCTCCTGAGACAGGTGGTTCTCCCTCCGCCAAGCCTGCTCCTACGCCGCCAACGGCTACCGGAACCGGAAAGGTTCCAGAGTCGTCGGGGGCCGTTAATTCGGTTGTAACGGTTTGGTTTGGTTTGGTTTTGTTGGTGAGCATGTTGGTTGTTACTTGAGTTCTTGAGTCAGGATAGAGACAGTGCATCTGTTGATCTCTTTGTTAAATATTTTTATTTGTGTAATTGGATTTATGAGTTAATAATATGTATTCATTGGATGTGTTTGTGTATTGATTTCATTACTAGTTATGGCTTCTGTTCTATCAAATTTATTTAGAAAAAGTTATTGTACGTACATACATAGTGCTGTAAACAAAAAAAAAAAGTTTAGAAAAAGTTTATAAATTGCTCAATGGAAAATATTTTTACGTTCTTTT
The DNA here is from genome assembly GCA_025506415.1 of Flaveria robusta. Lineage (NCBI taxonomy): Eukaryota > Viridiplantae > Streptophyta > Magnoliopsida > Asterales > Asteraceae > Flaveria > Flaveria robusta. Next base: position 25,652,654 of record CM046469.1, read on the forward strand.
TTTAGTAAAGAAGCAAACATAAATAAGAAATTTTGTTCGTTTAACTCACAAACGAACATGAAACACATGAATAGATGTTGCGTTTGTTCATCTGTGTTCGTGAGGATTCGATAAGAAGTTCGTTTACATTCGTCTATGTCCGTTCATTAAGAACATATATATTTTGTAACTTTGATTCTACTTATAATCCACCTAATATTTATATATTTTGTAATTTTTAGTATTTAATTAGTCTAATAGTTATAATTTATAATTGCTTATCATCATGAACGTTTGTTAATATTTTCGTTTATAATCATGCAAATAATCTTTATGTTAAGTGCTTAACTTTATTTTTATTTAACATAATCATGTCTAAGTTTGTGATTAATAAAGTTGAGAGTTATTTTTAAAATAACATAGTGTGTTTGTGAACAGTGCGCGAACTTAATGAACGAACACAAACAATAATTTTGGTTCACTTATGTATTCATGAACCATTTATAAATAAGTTCTATTTTTTAATAAATGAACATAAACATGAATTTTCATTCGTTTATTTGCTCGTGAGCCGTTTGTGAATATATTCAAATTTTAACAAATGAACATGAACAATACTTCATTTGGTTTGGATCTTTTACAGCCCTATGCACACACTACAAAAAGGCGTTTTACGATGAACATAATTTTTACAAGTTTATTTTTATGACGCCACATTACCTAATTTTCTCACTTTCAACTCCAGCCCACCCTTTCATTAGACCAAAGAAATGCTTTCACCCTCTTTCACTCAACATCACCTATTGTTTTTTTTTTTATTTAATAAACATAACATGTGTGTTCCCCTTCCTCACGGCCATTGATCAGATCACGCCCTCACCCTTCACGCCCTTAATGCCGCTTGGAAGCAGTGTTCACCGCCCCTCACAAAGGCCACCTGAACTCGATCTCACGCTCGAATCGTGAGAGTACATCCTAGGGCTTTAAATGTTGTTTTATTAAATAACAAACGTTTTGTTAATGATGTTACACAAGAAAAAAAAGTTGGTAAGTTATTCTAGAAGTGGATCTCATCCTTTCGATCTATTGAGCAGACGTACAGCTTTCAACCTTCATCTTATCAAAGAGTTAAACAACACATATATATTTTATGACGAGAAGCATGATATACACTTACGTATTTTCACAAAATGATAGCAAAATTTGATATTTTAACAGATCATACAAAAAATATAACCAGATAAAAAACTATTGTTGTTTAAAAAAAGTGTTAATGAATTTAAATACTCCCAATTATTGGGAATTGGTCGCTGTCACCCCAAGTATCATTGTGGCGAATATAACTTCCAAGTAAACACTTTGGTGTCTGTATCACTCGGCGTTTGTCAGAACCCTAACGACGTTAACTTTCTGATGATGTGGCCTTAACCACGTCAGCTGCCACACAAGCGATGCCTGTACACATATGCGTGCCACATCATCAGAAAGTTAACGTCGTTAGGGTTCTAACAAACGGCCGATGGTACAGACATCTAATTGTTTAGTTGGAAGTTATATTCGCCAAAATGATACTTATATAGGGATGCCAGCGGCTAATTTTCAATAGTTGTAAGTATTTAAATCCATTAAACCTTTAAAAATATACAACTATTAAATTGTTTCTTAATTCCACCAACTTTGAAGTTTTATCATTATTAGTAAATTTTTTAAAGTAAAAGCATGTTATTTATTTTTATCGTTTTATAATAATCAACTCCATAAACGTATGTGCAATGATGCGCTTATACGTGGAACATTATGAGGAAACGACAATGAAATAGAAAGTTAGTTGGAAGGTAACCTTTAGTTTGTCATCAATATCTTGGTTGTCACATCCCTACCAAGAACATTATTCTATAAATAAAATATATTAACTTTTTATTAAATATTGTTGTACTTTTTGGTTATTTTAAACGGTTTATTTCTTTTGAAAAGAATGCAATCACAAAGAAAATAAATATATTTATATCACTTTAGAGTTTTGGGTAAAAATAAAATACGTGTGAAAATAAATACAAAATAAAGATTTGCATTTGAAATAAAGGCAAGATATAAGAAATGATCCAAATTTTGCCATATTTTTTAATTATAATCACAGTATCAAACATATAATATCAACCACCTTAACTCACATTAATTTATTATCCGTATTAGGAATTAATTTTATTTTCCTTGGCCCAAAATTGAACATTTGTATTAGTTCCTTTGATTATATAAAATGATGTATTACACATTTAATATGACAATAAAATATAGGGTTAATGGATTTAAATACTCCCAACTATTGAGAATTGGCCGCTGCCACCCCCAAATATAATTTTGGCGAATATAACTCCCAGTAAACACTTTGGTGTCTGTATCACCCGTTGTTTGTCAGAACCCTAACGACGTAAACTTTCTGATGATGTGGCACGCAAACGTGTACAGGCCTTGCTTGTGTGGTAGCTGACGTGGTTAAGACTGTTGTTAACGTCGTTAGAGTTCTGACAAACAATGGGTGATACAGACACCAAAGTTTTTAATTGGGAGTTATATTCGCCAAAATGATACTTGGGGTGGCAGCGGCCAATTCCCAATAGTTGGGAGTATTTAAATTCATTAACCCTAAAACATAAGCTTTTCTTTTACAGAAATTCGACTAATTGAATGTCTAAAAACAAAGTTAAGCACAACCCAATTTCTACGAGAAAACATGTGGTTAGTGATAAAAAGGAAAAGCAAAATATCCGTAAGAGTAGGTTGGTGGGATGTCTTCATCAAGAAAATAGGATTATTATTTACTAAAACTATTACGAAAATTCTTAATATTATGTTAGTTAAAAATTGTAAGTTTCATGTAAATCATATAAGAAGCAAAATTCTCTTTTAACATTAAAAAAAAATACTTTCAAACACCGTTAAAACTAACTAGACATGAAAAGCATATTATGTGGACAAATTCGTCATATATCTTTGTAAATTGATCTTATTGTTCATTGGAACTATAAAGTTTGCGCTTTAATTATGAATTTATTAAACATTATTGACAGTGTATTGTGGATAGTTAACAACTTAACATTATGTTCTAACACATAGAATATATCATTTGAGAGAAACTAATATTTTTAGTAATTGTTTGATATGAAATTGTCAAATTGGTGTTGGGTAAAAATTTAGATAGCTTGATGGAACATTATGTTTTTCACACTCTATGTTTTAGTCCTATGCATTATAAAAATAAGTAACTTGGTACACGTTCATTCTCCCACAAAATACATTTTTAGAGAACTCAGCCTGAAAACCATAATTTTCAAGATTTGCTCATAATTTTGACAATAAAATACTTGGTTCTTTTTAACTAATCATATGATTGTAACTATATTCAGTTATTCATAAGGTTGATGGAAGAATATGCAGAGAATTCGATTGTCTACTTCAAACAATTTGGGACTTTTAGTCAATATAATTATGGCCTCTTCATCGGAAAATATGCAGAGAGTTCAGACTGTCTACTTCAAGTATGTTTTCTTATCAATTTATGATTTTTTATACTTGATATCATATGTAGAATTTCATTCTTAAAAGTTATTAATGTTATGTGGTTAGTCAAAAAGATTAACAAACAAATAGTGCCTAGTCACTCTTTATAATAAAGGCAAACGGGATATTGAATTCATAAGATGTTAGTGGAATGTGCTATTAACAATATAACTAAAATAAACTAGACATTATATATTATATTACCAGCGGTGAGTGTAACCGCTGGTAAGAATGATCTTGGCCGTTGAAAGATGTTAAAATTAAATCCAGACCGTTTAAACTAGGCGGTTACGACGGTTAGAGAGTGGTTTTCGGTGGTTTCTGAAGGCAATTAACTTCTACGATAATGGCGCGTGCAGTTGCTTCAATTCCGCTGGGGAAAAACGTGGGTGGGTTGTACAGCCCGTAACCGTTTAAACTTGCCTACAAAAGCAGTCCTCCGTCCCATAATTTGTTTTTAAGGGTGGGTATGTATTTGAAACGAAAAGGAGACAAGAGATCCATGGAAATGACCAGTACAAGCACCACACCAACCAGAGATTCATCAAAGTCGAAGGAGTTAATATCGTAAGATCTTCTTCTTCCCCTTAAATCTCTCTGTATTTTCTGCTCGTCTACATCACTTAGTATCACTATGCCATCAGATGCTTGAGTTCATCACTTCTCAATTTCCGATTTCTGGTTTTAGGTTTACGAAAGAGGAATTTAGGCGTGTAAACCTGGTCTTACCCCAAGATGGGAAATTCCCTTAGCATTCTTGAACTCCATTACAATACGATGGTGCTATTTATAACAATCTTAAAAGACTGAATGAGTTAGATCAAGACCTACCTGGAATGGTTCGATACTATTGTTTACGCTACGAGTAAGTTGCCGGATTTTATGAATTTCATATCGTCTGTTCGTTTGAGATTGTTTCATGATTAGGTTTTTCTTCTTTATGCGCTAATTTTGAGATGTCTGATATCAGGCATTTACCTAGATTTCACTTTTATGATTTCATTTAATTAAGGTTCTTGTATATCTTCAACAATACTCAAACTTAGATATACTTATATAGTAAAGTGGCATTTTATACTAATATCCATATGGAGTTTTTCCCAATTTTCAATAGTTATATATTTGGTTACTGTATCATATATACAACTAAATCTTAATCTCAAATTTACAATTGACAAGCTGACTGGATTAAATAATGAAAGCGGGATGAGTTGTCTTCACAATATCGTCTAGGCGGATTTATTCCTCAACAAGATGGAGTTACAGATGTGATGACTAATAAATTTATACCAGTAAGTAAATGCGACTATTTTTTAATAAATCTTAAATGTGTGATAATTAGACTAAATATTATGATTTTTGGTGTGTACATGTTTTTTACTGTAGTTAGCAGTTGAACTGGATTCAAATCCTTCAATTTGAATTCATTTGTTATATTTTCAGGTATGAATTATTTGTTGGTCGTTCTCCTCTTTACACTAATTCAATATATGCACTTATGGAGTATATCAACAAGGTATGGGCGACTAAACCAAATTCAGCTGTAAACCATAATTTTGTGATATACAAAGTCAACTTTATGCTACTTCCAGGATACGATGAAGTATCCAGAAACCATTAGTGTAATCTTCAGAAGCTTTCTTAGTGGTTTGCTTAATAAGGTATCTTTCTACTCTAATAAAAGAGTAACTTGAGGTGACACGTGTCAGCACCACATTTCATCTCATCAAAATTTTCCCGCTTCTCTCTCCTATTAAATAATTACCTTAATTAACAATAATATTATTTAACGCTTTTTAGAATAAAAATAGTTTTTTTAATAACTAAGAAAAAAAATCTTTTTATTGATGTTATTTCTAAAAATAACTTTTTATAAAACTTCAAACTTTTTTAAAATTAGTGTTTTTAAAAAGTAATTTTATTATAAACCAAAAATAATTAAAATTAAATATTATAATAATAAATTTTTTAAAAGATATTTTTGAATATGATTTGTTTTGAAATAAAATGTTTATTTTTTTAGAAAAAAGTTTTAAAACAAAAGTTTAAAAAGTTGATATAAATTTTTAATTAATTATAGTTATTACTCATACGTAATTTCAATCATATTTTATCTTCAAATATCATTTTATACTTAATAAAGTTTTATTATGTTTAATATTTTATTTGTTAAACCCGCGTAATACACGGGTTTACTATAACTAGTTATTAAATATTGGTGAAATATTTATATTTTGTAATTTGTATGCATTTTTGTGCTTTTTTTATTATGATCAACCTGCAACATTAGTGAGAACAGGAACCTCAAAGCATGCTGACTTGGTCCAAGTCTTCGGATCCTCATGAAGTTATTTAACCCTTGTACTTAACTTATCTTATTTATTTTTAGGTTGGATTATAGCCTAATAACAAAAAAAATGACATCTTGAGTATGCTAATGAATTACAAGGAGCTTCATGCCAATAAGGCATCAACAAAAAAGAATTTGGGGTGTCACAAGATATACGTTTTGTATATTTTACACTTGGCTTTAAGTTTAAGCTTGGGTTCCACTTTCATTAACTTCAAAAGTTGCCATCTCAATCCAACACATTAACCTAGCCCTGCTATGATCACTCTTCTTTTTGGTCACATTGTTGGGGGTTTTTGTGTTCAAGCTGAAAAAGATGTTGGAAGAGAAGCTACAACCATACATTCAGAACATTGCAAAATAGTGTTCATCTTCATCAAAACTAATTCTTATCTGAAAAACAAACAAAAGGTCCCACCCCGCACACCCTTTTTTGGCACACAGGTGTGTGTCATTAATCTTTTTTTTAACGGATAGGTGTGTTTTTTAATCTAAGCTTTTGATTAACTTTGATGTATGACAAAGTCGTCACCAACCTATAAGATGGTAGTGTTTTAATAACGAGAGATACACGAATATTATGAGCCACGCTAATACAGCTTTGTACTTTCTAGCCGTGTATATCTTTTTCATCTATTATCATGTCCTTAGTATTGATTTTTTTTTCTAATAAGCATATTAGGGACTCTCATAAAATGGTTTTTGAACTTCTACGAAGGGAATTTGAAGTTGCACAATATGTTTCCCAAACACAAGGTAGGTTCATTTTTCTTTCCACCTTTTGTTGTCACATATTTGGTTATTCTAATATTATCTTCATTTATTCTTAAATGGTTGTTTAGACGGTGAACATTGGAAGGATGGGCTGTTAGCAACTACAAGGAAGCGAGTGTGATTTCTTTTCTTATTCATTTTCTCTAGATATTCTGATTTTACTTAAAGCAAAGCAAAAAAAAAAAAAAAAAAAACTTTTAAACTGCAATTCTAGGAAAACTTACATTTCTGTAATGTTTATTTGATATCAGAAATGTTTTTATTTTTTATATAAGGCTCATGTGGAGGTGGACACGAAGGCAATGTAGTCAAGTGATTTTGATTAACAAGTGGTTCAAATACAAGTAAACTCATATTCAAGTGAATTTAATTCAAGTGACATGACCTGTTGGGGTTGCTAATGTATTAAAAAAATGCTTCTGCCTGTTAATTTTGGGCTATTACTTTTCAATACACTTAAAATTGGGTGTAGTTGATATTACAAAGTAGTTAAATTATACATAAATTGAAGTTTGCTTTGTTTGGGCTGCTTCGTAGCAACTTGAGCTTCTGTGCAGGGCCAAAACTTTTTTATGCATATAGTGTTTAATATCCCCAACTAATTTATGAAGGTGAAGTGTTATGTAAATGATTTGAACTTGCATTTAGATTTTTAAAGTGATAATTCCCTTTACAATTTGAAACATTCATTTGATAAGAACTTAAAATGGGTCGAATGAATAGACGCAATATGCGGTTAATGATAGTTTTCAAGCGATCTACCTATTATTTACCATATATGACTGTTAACTAATATTTTCATTTCACATGATTGGTAATGCTTTTATGTCTAGGTTGTTTTGCTTCTTATCTTTACGGAGTGGTTGTCATAACATACTTGGCCATTTTTTGCTTAAGTATGTTAAGTCTCTATAGTTTGGTGTTAAACGGGTTAGGGTTTTTTTAGAATGAACTTAACTATGTTGGTGTTACATTTATATTAGAGTACCCGATCACCGGACGAGTATAAAACTAGTTACATAATATTAATAAACCAAATGAATGAATAGAAGAGTTTGGTCTTTTTAAATTTGACCACAACATTTTTTAATACTTTTGTTTTTAGCCCTACTTTATGGTTTCTTCAATATTGGCCACTAAGTCTTTAAAATTTCTATTTTATTTAGAAAATAAATTTTTTTTATTAATCTTTTACTATATTTGTTTTGGTTTGAGAAATTTGTTTATTGTGTGAGACAACGGGTCAATTCAAATATAATACGTTCATTTGACGGTATAAATATGTCTTGACGTAAATTTACGCGCTGGGTAAAATATAATGCGTTTCATTCGACGGTATATACGTTTCGACGTAAATGTAGTTTAGAAACGAGTTGGGTCAAATATAATACGTTTCATTCGACGGTATAAATACGTTTGGACGAAATTTAGTTTAGAAATGAGTCGGGTGAGATTGTAATATATACTTTATCATGGTGCATACATCGCTGCTGCATGTGCTTTTTTAATGTATATTTTGGGTTGATCTACATTTCAACATAAATTTTGTTTGTAAAAAAGTCAGGTCAAATATAATACATTTTGACATAAATTTAGTTAGGAACGAGTCGGGTCAATCGTAATCTATATATACTCTATCACGCCATGTATGATGCCATCGCAACGCGCTGCGGGAAAATCTAGTTAAAAGTAATTAACTTGGTTTGTTGCTTTTTTTGATAAAATTAACTAAATTAAAAATTGGTTTTAAGCAATATAAGAAAAAAGTAACGCAATCCGAGAGAGATTTCAGTTTGATAAAGTAAGAATTATCCTGGCTTGACCTAGTGAGAAATCACTAATTGTGATTTTATGCATCATAAGATCCGAGTGATAATTGCATATCAGAGTTTAACAGGCTCTATTCATTTAATCACCAATTCCATAATATTAATCCCAATTCTAAGAATCAAATAGACAATGATAAAAAGAAATTAAACCATTCGATGTTAAATTTAGATTTAATTACAATTAAAACATTTTGAATAACCAAATCAAAAGTTAAATAAAATAAAACTTAATGGGTTCTAGATTCAATCCTTAAAACTAGTTCAAAAACTAAAAAAATTAAATTACTTGCAAAAACCATCACCGTAGTAGATCATAAGTGAATTAGTGCATCTTTATTTGTCTATCAACACGAATTAGATCAAGCATGAAGATTTTGAATGATTTTAATGTTAGAGAGCCTTTGGAATGATGGAAGTTCACATTTTTTTCCTTCTTCGATTGTTGTTGAATGGTTACCTTCTTGTTATTCCGTCAAAATTAGGTAAAAAAAATGAAAATATGCATGCATTGGCGTTGGTGGCGCCCCGATGTATCTAAAATACTGAAAAATCTGAAATATGGTGCCAGAGCTGCGACTAGCGTCGTGGTGTCAATGGTGCCAGTATTGTTGTCAATGGTGCCACTAGGCACACACTCCTACTTTTTATGCGGTTTCCCGAGAGCTTTCCCATAACTGCATTCCTAGCCTGAGTTATGCATTCTTAAAGTTAGCAAGGTTCCATAACCTCTTCGTCTTTCTGTTTCTTGATCTTTCGACTTCCATTTTACGCCTTGAAACTTTCACAACTTTCGTGTTCATCATTCACGTTCAAACACATGAACACTCCAAAAGTAACTCTATTCCTGTAATTAACGACTAAAAACAGAACTTTAACCACCCAATCTTAACCTCACATTATACTCATATATTTTAAATTAACATTTCAATATTTGATCATGCACCGCAAGAACTCAGATATCTCTCTGGTTCCTTGGAACAGGATCACAATTCCAATGACTACTTATACTTCTGCAGAATTTTAATTATACTCCCACGTTGTAATTTCTCCATTCAAACAAATACACACATGTAGTAGAACTCAAAAGCAAAGGCAAGTGAACTTACCAAAAAGTAATAATTTGCCATCCTATCACGACAACATGATTGTATATCTTGACAAATTAAGGATAAATGGCATCTAGCTAGTGTGGAATCAAGAGGTAATGAGGAAAAAATCGTTAACAACCACAATATGATCTAGTGAGTATAGATTGGTTAATGCTAATCTTATATGAGCATCGATATCTTATTTATCTTGGTTCTGTTTTGGATACGGTTTGATTCTTTATGATCTTCTCATATAGAAGAATGCAAGCTCACAAGTAAATAATTATATTAATAACAAATACTAATATATATTAATGTCCAAAAGTTAGTAAAACCCACTTTTTCATTAAATTTCCAACATGTGATAGAATGAACAACAATTATAACCATATAATGATGGAACAAAAAATACGAACAACAAAACATATAATATGAAGCTTTTTAAGTTTCTTTGATCATTTTTTTAGTTCTCGTCCATTAGAAAATTAATGATTCAATTTCATTTGTATTTTTAAGTTAAGTTAATTTTGGTAATGTTTATTTTAACGATAAGGGTAAAATAAATTGTTTGAGAAAATTATTGTTCAGAAGGAAAATATAAAACTTTAAACAAAAGATCAATATATATGAAATTTAAGAGTTTATATAAATAAGATTAAATGGTCATTTCTTAAACTGTTTTGATGAAAATAGGTAAACTTTATATTTGACTAGTTTTAAGGGCATATATGATATTTTTATTTTTGCATGAGTATATATAATATTTTTATAAGTTTGTAGGGGTATATATGAAATTAACCTAATAATTTGTATCCAAATGATAATCATTTTTTATCCAAACTAAGAAATAAAAAATTTACAAACGAACTTACTGATGCGTTTAATTTCTAAAATTGCTAATTTTTCGACGTTTATCTCTAATTTATAACATTCAAATATTTTAGATAATAAAATTTTATAAAATGAGACAAAGATTATCTCAAATTCCTTAGTCATGCTTTAACAGATTAATTTATATAATTTATTACATTTGTTATAATAGAAAATTAGAAAATGTTCAATTACATTTAACTAACATAATAAACCCAATGCTTGATTTTGGTGGGTCAAAATTGAATATGGGTTAATGTTGAAGTAGGTTGGGCTCCGGGGTCCTGTGGCGGCCCATATATAGGGAGGCCTAATCCTGTTAGGGAAAACAAAAAAGAAAAAGGTTACAATCTGAATTTGAGTTACTGGGTACGAGTAACTTTGATTAACCACTCGAAAACGAGTCTCGTCTAGAGCAAAAACAAAAGAAAAAAGCGGGCAGGTGCAAACCGTAAGACCTCGGCTCGGGCCTAATGTACAGGGGCTTACCGTTCAACTAGTACATTGACGTCATGCGTGGGATAAATGAGTTGCATTAAATAAAACATTAGAGTAAGGTTGGACATTTGAGGGGCTTTTTTGGGGTATTTTAGGGTGTTTTAGGGACACTTAGGTCTTTAATGGGGATTGCAAAAGAAGTGATGAGTCAAGTGAACAAAGATATAAGAAAAACCTTTTTGGTATTGGACTTTTTTTTAATTTTAAAAATTAAAAGTTTCAACATAGATATTGAAACGTCCAGATTTGCAAGTGATATTCTCACTCTGTCTTTTTATTTTGGTGTATTGTTTGTACTAGTGGAAATGCCCCTGCGTTGCGGCGGTACGACTGTTGTGTGATTTTTTGAGAATTCGATTTTAGTCAGTTTCCGCTCAGTGTGTTATAATTTAAATTAAAAAATCAAAATATAATTATTGAAAAATTAAATGAAAGAAAACAATTATGTATATTACAAAAGTCTTTAAAACAACTATATTATCCTAACAAAATTAGTGAAAGTATGGGTGGTATTTGTGGTAGAAAACCACTTATTACCTAGATTTTTGGGGGGGGGGGTTTCGTTTTATAAATGTAGATTAGAGTTTTATGATAATCGGATGTAGCTTTCGATGGTGATTTGCATAGACGGGAGAAAGTTAATGGAAAATTGTCACAACAAATTATCATCTTGATTATTATTGAACTTTTAACAACCGACAAGGAAAAAAAGAAGAAGGATTAGTGCACAATCGCAGTGAATGAACGGAATTGAAAGTAAATGACAGTTTTGTTTGGTCACGTGTATATGCTTTAGTATTTTATTATAAATATCATATATTATACTTTATTGTAATGGTATAAATGAAATAAAACAGTTAGTTTTTTAAAATTAAGCAAGACTTTTCATATGACTGTCTTAATCCATATATAAAATTATCATTCAATCCTCCTTTTACTTTTATTATAAAAGATATAACTAAATTTTAAAATTATTAAACTCACAATATTAAAAATATTAGTATTATAGTTATTATAAACATGACATATATATATATATATATATACATATATATATATATATATATATATATATAAGTTATATACTTAAATATTTAAATAAAATAATACTTAATTTAAATAATATTTAGTTATAAATATATAATTAGTATATATAAATTTAAATGTCAATTTAGAGTATCATAAATAAAATAAATTTAATAAAGTGAATTAAATAATACATATTATTAAATAATGTATTAATAATGTTTATTAAATACATGTAAGAGACAAGGGCAAAAATGCCAAGTTATATAAAATTTAATTGATAAATTTATCATATTGCCCCTAAAATGTCTTAAAATCTTAATCAGTTATTTATTCTACCCCTCTTAAATATCTTACACTATTTTGTACATGTTGATTTAAAACTTATATGTTTGTCAAAATTACATCTCTATCCATAGAGATTTATTATAAAATAGTATAGATATAAGTATTTAAATAAAATAATATTTAATTTAAATAGTATATAGTTAAAAGATATTTAATTAGTAATTATAAATTAAAATATCAATTTATATTATTATAAATTAAATAAAATATTAGTTTTAAAAATATGATTAGTAATTATAAATTTAAATGTCAATTTATATTATTATAAATAAAATAAATCTTAATGAAGTGAATTAAATATATCACATTATTAAATAATGTGTATTAAATAATACAATAATTAGACAAAGTTAATTAAATAGGAGCAAAAATGAAATTATTGCATTAAAACGCTTATACTATATGCTTAAAATGTTATATAGGTTCCTTACACTTTAAATAAAATTATCATATTATTCTTTTAATATGTATTATATAATAGTATATATATATATATATATATATATATATATATATATATATTAGTTGTTTATTGATGGTTTATTAATTTATGTAAAAGGGAAATTTACCCAAATTTTCTCTCAACTTTTCTAACCATGTATATGTTTATTTGATTTTTCATGCACTTCTGCATTTCTAAAACATGAACAGTGGTAACAGATTTTTTTTTACAAGTGCTTTGTATTTATTAACTATTTTTTGAGATATACTTACCATTTAAGTATAAATTATTGTTTTTTACTTGATTAGATTTTACCAGAATTACCCCCTCCTACGTCAAAATTTTTTGTATTCACAGGCAAATTAGTTTTATTACAAATTAGTTTGCTAGTCACAATATAGTTGAATATCTTGAACAATAATTTAAGACGTGTCGAGTTTAAGGGTGAACATGGTCCGGTTTTAACAGTTCTAATCATAGGCCAAATTATTGGTATCGATCCTTAACCTATTTAAATAAAAACCAGAGTTAATTACTATTTTGGCCCCTGAGGTTAGGGCCATTTAACCCTATTAGCCAAAAAAGAAGCGAAATGTATAATGAAAAATTTGTAAAAGATGAAAATACAGGGAACCAAAGTTAAAAGTGAAAAATTACAATGGTTAAAATGTAAAATATGTAAAAGTATTAGGTTTAAAACAAATATATAAGAGAATTAAATGGTTGTATTTTATGCATAAAAATATGTACACACACCTTGATAATTAGAATATATATAATTATCAGTATGGAAAATAACGAACAAAAACAATAAAAAAACAACAATTGTAAAAAAGTTCTTTTAAACTCACGACATTAGTCGTTTTAAATCATACCGTATCATCAACACTTACATACTCGAATATACTTTAAATGATTTACCCGAAATATGACATGATTTTAAATGTATCCAGATTAAAGTTAATGTTTTTAACACCAATACATGTTAGTCGTGTTCAGGTTTACATATTCAACTCAACAACTTAAAATCCTCTCACTTCTTAAACCGTCAACTCCACATCTTTAACAACCATAGGCTTAAATTTGTTAGGGCAGCAGTGAGTGATGCTATTGCAGCTTGCGTTGCATTTATATCATGGTAGTGCTTTTGTTATGTTGTTATAATTACAATGTACCGCAACAAGAACAAAAAGTTTTATCTAATAATTTGTATTACACGTTTGGACATTAGCTTTTTGAAAATATATCTTTGGTTTTTACTATCTAATTAAACGTAACATATATAGTTTTTTACCTTTAAGTTATATCTTTGGTCTCACTATTCAATTAAAAGCAACATATTTAATTTTCTTACCTTAAAAACGTTAATTACCATTATTGCAATGTAACAATTATAAGACTTAAAAATATCATTGTGGGGTTCGTAAGTGCAACCCCTTAACCATGAACTATGAACGGGGAAATGGCTGTCTCTAAGGACCCATAACTAACATTGTTTAAATTTATTTTTTCTTATTATTTATTGTTTAAATTAAAAAGGTTTTATTAAATAATTTTTTATTTTATAACTTTCTATTACGAATTGCTCTAGATTTATAATGCTTTTATTAGTATTATAACATTTCCGGAAGACTATTACGAAAAAATTTTACATCGCAATGAACCATGAAAAATATCATTCACAGTATCAGCCTAATTTGACGTGGATGGATATGATAAGGAAGTTGATGAAGTTTAATGACATCTACAACAGCCTCTACAATCAACCAAAATCTGGTATGAGTGACGTTATGACATGACGTTTTACATTATGATGGCTTTGGATATCTTAAGGTGTTCTCCTAAGTAGGTTTTGATTCTCGTCATGAGTCAAAGAAGTCAATCCTCAAAACAGCAAAAACATCCCGACCAACAAGTACCAGTGAACCTCCTAAGAACTTTGATGAGGCGAGTTTAGAAGAAACGTCACGACCGCCTAGGAAGAATAAAGTATGGATTTTTTATCGGGTAGGTTGATATAATTTAGCAAGATGCAATTGAAAAAACTCGTGTTGAAGCAATGGATGATCAAGACACAAAATTTTAGAATCACAAATACTCTAGTCAATTGTCTAGCCGCCCAGGCACCCTTTAGTAATAGAAAAACTCTCATTGAAAAAGTTAAGTTTTTATTATTATGTTTTTGTTTAGTTTTATTATTTATGTATTGTTTTATGTGTTATTTTAAATTATTTACATCTAAAAGATAATAAATAACAATAAAGTGAAAGATGACGTGAATGTAAGTCGTGACCATTGTATCATTAGTAGTGGTTTTATTTCTCGTTATTGTCTTTCAATTCACCTTACCTCATTTCCATATCAATACCTTTTACTTCTTTAACTCACTATATGATGATTTACTTTCACTTTGCCATCTTTTAACTTACATCTTTTAGTTTCTTCCCTTTTTGTATAACTAAATAAAAATAACATTAAATATTTTATTTCGTCCAACAAAACAGATATCCATTAAAAAACGGAGATATGTAATCTTTTACTTCATTTATTGATAAAAAAATGTAATTTTTGTAGTTTATTAATTTTATTGCTATAGCCGTTGGGCAAAGGTCAAAAAGAGGATACAATGGTCGAATTTGGCAGCGCCATGCAAGGCGAGTGTCTGAGTCACACGGAAAATGTTCACCATGCAAAATGTTATTATGTAACTTCATGGCCATAGGTGATGATGTAGTCACATCCAACCCGTGAGCCGTTGAAACTACTAAACACAGCCTTACAAACGCTAAAACAAGAAGTGAAAACCCATGGTGTAACTATGTCGTAGTAAAAGTTAAAAGTTGTTAGAAAGGTGTGAAAGTTGTTCACCATTACGCATCATATTAGTGATCCCACCATACAATTACCGAAAATCGCATACATCCAACTTTAGACCCCCGTTTTACCCAAGTTAAGAAAGATTCTTTCTTTGCTATATGGTTTTGAATGGGAGTTTGGATGGTTCGTACATAGTTTATAAACCTCTAAGATGCTAAAAATTTAAATGAACAAATCGTTAACCTCCAGGGACAATGCTCATTCAGATGAGAACTCATGATTTTGTAGTTTGTTTTCCGGCACCATTAGTCGCCGGATAGGTTAGGACCAAGTTTCTTAATTAATTTTTATATACATTGGTAAATTAAACCAATGGTACTTGGATAGGTTAGGACCAAGTATCTTAATTAATTTTTATATACATTGGTAAATTAAACCAATGGTACTTAGCTCACATGGATAAGATTAATTACTCAAAAACTAGTTTTAGGTTTAAGTATCAATTAAAAAAAAAAAAAAAAATTCCAAGTTGAGCTATATGTTTTTTCACCGATGATAAGTTTTCTCTTGATGGTCTCATGTACGATACTAGGATTTCACACGATGATAAGTTTTCTCTTGATGGTCTCAAGTACGATACTAGGATTTCACACTTAAGAGGCTGTTTGTTTACGACTCTTAGTGGTTTACATATTCGAATGGTTTAACATTTAATGTTTCAAAGTGTTTTTTTCGTGAGCAGATATCTGAATTGTTAAGCACTTTTGCTTCTAAATGGTTAATCACTATATAATAAGTCTGAATAGTTAAAAGCTTTTATCTGATTTGATCAAACATTTACCTCTGAATAATTAAACAATATACTAGATTTTAATAATTCAAACCTATTACTAGTTCAACATTTAATAATTCATAGATTTGATATTCTGAACTTTTAATAATTCAGCATTAGTTCAACATTTAATAATTCAAAGATTTAATATTCTGAGCTTTTAATAATTCAACATTTATTGATAACTTGGGTTAAATGTAAGCAAATGGTTAAAATCACAACTAAAGCATCACACGTAGACAAAGAAACATTTTTTTAACCTAGGACTTCTATCTTATAAAGGTAAACTAAAAGGTGACACGTTTTCACCGAAAGAAATTATACACTACAAATCTTCGACACGTATCGTGATTAATATTGTACCAAAACATGAAATATTTCTTAAAATAATGGCATCGAACCCAATACAGAAAAGAAGTAAAAAAGACGGTTTTAAAGTAGTGGAATGCATCGTAACTAAAGATGAGCACAATTGCACATGGCTTTCCACAATATCCAGCTGTATTCCCATATGCTTCTGACACCTCAACACCACCCACCGCTTTCCATATTCCTCAAAAACACCACCTCTACACGCTTTACCCTAACGGTTTGTTTGACAGACTTTTAATCAGCCTATTAATAATTCAAATGTATGAATAACTCAACATTTAATGATTCAGACTGTTTGTTTCACGAACAAATATCTAATGGTTCAGACATTTGCCTCTGAATGGTTAAACATTATACTAATACTAAATAGTTAATAGGTCTAATGCTAAATAGTTAAGAACTATTATCTGAATTGGTCAGACATTTACATTTGAATAGTTAAATGATATACTAACTCTTAATGGTTCAGACCTCTTAATGATTCAGCAATTAATGTTTCAGACCTTTTATTGGTTCAGCACTTAATCATTTAAATACTATCAAACAGCCCCTAAATCATCACCACCAATAGTACATAATAACCCTAATTTTACACGACTAATTACGATCAAATCGCCCTAAATTGAGATTAGAAAACCCTAATAACACATGCAATTAAGAATTTAGGATCAATTTGCCAGAAATTATGATCAAGAAACCCTAATTTAACTCTAGCTCTGTCGCTTTCCATGATTATGAGAGGTTGATTCTGTTAAAAAGTAAGAATGAACATGATGAAGATGAACATGATGCAAGATCAGAATTCGAAAAGGTGATAATGCTGTAAAGAGGAACAGATCGTAACAAAAGAATCCATAAATATAGTAATAATAATATCACACAATCGGTATAATCATCAAGCTATGCAATCGACGACTAAAATAGACATACGATAACCTAAAACCACTGCTAACAAATCAAATCATAACAGTAAACAATAATAAACAAAAAAAAGGTAGAGAGTATCGTAAGAATAATAATAAATAAACACGAAAAATCTCTCAGATCTCTACATGATCAACGCCGCGGCTAAGGCAACCACGGCGACAGATCCAACGGCGACTCTGTTCAAAGCACCGGAGTTCGGCGGTGAATCAGGAGATCCGGCCGGAGCGGTGGTTGAGGTAGTCGGAGAAGTCGCCGGAGCGCCACCGGGAGCAAGAGAGGCCGGAGTCGGAGGAGCAGGTGGAGAAGCTAGCGGCGATTCGGTTGGTGCGGAAGTAGGATTGGATGTCGGAGGAGCAACCACCGCAGACGGAGGCGATACAGTCGGGGATGCCGTCGGAGATACCGTCGGAGATGCCGTCGGAGACTGAGAAAGAGCAGATCCGGCGATCATAGCGAAGAGGAGAGACATTAGGAGTCCGTACGACGCCATTGTTGTAGCTTTGATGGGATCTGAAAGTGAAGATTTGTGAATTTGTGAGAGAAAGTGGTTTGAGGTTTGGAGAATGTAGGAGACGATGAAAGGGGAAGAGATGAGGAGGGTTTATATACAGGGTTTTAAGTCGGTTGTATGGAGTGATGAGATCTCAGCCGTTGGTTATTTTTGGATGATTCCGCGTTAAGGAAATTAGCGTTGTGACCAACTTACACGTTTACACGATGAGACGATCTCAGCCGTTGATGGAATGAGCTGTTATATTATATGACCGAATTTGCTTCATGTCATCGATTGATAAAATCATAAAACATAAAATTGAAAAGTTTTATTGTGTAACTTAGAGTAACGGGAATGATTTTTTTTTTTTTTTTTTTTTTTTTTATCTTTTGGTTATAAGTTTAAGTCGTTAGAAATAACATCTGGGTCAAATGTTTTAGTGATTTTACGACTTCTACGTAAAGCTAGAGCTAAACTAAAAACAATACTCGATATAAAAAGTTAAGATGGTGTTTAGTTAAATAAAATATTAAAAATATATAAACAAGTGTTGAATTCCAGGTTACCGTTATAATGGGGCACGTTGTAGGGCTAATTATTTAAATTATTTTGGTGGCTTCCAACGGGAAACACAGATCATGCCATAGGGTTGTTTTTTTGTTTAGTACCTTCCGAATGCCTTTTTGTTTTGAAATAATCACAAAAGTCGCTGCTTTTTTAAATGTTGTACAGGCTGCAATTCATCTTTCTTTTTCTTTTTTACTACTTTTCTTTTTATAACACGGTTTATGTGTTTGCTTATATTTATCAGTTACATTTATATATTTTTAACGACCAATAAATATTATAATTATAGTTAACTTAGTAAATCTAATTACAAAAAGCCACCCAACGTCTGTAAACACAGAGAGCATTCGTGATCAATCCCACCCACCAATCAAGAGAAAACACATCCCCAAAGGCTCATTATGGTCAAAACACTGGCCCACTTAAAACATTTTCAATCAAATAATACTTGAACTCATGATATTCATTTTGAAAAATAATGGGGTGCTGTCTCCGAAAACAATTGATATAGGGCTCTTAGGCAATTACATCTATAATTAAGAAACAATTAAGTAAATTAGCTTATGTGTTTCACTTATTGTTCCTAAATCCTATCAGTTAAAGCAATAATTATGTTGTTTGCAAAGATTGGCGAACCGACTTTTCATATGCCTATCGTTATCAAAATCGTATTCAGCTAACCAAATTTATTGCAAACGTGATACGATACTCCTGGGTTATTTTTTTTTTTTCACCCTTGCAAAATGATGAAAACACACTATTATTTTACTATTCAAGACATGAAGTTTAAACTATAAGTATCATTAATTCAAAACTCAAGTAAACACTTAAACAAAGAGATCTTTATGCATATGTAGTCTACAGGGCCGGCCCAATAAGGTTATTGGGCCAAGCGGTGGCTTAAGGCCTTCACATGTTGAGGATCTCAAGTTTTTTCAGTGTTTGTGCTAGAGTAATTACAGTTTTGGGTTAGCTGTTACGTTTTGAGCTAACTGTTCTGTTTTGGGCCAGACTAGGCTTGGTATTAATTTTAGTTTTTAAAACTTAGGCCTAGTAGAAAAAGATTAAATGGGTTAGCTATTTTGTCAATTGAAAAAGATTTATCTTATGAGATTGAGTATGAAGATTTGATTAAAGAGTTTGCTTCAAAAAAAGAAAGAAAAATAAGTTTTATATAAATGTTTCGCATGTTTTTTAAATATATAAAAAGTAAATTAAAAAAAAATTTTAACTCCGCCAAATATAAGCTATTTAGTTTATTTTTGCCGGTACCAAGCCCGAATAAAGGAGGAGTGTTTTTATTAAAGACTTAAGAAAAAGGCCTCCAAAATTAACCCCGCCTTAAGCCACTAAAATGTTAAACCGGCCCTGGTAGTCTAAACATAGCACATTTATTTCTTTCGCAACACAAGGTCAATTATTTTCTTGGTTGTTTTGTAATGTATGGACCAAAATTCTTCAGGTGATGTTTTGCAACCCTTTAACTTATCAAAAGGTGAAAACATGACTTGTATGACGTCAAACAAAAAATGACAAGGACTAGACTCAGTATCGTGATCATAGTGGATAGTTTGAATTCGACAACCCTCTTTAATATAATGACTTTACAAAACATAATGCGAGCATTTAGCTAATAAGATCAATGACGCTAGTTGATACTCAGACAGTTCTTTATTACTTAAAAATACTATACGTTTAACATGAAATACACCTATAAGATTCATATTCATGTAGGGTCTTAACACTTATTTCTTACACCAATGCTTTATTACGGATAACCCTCCATGATCACACAATCACTGCCTCAATCATCTCCATTATTATCATTATGTAATATTTCCTTGTTAATAATTCGTAGAATTGCTCTTGTAAATTGCTATATATTTAGCACACAATCATTGTAATATCATCAAAAAAATTCATAAGCTAATATATGGTATCAAGAGCCTGAGAAGAAATTTCCATTTTTTTTTTGGCCTTTCCATTGCTTATCACTACAATCAAAATGGCACCAACACGTACTCCTCCCACTTCTGAATCAGCCATTGTCCATCTTACAGCCTCCATTTACTTTCCCATAAAACTCAACTCCTCCAACTTCCCGGTTTGGCGCAAACAAATTCTTTATCCACCTTGATCGGTCTAGACCTTCACCATTTTATCGAGGGTGCCTCCAACCCACCCACCTCTACCAGTTCGTTATACCCCTTTTTCAATCTCTTGGAATATCTCATTTTACAACACCACCTCACACACCCGAGCAAAATGGTATGGTTGAAAGACGTCACCGTCATATAGTAGAAACCAGTTTAATACTTCTCAACTACGCTGGACTTCCTTTACAATTTTGGTCACATGCCTTCCAAACGGCGGTATATTTAATCAACCGCTTACCAACTCCCATTCTTACAAACAACACTCCATTTGAAAAATTACACTTAACTTCTCCAAACTACACTAAGCTCAAACCATTCGGTTGTTTATGCTACCCAGGGCTAAAAGCTTACTCCCCATCCAAACTTCATCCCAAATCCTCATGTTGTGTCTTTATTGGTTATTCAACTTCAAAATCCGCTTACAAATGTATGGATATTGCCGCACATCCTCTCTATCACTCAAGGCATGTGCAATTTGTTAAACATCTTTTCCCGTTTCGACACACTAATATCTCCCATACCTCTCCCATATCCATTACCACCTTTCCCTCCCCGTAAAAAAGTTCACCACCACCTGCTTCAAACTTACCTAGCTTTCAACTCACCTACCCATTATCACACGAACATCCTAATGTTCAACCCATTCCCCAACCCACTGTTCCCCTCACGTGTCCACCATCTTCTTCTCCCATGCCCACCAACTCCACCAATTCTGCCATGCACACCAACTCCATCAATTCTCCCATGCATAATCTCACCCCTCAATCACCATCCACCTCCTCGTCTAACCGACAACCCTCCCCGGTTACCCCACCCTTTTCGGCACCATCACCCACTACACCCATATCTCCAACCCATTCCACTGCCCCACTCCCACCTAGAACCGGTAAACCTAATCCTAAGTATTATGGTGATAAATTTGTCAACCATACTACTACCCACCCAATTCCTCTCACATTTGAACCCACCTCTGTTTCTCAAGCCATCAAAGATCCACTCTAGAGACAAGCTATGGATGCCGAGTATAATGCTCTTTTACACAACCAAACATGGGAACTTGTTCCTCCATCTTCACACACACCTATTGGATGTAAGTGGGTCTTTCGAGTAAAAAGAAAGGCTGATGGGTCTGTTGATAAGTACAAAGCACGTCTAGTTGAAAAGGGGTTTCACCAACAACCGGGCAAAGATTAGTTTGAAACATTTAGCTCGGTAACCAAACCGGTTACTATTCGCTTGATTTTGTCACTTGCCCTTGCCCAAAATTGGCCCTTCCAACAACTAGATGTCAATAATGCCTTTCTACAAGGCACCTTGCATGAAGATGTCTATATGATTCAACCACCCGGGTACAAGAATCAAGACCTTCCGAATCATATTTGCAAACTCCAAAAGTCATTGTACGGTCTCAAACAAGCACCACTTGCATGGTACATCGAGCTTACCAACTTCCTGTTAACTTCTGGTTTCAAAAAATCCCAATCAGACGCCTCCTTATTTATTTATTTATCATCATAATGGTATAACAATGTATTTTTTGGTATATGTGGATGATATTGTTTTAACAGGAAACCACACGACAGCCTTGAACCGCTTTGTGGATACTCTTTCTAAAAGATTCTCCATCAAAGATCTTGGCACTCTTCATCAATTCTTGGGCATTTAAGTAATCTCCACAACTAAAGGCTTATTTCTTTCTCAACATCGACATATCACTGATCTCCTCACCAAATTCCATATGGAAGGAGCCAAAGAAGTTGTTACTCCTTTGAGTTCAAGTGAATCTCTTACTCCAGATGATGGGTCTCCACATGTTGATCCCACTGAATATCGAAAAATTTTAGGATCTTTACAATATATATCGTTCACAAGACCGGATGTCTGCTTCACAGTGAATAAATTATCTTAATATATGCATGCTCCTACCACAAAACACATGCAAGCTCTTAAACATGTCATGAGATATCTAAAAGGCAATGTTCACTACAGCTTATTTCTGACCCGGGAACCAATCTTAATCTCAATGCCTTTGCAGACTCTGATTGGGGGGGGGGTGTCAATGATGGGGGTTGTTCCATTTCGGCTTACTTACTATAGCTTGGATCAAACATCATCTCATGGAAGTCTACTCGTCAAAAGACTGTCTCTCGATCCTCCACGGAATCCGAAGATGAGGCGCTTGCAAATGCCCGTTGCAGAAGTTGGGTGGGTAGAAAATTTGCTACATGAGTTACATGTTCGAGTGCCTACCACTCCACGTCTGTACTGTGATAATACGGGAGCAACGTATCTTTGCGCAAACCCGGTCTACCACTTGCGTATGAAACATGTGGCACTTGATTATCATTTTGTCCGGGAAAAAGTTGGAGCTGGTGTCCTACATGTTTATCACATCAGCACCAAAGATCAACCGGCTGACACTCTCACGAGGCCATTATCCCGAGGCTAGTTCCATAAATTTCGGACAAAAATTGGAGTCTCAAATGGAGACTCCATCTTGCGGGGGTGTATTACGGATCACCCTCCATGATCACACAATCACTGCCTCAATCATCTCCATTATTATCCTACAGAAAATAGTAGTCTATTATGTAATATTTCCTTGTTAATAATTCCTAGAATTGCTCCTATAAATTGCTATATATTTAGCACACAATCATTGTAATATCATCAAAAAAATTCATAAGCTAATATGCTTCATCCCGCCAAGGTGTAACATCTCTATATTCAAATAATAATAATAATAATAATAATAATAATAATAATAATAACAATGATGGTGATAGATAAAATCATGAAACAATAATAAGGTTTCCTATATGTTTCATAAAAGTCGCTCATATCTCATTTCGAATATTAAAATTACTCAAGTTTGAATATTGATATATTATTGTGATAAATTTTTTTTATAATTGTTTAAATAGAATGAAGTAAATGAAGTAATTACAAAACTTAGTTATTATTTACTGACTTTTTCTTCTTCACAATCAACTCATACGTTATGTTAAATAAAAACCAAGTTCTTTTTGTGAGTATGGTTATTGTAGCTAAAAGCGCAACCCATGGAGCTTATTGTACCTTCTATACATGGTTGTTGTTCTGTATCTTCTATTTAGAGAGAGATGGGGGTAACCTTGTATGTTCGGATGATTTGTTAGTTCTTGTCGACCTTCTGTTTCCGCTGGATATCTCCACTTGCACTGTTCTCTTCTTCTTGTCACCAACTGCTTTAGTGGTTTTTTGGGTCCCATCTGAGGCATCTTCTTGGAGATCGATCAATGCTAAGGGTTACGGATCTCCATAACCACTGAAGAGATGAGTACAATTGCACATGGCATCTTTTTTTACTTCTTTTTTGTATTAGGCGAGTTAACTCAAGCCTTGGTTTGAGACTCTAGGCAGTAAGATAATTTATGCTCTAAGTTATAGCCAAGCGAAGTGGCTTGACTTAGAATTTAAACAAGGTACGTTAGGCATTGGCCAAGCAAGTTGACTTAGAATTTAAACAAGGTACGTTAGGCATTGGCCAAGCAAGTTGACTGACTTTATCTAGAAAGGTGGCCAAACAAGATAACTTGGGATCTGACCAGGAAAGTTGGCTTGGAGTCAGATGAGGTAACTTGGACCCTGGCTAAGAAAGTTAGCTTGTCTTGGATATTTGGCAAGGTCAAGTGACTAACTTAGAGCTTTGCCCTCGAAATGTACTTTGCATTCTTACAAGAAAATGGATTTTTCTATCACCTATTTGAGACCTTATCTAAAAATGTGTTAGAGAAAGTTAACTTGACCCATTATTAATTAAAATACCTTGGCTACTGCTAGGATAAGTGATTTGTGATGCCAATATCTAAGGTGACTTAACCTGTTGCAAGATAACGTGCTTGCAATACTGTAAGGCAGGATGCTTTTTATTCCTTCGTTGGCGCTTCCTTAGGCTTATAAGTTAGAGCTATGTTTTTAGCCTCTGTATTTGTCTTCAATTTTTTCCTCATTGTGTAATCTCTTATCGTTTATTCCTTTAATCTTGTTTGTTTCTCTAACGAGGTATGATGGGATCCATTGTTTCACTCCCAACTTCCTTGTTGCTAGTGTCATGGTAGTAGCTATGTTGAGACAAGGTGATACACTAAAGTAACTTAGCAAACACAAGCCAATAAGGGTTCTTGGCAAGCCGAGGTGAAGTTGACCTCAGAGAAAGTGGTATGATATTGCCATGTGTAGAAGAAATAATGATCTTTTTTGTTTTTAGTTAAGACAAGGTAACTTATGCTCTTGACTTTGTGTGGGCAAAGTTGCTTGACATGGATTTCGATCGAGTGACATAGCTTTATTATAGTCTGACAAAGTGACATGTCTTTTGACTAGGTTTGGTGCTTGAAATTTGGGCAAGCTAGGTGGTTTGGTCTCTCTAATCATGCAAGTTGACTTGATTCTAGCCAAGTGGGGTGCCCTCACTTCTGCATATGGACTTGTCTTAGAGCTTTGGAAAGGCCACATGACCTCTACTTGGGACTTTTGGCTAGGCAATTGTCTTAACTTGAATCTCTAACAAGGCAATGTGACTTGTCTTGTTACTTTAGCCTGACTTGACTAGAGCTCGTAACAAGGCAATGCGGTGGACTTGAACTTTTTGCAAAGCCAAATTACTTGAGGCCTGGTCAGAGAAGTTGTCATGAGCCTTGGCAGATGAGTTGACCTATACAAGGTGACTTTAGGTCTTGCGAGGCCCAAGTGATCAAGGCTTTGAGTTATGACTAAGTAACATATAGGTGGTTACCTGATAAGGTAACTTAAGCTCCATCTGTGAAGGGCGACCTAACAAGGTTGCGTGAAGGGTTAGGCCATGATCATCTTTTCCTAGGTTAAAAGGTAAGGACATGACTTAGCATTTGTCATAAGAGAGGGAAGACTTCGCACCTTACATTGGTATATAATGGTACTTGATTCTATATTATTTGTAAACCATCCTTGTCTTCTATATAATTTAGTGTTTGGAAAATAAAACTATGAGAATTAATAATTATGAGAGTATGAGCATCATCTTAAGCAAGTGGTCCAGTGAGAAGTAAAAGTAATTTCATGACATTATTTGTAACATGTTCCCATGTCTAGTTGTTCGGGTCTCGTATAACCATTTAACTTTATGTGGAGTTGTGGCTCAACATTTCTACAATTCTACCTAATCATGATTTGGCAAACGATCAACTTGCATTCATAGTTGGAGATAATATTATCATGATTGAGCACTAATGACATGAGCTACAACCGATTCATTTGGTGATCTAAATAAATCGCAAGAAGATGTAGACTTTGTGCTACATACATGAAAATGACAATACATCTTTCCATGACAGATCTAGTCCCAAGACATAGTACATTTTGTCATTTTCAGCCCTATAAAGCTAGGAGCAATAGCAGTCATAGTTGGTAGTATAACTACAGGTGGGATTACCTTTGTAATTAACCAAAAAGTTGGATAATAAGCGCTTAGTTATTACGTTTATAAAATTTATGTTCCCAACTAGTTCATAATGAAAGCTAATCAAAATTTATCACCAAATTATGATTTGTAATACAGAAGGAATTTTAACCCAAAAAAATGTGTCACATATGTGTCAAGAAAGCAATAAGAATAGAAACAATGATATTTAATGTTCATTTGGTATTTCTTCCTTTTATTGACACACTCACATGCCTTCTTATGCATCCATTTTTCTATTTATCTAATTAAGATAAATAGCAAAGTATTAGAAAATGATGTGTCCAGGGCAACGTGTAAATCTGTTTGAGATTCTTTTAAAGTTTATTCTTAAAATGATTTTAGTAACGCATACGTAGTACTAAAATAAGTTACTTTTGTGTTAGTTGAAAATGTAGCATTGTAAACAAAAAGTGATGCTTATTTGAATATATTTTTGCTATAAAAGTCTTTAAATAAGTCTAAACGCGAAAGCTATAATTGCTAAAACCAGTTTAAGATTCATGTAGTTTGCTTTTGCAGAAAGTTTCGATGAAATGAGCGAGGTCTACCTGTATATTAAAAAGGACCTTGGATGATAAATAAAAATCGACTTTCTAACCCCTTATGTAAAGTTTCTATGAGATCTTCATAAGAAAAGGTTGTGATAGCAAGATGTGATTATCAATGGATTTCAAGACTTTAATAGAGATGAAAGACCACCTATGTGTGCTTGTCTTCAAGTTTTTCCAAGCTACATATTCCTCCAAGAAGATATTCTTGTTTCTTTACTTATTGTTTTATTGACTTGTACTATACAAGTTATTAATGGAGTGCTGCAACCTGTGAATTTAGGTTTTGTGTGTAAGAATTTTGCTTCTAAAAGTCAACCCATGCATGCATAGTACAAGTAATGTTGTGTAGTCACTTTAATTATTTTTTAGTGTGTGGTCATATTAATTCATGTAACTTATAAAAAGTGTACATGTTAAAAAGCATAGCGTAAAAGATTTTATATTGTTGGTAATGGTGTTGTATAAAGTCTCTGTTTATCCTTAATTTCAAGTAAAAAGATACACTTATATTTATAAATATTATTTTGTACTAGCAAATCAAGACTAATTGTGTTGTTTGAGCATAATTTTTAAAATTGAGTCTAATCAATGTAAGTCTTTTTACTCGACACAAACGCATATGCAAACTGATATGTCCGCAAATGCTTTTAATTATAGATACATTTTCAAACTACTTTTGCATTAGTTTATTCTCACAAGTAAATTTTGTTTCTCATTTCATATGAGCTCTCAGATATGCAAATATATAGAGGTACATGACCATTTAACTTAGAGTAGAGTCTATCGATTTGGATGCAAAGAACACAAGTATAACCATTATGATTGAAAACATGAAGCAAATTTATTCGTGGTCCGACGGATGTCGCCGCCACTTGTTGCAACAACCAAATCTTGGTGAGGCTTGATGTTGGGTTAAACTGTGCCTAGCTATCTCGAGCTTGGATCTAAGCTACAACAGCAAAAAAGATCTACGTTAGAGGGCCCAAGGGGCTTAGCACCAAAGGCACTTCGACGCTCAAGTCAATATTTTGCTTATAATAATCAAGTGTATAGCTTATAGTTAATGTAAAAGATAAAGAGATTGAGAGATTGTAAAAGAGTTGCTTAAGAGCAAATGCAGTCTAATGGTGTAGGCAAGGAGGTGTTATTCAATATAGGAAAGAATCCAAGATCCTATTGCAGACAAGGACTTAAAGGAAGCTGTCAAGTACAAGCAAGTAACATGGCGGGAAAGGAAGGAGATAGTTCTCTATAGAGAAAGAGATAGAAAATGCTAAGTGAGGGATTGACACCTGCAATAGATACCAGTTGGATGAGGTGTTTAATCCTTATTTATAGAGGAGGAATCCTCAAACCCTAAGGATATCTCCATTCGATCCGCATCTATCCGAATTCAATTGGATCGGATTCGGATATATCCAAATAATCCGAATTTATCCGAATAAGCCAAATAATAATCATTTCTATTTTTTTGTTCCTATTTTTTGGCAAATTCTTTTTATTTTATTAACAATTTATAGGTTTAAAATCACAATAAAAGAAATAAGACCAGAAAAAACAAATATGTCTTGAGCTAAAATTAAAACATAATAGGTAATCGTATAGAACCCGAATGTTAAAGTCTTTACTTTAGAACATTAATCGATTGTATAATTATTTTGGATTAAAGGACTTGAATATGTCAAGATTTTTTAGTATTGATTTTAAAACGTAATATGTAGTTGGGTAATGAGTATTGGGCTATAAACATAGTTGAGTCTTTATTCGGATTAATTGGATATCCGAATAAGTCAAATAAAAAATTTACGATATCCGAAATCCGAATAAGGAATCCGATCCGAGTATACGAATAAGGATTCGGATCGGTTTATTCGGATTCGGATACGGATCGGATTTCGGATAATTTCGGATATCGGTTTTTTTGAACACCCCTATTTACGTCATCAAATTAAAATAACATAAATGTGAATAGTTTCAAAACAATATATATATATATATATATAGGGGAATGATCAAATGAGAACTCCCTTTTTTGCTAAAACTCTAGGAAACAATATGAGCCACTAGTTTTCAATGATAAAATGGTAAATAATATAAACATAATATAAAAAATTATAAAACAAAATATAAGATGAAAATAAAAAAAATAAATACACAAAAATGTTTCTTTCGTTTCCCTCTTTCATAAAAAAAATAAAAAAAAATTTAAAAAAATAAAAAAAAACTCGTTTTTTTTTTCCGAAATTCGTTTTACACATGTGTAAAACCAGATTTACACATGTGTCAAACCGGATTTACACATGTGTATAACAGGATTTACACATGTGTAAATAACAGGTAGGTGATTTTTTAAAAAAAATGTATCAATATGGTAGGCGTTGGAAAGATAAAAAAATACTGAATTTTATGGTGCAATTTTTTTGAAAAAATAATGTCGTGAAAAAAGTTATGACCGTTTTAAAAAAAAGGTGGAAATGGCATGTGAGTTGCATGTGACTTAATTGTGTGGTTGAGATTGGTTCCTAAAGTTCTCGCAAAATAAGGTGGTTCTCAAGATAACCCTACTATATATATATATATATATATATATATATATATATATATATATATATATATATATATATATATATATATATATATATATGCTTTTAACGGTTTGGACCGGGGCCTGTCCATGATTTAAACCGAGTCAACTCGGCCGGTCAACCGAAGATGCTAATCTTCCTACTAAGTTCTGAATTTGAAACCATCCTTTCGCATCAGGTCAAATCTTTCCTCACAAATGTATTTTGATTCTACCACACCTCACACCTTAAGAGGCATGTTCTATGAACTATGATGCTATAACGCATTCTGAAAAACTGTCCTTCCTTTTTGTTTTTATTTTATTCTTTATTCACTCATTTTAAAATGTGGTTTACGACATCATTCATATTGTCTACGAAAAATAAAATATTACATCTTAGATTAGCTTCTTTTTTTTATTTATTAAAATGTCATAATTTCTTTATCGCATCTTTAATATTTTCAAGAAATAAATAAGTAATACATACTATTTCTATTTGACATATTAATAAAAAAGGCCATAAAATCTATATATAATACTAAAAGAGTAACTTGGGGGGACACTTGGCATATTTCTAGGCCCCTTAAGTTTATTTTTCCCGCATCTCTCTCCTCTTAAATAATTACCTAAATTAAGAAAGATTAAATAATTTTAATTGTTTTTTAGATTACAAATAATTTTTTAATGAATTAGGAAAGATATTTTTTTATTATACAAAATTTTTCTACTCTAATAAAGGAGCTGATATCATTATTTTATTACTTATAGTTCTCACTTATACGTAATTTTAATCATATATTATTTTAGAATATCGTTTAATAATTAATAAAAAAATTATTTTATTTAATATTTTATTTTTTTCAACTCGTGTAATACATGGGTTTACTAAAACTAGTTTGTAATAAACTTCTAATCCGATGAACAAATAAGTGAATAACTACCTTCCTAATTATTATCTTCCACTTCAAACCTTAACTTATTATTATTACTAGGTTACTACCCCATATATTATACGGGTTGAATAAATAAAATACTAAATAACTAATAATAAAAATTTATAAATTATAAAATTATGTTTGAAGATAAAATATGATTATAATTGCATATGAATAGCTGTTTTAAGTAAATTAACAATTATATTTTTTTAAACTTTTATTTTATAAAAAATATATTGGTTTTAAATATGTTGTTTTAATAAATTGAATTTATTTTAAAAAATTTTATTGTATTCTATATTTTATAAAACTTTTATTTTTAAAAAGTGTGTTTTTAATAAAAATTAGGTTTTAATTTATTAAATTATATAATATTTAATATGAAAATGATATGATTAATATTATTAGTATTCAATATTATTAATAATGATAAAGAGAAATGAGAAAGTTAGTATGATAAAACTTATAATTTTATCAAGTCTTATTTTAGATTTTTTTTTGTTATAGATAGATAGATATATAGATAAATAGATAGGCTAAAAACTCATTTATTAAACGTATTATAGTTATTATAAACACGAATAGTTACAGTACGATATTTTAATATAATATATGATTAAAATTTTATATACGTAATAGTTCAAGAAATAAAACAATTATACTATTTTTTAACTCTTTTATCTAAATAGTTTCATTTTTAAACATTTGTTTTAAGATTTTTTATAAAAATTTTATTGTATATAAAAATCTTGTATATTAAAAACTCAGTTTTCTAATTATTCTGGTTGTTTTATTAAAACTACTTTTAGAAAATTTCATAATTTTTTATAATTTTTTTAAAAAATGATCAATTTAAAATATTATGTTTAAAAAATATTTACTGTTTTAGAAAATTTTATATTATATAAAAAAAATTTATTATTTTTATTTTAATAAAAAGATATGATTTTTAATTTACTTAATTAAGTTTATTTTTAAAAACATAGATTGAGTTTAAAAATCTAAATGAGAGAGAAATGTATCAATTAATAAAATTGAATTTTATTAGAAAAGAGAAATTAGTATGAGTGTTTAAATTAGTATAATATCTTTTTGAAGAGAAAATTAATTAAGAATGTTTAAAGAAAATGACAAGTATCAAAAAGAATATTTAAAATAATGACAAGTGGCAAAAAAACTTTCTTTTATTATATTCTATAGATCTTTCTATTTTAATAAAAATTTAAGTAAATAAAACATAAGGTAGCATCACCTTATTTCTTATCAAAATTTTCTCTCTAATACTAAATAACTAAATCAATTACTAATAATATTATTTAATTCATCTTTAAATTAAAAATAGTTTTTTAATAAATTAAGAAAAAGATCTTTTTTACAAATGTTATTTAGAAAAAAACAAATTATTATAAAAAGAAAATTTCTAAAAACGTCAAACTTTTTTTAAAAGTATGAAATATTTTAAAAAAAAATTTTAAACGTTAATTTTTTATAAGCCAAGAATAATTAAAATATGGAGTTATCGTAATGAAATTTTTTTAAAATGATATTCTTAAAACGTTTTGTTTTGAAACAAAATGTTTAATTTATTTTTTGAAAAAAAAAGTTTAAAAAGTTGATATCATTGTATTATTTCTTATAGTGTTACTCATACATAATTTTAATCATATGATATCTTAAAATATTATTTTATAACTAATAAACTTGTATTCTATTTAGTATTTTATTTAGTCAACATGTGTAATTCAGGTTTTTACCAAAACTAGTTATTTTATAATAAGGGTAGGGTATATGTTAAAATATATTAATCTAAAAACCCTAAGAATAATCGTGAGCTTTACATGTGTCCATCTACTATTTAAAAAAAAGTATATTTGGTTATTGTGTCATATAAATCAAATTATTATATCTTATCTATTTACTGTGTCAAATATAAATTCAATTTGACATATATTTTACATTATTTGTTATATGTAGGGGTGCAAACGAGCCGAGCCGAGCCGAGCCCGAGCTCGTATGGGCTCGAGCTCGGCTCGTGAAGACTTAGGAGAGCTCGAGCTCGGCTCGTTTCGAGCTTTATTATTAAAGCTCGAGCTTGGCTAGACAAATGCCTTTTCAAGCTCGAGCTCGGCTCGGGCTCGGCTCGTTTATTTATTTAAATATTATTTTTAATATTTTTATATTTAATTTTGATATATATATTTATAATTATATAATTTATATAAAACATAATTCATATTATTTAATTGTTTTTTTATCATAACTTTATATATAATAGATATTGTTTATATAATATATTAAATAAATTAAATAAAAATATATAAATAAAAAGCTCGTTTAGGCTCGCGAGCCGGCTCGAGCTCGATACGTGAAGCTCGGGCTCGGGCTCGATAATTAAATGAGCTTTTTTCCAAGCTCGAGCTTGGCTCGGGCTCAATAAAACTCGGCTCGTTTCAAGCTTTTTATCGATCCGATCTCGAGTAGCTCACGAGCGGCTCGGCTCATTTGCACCCCTAGTTATATGTATATATCATTGTATTTTACGTTTTAAATAATATTGTGTTATTTTTATCATTGTGTTTATAGATTATATAAACATGTTATCTATCATTTTGTTTTATAATTAGAAGTAAATAATGATATATTTTCACCAATGAATTTTTTAAAACTCATAATATTGAAGATAACACAATGTGTTGTTTTTGTTATTGTTTTTTACAGATTATATAACATATTGTTATCTATCATTGTGTTTTACAATTAAAAGTATATAATAAAGTTATTTCACAGTTGTATTTTTAAAACTAATAGTGTTCAAGATAACACAATAATGATAAAAAAAAATACAATGAGATATTATGTTATTTTATCAAATGTATTAGATTAATTAGTTGTTAATTTGTTATTGTATTTTATATGTTAGAGGTACACAATAATGTTATTCAACCATTATATTTTTTTTAAATTCATCATTTTAGTAAAACATAATAGTATTAAAAAAAACACAATAACTAACAAAAAAGCATAATGAATAGTACTAAAAACACAATAACAAGATATGAGAGTTTAAAAGTATAAAAAAATATTATCTTATAAATAATAATATTATACTTATTTTAAAGATAAAAAACACTTGTTTTTATGATGTATTTTTTATAAAAAATAATATTATATATAAAAGTTATGAACGTTTAAAAAAATGAGAAAAGTTACAAAAGTTCAGTGGTTATTAATAAAATGCCGCTCTAACAAACTTTTTTCTAAAATTTGATCTCAAGAGTTGATTATTGAGTTTGATGGTTAAGATTATTTAATACTTTTTTTAATTTAAAGGTCTTTTTATCTGAACCTTTCCCTTGTAACAAAACCTTAAATTGATATAAGAGTTCAAATAAAAAGGGTAGTAAATCTAAAAAATGTAAGAAAGAATATCAACATCAATTTTCTTAATCAATGGTTGAGATCAAATTATAAGAAAAAAATTTGTTAAATAAGTATTAGGCATAGCCACTTTTGTTGACATTTTTCTAGTTCTCTCGCTTTCTTTAAACGTTTATAACTTCTATATTAATTTATTTTTTTTATAAAAACTACACCACAAACGAGTGTTCTTTATCTTTAAAGCGAGTATAGTTTCATTATATAAAAAGATAGCACATTTTATACTGTTTTTAGCTCATATTAACTTGTTAGTAATTGTGTATTTAGTGCAGTTAATTGTGTATTTTTATTAGTTATTGTGTTTTTGAATATTATTGTATTTCAAATGATGAATTTCAAAAAAATTAATGGTGAGATAAAAGTGTTTCTGTAATTCTAGTATGTAAAACACAATAATAAACTCACAATTTATCTAATATATTAAAAACAATAATAAAATAATACAAAATGATATAAAACGTAAAACACAATGATAAAATGTCTCATTATGTTTTTTTGCCTATCATTGTGTTGTCTTGGACATGATAAGTTTTCGAAAAACACATTTGTGAAATAACATTATTGTGTAGTTTAATTATAATATACAATTATAAGATAGTAACAAGTTTACATAATATATAAAAAATAATAACAAAAATAACACGAAATGATTTAAAACATAAAATAAAATAAAGAATACATATAACAAATAATAGAAAATATTTGACATAACGAACTGATATTTAACACAATGATCTGATGTATTAGATACAAGTACATGACGTATTTTATATAATGACCAAAATTCTATTCCTTTTAAAAAAAATTGAAACACACATGTCACGTCGAGAATTCTTAAGCGTTTTAGATTAAATTCTATTTTTAATATGATCGTACCCCTAAAATTATGCCTTAGTTTATCGTTGTTGACATGAAGTTTTAGTTATACATACATAATCTGTGTTCAAAGCTTCAATGGTTTTTGGAAATTTGGATAGTCAAACTTACAGGATGTGATGGACTTGACCACGGAATCAATATTGTTTCTTATTTTTCTAATCCAATAAAAAAATTTAAAAAATTCCATGTGTCATCATATAATGCTTCTTCAACTTTATTTTCCCAGTTCAAAGTCATTAACAATTTTAGACAAATATTTAACACCTTTGTTACTTTTTACTCCATTTTAGGTAACTAAATGAAATTTTCATTTAAATAAATTCTATTTAAAATTTTAATTATCATCAATTTAATTGTTGAATCATATATTTGAATTTTACATGAAAACGATTTTATATGTAGAAAAAATTTAATTAAAAAAAGTTCAATCATATAGTTGCATATTCAAAGATCTAATATATGTTATGATTTATTGTATCACAACATATTATTTATCATATATTCCTCAAAAGCATTCGGGTCACTCTCCACTTGTTCTTGTGACCCCAAAGTTAGACTTTGGTCTACTACCATTTAAATTCTTTAATTCTTGGTCCCTAAGACTAGTTGTGCTTGATGTTTTTTCGACAAATGTGATTCTTCCTTTAGCTCATTTATTGGTTCCTGATAAAACTTTTGCTCACAAACTAAAGAACATTGAGGCAGCTATCAAACAATGGGTTCTGCTATGTGTTTTGAGATAGAGCTCATTCTCACGTTATTTTTTAATATTGTTTCATGTATCGTTAACTAGATGCTGACCGAACACTGGATAAAGTCCCTGATCAAGTAGCCTGACCTATTGTGGTTCAGGTGAACACGGACTCTAATGAATTACTTAATTTATTTAAATTTTTTTAAAATGCAAACAATAATATAAATTTAAACATTATAATCAAATAAAATTCATTAAAAATGTAATAAATAAAAAACACATAATAAATAAAAAAAATTAATCTGACTAATCTTCCTCTTCCAATTCCTTCTGAATGCGGTTCTTTTCTTTTTTCAATAAAGCTTTAAACGATGTCGGGAGTGAACTAAAGTCCCCGTTAAGAAAAGCCAATTTCCCCGGCCTAGCTTAAGACGCTTTCACCTTGGCCGCCATCTCAATACTTTTTGTTATTTTGTCGATGTTTTAGGCAAATTCGAAATTGGCACTTTGAGCCGATTTTTTTCCCCGATCCCTTCTAATTGGCTTACTTGTTCCTTGTGTTAGTGCGTCTGAATCGACTAAGTTTAGGTCGATACCAATACGACTATCCAAACCGGTTGAAGTCTTGTACGTAGCGGACAAACTAGTATTCGTTCGTGTTTGCGCTTCCTCCGCATCCGCGACAACTAATTGGAGCTATTTTGAGCTCCATTTTAGTATTTTCCACAAATAAGTCCAAAACTTTATTCGCGTCATGTTTTCTGAAAACCTCTTGTTTCACTCTTCACGAGTGAATTTGTAAACTTGTTGGTTATCAAAACCACTTGGCTGCATTCGGCGACTACATCGGTTATGTAAATTCGTAAATAATCCGACAAATTTACGAACTTCGGCCCTACGACCCGAGATCAGATTAGCGGCGTATTCCCTACCACCAACTTGCTCGTAGAAAGACTTTCTAATTTTCGCCAAAAACAACTTCAATTTTTGATAGTCAGGTACAAAAAATATTGAATAAAAATGTTAAGAATGAATAAAGTTAAACTAAATTTTTAGTAAACAAAAAATTAATTAACAAAATACTAGCTTGGCGATCCCTAGATACATTAATCCAAGCACGGCACGAAGCAATTTTCTTCTCTTTTGAACAATTAGTATTTTTTTCCGTTTACAAGACCCCGACTCTTCCAGTTGACTTGAACCTTCCTTGTGATGAGAGCGTCTCTTTACTTGAACATTAGGAACATTCAACCGACGGTTCGTTTTTAGTCGGTTACATCTCTGAAATGACCTCTTCGGGATAACCAATTTGACTAAACGCAAAGTTTGTAAAAACCTCATCATCTATGAGATGCAAACTTTGGTTGAACGAACCATTTCAATAACACAATATTTTCTAGTGAAAATGGCTTTTAAAAAATTCAAGAGAGAAAGAATAGAAAATAGACAGAAATGTAATGATTGTTTTATATAGAGTAAAATTTTAAGTGTGTGTGTGTATTTAAATAGAGCCCAACGGCTCCTTTCTCTCATCCCAAGGCTCAACAGCCCTTTTTCCTCGCTGCCACACTTGCGTCCGGCTTGCTGACGCCACCTTGTTACGGTGTGCGCGACCAGATGGCTTGCACCCCTGGCCGCCTGTCAACAACACATAGTCTTATAAATGGAGAAATAATACTATTCTCCGTGATGCTGCGGTCCAAAAATTACACTCTTCGGAATCTTTAGTCAAAAATGATAGCCTTACTAATTTAGAAAGATTGGAGCAAATTGAAGTTGAGAACCATAGTGGAGTGGGATTTGAATAAGAAAAACACAACCTTACTAAAAATTCTTGCATAAAATGCGCAATTGATAGCGACGAGAATAGTGGCTTTTTTCACAAAGTCATTAACTCTGATATTACTTCAGAGGTATTCATGGCTTGATTTTTTTTTTTCAAATACTTTAAGTCCGGTCATCCTGTTAAATCTATTACTGAAAGATCATTCATGTCCGTGAACACAAACAGTTTGGTGACTCGGTCCGCCAATCATTCCAGGAGAAACTTACTACCCAAAGGGCTATTGTGATAAAACTTCTGACACACTTAAAACATATTACACCAAATGATACTTGAACCCATTACTTCCTTTTGAAAAGCCGTGGGGTGTTTTCTGTCAAACTAAGGATCTGTTTGATATGTGATAATTGAATGAATGAAGCAATGGAATGGATAACATAATGAAAATAATCATTGCATTCCCTTGTCGTGTTTAGTTACCATTTAAAAATGAAATGAATCATTACTTTATGTTGTTTGTTAGGTAGGAAAAAAAAAATAATGAAATGTAAAAGTGGTTATAGTGGTGATAGCTCTCGGTGGCGGTTGTTGGCTGCGGCAGTGGCGGCCGGTGGTTGGTGGCAACGAAGGTGGCAGCTACGGCGGGTGCCGCGAGTGGTTGGTGGCAGGCGGCGGCGCGAGTGGCCGGTGGTTGGCAGCGATGCCGCCGCCGGTGGTTGGTGGCGGCGACGAGGACCGGTGATTGGCGGTGGCGACGATGGCTAGTGGGTGGCGGCAGCGGAGGTGGCTGGTGATGATCGATCTTGGTGGCCGGTGGTGGTTGTTGTGGTGGGTGAATGGGTGGTATTGGTGACTAATAATGGAAGAATAAAATGAATGAAAAAAAGAAAAGATAGTGAATGGAATGAATTTGACGAAATGAAATTAATTATGTAATGGTTCGTTTCATTACTTTTGCCAACCAAATATGTCTTTTTTTATTCACACTCAATGGTTCATTCCATTCCGTCACTTATTCCTGCATATCAAACACTACTTAATTGATTTTTAATGATTAATGGGTTCATAACCTCAATGAATTCAAGAAAGAGGTCTTCTTGATTTTTTAAAAATAAACTAGCATTAAGCTCTTTCACGTTACAGCAGGGGATGTAAAACCATGCCAAGTGGCATAAATAACGCACCACCTCCAATGATCACCAACACTAAAAAAATTTGTATTACAAAAAACAAAAAAACAAAAAGTAAAACCAAAAAAAAAGTAGACGTAAAAAATTTAAACCGCGTAGGTGAAACTAAAACATATGAAACAATAACTATCGTTGTGATGTGGCTATTAAACGGTGGAAGAATAATTAAAAACGTTAAACCACATAAGCACATTGTGGCTTGTTAACTTGCAAAATTTAGACTGAAACGTAAATATAAAAGGTATAAGGGACCAAAGTAGAAAGTAAAAAATAGGGCTAAATTGTAATAGATGTAAAAGTATTAGGTTAAAATAAATAAATAAACTATAGATTAAAAAAAAGACAAAAATGAGTACAACTCACTAAAGCACATGTACAACCGATAATATATACAAAAATTAATAATTAGTATATATAGAATTTAGCGAGCTAATGTTAGAAGGTCGGATTTTCTCGGTGGTGGTCTTAAGAGACTCTTTTAACTTGTTGAAGGTAGTTTGATTTCTCACTTCGTATCAAATTAGTTGTAAGGGATTGTGGTGATTATACGCGTCAACAGATTCACTTTTAAGTTCATTAAGAGGCTGTTTGATAATTTTTAATGGTCATTAAGAGACTATCTTATCTAGGTTATTAAGAAACCTCTTTTTAATAGTTTATAACATCTTAATGGTTACCTATTAACCACTCAGAGCTAAAGTTACCTCTTAATTATTAAGAGGTTATAAGTCATCAAAAGGTAATCTTTTAAATAACTAATAAAATACAACCAAACAGCCCATCAAAGATGAATATTATGGATTTTTACTCTTAGATATGATGAAGGTTTAAGATTCAATTCTTCTTTCATTGCCTTAATCTCAAAAAAAAATTATATCCTTTACCTTTTTTAGAATATGAACCCATTAGCTTGATTGGTGCTATTTAGAAAAATAATAATAAAACAATAATTAAGTTTTAAAAAAATTTCAATTAGATCAATCATACATATATTTTTTTTTCTCAAATTAGATTGCTAAATTATCAAATCGAGTCATTATCAGACTTTTATGGGTCAAGAAAGAAATAAAGAAGACGTGAGGTATTGATTTTTTATATATGTAATTATACTGTAAGAAAACATATGATTACCTTAAGAAAAACTAAAATTCACGTTATTACTCCACATCAGCATAAAGAAAACGAAAAAAAATTCCTACTTAAAAAAAAAAAAATACTAAAAAACATGTTACACCTACAATTTAAATAAAACATGAAAATTGAGTGATTTAATTAGAATATTTTTTAAATTTAAACGACCTAATAAAACACTTTTGAAATTTAATTAGCATTCTACATAGTTATCCTTATTTTCAAATTAATCTCAAAAGTTCTTGCCAATAGATTGAAAAAGGCTATTTATTCTCTTTTTAATGAGTCTATCGCTTTTATTGCCGATATAAAATATATTACAAGGTACTCTAATTATCAATGAAATTCTCT
The DNA here is from genome assembly GCA_025506415.1 of Flaveria robusta. Classification (NCBI taxonomy): domain Eukaryota; kingdom Viridiplantae; phylum Streptophyta; class Magnoliopsida; order Asterales; family Asteraceae; genus Flaveria; species Flaveria robusta. The sequence goes on from CM046469.1 coordinate 25,692,580, forward strand.
ATTTGTTAGAGAACATATTGGCCGAATATTTAAAAAAATGCATTATATCAAAGGATTTTTTTTTTAGGTTAAGTATAGCACCTTATATTAAAAAAACATGTTAGAACTGCTTCAATACTACATACATACATACATGTAATATGAGAGAGTGCACGTACATGGCATATAAGTCGACCATAACAATATGGAGTTCGGTGTCGCTGCGTATGTAACAACAAATGCATTCTCGTGTATAAGTTTTGTGGACGTATTCATGTCTTACCATTAAGCATTTTAGTGTCATCCAAATCTACATCATTGGCCAATATCTCACCTTGAGCTATGGACATCTTCTTTAATCTTAGTTATGGCTTTGCTTGAAGAAGAATAGATGAGTATGGAGCGACATTATATGTATCCCCAATGCCAGCGACACCCTCGGGGATAATATCATTTGGAGATTCGAGATTAGTGTCGACCTGCATCAAGAAATATTTTTTAGATGCTAAAACTTAAAAAAAATAAGGAGAGCTTCCAGATTTTTAGGTTTAAATGCAAGTAGAGACTAACTAACATAATCACAAAAACTAACCACTCGGAACCAATGTAGTTTCTGAGGTGGAGAAGGGATTGGAACTTTAACAAAATAGTCGTGTGCATTGAACGCCAAGTAGACGTCCCCTTCATCGCTATCATGAAGCCTGTTTAAACAAGTTATCGCTAAATACCACTTGTCTGAATTTATGATTACAGTGCATCTAATTTTAAATATAACAGGTTACCATTAAATACCCTTTAAAAATAACTAATAGAAAATGCATCATGGCTACATATACTTCACTATATTGATTCATGTGAATTACTAGTTTTGGCACAAAAAGTGTGACGCAAAGCATACATCGTCACATAGGAGAGTTAGACTAAAAAAACCAACATTTTTTGGGTGCATTGGTTGTTGATGATATGAAAACTCTATAGTTAGGTGTGCCCAGTGGGAGCAATTTAGGATAGGTGGCCTTGGAGAAAGTATTCACCCAAGTAACATAAACCAAATCCGCAAGTTTCTTGTAGAAAAAGTGGATACTATTGGTTAGTATAACGGTCAGATGTGCAAAAAGTGTTTTCCTTTGAACTTTTATAAGTCAACCTATTATTTTGTATATTGAAAGTTTGACTTGGGTGTTTTCGGTTTTCACATAAAACAGAAATTAAGTCGATGACACACTAACAGATGCTTAAGAAAAAAGTGTTATATAACACTTACGTGAATGCGATAAATTTGCTCTCATGGTTATCCCAGTTGTCTTCGTGCCATGTTATCTCATTCTGCAGTTAGGAAAAGTGGTGATAATTTTAGTCACAAATACAAATACATTTTAAAACATGATACATGATAACAACCTTCAACAGGTCCCATGAATCAGAAAGGCTGAAGAATGAAACTTACATTGCCGATGAAATTCTCTTGTCTGAATACACGATGCTTTTGACGAAACTTGATCACTTCAGCAAAAAATCTGAAGCAATCTTTCTTCCTTGCATCCAACTAATGGGTCAAAGTAAAAGTCAAAGGTTCAATTATTGAATATCACTATTTCTAGGATGAGGCATCATAAATAGAAACTAAAAGCACATACTTGTCCCCATTGAAAGTGGTTTATAGCCGTATCATGTCCATAGCTATTGTTATTTCCATTGCGAGTATGACCATATTCATCTCCCATTAGCATCATTGGTACACCCTACCAGTAGGAGACACGTGTAGCATAAATATTATCGAATGGCACAAAATATTTATATCAAGAAAAGCATTTTACTTTACATGTCAAACAAACAACTTAAAATTTTAAATTGAATAACAAAATATCTTACTTCTGTGGAAAAATCAAAAGTTATACCAACAGGTATAGCAAGTATTATATAATACAAACAAAACCACAAAATAGATAACCACTATGATTTTGTTAAGTACTGAAATCAAATTTGAAGAAAATATATTTTAATGCGCTACTTGTGAGGTGATGACCTCAAATTGAAGAACAGGGCAACAAAAGGAAACTAAAACTTGAATAATTATCACCATCCCAGATCGTGGCTTTCTGAAACGATGCATTTCAGAAAAGTTGGTTCACATTTAAAATCACAAAAAATAGCGTTATGAATCGACATTCATTTGCTCTCCGGGAATGTATGGAGTATGCCAAAATGGAATTTTGAATCTCTGTTCATTAGCACTCTGGGAATGTTGGGTCCATCAGAATTGGTGTTCCAGTTTCATTTGCAAGAGTCAATATAGAAAGAATCATTGGGAGATAAAACTGACACTACCAAATTTTTTTATATAGACGAACTAAACAAACTTGGCCTCATTATCATTTACATATCACACACACAGAGGTACACACACATACGCACAAAGGTATACATACCATAGTTGTCAAAGGAGCGAGGCGCACTCAAGGCGCAAAGGATGTGCCTTGGGCCTAGGAGCAAGGCGCAAAAAAGCGCACGCCCGAGGAAAACAAGGCACAATAAGGAAAATAATAAAAAATATATACAGTAGGTATATAAAATTAATATTACTCTCTACATATATATAAATTAAAATTATCTGACTAATATAAAAAAGAACTAAAAAATTAAGTGATCACATTTAATAATTGTAGCATATCTATACCCAAGTCCTAACCACACAAGAAAAGAACAAGTAAAAAGTACAATGAAAACCTACAACCTACAGTGAAATCAGTTTTGTGTGCTGTCAAAATTTTTATAATGACACTAAATATGTACAATTTTTCTCTTCTCTCTTCATCTTCTTCTTTCTTTCCTTCTTCTTTTTCTTTCACTCTTTTTCAACGTTAACTAAATAGGCTGGTTTCAAAATATTTTAGGCAGCCGATTTTGTATCTTAAGACATGTCTTGGCCAGACTTTTGCCGGAATTTACATGTTCTGGCCAGAATTCGGCCGGAAAGTTGCCGGAAGTGCGCCTAGACTGTAATGAAGCGCTTTTCTTGCGCTGCGCCTTGCCTAACCGCCTAGGAGCGCGCCTAGTGCGCTTTTGACAACACAGATACATACACACACAGACAAGTCCACTCCCGAATCAAAAACAAGTTAACTAGTTGAAATCTATTAGTAATTGGTAAAAGCGGGATAAATGCGATTTGAGAGCAGAGTTTAGTGAGTGAAATTGAAGCGAGGGGTCCTGATGATAATCAAAGTATGGATGCAAAGGAAATTCAGACTTAATAAACACAACTAAGGATGCTACGCGTCGCTTGAAGAAATAAACTAATTGGTATTGGTAATGGTAAAATGCAGGGGGTGCTCTGTGTTGTATGTCGGGTCAACGACTCATTCACTACACCCATCAACCCACATGTCATTAGAATTAAAAGAACCATTATGGCAAGTTGGGTGTGTTTACTTCCATGCAAATAAGTTGCTTATTTTCTATATCCACGTCAGCCACAATATTACTTAAGCAAGAAATTCTCATGCAAGTCATAGCACCCCACATTCCATTTATTAACATGTACATATGTATATATGGTTTAGATATTATTTTGATGTACTTAAATTAGGAGATGAACTCTTTTCTAATTTGTATTTATCTTTTCCCTTAATGTCCCATTTAGTTGTATTGAATATATACTCTTTATAATGAATGGAAAATAATTAGAGATTCAACCGTTATCATGATATCAGAGCTAACCCTAGCTCTCTACCGTTAACACTTCACCATTGGCACCACAAGCCACGAGCTTGTCGCCTCCGTCAGCCCATAATATTTCTCTGCCCATCCTAGATCCCTTGGCCACCGCTGATTCATTCAACCATGGACAAAGATATCGAGAGCAAACAGCCTGAAGCCCTCGATTCCAAGATGAACGCCCGTCACCTTGTTTGCATGATCACCAACATCTAGAATAAAGTTCGACTTCTTGACGACACCAAAGTTTGTTACTCTTTATGGGTAAAACTCTTTCAACTACAACGCTCGAGGTTACAAAGTCATGGAGCATATCGATCGCACCAAACCACCACCTAACATACGAATCCTAATCACGACTTGTGGATGGAGATTGATGTCATTGGCTTGCAATGGATCTACAAGACCCTTTCCGTTGACTTTCTCACTCGTGTTCTTGAGCCCGATTAGACTGCTTTGGAACCCTTTTTGCGTATCAAAAAGACTTTTTTAAATAACAAAAGGTTCCCGCAGTCGCCCTTAAGCATGAACTCACCACTCTCACCCTTAAGTACATGGCTTCTCTTACGCGTATTGTTAATGCCTTAGATCTAGCCACTCAATTAGTGATGTTGACAACCCTATGTTCCCGCAACGCCTCGTCCTATAGCTTGTTTGAGGCCTACCACCCAAGTATGAACACACCATCCTTACCACACCAACCACACCTCTTAAACTTAAAAACGTTTGTTACAGTCCCCACACGGTCAAAAACCTTATATCAGTTCAGCAACAGAATGACCATCTTTCATCAAACATTTTGTGAACTCCATACTTTTATAAAACTAATTTACTGCAACTCAGAATGCATAATCAAAAACATAGATTGTGGGGAATTTAAAGAATATAGTGCTTACGTTCCACCATAAATAGCAGTATATGGAAACACGGGTCAATTGTTGAGAAGGTATCTAGGTAGTAGGGTCTTCATGGCTGCCTAGAAACCCATATTTGTTAATAGTGAATTTATATACAAAAACATAACTAGTGTATCTCGCATATGAAACTTGAAACAATACCTAGCGAGCAGCATATGTATAGCACACTAAACAGAATGGAATAGAGTACAAATTATAAATTGTATGTATGAACGGTAACCACATACGAACATTAACAAACAATAGGTGATGATGAAAGAAACTATATTATTATTATTATTAGGGTTATTAGTATGAGCCCACGGGCCCAGTTAGGTTTTTAGGGTTTCATTGTGAACTCTATATAATGTTACTAGACCTATCAATAATATTCATTCGGTCTTTTACCTTCTTACATAATATCAAAGCCACCATAGGCTTTCTAGCACCTTCGCGGCGCCACCATAAAAGTACAAACCCCAACCGTCACCACCATGTTAAAAACCCAAGATAGGGCCGCGGCGCCACCATAAAAGTACAAACCCCAGCCGTCACCACCACGTTAAAAACCCAAGACAAGGCGGCGATGCCACCGTCGCGGCCCTGTCCATGCTCTTTGTTTGTCTTTTAGTTCTCTAATAAAGATCCGTCTCGGTTCTAGATTCAAGCCACTTATCCAAAATCTTTTTTCGTCATAGCGTTACGCCTCACCACCACCACCATCGAAACCGCCGCTGTCCGTTTAGCCAATCGCATAAAACCGCAACCGAACCGTGCCTTCATGTGCCACCATATTTGTACGCACGCACCGCCTTCTACCGTCGTGTGTAGGCGCGTCGGTCGTTATCCTGCTGGTTTTTCATGTTATGGTTGGCATTCAGGGACGATCAATTCCGTCCACCCGGTCTTTTATGTTTCAACAAGTTTTCGGTTATACCTCGGTTATGTTCACAGTTGTTCGGTTTTATCTCTCGTTCCAGATCTGCTATCCCATCTTCCCAGTTTTGTTTTCTTTTGTTTTTGCCTGATCACGGTCCGCTGTCATTGGAGATGGTCGCCTGACCACGGCACACCATCACACGACAACGGTCTTCGAATGTCCATTTGTTTCCTTTACCTTTCTTTTCTTGTTTCATTGGGTTACAAATCATGTTGGTCATTCCAGGGACAACGAACCAAAAACATGGGAACACCATGGACCAAACTCAAGTCAAGCAATCATAATCTCAGCTTTTGAGATTCTACAGTTTTGTCACGGTGCCTAGCCGCTACCTAACCACGGTCATGCAGTTGCTTCTTTGTAGGCTACGATCCTCCACCACACCCTTTGCAACACTTCAGGAGCACTACTTTGAAGAACATGGATTATTATTTTGGCAAAATAAAAAAAAACAACACGGGGATTTTCTTAAAGAAAGAATGTTGGACGTACAAATCAAGAACCGAGATCAAGACTATATTTTTATTGTTCTTTGTTATTTTTATTATTTTTTCTAGTCTGAGAATCCAATTCTTTACCGTTCTGAGCGCGGGAGAGTATTAGACTATATTATTATTAAAGTTATTAGTATGAGCCCATAGGTGGAGTCTGTGTTGTCAAAAGCGCACTAGGCGCGCGCCTAGGCGCCCAGGCAAGGCGCAGCGCAAGAAAAGCGCCTGATGACAGTCTAGGCGCGGTTCTGGTAAGTTTCCGGCCGGATTCTGGCCAAAACCTGTAAATTCCGGCAAAAGTCCGGTCAAAACATGTTTTAACATGCAAAACCGGCTGCCTAAAGCATCTTGACACCAGCCTAAGGAAGAGTGAAAGAAGTAGTAGAGAGAAAGAAGAAGATGAAGAAAGAAGAAAGAAGTTGTAAAATCTTTAGTGTCAGTCTTTAAAATTTGACAACATAAAATAGGTTAATTTCACTGTACTTTTTATCATTTTTTTTTCTTGTGGTCAGGTATAGTATGCTACTATACCAACTATTACTAGTACGTTAGTTTTTTTTTTTGGCAGGCAACATAATACGAGTATGCTAGAAATGTTACACTCTTATAAATGTGATCACCTAAAAGATTTTTTTTTTTAATTTTGATATTGATTAGATAATTTTAATTGCTAATTATATCAGTATTAAATATATTTTTAGGGAGTAATGCTAATTTTATATACTTGTTGTATATATATTTTATTATTTTCCTTATTGCGCCTTTTTTTTGGGGCGTGCGCTTTTTTTGCGCCTTGCACCTTTGACAACTATGGGTGGAGTTAAGTTTTTAAGGTTTCATTGTGAGCTCTATATAATGTAACCAAACCTATCAATAATAATGATTAAGTCTTTTATCTTCTTACAGTATCCACATAGTAGGGTCTTCATGGCTGACTTGAAACCCATGCTTGTGATAATGAACTTATGAATAAGAAGTCTGAAGAATAGAAAAACATAACTAGAGTATCTCAAATATGGAACTCGAAACAATACCCTGGAAAACAGTATATGTACAGCACACTAAACAGAATGGAAAAGAGTATAAATCATGAATTGTATGCATGAACGGTAACCACATATGAACATTAACAAACAACTGGTGGTGATGAAAGAAACCTTTCATCACCACTGGTGATGGTTGTGCCAATGGTACCTAAAGCACAAACGTGTGACAGGAAAAGAGGGTTCCAGCGGAGACAAGAAATTGGGAATCTCACCATGTTGGTAATGAAAGGAAACTAGTGATGTGATTGGGGTCAACACATTCTCTCATGACTATAGTAGCAACGGACTAGCGTCTATTGTTTGGTGGAAATAATATCACAGACGAGATTCCTCAGAAAAAGGCAGAACTGGACAAACATTTCCCTGTCATATGGATTCCGACAACAAAGCCGGCTACAACTAGAGTCCCAATTAGAGTATAGTTACGCTTCATGAGGGTACACATCTAATGCTATGTAACAAGGGGAAAATATACTTCACTGAATTACTATATAGGATACAAGGCAACAAAAGGAAACTAGATGAGCTATGAAAAAAGAAAACTAAATAAACTAGAAAACAAGATATAACTCACATCATTATGTTTAACAACTATCAACTACAAACATGAAGTAATTTTTGTAATTACCTGAGATACCATTAGAGCCAAATGAAAATTCTTCATCTGCCGGAAACGTAGGGCTTTGATATTGACATCTGATGTTTCGCCTGTTAAATACATGCAAAATGAAGAGAACTCAATACATATTCTTAAGCCTAGGGTGGCAAAAAAATGGAAGGCAGGTTAGGTAACAATTAAAACAGATTTGGCTCACAATGAGAAATAGTTTCGTAGGTGAGCAAACCAATTTTCTGAATGATACTACTCATTGTCAATTACGATTAGAGAAGTTGCAAAGTAATTTTAATACAATGATTTAGGAGATTTTATGCATTAAAACTACTTTTGTGCAACTATCGACCAGTTTGGCCCGTTTGACTCATTTCACCGGTTCCCTTTTGTTTTTTTTGGTTTAACCCTTTTAACACTTTTGGTTTTTTTTGTTTAACCCTTTTGACACGTTTGAGATAAAACATAACTCAGATCCGACACAATCACAAGCAAATTGGTCGAAACTCGAAAGTGCCACCTCTAGCTTAAACCCTTCGAAAACTATATTTTCCAAATCAAACAAAGACTTTGCTTCATTTATAATTAACAAAAGCATTAGAAATATTGAGAAAGAGTGTTCTGAGAATTACCTTCATACCCACAATTCCAGCTAAGGTTATCATTGCTTCCATCATTACCATTTTCTCCATTAGCATCATTGTGCTAATAATAACATACAAGATGGTAGGTAAAAATCCTCAAGATCACAGAGTTAAAGTAATTTAATTTTAATACCTTATAATTATATGACACGAGGTCATATAGAGTAAATCCATCATGTGCTATAACGAAATTGACTCCATGGTATGGCTTGCGTTTGTTTACCTATAGAGTAGATGGCATTTAAATGATATTAGTCAATATAAGTCAAAGATAGCCACCGGTTGAAGAACTTACTTTGTATAAATCAGCAGAACCAGCAACTCGAGTTGCAAATCTTCCCTTCATACCAATGTCACCCTATACTTTGATCAAGTACATTAGAAAAACAAATACCCTTGACCTTCAACAATTCCCGTTAAAAATTAGTAAAAGGCTCATGACTTTGTAGGTTTACACATTCACTTACTTTTATAAATCTTCTTATATCATCACGATACATCCCATTCCATTCAGCCCACCTAGCAATTAAAAATAAGAAATAAAAGATGATACAATAGTGATTCACTTATTAAGCAATAGTACTTGAAATTTCATTGCAAATTGACGACCATTATTTTGAAAAGACTATAAAAAACTAGTAGTTCACAATGAGTAATTTTCATATAAAAATGTAAATAGAAAAACAAAACATCATTCCAGCCTTTATTGATTACAAACTGCTGCGTTCTTATTTCGCATATTCTCAATAATTATAACTTGTTTTCCTGATAAGCTGAAGTTACATAGTTAAAATATTAAAAAAAATTACCCATAATAATATGCCTTATTACCTGTCCCAGTTTGGGAACTTTCCAACTAGATATAGGCCTCCACAATCCCATGGCTCAGCAATAATTTTACACCTGGACAGTGTACTATCTTTTGCGATGGCCTGCTCCATTTTATTAAAAAAATAAAATAAAATTATCGCATACGTATAAGAAATCAATGAAATTGTAACATTGTGTTTTACTCTTTTTTGACATTAGAATTTTTAACTTACCCTAATAAGTGGAGGAGCATCAAGAGGAGAACCATCTGTTCCTCGACAAAGAACACTTGCAAGGTCAAAGCGGAATCCATCCACATGATACTCGGTGACCCTTAATTAGTTCATTAAAACATTTTACATCAACGACCATTATACTGCATACATAAATTCATAAAAAACTAAATTTATATAGTACACAGGATGCGGCAAGTAATTAAAAAAAACAGAAACCGTACCAGTGCCTTAGGCTGTCAAGTATGAGTTCCATGACAACAGGGTGGTTACAGTTCAATGTGTTACCTGCTCACATTACGAAAATAAATGACTATTAGGTAATAGTTTGAAAATCATATTGTAAATTTGTTAGGCAATACAGTAGATATATTGCACTTGGAAGAATGAATTTTGATTACACTTGATGCTCGTTGTTAAGAAAATTAACAGACAATTTTTAGCAGCAAGTAATAATAAACTGAACAGAACTTTGAACTCAAGAATGATGTGGTGGAGGTGAAATTACCACAGCCTGAGAAGTTCAGTAATTGGCCACCACCATCAACCATGTAATATATCTATAAATAAAAAGAATCACAACATCAATACCACACAACTTTTGTATTGAACTAGATATAACAAACTTAAAAAATTAGGTTGTCACTATAAATAGATTAGCAATCCTAATATCATAAACTATTATGTTGCATACCTTGTTGTCTATGCCTCGGAATGATGTGGTATATGGGTTCTTATCATCAGCCTCATTAGTATGGTTGTAAACAACATCCAAGATGACCTGAAGTGTTTAATTATTACCACATATTTCATACAAAAGAACTTAATTTGTTAGCGACGTAATTAATTACATGATCAAATTTCACAAAATAGAAATGTATTACCTCGATTCCTGCAAGGTGCAAAGCTTTAACCATTTCCTTGAACTCCTGCGAAGCAACAATTGGTCCTCCACCAGCACTGGCATAACGAGTCATTGGGGCAAAGAAATTTATTGTTGAATAGCCCCATGTGTTGATCTTCACAATTAAATTTTCAAATTTTCAGGTACAATATCAGTTAAAATTTCCCAATTTTAGGTATAAAATCAATTAGCAAGATGTGATACCAGGAAAAGGGTAAATGGAATAAAAAAGTTAACCAATCTCAGTCAATATTCTATTCTCAGTAGCCTACTTATCAAAGTTCCAAAAGCTTTGTTCTGGAGTAATCTTCAAATTTAGATGGTTTCCAAATGCCATGTCTTAAAAAAGTCAACATGGTAAAGTAAACGAGATTTCATTTCAACTGCCATGTCATCCTTATGACTGGATCAGGTTAATTTGAATTAAAATTCTCGAACATTTTATTACCTTGTAATAAAATTTGAACTTTGAAGGTTTTTTCAGGACTAAAATAAAAACTTTCCCCAACCATTTTTTATGCAGTTAGTCCTCAAGAAAATAAAGCATTATTCATTTTACCATATGATCTCTAGGATTCGAGCGCCTTTGGAATTCAAATTCATCAAACTCAAAGACAGGAAGCAATTCCACTGCATTGACCCCAAGCTCCAAAAGATGTGGTATCTTCCCATCAATGAAAATATCAGAAGAATAATGTGATAAATATCAGGTTAACTTATGATAAAGTTTAAAAGGTTAACTTAAAGATTTGTAAAACTACCTTATCAATTACACCACGGTAGCTGCCGCGTATATTTTGCTCTAATCCACTAGATTGATCAGCCGTAAAGGCCCGGACATTCATTTCATAAATTACAAGATCCTTCTGCAACATCAACAATTGTAAGTTTGTAACAAGGATAGAACAGAAATCAATGCTATAGAGTATAGACATACACATGTAAAAGCAAAAAGGTAGGCAAATGCACAAGCCTTTTGCAAAAACAACAAGATAATATGCATCGATTCCTAATTTTGGCAGCCAACTAGTAAAAGACTCTTAAATAGCAGTGAACTTTACTTATGTCGAAAATTTAGCAACATTCTATCTTTTGTTTTTTGTGGAATCTTTTAAATCTTATAGTAAAAGCATAAGTACTTTTTACTTAAATGAGTTTTGAAATGTACAAAATTTGGAAAAAAACACAGAAAAATAAAAAAAAGAAAAACATATTTGTTAGACTGTTTATTAGAAACCGTTTATATATTTGCAAAAAAAAATGGAAGTTTGTTGCTATTTTAGAGAATCTTCAGAGTTGGCAACTAGAATTAGGAATTGATGCATAGTAACTTGCTATCATATGCCAAAAGACCTAGAAAAGTGCTTTTTTTACCTCTGGTATGTTCGGTTGGGCATAGTTGTCTCCCCAATCAAATGGCAAGCTGCTAAAATCATAAGTACCATATAGTTTACAAAGCCTATTTGTTGAATCACCAAAAACCCGGCGACCTTCTATTAATTTTGCATAAGGGTCTATAAGAACAACACTGTTGTCAAACCGATGCCCTTGATGCCAATCTTGAGGACCATCAATTTTGTAACCATAAATAACATTGCTTCGTGGTAGTTCCTACAATTGGTTGTTCTCATTTTGTAAATTAATTGATGTTCTTAGAACAAATAATAATTTAAAATAAAAATGTAATTACCTGAACACATATGTGCCATATATCTCCAGTTTTATTTGCACATGGGTCCAACTTTAGTTCAATCATTCCATCATTTGAAGATGAATCAGTTTCCCTAAAGTTAAATATCCATAATTCCGCATCAAATTACCTTTTACTGACAACTTTTGCCTTCTGCTATGTTTGAATTTATTAAATAAAAGAAAATAAAATTTTTATTTTTACAAATAATCTGAGATACGCTCTCACCTATCTAAAAGTGATAAACAAAGTGTAACTGAAGTTGCATGCTGTGAGAAAAGAGCAAAATTGATTCCATTATCGATTTCTGAGACTCCAAGAGGATTTGGTAGGCCTGGAATGCTTTTTAATGATGGAGCAGTTTCAGACATTACTGCAACTTCATCCTGATATACATTTAAAAATGGATAATCAAGAATCTAAGATATATAATTATACATGTAAATCTAATGACAAGTACCTCAATCATAACCTCTTCTGCATGCTGACTAAATACATAAGCAGACCTATGGCTAATTTGTTCAGATCCTTTAACCTGAGCCAAGAGCTTAGTCATGTTTTTAGTGGTAATAAACGAATAAAACATATCTATTAATGAAGGGAGATTGAATAGAAGGAATACCTTACCAGAAAACCAACTCACAAAATTTTTACTTGATGCATTTCTACTCCAATTTACTCTGTTTGTAAGAACAATATTGTAAGAAAATAAACTAAACTCTTCCACCCATAGATCCTTAGAATTATAACTAAATAGGCCACGAAAGCAATGCACTCAAAAATTAAAAAAAAAAAAAAAAGAAATAAAGAAAAAAAGAGTAGAATAACTCAATTGATTGCATAAGTAAATAGCAAAAGTAATTTAAAAAAATAAATCAGCGTATGGCGCAAGAAAAAGCTAAGATGCGAATTCAGTTGGTATATTTTTCATTTTCCCTTCTCGGAAGTTCATTCAATTCTAATTTAGGGCTTAAAACTATTATAACAAGCTAGTTATAACGCATTCTCATCAAACCATATAACCCTAACTTAACTTCAAACAAATCCATTAAGAATAAGAAAAACCATTATACACCAGTAGATGAACTTGAATGTGACCAAAAGTCAAATCATTTCGAAAATTCAACGGAGGATACCATAACTAACAAAAACTTCAGAGCTACATAAAACACTTTCAGATTAAACAACACCTCATAATTTTAAAACCAACCAACCAAACTTCAAACTGAACTTTCTACAAAAATCAGAAACATGTGAGCTACATACAACACCTTCATCAGATAACATATCAGAAACCATAAGGCCACATCACCACTAAAAACCAAAATTCACAACGAACAAACCCTCGATAACAATTTCGATTTCCAAATGCCATTAAACTTCAAATTCTCCCAATCAATCAGGCATTTCCACTTAACAAAGCCTACAACTACTATAAAACAAGGAAATTAGAAACAAAAAAAAGCATAAAAACGATAGAACAGATGCGTTACCCCATGGCAGATGTGGCGCGAAATGCAGAACGAGGAATAGGATGATTGCCATTACTGAACTTTGACGATGAATCAGAAAAAGATGAATTCGTTGCTTGGAGAATCATCATGATGTAGGGCTTGAAAAGGAGCGACTGAAGCTAAGCATCTAGAGGAAAACAAACAGAGGGTGGAATCACTTAATAATATTTGTATATGTGTGTGTGTGTGTGTGTGTTGTTGAATAATTGAATTTGAAGATTGTGAGTGATCCAAGAGGAGAGGTTTTCAGAGTTACGAGAAGGGCATAGAAGCGGGACGATGACTCTTTTATGTCTGCCACGTGACGTTTGTGACTCATACTTGTTTATCACTTCTTTTTCGGCGTTCTTTTTGTTGGGATCTTGGTTTTTCTTTATATAATTGCATTTGATATATAAAATTATTGATATTACATGATATAAAATTTTACATTTATTTACCTGAATATATACGTATTAATAAAGGCTAATTTGGTTGTCCTATGGACTTTTCCTTAGAATGTTTACGTAGGATTTATTCACGTGTATTAATCACAATAAACTTATTATGTTAAACAAAAATCAATAATGTTAAACTTTTCAAATTTAATTTTCAAATTTTGTTTTAAACAATATAAATAAAAAAATTTAATTAAGTCAAACTTCAAATTTGTTAATACTTTATAAATAAATAAAATTTTAATATGATAATAATATCCTAATAGACAAAATCTTGATTTTTTAGTAATCACAACTCAATTTTTAAAGTTTACATATCATATGATGACTTAATATGATAATGATTTTTCAAATTAAAACTAATTAAATCACTATTTTTATATATCTTTTATCAACCCGTGTAGTATACGAGTCGCTAACCTATTATATTTCTATACAACTCTGTTTTCTTGCCAGTAGTGTTAAATTTTACTCCGATAGTTTAAATTTTTATATAAATATTGAGTTCGCCGCCTTAAAAAAAATTAATTTCGCCTCCGCTCCCCCTACGAAATAGTTCAAGCTCCGTCACTGTCTATAACCTAGTCCTAACATTTACAATCGAACCCACATGTTAGTGAATTCAATACATAATTTACCAACAACGTATTCTCAAAAGGATGTAGAGTTTATATTATTAAATATATATGCATAAGGAACTTTTATTAATCAGTAAATTACAACATTTAAAACATGATGTACAAGACAACAACATCAAGATGGGTCCAGTAAACCATCACGTACTGAAAACCTTGGTGGAGTGGACTGGTATAGAGAGAAATTGTGTTTGCTATGAAAAACATGATTTTCGTCAATAGATTACCACACGATTATGAATATTTGATTGATTGTTGTTTGTATATAGTGTTCATGGCATCATTTCAGGGTTTAAATCAAATGGTATTTGCCATCCTTTCAAGAACATTCTTTACATATTGTTTCGTTTTGTTTCCTCAGTCAATCAAAACCCTCAGAAATAAATTTAAATTTTCTTTGTAAGTATTATATTTTGTGATTTTCCATGTCAGTGTTCATTACATTGATGTTATTATGTTATAGTTATCAAATTTGGTTATGTGCTCTATTGGTAGGTTCATTGTCATCAGACAATAGTTATTGCTCTGGTTTTTAACCTTAAATCAGTTGAATGTAATCCTCTATTAGGCTAAAAGCTCAAAGGTGGTTCCTATTCAAAAGAAGGCATCAAAGTTGGCTGAAGGTGGATGTAGAAACAAGTTGTTGGTATTAGTAACATTCACTCGTTTATGAACTTGAGACATATTGGTTTAAAGAGACGTTGAGTGTAGAGAAAACTTTTTTTGTAGAAGACTTAAGATTATTTCAACTCTTATTATTAGAGAATTTCAAATGAGATAGAGGTAAATCGGATTGTTCCTTTAGTTCCACTATGTTATTATTTTAGGTTTTGTATAAATATTAATTTTTTTCTAGGCTATGACTACCTATTCAACTTAATCAGCCTTTTGTACATGGGTTTATTATATTTGCCAAAGTTCTTATTCCCTATTATATTAAGTTTGATTTTCATTTAATAATATGCGTTTAACCCATCAAAATATTGCTCGATATTGCTATTTGTGGATTTATTTTATTTTATTTTTTTTTTGAAAAATGTTCAAATCTGTTGTTTCTTAATCTTTGAAATCTTTAAATATTTATAATCTAAAACTAAAACTAAGTAGCTTCATGATACAAGTAGATCAGTTATCTTTAATAAATACTCCCCGTAAATACACACATTATTATACTTAACAAAATTTTATTTCGTACATCTAGGAATGAATTCAAACGTTAACAAAGTAAGAAGGATCTATTATGGAGTAGGTACACTTCTGCCCTCTAGTCTAATTTTATTTATTTGTTTTTTTCTTTGATATTATTGGTTGTGGACCTATTAATATTCACATTATATAACACCCCTAAATTCAAACACATTATTTGCTACCAGTTAGTTGGCCATGTAATTATATGGTAGGCGTCACCGAAGCTCTTTTGGGAAGAGCAATCTAACTTAACCTGTCTTAAACACTGATTATATTTTTTTTTTTATTTTATTATTATTATTATTATTATTATTATTATATTTTGGTATTATCATTCTTATTAAAATTATTATTATTATATTATTATTATTATTATTATTATTATTATTATTATTATTATTATTATTATTATTATTATTATTTTTATTATAGTATTATTGTTGTTGTTGCTGCTTTACTGCTACTATTGCTACGACTACTACTACTATTATTATTATGTAAATATTTAGTAATTAGTTATAAAAAATATAAAATAGTAAATTAAATAACACAATACTTAATGTAGTAAATTAAATAAACTTATTTGTTTTAAATAATATATTAATTAGAAAAAGTTTATTAAACTAGGGTAAACTAAAAACCATCATATAATATACTTATAACTATGCATCAAAAAGTTGTTTTAGATATCTTATTATCTAAGTGAGATTACCATTATGCCATTCTCAAATAATTTATAAAATAATATGGATATAAATATCCTTTTATTTTCATCTTCTCTAAGCTAATGGATGGGAATGTTGACTAATAGAAAAATTCATATACCACAAGTAGAGGTGTTCAAAAATATATGTATCTGAAACCAAATCCAAAATATTTAAAAATTCAAATCTAAAATGTTGAAAAAAAGGTTTACGAGAGAAAAAGGTTTGCAAGCATCAAGGCGTAGAAGGGGTAAGAAACCATGTTAAACGGGAGCTGATGAAGGTTATGGCTGCCAAACGGGAGCTGGTGAAGGTTATGGCTGCGGAGTTTGGTACTCAAATAACAAAGAGGACTAAAACTTCGGAATCGGGCCAATACGTAAGCTCAAGTGAGCCCGTTACATTCCTCCCCTGACCTTAAAGAAAACGCCACACTAATTGAACAAGGCCATTAGCAACTACAAAGCGATGAGGGAAAAAGAAATAGAGCAAAAAAAGGAACAAGAAGCATTTCGTATTAAAGTAACCGAATCGAAATAAGCCTTCCTAGACTTACAACAATATGCTAGACCGGGACATAGAGATTTTCTTTAAACTGCATGACGAGGTGCCCGAGCCGATATTGAAATACGTCCTTGAACGCAAACGTCAAATTGCCCGGCTACGTGGTTGGAAGTTTGATTTATAAATTTTTAGTTTTAATTTTATTTTTAAAGTTTTTATTTTAAAGTACTTTTTGTTTTTATTTTAATGTAGTTTTAATTTAGCTTGTAGTTTATTTATGTTTATGAAGTAATTTAAAAAAAATAATTTGTGGCATGAAGTGGCATAAGTATCTCCTTCAAATGGTGTGGTATGGTATGACATGTTGTGAATATGTGATGAAGTGTGGGTGGTATGAACACCCCTCCAACCTTACTACCATTCATTAGCTAAGGTAAATAGTTGTTTAGTTGTATAGGAGTGACATGCCTATATGATTTAAATTGGGTCCTGTTTTTCATACACCATTTGATGTGACAATTTAGAGTAAACGATCATTTATAATATGGTAAGCGGTCGTGTATAATAATGCTAAGCGGTCGTTTATAGTAACGTTAAACAGTTGTGTACTATTCTCTTCTTAGAAATAAACATAGTAGCTTTTGCAGCTTTGCCAGCAAATATAAGCGTTACCAATGAGTAAACGGTCATTTATGCATTAGGAAAACAATTGTTTATTGTGTT
The DNA here is from genome assembly GCA_025506415.1 of Flaveria robusta. Classification (NCBI taxonomy): domain Eukaryota; kingdom Viridiplantae; phylum Streptophyta; class Magnoliopsida; order Asterales; family Asteraceae; genus Flaveria; species Flaveria robusta. The sequence continues at coordinate 25,710,245 of CM046469.1, forward strand.
GCAAACGATTGTTTATTGAATTCTGTTCAAATGCCATCAAAACACCATAAATACACCACCCACAATCTCATTTACCTCCCACCCACCATCTTTCTCATTACATCCGAAAACAAACATCACCATCTCATATATTATCATTTCATTTAATAATTTATCAATATTTTAAACATTCAACCACAATTTATTCATCACTTTTACTCTCGTTCTTTTAGTAAAAGTTTTTCAACTTTCTGTATTATAAAAATGTTAGATTGTTATATTAGTATAAAATTTAATTTTCTTTTATTGTTGATTGTAATTATTTTTCATTTAACAATAACGAAAATGCTATCACTTTCGTGCTCGGGGGAGTGCTATGTAATTTTTCTGTGGCCCAGTTTGGTGTTTTGATAGGTTTATACACATTTCAAGGGACTCATCAATCTGATTTTTTTAATGCTCTTACGCAATTTCCTGATGACTATAATATTGCACTGTTTTGTCAAAAATTTGGTGATGGTCATTATAAGCCTAATAATAAAACGAATTCCACAAGAATGAACGATCCATTGTATATATTTCTTCATCGAGTCATTGGTCATACTATAGCTAGACGTAAAATGACTAGTGGCAGGATGACTAATTAAGAAGGATTTTTTTTATTTTGTTTGATTAACAGGAGACCGTGCAATCTGACATATATGCTTGCTGATTATTTTACTAGTTGCACGAGTATAAAGAAGAGCGGGCATATTTGTAGTGGTACATATATTACTCGTCACGCTGAGTCTTTACAGGTTCTCACCCCTGAGAACTTGGCAAGGTTAAACAAGCCGGTTCTTATGTCCGGATTTTTTGGTCGTGAACATCTTATACGGATGGACATGATTGCAGATTATCCGCAAGTTAGGTGAAGGTTTAAACATAATAATGAAATGTAGCTACCTTCATATCAGGGCCCTCCTTAAGACCCGTATCAATTGAAATGTATTTTTTTTGTATTTATGAAAATGTAGTGTATAAAAATATATGTTCTTTTTAGTTATATAAAATTGTAATTTTCTTTTTATTTATATATAAAACATAAATATAATATATATATTAAAAAACTAAAACATTAAAAAAATACATTAGCAAAATAATGGTAGACACAAAAGAATGTGTGATTTGATATAAAGTGAATCCACACTATCGATCTGAATCCACACTATCAAAATTGAACAAACACTATCGAAATTACAAGTTGGCTGATTTGATATAAAGTGAATGTCAATATGTTTATAAATTCACGATTCACGATTCACAATTCATATTAGCATATTCATAAATCATATTAGCATATTCAACTCTAAAATGTTTTAATTTCATAATGATTGGATGTACTAAACAAAAGAGGAGTTGATGAATTACGTGCAAAACAGCGCACACAATCTTGGATACGTTATTGTCACACAAAGAACGAAAAAGACTGTATACGGCTTCGTCAACAAAGAATTCCTTATGTGTAATTGTAGTGGTGTATACAAGTTAACATTAGATTCAATCACACATTCAGACAAAAAAAAAAAAAAACAGGATGCTTATTTCAACTTATTGCAAAATATCATGTAGAAGATAAATGTTGAAAAATACATGTGTGTGACCAACATATCATATAAATACTTTGATCTCAAAATATTTACATGAATTAAAGAGATACTGGGAGCTCATATACATACTACAAACCTACATTGTTTTAATGAGACTTTTTTTCACTAGTGATACAAAACATAATGATAATAATTCCTAATATTTATGATATAAACACAACACTAGAATAATTAGGTTCTGTCTAACTCATTATAAGCATTTCATGTTCAAGTTGTCCTATTTAATTAAACAAGTGTTGTTCACGTTAATGTGTTTGATTAAACAAATAATGCCTAGGTTAATGGCTATGTGGTGTATCCAAATAAGGTACACAACCATGCTCAACTTTAACAATTCAACATGTAAACCCAACACGATTACGTCCAAACAGGTTGGAAGTTGCATTGCAACGAGGGAGATGGCGTCATGCAGCAATGCATAAAAAGCCTATAGACCTTTCTATAACATGTAGTATCAATAAAGTTCAGGTCTGGGCTGTCCGCCGGTTTTTACACACACCTCAGGACTCGGGTAATAGACTTTTCTTCATAAAAGCATTACAATACACATTTGTAACAAAAGAAAGTACGATAATCTAATAAATTAAATGGTCAATCTACCACATTTTAACAATAAACGAATTGACCAAAAACGTCTTTCATCGCCACAAGCGAGTTCTTTGACATAGTAATGATACACAAAACAAGATGGGTCGAAAGCTAGACCAATCAAAGGCGCATTGGTGATCGTTCGACTTACACAAAAAGAAAATCAAAATAGACCCCAAGTTTATCCGAGTTCTCACAAGCAAATCCTTTCATATTCTCCTTAGACTATGTAAAAAGCAAATACAATTACGGGGTCGTATAGATATCATCACACTTCAAGTATGTGTAAACAGAACCATAAGTTAATAACAGTATTTTGACTTGTACCTTTGGCAGTATAGGCTGTACTCTGGATTTAGGGACTCTTAATGTGGTAAAACAACAGTGCGCCTAATGTCTTCATTCACTTGATACAAACCGGGCAATAAGATAATTTCCTCCCTCACCAGCAAAAAGAAACTCTTCTATACACAATTCGGCCCAAAATGTGGTGGTCGTCCTATTTAGTTGCAGAAGATGTAGCAGACACTGCTGAAGCCTCTGCAATTAAAGATGCAGGTTGGCGGGCCTGAAGGCAAGCACCTATATCAAATGGACGCAACTGAGATCCATCAAATAAAAGGTTGACACCTGGCAGCACAGTTTCTCCACTGTCCTTGACATCATCCGATTCCGTCTTACCACTCACTTCATTCAATATGGTGTCATCTTCATAAGGAGTCAAAGCATATGATCTGCGCAGGGTTTATTCAATATCATCATAGTATTTTTCAACAGTTTTGGAAAAGGAATAACAATATGAATTACCACAATATACCTTAAAATATTTCCGTCGAAGCTGAGGACCTCTGTATGACAACGTTGCCTGTTGGCAAGTTTCAATCTATGAAAGTCGCTTGTCCCAGAAATCGGAGAAGAGGGTTCTGTAAGAGGACTCCATCTTTGACTTGCATAAGTCATTAGTTGACCCTTTTGACTTCTTGGTTGATGCTGATCTTTTTGGTAAAGCATCCTCGCACTTGAACCAGTTGGTTGATATTCGCAACAGATTTCATGTAACTTTCGTCTCAGTTGTTGCATTGCATCACGGTTCTCGGTAAATGAATCTGTTTGGAGTAATTGTGAGGAAACCACTCTTTGACATATATAGTTGCATAATTTAGGACTAAATAACGGAATCCCGAACTCCACACATAATGGAACCCATTCATAGTTCACATCATCATCATCATCATCAGGTGCAAACACATTTTTCTTTCCTTCTTTAAAAAGCTTCAACAAACGAATATAACCAACGGTCCATAAGGATAATTTATCCGCCAACTTACACAATAATGTGTTAAGTTTTGAAATTTCATCAGTTGTTAACTCTAATCCTAACCCTAATTCCTTCCCTATACCTGCAAACGAACCATCAGAGTTCTTTAACGGCAAAGGAATATCAATGGCCTTCATTTTTCCAGACTCGTTAAGGTCAAACTTGCTAAATGGTTGTACTAAAATGGCTGTGTGTTTAAGAAGTGAATTTAAACAATGTAAGAGAATATTCCCTTTGACTAAATTCCCTTGAAACTTGGATCCTAAACCTGCAACCGTTGACCCGTCCCATGACCATACAAGGGCTTTCTCACAACCCGCCAATGGTGCAGGAAGCAATCTTAAACACTGACCTTTCATTAATACGACTGAAACAGGCCCACTACCAACAGCTGAATATAAAACTAAATTCATCCATGGTGACATAGAGGAATGTGAAGGCGGGCCGAAATGAACAGGGCCTTTGGGGCCTGGCAGAAAAGAAGAAACGGGAAGGGGGACCATTGATACAATAATATCGTAATCACGTTTAAACAAACTCTCAAGTGTTGTTGATGGAAGATTAGCCAAACTTTCACACCGGAGAATATCTACACGGTATTTCCTTACTTTCTTTTTAGTTAACTTTTCAACATCATCGGTAATTCCATTTGTGGTGTCGGATTTGTTAGCAAGTGGGCTCAAGTCGCTTACAGCAGGTTCAGATTCTTGTTTTAATGACATGTCGGCCACCATAGACGTAACCTCTTCATTGTTTAAAGAATTGATGTCATGTGTATCCAGCTCATCAGGAGAGACTCCACCAGATGTTAAACATTTGAGAACAACCCGAAGGCTGAATGCATGATTGGCAAATTCCTGCAGCTCTCCCTCAAACTTTGTTCCTTCTAATGTGCTAAGATCATTGCAAAGATCTTCAATGCTAGCATAACCTAGTTTTCCAGCTTCATATAGTGTTACTGCATGAGATTTTAAGCCTGAAATAGACATCAAGAGGAATATTGATTAATGAATTAACAGTAAATTAGTAATCAACTAACTTCTTTGAGAATTAAAGGTTCCAAATGGGAAGGTTTGATAGGGTCAAATTGTTTTTATATTTTTTTATTTTTCAACAGAAAATACTCACCCATACGATATGAACCAAAAAACTTGCAGTCAGTTGGCAAATTTTGATATCGCTTGACCAAATGCCTACTACTCGGTCAAACTGATGTTAACCAGCTAATTTTTTATTTCTCTTGAATAACTTAACAAAAATAAATAAATGAATTATTTAATTTTATTAGTAATTACTAAAACATTAAAAGCAGCTTTGATAGTTTATTTTTTGACTTTATGCTATAACCGCTTACAACCTCTCACAAATTGTTACAAATAATTAAACTATTATTTTGATAGTTTAAGTTCTGTAATCATATTTAATACTCTAAATCATATATCATATGAAAAGAAATAGAACAACAAAGTGTTAACAGACCCAAACCGACGACACATTGACCTGCAAATACCCAAGTGCTTTTTTTAGTTTCCGCCTAGTTGGACCATTTAGACATGTTTCACCGAAACAAACCCAAAAGATTAACACTGAGGCCAAAATAGACCCAGCTATGTGCATCTGGACCAGAATTGGCACGTATAGGCGTATAGATGTAATAAAATAAAAAGACATACAAGATCATGAAAAGGGTTAAAAAGAACATAAAATGGGAGAAACCAAAATAGTGTAGTATACTATCACATGAATATAGTAACCCTGAAAATGGAAAAAAGAAGGGGAGTGAAAATTTAAAACTAACCAGGTGAAACAGAACCCATCATAAGGTAAGATGTTATGTTAGCATCAACCACAAACGCAACACGAGCATAAGCAGAACTTGGCCCTTGGTTTTCTGTCCCTGAGCTATCTAGTTGAAACACACCGGCATCAATCAATGTGTTTCCAGAGCCAACAGCAGCAAGAGAACCTTCTTCTTCATCATTGAGGGCATTACTTGTTTGTTCTAGAAGAACAGATTCTGGGTCAATTAGTTTGACTGCCCATCCTAATCTACAAGCAAAAGATGCAGCAGCCTGTAATTGAGAGAGTTCAGCCTGTAATGTTGTTGCCAGTTCAGCAACAGTTGAGTTCTCACTTGAAACCACAAAAACAGCATAAAGCAACCTGCAATCAAAGTTGAGTTAGCAACAATTCATTTTAGTGCTTGCAAGGTAGACAGTAAATGGGAGAGAATAAAGGTGGCAATTTAAATCAATTTACTTGTACATGGGTCGATCTGGAACAAATGAAACAAATAAATAAAGCTAAAAGAAAGGGTCGAATGAGTCGAATGGGCCAAACAGGTTGAAATTGAACGAAAGTGTGTTTTTAAATGTGCATTCAGCTACCTAAACTGTGCTAATCATTATTGTAATAATATATTTAATGCACTCATGTTTAATCAGTAATCGGTTATAAAAAGTAAAACGGATAAAAAATGTTTTCAGTCTACCAAGCCCAATCCGGTTCATACTAGATTTATCCATTTTCAACTATGCCCATTTCCCACCTATGGATAAAAGCAAAATTAAAAGTCCTATTAAATTCTAGAAGATTAATCTCTTACTCCTCAATGGGATCTTCATATGACTGTTCTCTGTTGGAAACAAACCCTTCTAGCCTGGATACTGAAACACTAAACAAATTAAAGTTTGAAACTTTATAAACAAAATAATGTGAAATTGAAATATAAAAAATGATTATGTCATGATTTTACCTTTAAAACGGTCATCAGGATAAACAGGTACATCAAAGTAGACTAGCCCGCGCCGATAAAGTCCCTTGATGACAACGGGATCGAAAAGTATAAATGCATTTGCTTCTTCTTTACAGATCTTGTCAATTGTTGCTGCTTCTTCATCTGAAAGTTTCTACATGATAAAATTTTAAAACCAAAATAGCAATTAGTGTAACATTAATGGATCTATGTCACAAATGAACAAAACCAAAAAATTGGGCTTTCTATGGTCCAAATGAACAAAACTAAGTCAAGTACGGCTTTTTAACCGTGTAGGTTTCTTTGGGTCACACACAAATCCTAGCCATTTCATATGGGCTAAAACTTAAAAAGTGCCCAAGACTTCAAGAGTTATAACAAATTACTAGATGTAAGACTGTAAGCATAATTTCCATCCGTTATATAGCCGTTTTGTAACTATTTTAATACCTTTGAAGCTACAGAGTTGACCTGACCCAACCCCCTCCTGCCTGACTAACAAATCATTTTGACAGATCTAGCTATAAGCAACATTGGACAAGGTCCTTTCTTGAATGTTTCATAAGGGATGTTGATTGAAAATAGGACTCAAGTTACTTATCAACATGATTCATTCAATGACTGAAAAATTATCCTGAATCTGACCTTAAATTCTTCCAATGTAAAGTTGACAAGACAAACTCCCCACCATGGTTCGATTGCAAAGTCCACAGGATATGTGGGCAATGATTCCTTGGCTATAGACTTGTTCAGCTTCCACATAATTTTCTGGATAGCACCAAATCATTAAAGATAGCTAGATAAAATTCAAAGCAACAGATAATCTCTGTGTGAGTGACACAAAATCTAAGTTTATACCTTAGATCTACATTTGTTCATGATATCAATGAATTCATTTCTGCCAATACCAGTGAGTCGGAGGGCATCTGCGGCACTAAAATTGGGTATGCTATCATACGGCTGTTCTGCGGATGATATGAGGATAAGATTATTCTTGGAAAATAGAATAGATTGCAGTATAAGTAATTGACGAGAAACAACTGAAGATAAGAGGCAGACTTATATAAATAAAATTAATGTAACAACTGACTACCATTTTTCATGACTTCGAATATCATATCACAGTAGTATCTGAATGGAGAAATCCTCATTACACGGCAAACATACTCAGCAAGGTGATAAGGAAACAGCTTCCGGAACAAAAAAGAAACAAATAATTAATAGTATTTCTGAGGTTATAGAGCCTGATTACAATCAGGTGAAATAAAAGGTATATAGGGAAGAGATCCTGAATAATAGTAGAGTTCCAGGTTTAGTACATACTGCTAAGTTCCTTCGAAGATAACGCATCATATCCTCATAATATTCTGCTTCTTTGCATACTTTACGGACAAATGATGTGCTCCACTGAAGCCTTTTCTTTATGCAATGTTCAGTTATCCTGCAAAAATATAATGTTTTTACGCTAAACAAAATATAGCCGGTATTAGAGCATATATGTCTTGCTGCAAAAATATATTTTCTTGGAGATGGCCAGCATAGTAAAGATGTTGAAAGTTGATCTGATGATAAAAAGGTTCTTACATCAACATGTCACAAAAAGATTAAGATACCATATAGGCTGAATAAATGTAATGACCTAAAAGAAATATAATTATGGTTCGGCCCATTGTTTATTTGATCTATACTCCTAAAAATATGTCAAGACGAGGGTTAAGGGGTACACTCTAAGTTTTACACTAGAGAAGATAATTAAAGTAAATATGATATGCACCACAAGAAAAAAAAAATGTAAGATTATAGATTTCTTCAACTACTGGACAGAACATTATAATTTCTTGAGCCAAACATTACATAAGGTTTAAGTGGTATGCAGCTCAAAATCTCAAATTCCCTAACATTATAATTACTAGACATTCAAAATGGCACTCCAATGACACTTTCATGTAGGATCCCTCCTTTTCCCTTATTTTAAATTGATCATAACACCACTTAGACAACTAGATTCCCTTTAAAAGGTTGAAAAACTATACGAATGTCTTCATGCAAATGAATCAAAGTTATTTTGATAGTTGAATCCCATTGAATTAACACTAATTCAGAAACAAGGAAAGATCTTGAAGGCAAAAGAAAGATCTACTAGTCCAAAGCAACAGCAAAAGAATAAGCTAAATGCATGCCAACTTCAGTATAAAACTAAATAGCAAAAATGCAGAAGGAGCTAGTGACAGTTAGCAAAGTAACCTTCTATGCCATTCATCCTTGGAAGTCAAAGTTGACTGCAGACGCTTGGGAAGATTCTCCCATGAACATTCTTCCTTGATTGCTCTCAGAATTAACTGTTCCTCAATCGTCGTCGGTACGTGCAGCATACTACCAAGATCAAAACTTTGAATCAACTAAATTCTTCACCAGAGCTTCAACAGATCACAAGATTGCTAATTTCAAGAACTTACTGAACAAAAGTCAAACTAGATTCAGTTACACATAGTAAACCACACAGATTGAATCGAATCTACATTGCAATGATTCTCAAGAACAATATGTAGCAAGAAGTTTGTAAGAATTTAGACAAATTACCTGAAATTTAGGAAGATCGATTGAAGCTGAGCTAGGGTTTTACGAGATGGAGATCTTGAAATTAAACAGACAGAGGTTAAATCGGAAGCCGGTGGGTCTGACTATTAATTTCTAGGGACAGACTTGTCCTTTATTATTTTTTGAATAGTGTTTTTTTTTTCTGTTATAATATTCTATCATTTAAACTTACGTTATAATGGTCAAGTGCACGTACGAATACCAATAGGCTGAGGACAGTAACCGTAAGTACCAACTAAATAGATGAGAAATTTAGTGAAGTTTCACCTGATCTAAGTTTTTGAGGTTGAATCTATGTTTTACCCATAAGAATTTCAAGTTTTTTTTTTTTTTTTTTTTTTTTGTTTTCAATTACTTTGGATATCGATAAAGTTTTGTTGGTCAATGCATAGTTATTGCGAAGCGTCAAATACACTAACAGGTCATGGAATATAAAGTGTATTTGTTTCTTCTTAGTGTTGTGAGTGTATGTTGTTGTTTCTTCCTAGTATCAAGAATGCAAATATTACAATAATTTTATATCAGACACTCAGCATTTGCCAAAGTTAAGCATAATAATAGACATGCTATGGATAAATGTTTTACGGATTATCAGTGTTAATTGCAAATAACAAACAGAAAAGTTGAGATTCACCTTTATTTTTTTTCCAAAGCTTCTAGAGTTGGTGACCTATCCAAACTTATTCTTTGATAAGAAGCATTTAACATTTTTGATGGCCACTAGTTACAAACAAAATAAAAATTATTATTACACTTGCAAAATGTTATGTATAACATTTCATTATATTTTTTATGTTTACTATATGTATTTTAATTTAAAAATATGTACATAAAATTAAGTTTTTTAAATTTTCTTTTAAGAGCACGTGTTACCAAAAAACCCAAGGCATTATCCTTTACCACCTCAGACAGATCATGCCCCCATCACCATTACACCTAGGGCTGGTCACAGTGCTGGGTTGGGCCCTTGGGGCTGATCACAATGCTAGGGGAGGGTTGGGAGCAACTACTATGTTGTATTTTGGTTAAATATATATATTTTTTTAATCACCAACCAAGCCCCCAATCAAGCCTTTCCATTACACCTTTTTTTGGTATTTTGGGTGAGAAAAAAATTATGTCTATGTGTCAACAGCGTAACAACACTTTATTCTTAACTAAACCCCTAACAAGCCTCATAACACATAGCTTATGGTAGTAGTAGTAGGGTCCTCGGTTCTTGATAGGTTTAACCTATTCGCTTCATGCATTGCTAGGTTATAACTTTGAATGTTGCATTTAAGTCTCGAAATCTAGAATAGTTAAAAAGAAATCAAGACGGGGAAAATTTAATTATACTTAAAATTCACCAAAGGTTCAAATGTTAACTTCTTTTGGATATGTAGACATGCCTTGTTACCGGATAATTAATGATAGAGTTCATTTAAGATGTACAATTTTGCACACTAAATTTCATGACAAATCTTCAAATAAAATCATGTGATATCAAATTGAATATGATGGGGTCCTGCTACACCATCCATTCCAACTTCACAAGCAAACAAACATTTGAATTTTGCTTCAAATAGTCGTTTAAAGTTAAGAGGCCATGAGATTTGACATGACATGCAACGACCATTTGACCAAAATATATTTAAAAAAAGACAGTTTAAAAGGTAGGGGCTATGAATTTGACATAATCTACAAACAATTTGACAACAAACTCAAGTAGTTGTACTTTGAGCTCAAACGAGCATCTCACAAACAACTCAAACAACCATTTGATGACTAGGTGGACTAAAAAAAATGATGGTGTAGCTACAACAGCCCTATATGATAACACAAAGCTTTCAACCTATCAATTTCAAGAACTAAATTACACGTAATGAGCATATTTTGTTGTTTCATGCATAACATTAAGGAAAGAATACAAGAACCTATGACTACCTTTTTTACACTGAATGTTAAAACTCATGTACATCGCACTTACTATTTTAAAATAATTAAGAACCCTTATAACAATCTCAACCCACCATAGATTCAAAAGTACAACCACACAACCATGAGTTACCCCCCCCCCCCCCAAATCAACAATACTAGTGGGATGAATGAATGCAATACATCGATAATCAACGTTCTGTAACTTGGTTCAAGTTGCACATAATGTGAAGCTAGAGCAGCAACATACCACAAAGTGTATGATTTCATTAATGAATTATTGAATGAAGACATAGTTTTAATTAAAATAAAAAAAACATTGTATATGCGTAGTGTACTAACTTGATATAAGTGCTTCCAACAAGTTTTGGAAACTTAGACCTTGAACACATTGAAATGAATAGTTTAAAAACTCATTGATTGATCTTTTTAAAAGAAGTTTATAGTGGAACAAAATTCTTACCCATGTGACGATTGATTGAAATTAAGATGGGGGCATTTTCTTTACGGTTTTTTTACAGATAAATGCTGAAGGAGTACTACTCCACATGCATAGAGATTATTTTTATCAATAAGTTTACCTCTAAAATCTAACCATATTAAATCTCTAGAAAGAAAACGTAAAAAAATACAATTTATAAATCTTACTTGAAGTACATGTATGCTTAGCTTCGTTCTTGGCGTGGAGTTCAGTGATAGCAAGTGTAAAATTAGAAATCTAAAATAAGTTTAATACAATTAGGTAAATTAAAAAGCATTTTGATTCTTGTTAAAGTATTGAGGATCTTACTTTAGCATTAGAATTACAATCTAGCAAAATGTTTGATGATTTAAGATCTCTATGAATCACAAGGTGGTTGTATCATTTGTTAAGATACTCTAATCAGCTAATTTGACATGATAGAATGCTCAATCTTCGGTCAAGCATAACCTGAGCTAGGATTGGAGTTACGGGAGCCATAACTAGTTAGTGGAAAGCTCTTGAAAAATTACATAAGAATGGGGATGCATGACTATGCCATAAGGGGAACACAACCATGCCTAGATGTTTTGTTTAGTTTAAGCATGTTTAAATAATTGATCTAGCCTTAGTTACTGATAATAATCATGGCTTGTTATATTATATATGTATTTCACTATTGTAAGTGTGGGATACTCTAGATATATACTATAAAGGAATACTATTTATTCAAGGTGAGTTAATAGTGTCAAGATATGTTGCATTTAAATCTTTAGTGGTTATAATGGTACCTATATAATCATTACATACTCATGATAATTAATAAGAGCTTATGGGTGTGGAGCCTTGGCCGCGTAATGCATAAGACCTTAAAAGAAGTTAGCCTTCGCAATCAAGAATATAAAAAATAGTATATGTATAAATTTTTAAATATGTGTATATGAAGATAAACTCATGTAACCGGGATATAGTTTAAGATAAATGTTTTGGATGTTACATTAGCTGACCAACATTTCCGGCGTATGTTTTATTTTAAATAAATGTATCTAAGTTATGGTTAAGAAGGGAAATGAAGAAGATGAAATTAAGAAGTAGCAGCTCTATGGATCATATTAATTTTCCGCTATGATGATGGTATCAATTCTCCCATTATGTATAAATAAGTTACATCTGCTATGCATTACATTGTAATATGAACTCCTATTTTTGTACGAAGAAAGTGGATTTGTCACCTAACCTTAGACTCATCGATGATGAGATGGGTAATAACAAAAAGTTGACTATGAACATGTATTACAGTTACATGTTCCATGATGGCTACAATGTATATTCTCAATTACTTAAAGAATTTCGTCTTTTCCAACAGTTTTTGGTAGATGCTTACATATGAATGGAACAAAGCCATTTGGACTACATTAAATCACATCAAAATCTGTTTAGAAGTTAGTACCCTCAAGGCTTCTCTTGAGGGGTGGTACCAAGGGGTTCGTTCGATAAGTAAATGTGTCGTCCTGCTTGCTTCATGTATTAGTGGTCCGCAGTGTATGTATAAATACTACCAGGTTGCATTATCTATATGTCAAGTGCGCTGGATTATTAAGTACATTATAACATTTACATATAGTGTCAAATAGCCTGAAATAACAAGGTTCTTTGCTACGCATTCTACTCTAAAACCTCAAGACAAGCCATATATTATAGCTAGGATTTACAGAGTTAAAGCCAAGGCAATGCTTGAATTCTTAAGAACAGAGTGTACTTTTAAGAATGTTGATGTGGATTTTTATATGATTGAGTTTCAAATGAGACGCCTTTCCCACTATCATATGTAGTTATGGTTACAGAAGCTTTTCATATTTGTACAGCTGATCAGGTAGATGGTTGGCTTTATAGGATTGTCACACACTCTATGATGCATGGACGATATGGTCTAGATAAACCTAATTATCCATGTATGGCTAACGAGAGTTGTTCAGAATGATCCCCTAAAGCCTATGAATTAAAGACCACATTTGACAAAAATGGATATTTGCATTACAAAAGGTGACTAGATTATGCTTTTGTTACCAAAAGAGGAATTTTGTTATATAGTTCCTACGCAGTTCCTTATAATCAAGACCTTTGTTTATGATTTCAAGCACATGTTAATGTTGAATATTATGGGTGGAAGATGGTGATTAAGTATTTGTTCAAATATATATATCTAAGGGTGTCGACCAAATTATGTTCATAATCACCAACTCAGTTGTGAATCACCATTAACTTGCATAAATGAAATAAGGGACCACGTTGACGACCGTTTCATGTGTCTGCATGAGGCATCATGAAGAATCTTAGATTTATCGATTCACCATAGCAATCTAGTCGTGTAGGTGCTAGTTGTTCATTTGGAGAGTATGCAAAATATCAGTTTGAGGCTTACAAACATCTACAAGATATATTTGAAAATCCAGCCACCAAAGGACTACATCAACAGAATGATTTTCGAGCAAAGAAGCTAATGAAAGTGGTAGGCATCTTCGCTATATCAACTATCTCTCATGGCACAGATGGACAAAAATATGAAACTTTGGTTTTGTATGGTTAGAGACAATGCTCCTACTATTGGAAGGCTCATACATATGTTCATCCTACGTGTGGGGAGGGCTCATATTTGTGTTTTTTATTGGGGTACTAGGGTGGTTGTATGAGTTTGAAAGACATTCAAATAGTATGTGGTGTTAAATTCATAACTTATTGAGTTTCATGCGAGAGAGAGATTAGGTTCACTAAAGGATGACTACGAGTGGTTTGGTGAATTTGATGAGTCTGTTGCATGGGCAACTGCTTCAAAGTTAAGATCTCTATTTACCTACATGATACTCTTCTGTGAATCTCAAATCCAATCAATCTATTGAATTGGTAGTGGCAACGTATGACAGATTACGCTACATGTTGCCTGGGCGTGTTCTAGAACAGTTAAGATGTTCACATTGACGAAAAGATGCCCAATAATTTGTGCTTTACGAGGTTGAGCTTCTATTAAACTCTAGGGAGACTCCATCACCCCTTGCCTATTTTAGGTTAACCACACCACATCTAGATTTGCTTGAAACACTTAAAATTGACTAATAATGGAAGAAAAGAATTACAATAAACAAAAGCTTGCTATTGAACACGAACGCAAGAAAAGTTACCTTCATGGGAAATAAATTTTCATATATAAGAATGATGTTAATTTAGTTAAGGCTAGCAAACAGGTCTTGATGTTTGTCTATGGTCATGACGGGACATGCAAAACTTTCTTGTGGAGTATCATTATTAATGCTTTGACTCTAATAAAAAAAGGTAGTACTCGTTGTTGCGATGTCCGGTATTGTGTATTTATTTTTACCCTCTTCTAGAACCTCCCATTATTTTTCAAAATCCCATTAGAAGTAATTGAAGATAGCATTTGTCATGTTAAAAAAAGTGCACACCTTGCAAAGCTTTTGATTGAAGCCTTACTCATACTTCAGAATGAAGCCCGAATGAATGCCAATAATGTTTCGAGTTACTAGATTGGACCTTTAATGATATACTTGACAACAATACCAACCCTTATGGTGGAAAATTTGTACTCCTAGGAGGTAACTTTAGGCAGACACGTCCAGTAAAATGTAAGACAAGTAAACACCATATTTTAGCATTTTTCTTGCTAAAGTCATGCATTTGGGATCATTTCAAGTAGTTAGGCTAATAAAAAACATGCGGTTACATCATGCATAACAGAATGACAGTAATGTTACTAAAATTGTACCTTTTGTGTCGTGGCTCTTACAAGTAGGGAATGGTTTGAATGGCACACCATATAAAAACAGCCCTAGTGACACAAGTCTTCTAGAAATCCTAACCAAGTTCTTGATATGTCATGCTGAAAATGCTTTATAGGATCTTATGCATTTTATTTACGATGCCAATAATCTTAGAAACCCCACATCCGTAAATCTTTCTGAAAAGGCAATCGTATGTCTAAAAAAGGAGAATACAGATATGTTGAACTCAGTGGTGTTGAACATGTCTATTGACGACTGCAACGTCTACTTAAGAACTGATTTAATAGTGCCAAATGCGAGGAATAGAGGCGACCTTGAGCTTCGAGTGCCTCAATGAGCTAAATTTTAGAGGTTTATCACCATAAAAATAATTCTTAAAGTTAGAATACAAGTTATCTTGCAACAAAATATAAATTAAAAAGTCGGGTTGTGTAAGGACACACGATTAATCATAATCCAGTTGCTTCTAAGGGTGCTAAAAACATAAGTTATCACAATTAATAATCATTAAAACACTCACATACCTAGAACTCACATTTGTATTTAAAAGAAGATAGTTTCACGTTAAGCTTTGTTATGCTATAATAATTAATAAAAGTCAGGGTCAATATTTAAATAAAATATGTGTTTATTTGCTACAAGTTGAATTTTGTCACCGGAAACTATATGTAGCATTCTCAAAACCAATTTAACCAACCGATTTAAATTTTACATCGAATCATGTGAAGAGACACCTCCAAACATAACAATAATATCGTTTACTTAGATTTCAAAGAAGAGAGATTCTAGACAAAATATTTAAGACGGCAAGCCAAAGAATCCTAAATGCAAACCTAAGACTCTAGAGGTCAGAATAATAAAATAATTAGAGATGTACTACCAACTCAAGCTTGATCTATAATTTCTTAATAAAAATGTAAGTTACAACATGAATTCTATCGATTCATATTATTCTCTCTAGTTACATGATATGCTAATACATGAATTTAAACTTCCCGTTAACAAGTGTGATGCAATCAAAGTATTTATGGATGTATAAAGCGGATGACACATTGACTTCATTCTCATTCTTAAAATTCAGCTTAAAAGTTCAACGTCATTTGTAGATTTCATAGGTCATTTAATTGACATAGGAGAAATACCAAACCGTACCAAGAACAAGCTGTTGCCTGTTAGACTGCAGAAGAAAGATATACACTCGACTCTAAAAATTCAAACACATGCATCTTCACAATTTTAATAGTATGCATATGCCTACACATCTCTATTTTGTTACAACAACTAACATCATTAAGCATGACTGTTTAATCAAAATCTATCAGGTTTAGGCACCTACCTACAACTAAAGTACCTTTGCCACCAACTAGAAATGAAATTGTTGAATCAAACCTTACATTGAATTATGATGTCATGAGCCAGCTATTCAAGACAAATAAGGCATTAAAATTTACCCATTAGTGTAAGTAACAAGAGTCGTTATATATGTGTAAGCATATGTCATGTGTAAATGTAGCTACAAGTTGCACAACCCTTATAGTGTCGAAATGATAAGCTTAATTATATCTATAAATGCTAAACTATTAGTGTCATATCACTGTTGTATTTGGGATAATTTTTATGCTAATGTGAGGTGTTTAAGTGTTGGTATTCTACTATTAAACTGTTGCTAGAATAAAGTGCACAAGCACATTTTTATTATTGTTATTGACCTACATTTTCTATTTGCATATCTGGCCATTAGGCCACTTCTGTCATAGTAGCATGCAGTTCTAAATCACATGGCAAATGGTATAGCCAGCAAAATGTGAGATTCTACAAAGGGAGGGTTAAGATGGACTTTTTGAGCTGCGTCAAAAGTTAACACATGCATTGAAAGCTATTAGCAAAATACTTGTCTAGATTAATTAAGTAAACCTACATCATAGGTTATAATTCGTAGAAACATGATTAAGCCATAGAAAACTTCTTAATCCACCAAACATGTTTCTGTTTAGTTAATTTTATTTTAACTAGATATCTCAAACTCCTTTTTTGATGGTAAGATACTCAAACTCAATTGCTCCACACACATAGGTCAAATAAACAAATTCATTTTAGTATTTAACTAAAAGTTTCAAACTTATTAAACATTTATTTATATTTTACATTATACCACAACTAACCACATTCTTACACAAATAACTATTGGAAACAACATCATATCAGTGTGGCTACTAATTCTCGTGTCTAGCCCATGGGTTGCTAATTAGGTATAGAACGAGAAATAAATAGCCTGAATTGAAAAAAAAATTAGTCTTATAAAATGGGAATAAAAGCATGAATTGCAAAACAACAGTCTCATGAACATCTATTCATTTTTACAGGTATCGATTCTCAACCACCAATACTAATGATATGTAGCAAACATAGTCTTCTTTGAGAGCGTTATCACATTACTTGTGGGCACAACTTTCTACGGCATTGTAGTCATACAACATACATTGACCCCATGGCATTGCTAGCAGATCTCAAGCTGCTAAAGGGCAAGCCATTCATCTTTGAGCTCCACGACGTAACAACAGCCATGGGCATGCAATCAACATCAACAAAACATTTGAAACAGGTATTAAGAGAAACTTATTTGATATCATACTAAGGAAGTTAATTTCTCTATATATACAAGTCCCCTAGATGTTCCTATGCTTCAGCCCGCAGGCTGTAAACTAGTAAATATATATTTACAAAAATACATAAACACTCTTCCTCAAGTTGGAGCGTAGATCTGAATCATGCCCAACTTGTTACAAATAAAATCAATTTGAACTTTTTAAAAAGGTTTAATAAAGATATTTGCAAGCCTATACTCTGTCTTAGGGTGTACCAGCTAAATATGAGGGTCTTTCTAAGTGCCTTTGACCCAATGTTTGATTAAATGTCTAGTTTGTACTATGATTATTCACTTGAGCAAGTTGTCATAACCAATCGTACCATGATCTCCTTAAGGTTAGAGATGATGAACCCATATCATCTTTGATGTGGCATCCATCATAGTTTGCACTTTGATTATTCACTCGATCTAGATATTATGTGTTGCTTCTTACTCTTCTAAGACACTAGGTTTACACCAATAAATACACAATACCTTGCCATTGAATGGTGTGAAATACGAAAACCTACCCGTTCTATATTTGAGAATCCTGATATTCGTCCATCTCCATTTTATGTGAAAGTGCCAACATGACAATGACCCTACGTAGACCTTTTTGGTCTTGAAATACCTCAATACATGGAGAGTAGCATCCTAGTGTCCAATGTATGGTGTGGCCATGAGTTGAATTTGGACACTTACGAAAAATGAGATAAGTCGTCATGTAAATGTCGTATAATTAAGTTTCCACTAACCACCTATATCATCCATGATCCTTCACTGGGCTTCCTTCTTATGGAAGGAGCTTCTGTGTAGAAAACATTAGGCTATTGATTAACTTACAACCAAATAATCCACATTCAGTCAACATATTAGAACGTACTTCTGTTGAACGAGAAGTATTTCTTGTGGAGAACAATATACATAAATGCCATGGAAGTATCGGAGGCGACCTAAGTCACTAAACTAAATTTGAGACTGAAGAAATTGTTTGAGATTGGTAATCCCAACCTCGTCATTCCTCTAATTATGATATCATCTACATGAACAACTAAAATGATCCTTTGGCCATGACGATGTCTAAAGAACACAAAGTGATCATATGCACTACAGACCATCCCAAACTCTACCATAGCACTAGAAAACCAGCTAACCCGTGCTTGGGACTCTACTTAAGGCCTCCTCCTTGATAACAAACCTAGGTGGCTGCTCCACATATACTTCCTCCTCAAGAACTCCATGGAAAAAGGATATGAACCTCTTATAGAAGATGAAAGAAGATAGAAGACTCTAACAAAAATAGAACTTTAAACAAAATTATTTGGATTCAACCATCTCGAGCATTTCTTATCACAAACTTGTGATACGCTTAGGCAATACAAATGCATACAAACAACATTTTAGCAATCGGAGAGAAAGTCTTGTCATAATCAATACCATAAGCATGAGAATAACCCGAAGCAACCAAACTTGCTTTTAGACGATGCATAGATCGATTAGGGTTGAGTTTAACTATAACACCCAACGACAACCAACAATACACTTATTTTGAGGAAGCGTCTCAACATCAAAAGCAAGATCGGCTTGAAGAGACCCGATCTCTTTTTCCATAACCTTTCACCATCATGGATGAGCTAGAGCAATCATCAAATCCGTGAAAATTAGGTATGAGTTAATAGCAGTAATATAGGCATGGGACTTAGAAGAGAGGTGAACATATGCAACATATATCCTTGTTAGGGTAGCGTGTGGTGTCTAGATGATTTATGAAAAGCAATCGGTATATGAGGATATGGTGCATCTAGTGGGTCATAGTAAGTGGATTTGGTGGTGTATTAAGGTAATCCCTAGAGTTGTATGGGTTATATATGGTAGATGAGCTTAACATAATCTATGAGAATAATACTATCTAGATATGATAAAGACCTTATTATAACTTATAAGAATAGTCATCATGTAGCTGATGGAGTGGAAGGACTTCTTCAGCGAATGGAGTTGTCATTCTTATTGCTAAGAGTAGCTAAAGTAGATAGAGAAATAAGCATTCTAAGGGGACTAATTGCTTTACCCATGGAAGATTGATCTTCAAATAGGAGAATGCTATAGAAAATTAAAAAGATAAGACAAAGGTTAATAAAGCATGATGAAGATTTGAAAATAAATCCTTTGAACCTAATCCTTCATCTGATGAATCTCATGGCAATGATAATGATGATGATGAACCACACTTATACTTTTAAGAAATTTCCTAAACACGTTGAACATTCTTGTGATAACAATGTTCATGCTGAAGATAATAAGCATGAACCATATGAAGAAATATATATAGTGAAGATCAGAAAGAAAAAGAACAAAAGCTAGATGATGATAAAGCTTTTGAAGGAATGAAAAAAGTATTTTTAACAGCATAAGTTTCTTTGATAACTGAGTGGTTTTTGGCCAAAGGTTTTTCATCAAAAGGTTAAATAAAACTTATTCTAGTTTTGCTAAGTTTAAAGTATTCTAAACTTGTTTTAGTCAAAATTAGCACTTCTCAGTATCTTGGAAATATCAAGAGATAGTAAAGAAGGAAGCTCCAGTAGAACTTAATCAAAAGATCTAAATTTGGAAAAAAATTGAAGGTTGATGCAAAACCCATTACAGTAGGTGCTCCCATAACTACCAAGGAATATTTGGAACAATTATGGAAATTAAGAATTACCAAAGTTGATCAAAGAATACAAGACGTAATGTTAGTACCTGAAAGGGTTGACTAGAATTCATGGAATGCAGAACAACTAATACCACTAACAATGATGTTGAAAGATTTATTGTACATTATGTCATAGGTAAACCTAATAGAACTCTACCAAAGTTTATTGAAGCTTAGCTACTAAAGTTGTTAACAGAAATAATGCTAAAGGATTATAACAGAATATTAACATTTAATGAAATAACTTATCATCTTTATCATTTATCTTTATTTTGTAAGCCATAGTTGTTGTAGTTATAGTCTAGTTACTATAGTTAGATAATAATTCATGCTAACTGAATAGGTTGAGAGTTGGATTAGTAAAGGCTATATAAACAAAGCCATATTGTCAAATGATGATATTTTAGTTACTTATATCTTCAATAAAAGTTATTCAAAGTATTACTTTCTGTTCTTCTGAATTCGGTCAAGTTAGTTCCTAACCGCTAGATTCTAACTAAAGGCTTGAGTTGTAATCAACCCTGACATATTAATTTATGAAGTGTTACATTTACATAATAGGGTTATTACACTAAGGTAACAGGGTATTACATTTATGTAACATGAGATATTACACTGACATGACATGGTATTACATTTATGTAAAGAAGATGTTAGATTAATGTAAGAAGGTGTTATATTGAAATTGCAGCTGTAATCTGTAAATATATAGTATAAAAAGACTTTAGTAAATAGTCCAGTAACTTGATGCAATGTAAAAAAAAGTTAATATATTACTGAAAAGATAGCATGTATACAAGTATGGAGTACTTCATCTCAATTATATCCAATACAACCTTCGATAAAGAAAATAAAGCATGTAAAACACCATACAATTCAAACTTAACAAGTACCCTCAACATCCAAGTGAACAATCTAAAAATGTGATTAACAATGATCAAGATGCCACAAATAAGGGGAAAGTTGAGGACTAAAGCAATCAATGTTGAAGGATTGCTTTCAACATTCTTAACATAGAAATATGTAGTAGAAAAATTTATGTGCATTTATATACCTATATGGGTATGCAACATCAATTGTAACACCCGGCCCCTCGTACCACCAATATTGTCCGCTTTGCCCACGAGTAGCTCATGGATTTGCTTTTGATTGCCCAGGTGAAAACTTCCCAGGGAGGTCACCCATCCCTGAATTACTCCCACCTGAGCACGCTTAATAGTGGAGTTCTCCTCCCATCCACAGCCAATACGCCCAAAACGCGTTAGTGTTATTAGAGACAAGACATTACTTATGAACCAGCAATCTCTCCTGTCCACGGTCGACGTGGGAAGTATGTAGGGTGCCACAATCACCCCTCCTTTGGACTTATCGTCCTCGATGAGCTCGCAAACACACTCACCATCCCCGGTGAGATTTGTCCCACCATCCCGAATGACACAAGAGTGGTTCTGATACCATTCTGTAACACCAGGCCACTCGTACCACCAATATTGTCCGCTTTGCCCACGAGGAGCTCACGGATTTGCTTTTGGTTAGCCAGGTGAAAACTTCCCAGGTAGGTCACCCATCCCTGAATTATTCCCACTTGAGCACACTTAAATATGGAGTTCTTCTCTCATCCACAGCCAATACGCCCAAAACGCGTTGGTGATATTATGGACCAGACATTACTTATGAACTAGTAATCTCTCCTGTTCACAGCCGATGTGGGAAATATATAGGGTGCCACACCAATAATTGTCATTAAGATGGCATAATGCTACAGGACAACATATGACCTAAAACATTTTTTGTAACAACCCACATAAATCGTACCAAGATACTATCGGCTTTGCCTCTGATGGGTTGCCCATCTAGAAGCTCACGGTTTTGTTTTCGCCTGACGAGTTGCTCGCTCAAGCTAAACACGTCTTGATTAAGGCTTCCACATTCTTATAAGGAAGGTTTCGTCCTCCCCCTCAACCAATGTAGGACTTACATCTGCACCCCACTTACAGAACCCAGCGTTCTCGCTCGCACATCGATTTGATCCCTAACTCTGATATTATCTGTAACAACTCACATAAACCGTACCAAGATATTGTTCGCTTTGCTGTCGATGGTTTGCACATCTAGGAGCTCACGGTTTTGTTTTCACCAAACGAGTTGCTCGCCCAGGCAAAATTTATCTTGATTGAGGAGGTTCCACCCCCTTATAAGGAAGGATTCGTTCTCCCCCTTAACCAATGTAGGACTTATATCCGATGTTGGTTTAGAAGTCATGAAGAAGTTGGTTTAGAACTCAAAAATGTAATCGCATGATTGCCATATATGTACAAAATAATTAGGGTAGCCAGATTTATAAAAATCAGTTTTGTTATCTTAAATTCTTGAAAATTTATATAAAAGACAATTTCATCCTCCTCAAATGTATTACAATATAGTGTGTCTATATATATAAGGGAATGTACTATACAAAATGCAAAAAATGCGGGAAGCATACATAAGTCACGAAAGAGGGGAAATTTTGTATGTGCCATAATTACTCATATAAGGTACATAATTACAGAAATTATATTAATAAATACGCAAGTTATATTTATACTTACGCAAGTTATTTTAATTATTTAACGTGCTAAAAATTATTTAAGTTATAATTAATAATTACACAAGTTATATTTATAACTAGCTTTAGTAAATCCGTGTATTACACGGGTTAAATAAATAAAATATTAAATAAAATTAAAATGTTAATAATAAAATGATATTTTAATATAAGATATGATTGAAATCATTCTTATTATAAATAGAATAAAATAATTTATTTTAAAAAGAACATTTTAAAAAATATCATTTACAAAACCTTTCTTATTATAACTCCTAATTTAATTATTTTATAAACGTTTTATTTTTTAAAAAACACCATTTTTAAATATATTGTATTTCTAAAAAATTTTAACGACTTAAATTCTTTTTTATTTTATAAAAATTTATTTGTTTAGAAATAACATTAATAAAAAAGTATTTTTTTTAATTTATCACAAATTATTTAAATTTAAAAATATTAAATAACATTAGTAATTACTATGATTACTTAATAGTAGAGAGAGGCGTGGGAAAAATTTAGTGAGAATGAATATGGTGATGCCATATGTCCTCTCTATTTACCTTTTTAATAGAGTAAGAAAATTCCGCAATTTGTTTTCATAATTACGTAATTAATAATCACGCAAGTTTTAAGCACAACACATAGATGTTTTGAAGTTGATTTTTTTATACAATTAAGCTTTAAATTTATACAAATTATTATTTTATACTCAATAAAACATAGATACGAGCTAGTGTACTCATCGTATATTGTAGTGAGGCTAGATTAAATACCAAGTTTCATCCAAGGACACGTAGTTTAATATGAAGGAAAAGTTAATCAAAAGATGGTTTTAAAACAATAATGTATAAACATTCATAAGAGAGACTCTATATCCATCTCCATCTTTATTATTTAGGATCTCTATCTCAATATCCATCTTTAAAGTTTAGAGTTTCATGAATAATGATTCTCTAAATATAAAGATACATAATTCATCAATCTCTATAGATTTGTTTGTGTTTAAGATAGATAACAAATAATAAATAAATGTTTGTGAGTGAGATATATAGATAAAGATGTAGAATGAGATATGAGAGGTTAAACAAGTTTAAAGATAAAATTTAAACAAATGTGATATTTAGTTAAATTATTGAGATGGAGATAGAGATGCTTTGTAAATGCTTTGATGGCTTTTTAATTGGTCACTAGTTAGAAAGGAAAAATTTAATAATAACGAAAAATATAAACAGATTGATAAAGTAGTATAACTTATTTTCAAATCCCCTCCATGGTAGAAACATTTCTCATGATTGATAGATGATAGTTTTCCAAATAGCGAGGAACCTTGTTAGAGTAAATCTAGAACCATAAAGACACACCTTTGGAAACCTAGAGTGTATCCATCAGCCAAGTAAGTTATCTCCATTAAGGCCAACAACCTCACTTTAAGTACCATGAAATAAGAGAGACCAATGATATAGACACACTAAGACTCAATCCAATTCAAAGGATAATATTTCAAAATACTTTTGACTTTATGCTTTGAATACTTCTAACAACCTAGCAACAAGTTTCTCGCTAGAGAAGTTCCCTCCCATTACTAGAATTGAAAGGTAAAACTTAATAGATTATGAAAACTTTTATTCATAATTATTTTGTAGATAGCGGACTTGAATTACCTTTCATTACCATGACTCATCTCGTACTTACTACATGAATAAAGCCTCAACCTGTTAAGATGAAAAATGAGAATTACGACTCTAGAAAACTAGCCAAATACCATGGCTCATCAGACACACACAAGACATGATATGTGGATATCATATTCACTCAATCAATTAATAAGAACCATATTTCAGTTCATATCCACCTAAATGATAGGAAGTGTCGAGCCTATCATAGCTAGACTGATACAAACTGAATCACTAATATATATCATGGTAAGATAGAGACATATGGCCCATGTGATTTTATATGATTGCTTCATTTGTCGAGCCTCAACCTCGACCCTTTCTGACTTATTTCTACTTCCACTCCTTCTAGGATTGCTTCATTTGTCTATCATAGGTCTTATGTTTATAGGGTTCGACCCCAGACACATATGGCCCATGTGATTTTATATGATCATACATGCCTTAATGTTATTACACTCATATGACCATTATGGTTCCTTATGACCCTTCTTGATGCTTTTGTGTTTCTACAAATTACAGTTCACTTGATCTTTTTTATCCATCTAGTTTTTTTTAGGTAAAACACCATAAACCTTCATTTGGTCATGCAAATATACATATGACATAAATCAGTACAATTAAGCTTATATATGCAATAAAATATGTATTTGTTATGAGTTATCTGAGTATTAAAATATAAATAATTACTATCACATCGGTGGTGAAACTCTTATGAGCTAGATGAGCTCTTGGCACTTCTTTTTCATCTTCAAAGCTACAAGATGATGTTGGGGTGTGATGGCTTTGTGAGAAGGGTTGGCCAGTTGGTCCTAATCTTTTGTATTGAATTTATGGAATGTTTCCATAATGAAGTTTTCATGCTAATCAAAATTTTAACCCTAATTTTAACTCTATAAATATAGTCTTAGGCATTGTACTTCTCAAAAGCACCTGAATAAGAATTATAACCGCTTGTTGCAATCGTAGTGTAGGTCACATCGGATAAGACATGTAAATCTTGTCTCTGTTTTTACGTTTGATTTTGTATTTTGTGTGTGAGTGTTTAGTTGTGATTTATGATCTAAAGATACCTAACGGATTTTATATGAAAGTGGATTGGATAGCTTCCATTATTTAAACTAAATCAATATAAGCTTTGTTGATATTGTGAAGGTTAAAGGCTTTGGTAATATGGTAGGGATATTTAGATGTGAAGTGAATGTGGTTAAGTTTTTAAGGGCATGGGTGTTGATACTAACATGGTTGGTCGTAGGAAATAAGTTCCTGCTACTAAAGTCTAATTTAGGTTAAGAGTTTGGGCTTGAAGTTGAGTTAGTGTCATTAGTATGGTGTTGAGTAGGATAGTCTACTAGGCACTATTCTCAATCATTTTAGCAAGGGATTATTATATTACACCATGCCAGATCTAAAAATTTCAAAGTTGTACTATAAAAGCCCAACTTTAACGAGTAATGCATCATAATTTGATAACTCACCCAAGTTAATTTACTCAACAAGACCTACAATGAAAAATATTTAGTTTAATTCTATGGCGCATCACCAACGTATACATCATCTCTAGTTTCCAATGACTGAATTTTTCTAGATTCCAGCATTGTGATGCTTTCATCACTCATTATATTTGACGTTGTATAATTACCTAAGAGTTGTTTCGATCCTTTTGTATAGAGATACATTTGTTGTTAAAGATAGTGATGATGTCTTTAATTTAGGGTTATTGGATTTTAATAATCCCAACTTTCATTTATTTGTCGTGATTAATCCCAACTTAGGAAAATGTTTGCAGACACTCCCAACTTTGAATTTATTTTCCTCAAACGATCCCTTACTAACTGAGAGTTAACCGCCGTTAGTTTTTTTGATAAAATGAAGCCAACATTGAGCAAATTTTCAACTACGCCGCCGCCCAGCCTCCATCAAGTCTGTTTTTTGGTGTCTACCCTCCAACGTCGCTTGAAATCTACCTCGAATGAGTTAAGTGGTTCAGATCAGAAGGTAGAGATTGACGGGTTTTAGGGTGCGAAAGTTTCAGATTGACGGACCAGATGGTTGATTTTAACTTTCTGCTTAGTGTTTTGGCCATAAAAACAGTCCATGTCATCAAAAAACTAACGGTGTTAACTCTCAGTTAGTTAGAGATCGTTGAAAGAAAATAAGTTTAAAGTTGAGAGTGTCTGTAAACATTTCTTGAGTTAGGATTAATCCCAGCCAATAAATGAAAGTTGAGATTATTAAAATCCAATAACATTTTATTTTGTCATTTGTGTTATTTTATACTTAATCCGTTGAGTTACGGTAGTTTTTCATTTAAGTTTCTAAACTTTAACGAAGTGTTTCTCTTTTCTTCTCATCAAAGTACACTACTACCTTAAAAATTAATAAAGTTAACATTTATTCCTTCGATATTTTCTTCAACATTATTTACAAATCATGTTACGATATGTGGCACATGCACTATTGTTTTTAGAATATGTAGTTTTATAAAATTTTACAATATGTAGTGTTATATAATTCCTAATAGAACACTTCGACGTGATTACTTTTATCTATGGAAATACTTAAACAATTGCGCGTGGTCATATATAATCATCGAAGCATAAATGTAGAATCTGTTAAAGCCACTTTGAGGATTTGTTATTATATAATTTTTTTTTCTTATTACACTATTTTCTCGGTGTTTCGATTTGATTTTTTTCATGGTTCAACGCTAATTTTTTCATGTGATTACTACTAATATATAAGTTGCCGAAATCGTGCTTGCAAATTTTACCATCCCGCTGCATTGCACATGTTACACCCCCTAATTGATTTTTAAAAGGGTTATTGATTTTAATAATCCCAAGTTTCATTTATTAGCCGGGATTAATTCAATTCAGGAAATGTTTGAAGACACTCCCAACTTTAAATTTATTTTACTGAAACGATCACTTACTAACTTAGAGTTAACCGCTATTAGTTTTTTTGATAAAATGAGGCCAACATTAAGTCATTTTTCAACTACGCCGCCCACCAGCCTACATCAAGTCCGTTTTTTGGTGTCTAGCCTCCAACGTCAACTGAAATCTAACTCGAATGAGTTAAGTGGTTCAGATTAGAAGGTGGAGATTGGCGGATTTTAGGGTGTAGAAGTTTCAGATTGACGGACCAGATGGTTGATTTCAACTTTTGGCTTAATGTTTTGGCCATAAAAACAGTCCATGTCATCGAAAAACTAACGGTGTTAACTCTCAGTTAGTTAGATATTATTGAAAGAAAATAAGCTTAAAGTTGAGAGTGTCTATAAATATTTTTTGATTTGGGATTAATACCAGCAAATAAATAAAAGTTGGGATTATTAAAATCCAATAACCCTTTTTAAAATCATAATAATAACATATCATTAATATTGAAGGCACTTAACTTTCACAATTATTAAAATTTATAGCATTCAAACACTCTACTTAAAATAACTTAATCATTAAAATATATAGAAGTTTTAACATAAGGTTTACAAAAAAGTTTATTTACAACTTGAGAATTTTGGTATCGTCAAATAATTAAAACTGAAATTTGTTCATCATAATCTATAACTTTTTAAGTTTTTAGTTAAACTAATTCAACTTAATTTTACTATACATAAGCACCTTAATTGGAGGGAAAAGACCGCAACTTTAAATATTCGATACATACATTCAGGAACAGACCATGAGTATGACTAGTTTTAAAAGTTTTTACGTGTTTTAGATGTGCATTGTAGTAACGATACTTGTTCGATTATCCAACCCCATTACCCACATCAAAAGCACAAATACTAATATGTTATATTATTTTCAAAACATAATAGGTTATTGGATTTTAATAATTTAAATTTTTTTTATTAGCCGGGATAAATCCCAACTTAGAAAATATTTACAGACACTACCAATTTTGAGCTTATTTTCCTATAACGATACATTACTAACTGAGAGTTAATATCATTAGTTCTTTGATGACGTTGACTGTTTATATATTCAAAATACTAAGAAGAAAGTCAAAATCAATCGTCTCATCCGTCAATCTGAAACTTCTACATCCTAAAACCCGTCATTTTTCACCTCCTGATCTGAACACTTAACTTGTTGAAAGTAGATTTCAGGTTACGATGGAAGCTAGACATCAAAAAACGGACCTGATGAAGGCTGAGCGACGATAGAGTTGAGAATTTGCTCAATGTTGGCCCCAATTCATCAAAAAAAGTAACGGGGGTTAACTCTCCATTAGTAATGGATCGTTGGAGGAAAATAAGCTTAAAGTTGTGAGTGTCTGTAAATATTTTTAAGTTGGGATTAATCTCGGTCAATAAATGAAACTTGAGATTATTAAAATCTAATAACCCAAACATAATTAATAGAAGTTGAAGTAATTAGAGATTTAAAATACTTACAATTATATAATTGTTTAAGTTATAGTTTAGTACTAGTGGATTGAACCGCACAGGGGTGTGAAACTTCGTAAAAGTCGATTTTGATAACTTGTGCATAAGTATTCACATTGTGGAATAAGTTC
This sequence comes from Flaveria robusta, assembly GCA_025506415.1. Lineage (NCBI taxonomy): Eukaryota > Viridiplantae > Streptophyta > Magnoliopsida > Asterales > Asteraceae > Flaveria > Flaveria robusta. Next base: position 25,739,408 of record CM046469.1, read on the forward strand.
ACACTGAAACATTAATAAAAATACGCAAGCCATCACGAAAAATCTTAAATTTTATAGAAGATCATATTAGAATATATATTATCAATATAAATATATTATATTTTTTGTTAATTAGGCTAGTCAATATTTTCCCCTTGATTATTGGCATATAACTTGTATTATTTCCCTCTATATAATGAGGGTTTGTTTTGTGTATAATCCATTGATTCATTAAGACATAATTACTTTTATAGACTATCGAAAATCATTAATAACAAAAGATCTGGCCATCGCCAACCAAGAGGGGGATGGTATCAGAGCTTTGCTCTTGATAAACCCTAAATTGGTGCAACCACTTTAGCACAAATCGTCTAAATCAACAACAACCATGTCCGAAGAAAGAGAGCTAGAAACCTCAGATCCAAAGGTGAACCCGCTACACCCAGCCATAACCAATTTGCAGAATAAAGTTTGAACGCTCGGCGGAACCAAGGTCACGTACTCAACTTGGACGAAACTGTTCAAACTTCATGTCAAGGCGTATAAAGTGCTGGACCATGTAGATGGAACGGAGCCCCCTGTTGAGACCGACAATGGCTACAACCAATGGGCTGAGATTGATGTGCTAGTCCTGCAATAAATTTATAACACCCTCTCCAACGATCCGCTGGTCAGGGTCCTTGAAAACGATACAACGGCTCGATATACAAGGGTGAAGGTTCAAAATATTTTCTCTAGACATCCCACACAAAACACTCAATTTCTAGATGATGGGCCATCCCCATGTCCACATCCAATGCAAGGCTGGAGTAATTCTCCATACCAAAACCATCAGATGCCATCAACCCATTTGGCTTACGAGATTACCAGACCCAACCAATAAAAAAACCAAATTTTCAAGTGGCCCAGATACAAACTCCATTGCAAGCCTAACCTGGATTTAAAAAGTAATTATTGGTCATTCAAAAAAAGTAAATGATAAATATGAACATTCTGTATAATAAAACATACGACATGTGAGGTACCCAAGATATATAAACATAGGGAGGTATTAGGTGGTTCAACTCTCACTCTAAACAAAAATGCTTAGGGTTGAGCTATGAGGTTTTCCCAGTTGTGGGTGCAGTCCCGACAGGAAACAGATAAATGGACCCGATTAAATAATACATATTCTCCAAATCAAGGTCGTACATTTGCGTTCAAAGAAAAATAATAAATAAAAAGAAAATACGACATACCTGGCTAAGTATCAATCATAATAATTTTCCTGATTAAATCGACATATAATTTGTTTGGGGTTAAAGAAATACAAGATATATAGCAACCCAAACACACATTTGAAAATTAGGATAAAAATGTTAACTGTTGGGATCGTCGGTTGGAGCCCCCGTCCTCTAGCTGTAGGTGTGCAACACTAACGAAGTCCACACAAAAGCTTAAAAATTTAGATTTCAAAACACAAACATATGTGTTGTGTTGATGTTGTTAAGTATAACAAATAAGCGAAACGACGTGTGTAGGTTCGAATTAGGCCGTTCATGAGCCGTGCCGAGCCGAGCCGAGCCGAGCTGAAACGAATGAACCTTTGCTCCTGCTTGGCTTGTTTACAAATTGAACCGAGCCAATGGGTTCATGTACAACAAAGATAAAAAGCGAGCGAGCATTTTTCGAGCATTAGTTTTTCGAGCAAGCGCGAACGATCTTGATAGCCCTACAGTCGTATGTCACCCGGTTTAAATTAACAAAGAGAAAAAATGAATATGTTGTGACTTAGTAGAGTTGTAGGTTTTCTCAAATAGGTAGCGAAAAAGTCTCGGTGACACTCACCGTATCATGTGGGCAAACATACTATATATAACAAATAGAAAAAAAGACATAATAGCTAAGTTGTAGGTTCTGTTAATATTATCATAATATTTTTTTTTCCTACAAATAATCAAAAACCTACTTTGTTTTTTCTATAATTTTACACTTAACCCATATAAAACTTTTAAAACTACTACATCACTTTTTTTTACAAATGATTATATGCTCATTTTGTGTTTTATTTAAAATTTACGCTTGTACCATTGAGTTATGCAAAATTTACATTAAACTTCTAAACTTAAATAAAGTTGTTTGTTATTTCTTTTAACCAATTTTACAATATAGCCCTTTAACTATAATAAAACTACCATTTACATATTTTTATTCTTTTCCTTTGCTTCGAGGATTTATTTTTTAACTGCATTTCTTCTTGTTAAACTTTTTTTATCATGTTTCACGTGTAAATTTTTTACAGCTAATTAATATTAACGTATAAATCGTTAGAATTAAAACTTTTAGATTTTACAACCCCCGTGCATAGCACAGATTGACCCTACTAGATATTTGTAATGAGCCAAATACAATAGAATGGTATGTACAAAACTATAAATGTAACTATATATTTATATATTTGTGTGTGTATATTATTACTAGTGGGTTTGACCCGCGCCATGCAGCATAAGTTATAAAAGTTGAAATATTAATTCTAATTATTTATATGTTAGTACTAATCACCAAAAAAGATTATTTGCGAACTCCTGATAAAAAAGTGTAACAAAAAAATTATATAAAAAATAAATACCTCAATACATAGAAGAAAAATAACGAATATATAAATGTAACTTTACTATAATTAACGAGCTCTACTATAAACTGATTAAAAGAAAATTCGACATAACTCGAAGGCTTAAGTATAAAACTTAAAAAAAAAAATTCATGTGATAAAATATAAATTTAATATAACTCGAATGCTTAAGTATAATTAAATAAAATAATACGTATATTAAATAGTATTTAGTTATAAAATATAATAATAAATGTATATATTTAATATAAATTTAAAGTCATACAAATAAGATAATACTAAAAATAAATATATAATAAGAGTTAATTACATAAATGGTCCCTGTGGTTTATTCAAAGTAACAGGTTTGGGTATTAAAGGTTTTTTGTAACAGGTTGGAGTATTATGTTTTTAATTTTGTAACAAGTTAAGGTATTAAGACTAACAGACGTTAGTTTTTCTGTTAAATTTGAATAAAATGACATAACCCTTTGAGGATTATTTCTTTTAACTATATCTTTAAGAGGACCATTTGTAATTACTACAAAAAATTAAAAATCAACCCCAACCACATCCATCATCTCCTCCTTCGTTTTAGATGAATACCCCAGTTAATCCACCGCCGCCGTCCCCACATCACTGCTGCTCGCCGTCACTTGCCATCGCTACCACCCACCATCGCCGCCACCCACCGTATCCCTCCCATCATCCTCACCCCACCATCCCAAAGCTTTTAAAACTCAAATTAGGGATTCCCTCCCTTCCGTTTCAGATGAATACCCCAAGTTAATCCACCACCGCCGTCCCCCACAATCATTTTCGCTCGCCGTCGCTTGCCATCGCTACCACCCACCATCGCCGCCACCCACCGTATCCCTCCCATCATCCTCACACCACCATCCCAAAGCTTTTAAAACTCAGATTGGGGATTCTTGATTTTAGGGTTTGTCGATAGAGCTGTGAAGTGAAGGTCAAAACCAGCTGGTGGTTCGATGGAGATGAAGCGAGGATGGATGGTTCGATGTGGTGATGGTAAGATGGTGGTGATGATGCTACGATGATGATGATGATGGTGAGATGGTGGTGATGACTATGAAGATGATGTTGATGATGCTGTTGTTGTTTCATTAACGAGCTGAAGACGAAGGTGGTGGTGAAGATGATGTGACGGTGTGGTGGCCGAGTAGTGGCCGGCGACGGTGGCCGGCTTGATTCTGGAAATAAAGGGTACTTCAATATATACATACATACGACACGATATATATATATATATATATGTGTGTGTGTGTGTGTGTGTGTTAAATATATATGGTGTGTATGTATATTATTTAATTACCCAAACAATCCCTTATTATATTGAATGACACAAATAATCCCTTTAAGTTACATTAGTGGTCCTTGTAAAGTGAAATGACAAATACCCTTAGATTTAACACAAAAACTAACGTCTATTAGTCTTAATACCTTAACTTGTTACAAAATAAAAAACATAATACTCCAACCTGTTACAAAAAACCTTTAATACCTAAACCTGTTACTTTGAATAAACCACAGGGACCATTTATGTAATTAACTCTAATAATAATAACAAAACTATTTAGTAATTATATAGCTAGGTATTCAAATAAGATAATACTTAGTTATAAATTTAATTATTATTATAAAAGTGTTTAGTTAAGTATTTAAATACGATAATACTTATTTATAAATTCAAAATGTTAATTTATAATATTATAAATTATATAATATCTAATATAATATATTAAATAATCTCATATTATTAAATAATATATTAATTAATGTATTAACTAAAAGAAGTTTATTAATTGAGGGGCAAAATATGAATGCTTGCACAGAACACTTGTATCTAATGCTTAAAAAGTTGTGCCATTTGTCTTAATTTTTTTGTAAAATTATATTTGTGTCCTACGGTTTTGCTTTATATAGTAGTATAGATACATATAAAAATTAAATTAAAAAATTCCAACCAAACCAAACCGAGCAGACCTTTGCTTGTGATTGACGTTTACAAACTAAACCCAGCAGTTCGGCTCATTTATAACCGAACTATAAATTAAATGAGCATCTTTAAGCATTTTCCGAGCAAGCGACATGCGTCAAACAATTTTGATAGCCCTAGTTCGAACTACCCTTAAGTTCTTTGTAAATATATATTTCTTTTCATTTAATTTTCTGTAGTTATAAAGAAGATTTATGTTAAGAACTCTGATTATTGCCGGAACTCTGGAAGTGCCAGAACCACACAACTTATGACTGCTAATGAAAATCATTATTTTATCCACATTACTAGTATTACCCTATATATGAAAAAAGGAAGGGGAGAAACAGTTGGGTTCTTTTGTTTGTTGTTTGGCCACATATGTTTGTGGAGTTGTGCATTTTGGCCCTCATCTGAGTTTAAAGGGGAGAGGCCTTTTTTCTCACTTGATCTTCTGCAGAGAGGGGTGCTCTCTGTTTTCCCACACCACCATCGCTTCCACCTATAGCGCCACCGTCTTTAGCCTACACTGTCGTTCTCTGCCAAAGTCGGTAGCAGCGGAGGAAACCAAATACGTCGGTGGTGTCGGCGCCTCCGATGGAGGTTTTCGATTTCTAAGGGTTGCAGTGGTGGTGTCGCGGCTGCCATAGCCTGAAACGACAACAGCTCACGACATCTCTTTGCATCTGTTCTTCCCCAACGAAACCCTAGCGTGACCTTCTTTCGCAGATCAAGACGCATCGATTATCGTTTGATGTTGCGATTTCACTTTTCTTCACCAAAATCGGCTTTTCTTTTCAACTCACATCCATCGAATGATTGAATATATTCTAGGGTTCAATTTGAAGTGGGTCATCTTGCGATTCATGTTAAGCTTGAATTCTTGGAGGTTGATGAGTCGATGTGGATTGTGATCAATTGGGTGTTGCGTGGATTTTACATTTGGATGTTGTTTCACTTGCAGGTAAACTATTTTGAATGCATACAAGGTGTTTGTGAAATTGTTTTGTGTGAAGTTTTTACACGTGTTGCTGCCCTTTGTGATTAAACAAGCGGTTTAGATCTTCATATGCATCTTTGCTGGAATTTAGTGGTTATGTTCATAAATCCGTCATGCTAAATTATAATATCAAGTATTATATAATTGTCTTATGCTTATTTGAAGAATCATTATCAAAGTTTTCATCTGTTGTTCATTTATATCTTGCTTGAATGTATTACCCATGTTAATTGCTTAATTTGAATCATGCTTCTATTGAAAATGACAGAAACTTGAAGTGGGTTCTCAACAATATGAAATTCCGAAACTGTGATGAATAGGGATGATGCTTATTTGTGGATTGATATTAAACTGGAGGCTTACATTGTCTAATTTTTAAAGATAATCATCATGATTACTTGCTGTTTTCTGATTTAGTGTTATTATAATGGATCTTTAGCACCAAATCTGCAGGTTGCTGTAATAATCTATGATAGAAAAACAACATAGATTCGGAAAAAATGGAGGTAGAGTCAAACACAGCTTTAAAAGAAGCTCTTTATGCTTAACAACAACTTTGCCCTCATCTGAGTTTAAAGGGGAGAAGCCTCCTTTCTCACTGAAACTTCTGCAGAGAGAGGGGTGCTTTCTGTTTTCCCACACCACCATCGCTTCCACCTGTAGCGACACCGTCTTCCGCCTGCACCGTCGTTCTCTGCCGGTGGTTTTGGGTTTCTAACCCCCCTAGAAAAGTCGGCAGCGGCAGAGGAACCGCATACGTCGGTGGTGTCGGCGCCTCCGGTTTATAAGGGTTGCGGTGGTGGTGCCGCGGCTGCTATAGCCTAAAACGACAATAGTTCACGACATCTCTTTGCATCTGTTCTTCCCCAACGAAACCCTAGCGCGGCCTTCTTGCGCAGATCTGCAATTTTAGCAAAGAGTTTGTGGTTTTTCGGGTCGGTAGCTATGTGGTTTTGCTTGGTTGTCCGTGGCCGGAGGCAATGCTCTCGGTGGTGCTGCCGGTGCGCTCGCTTGCATGTCGTCGATGCTTTCGCTGATGATGTTGGTTCGATCACTTACATGTAGGCCTTGCATCTTTGCCTGAGGTAGGCCGATCTCTAATTCGACATGTTTTCTCATGGTTGTCTTTGTCCCTTCGAGATGATCTCTTATTTTGGATAGTTAATGTGTTGGCGTCGATGATGCTAAGCAGATGCTTACCTGAGACTGTTGTTCGTTGATGTCGATGATGGACATGTCTTCATCTGAGACCATTGCCTTGATTGTTATCTGTGATTTTATATGAAAACTAGTGTCGGTTGTCTGCCTTGGCATCCATTTCGTTATGTAGCCGCAACCGGGTATCGGTTCAATTGTTGCTATGCATTACTAGAAAGTATTGTCGGTTGGTATCTTATTATGTTGTGAAGTTGTTGTTCATTGATGTCGATGATGATGAACGAATCTTCGTCTGAAACCATTGCTTTCGGTTCAGTTGTGAATTTATATGAAAACCAGTGCTGGTTGCCTTGGCTTGGCATCCATGTTCGGTGTGCAACCGCAACCGGGTATCAGTTTAATGATTACTTTGGCTCCGCAAAAAACTGTTAAGTTGTGGCTATGATGATGGAAACGTAAATCTGAGCCTCGGTTTACCCCGTTTTTCAGACGCGCAACGCGCGTCAGGGTTAAAACACTAGTTATTTTAAAAATATAACATAATAATATGTATTTATATATTTAAATTTTTATATATATTTATAATTTTTATGTAAAATTTACACATATGTAGATATTAAGTAACCACACATGTGTTAATTTTTGAAAATATTCAAATACATGTAAATACCTGTATAATTTCATATAACAATATTGTATTTAAATAATAATGCGAGTGTTTAGATAGAATGATGGTTTTATTTTTTTTTATTGCCATAAGTTCTTATAGTTCTTGTAATTTTAGGAGTTTTTGTTTATTTCTTTCTTCCGTCTCAAAAGCTCCTTTTTACTTAAAACAGCCCAAGAAAAGATCTTCAAAAAACAACTTAAAAAATGTACTCCAAAATCACTCTAAAAAAATATTATTTTTTACTTTATATAATTTAGTTCTCTTAAAGATTTCCAAAGTGGTGTTTCGAACAGATGGATTTAAACACAATCATAAACAGTAAAACCGTGACAATTAGCGTCATTAATCCCTAGTTATTTTTAAACTTTACAAAATTCATAGCAGATACAACTCACCACCGTTATTTTCTCAGAAGATTAGCTACTTATTTGTAGGAACGTATGATACAATTAAAATATGAGAAGTGAATTTGTTATTTAACTCCGCACATTGATTTACTTCTCAAACTATTTATATACACTACAAACTAAGAAATTATTTTTCTATTGCATACTTAGAAATTTATATAAGTATAATGTACATATAATTTGGAGGAAGCTACATATCCCAGGAAATTACATATCCGATAAGAAGCTATTATTAGAGCACCTCAATCTCTAATGCCTTATCTTTTTTGATATACAAGACACTCTTTATTTTCCCCGAAAACTTTATTTTTTATACAGTTATTTCTACACATTCACCTCAACATATTCATATCTGCCACATCTAGCTTTCGCCTATGTCTTATTTAATATGAATAGCATATGAATTGTACGAATATTATCTGGATTATTTTAAAATGTAATTTATTTCTTGTAAACATACATTTACCTCATAATATTCATCTTATAAATAAAAAAAAGTATCTAATCTACAAATGTTAAATTAAAAGCCAACAATAGTTTAGGTCAACATCCATTGTTAGGATGAAAAGAAAAGCTTGTGTGAATGAACCACTAACAATTCTAGTGAACCGTCCTTCAGCAACAGAACACAGTATTCAACTCCCTACAATGGTCCATGGAATCATATGCCCCTCCTATCGATCTGCCTATTACTACAAAAGAGTCCATCCCTGGACCATTTCAAAAGGATGTGGTCCTCAAACTTTGAGAAAGAAGTCAGTATTGTAATCGATGTTGACGGTGATAAGCTCGAGAGAAGACAATAACGTCGATGACCACTTTATGATGTTAGTCGCAATGACCATGTTGATGATGATAGTACAAATGAAGAAAGAGATAATAAAAAGATAAGTATTAACCCCAACAAAGAAAATTATGTTTCATTGTTCATGTTATTGTTGCTTTTGTTGTAATGTACATGTGGGCAATTATAAGGGTAGGTTTAAAGAAAAACAAACTTAAATATGAAAGTAGTGAGATCAGAAATTTATCAGAGGTTGTTGTCTAATAGCAAGAGGATAAAATCTTCCAATCAATTTTTTACATTCAAAACATTTTTCTATTTTAATAAAATATTAACTAAGAGAGATATGTATTACTATCAGATTTATTTTCATCAAAATTTTTCTGCTTCTCTCTCTTATTAAATAATCACATTATTTTTTAATAATATTATATAATATATTTTTAGATTAAAAATAGTTTTTTAATAAATTAAAATAAGATCTTTATTAATGTTATTTTAAGGGAATAAATTTTTTATAAAACAAGAAATATTTTAAAACATCAAACTTTTTTTAAAATCAAAATATTCTAAACTTGATTTTCTTAATTAAAATTTTTATAACCAAAAATAATTAAAACAGGAGTTATGATATGGAAATTTTTAAAAAGTAAAAATTTTTAAATTTGTTTATTGAGTGAATTGCCGTTTACCTCCCCGTGGTTTGTTCACTTTTGCCATTATCATCCAAATTTTTATTTTTTTGCATCTGGATCCCCAACGTTTAAAAATTGATGCCATTTACATCCAATAAGTTAACACCGTTAAAATTAAACTGTTAAAGTTATAAAATTACAAAATTACCCTTTCAAAAAGAAACAAAAACCCCCCAAATGTGGTAGCCCTAACTTCAACAGGGGGAGAAATCGCTATGTAAAGGAGAAATCACCTGTGCAGAGGATAAATCAATGTGCAAATCGGCTAGTGTGGCTTCACAACGCGACGTGGTTCTCTGCTCATGTGGTTCAACAACACTCGTTTGCACCTGCGTACACGGGTTCTCTTCTCATGTGGTTCAACAACACTCGACATGGTTCTCTGCTGTAATTCACACATACATTGTTCTCTGCTGATGTTGTTCAACGACATTTAAAGATTCGATTTTGAATTTTTTCTTTGATGTGGGTAAGTTGAAAGCAGGGTTGTAGCTTGGGTTAACCCACTGATGTCTCAAAGATTCATCTAAATCATACCAGGGCTTTTGATCTCAATCAATGAGCATGAAAGGAAAACAAGAGGCTGAAAATAGAATTAGCTCTGAGTTGGTTTTGTGTCATTATCTATCATCTTTGTAATTGATTTGTGTTTAAATGCAGTGAATGTTTGATGTTTTAAAATCTTCTGCAATATACTTTTTCTATTGTTATGAACTATTGAGCATATCTATATTGGTTTCAACCACTGATGCAATTGTATCTAATTACATGGAATTTATGGTTGATGCAATTACATAGAATGGTATTGAAAAGTACAATTGATGCATATTTAAAATTGGAATTCACTTTTGATGCAAATATAAAATAGTATTTGAGAGTACAGTTGATGCATTTACATGGAATGGTACTCAATATTGCAATTGATGTAATGTATTTTATTATGACAGTGGCAAATTTATAATGGCAATGGTGGTGTGCATGATTCATACACGTGATGCATTCAAAAGAAATGCATCATGAGAATGCAGTGGTTTGGATATTTTATTCAGTGTATTATAGAATGGTCATATATCATTACAGTACTATTCTTTTAGTAACCTGATGTGTGTGGTTATTTTACCCATATTGACCCATCTATAAGTAAAGGGATCAAAGGCCATGAAAAAGTGGAAGTCAACACTAAAGATAGGAAGCTCATCTGGTAAACATCTACATGCAGGGTAATGATATATGATCATAAATATCCAAAAAAAGTCCATTAAAAAGTGGAATTCAACACCATTACAATAGAAGTGGCATAATTCTGAAAAAGAGTATTATAACACCATTAAAATGACATAAATCCATACCAAAAACAGTTAAAATAATCTAAAAAGTTCAACCATCAAAAAGACAAGTAACAAAACTTTAATCAAGAACTTGTCAAGCTACTTGTGTTCCTCGTCCCTACTCCTTACAAGTTCTCTTGTTATGCCCCATCTTCTTACAGATATCACAAGTAACTGTGTTACCCTTCCTTGGCATCTTTCCATTTGTAGCAATTGATTGTCTTAACTGATTTAGTTCTTCAATAGACTTCTTCCTTTTCTTGCTTGGTCTTCCAACCTGTGTGTGATGCTTAGGAGGAATTAATATAGTTGGACGTTGAGATGGTATCCATAAGCTCTTGCCATTTATTGGGTCAACAGTATTTTCATAGATTTTTTTCCATGTTTCTAACCAATAAATTTTATCAACCCAATTTTCAGCTATACCATTACCAATTCCATTCATAGCCATATTCCATATACATGCCACTGCATGCTTGCAAGGTATTCCGGTTAATTCCCATTTTCTACATGTGCAACTCCTTTGGTCAATATGAACTACACATTGATCATGTTCGGAACCACTAACTTGATACTTGGACACACCATTCCAGATAACTGTGTAATTTGAGGCATCAGACTTGGTTTTTTCAAATATCTTGGTAACAACAGGAGTTAAAGGTCCATGGCACTTTGCAATCATCTTTCGTACCACAACAATACGTTTCATTATGTACTCTCTAATGAATTCTAGACAAGTTATGATAGGTTTGTCTCTTCCCCCAACTAGTTGCTTATTGAAAACCTCACACAAATTATTCAATAATACATCACATTTTGATCTTCCTGCAATTCAATTTATTTGTTAATTGGATAGAAATGTACAAGAAAAACAAAAAAATTAAAATTTTCTTACCACTAAAATAAGCTCTTGACCAATGTCTCGGTGGAATCTGTTTCAACCAATCATGTGCTGCCTTATCTTGTTTCAAAACTTCTTTCATAGCCTTATTAAACCCTTGTGTTGTTGTTGCACTTGCACACTTCCAAAGCATTTCTTTGTACAGTTGACCTTTCCATTTTTGTTTCATGTTCTCATGGATATGTCTCAAACAATATCTATGCTCGGCACATGGAAAAACTTTACATATTACAGGTTTTATTCCCTACATGTAAAATAAAGGGAATGTAAGTTATTGAAGTTATAAGTAGAAACTTATAAATATAACATACCTTTTGCCTGTCACTGATAAATGTAAAATTAGAGTTGGAATAGAGTTCCAAATCATCTCCTAAACACTGTAAAAACCAAACCCATGAATTTGCACTTTCAGATTCAACAACTGCATAAGCAACAGGATAAATTCCATTATTTGCATCTACTCCAACTGCTGTTAAAATTTGTCCTGGATAAGGCCCTTTCATGAAACATCCATCCAACCCAAGTAGTTCTCTTCCACATGTCTTAAATCCTTTCTTCAAGCCACCTAAACATATGTAAATCCTCCTAAATTGTCTGGTTGGGCTGTTTGGGTTTGGTTCTCTTTCAACATCAATCTTAATGGTCGTGCCTAAAAAAGATTAACAGTAAAAGTTAGATCTATCAATGCAAAACTCAAATGAAAATTAAATATTCATACATGGATTGCATCTAATTAGCTCATCACAGTAGTCACTTAGGTTTTCATATTAGTCCTTATAATCTCCTTGAAGCCACTTGGTTGCAATCGCCTTAGCCCTAAAAACCTTATTAGACATGACTTGTACCTGGAACTTCTGTTGGAGCATATCCTGTAGAGCCTTCAATGGTATTTCTGGGTTGATTCTAATAGTTGGTTCAATCTCCTTGGCCAACCAACTTATAGTGAACAACTTTACATCTCGTGTTTGAAGGCATTGGTGTTCCTTGAAAAAAGTTTTAACAACCCAAGACCCTTCTTTTTTATGGTATGAGATATGCAATAACCATGGGCAAGTAGGTGTTGGAATTTTCTTTTTAGGTTTAGATTTTATTGACTTAGAACTATCAACCTGTTGGGACCCACCACCCACACATCGTTTTGTCCCAACCTCATTACTTTCACATCTAACTACATTTGGATTTTTTCCCAAACACACAACACGAAATCTGCATTTATCATTCCTTACGATATACAGCTGCCTTCTACTCTCTATCGCATGTTTTTTAACCATAGGCATAATATCATCTCTACTTGCAAAAGCCTGACCAAGATAAAAGGGACAATCCTTAGTTTGCCCCTCCTTCTTCTTTTGTTTTCTAATGTTTTCTAGTGCTATTTGCAATGGAGGTTCATCATAAGACTCATTTACACATTCAAAGTCATCAAGTTCAAAGTCACTCATATTATCATGTTCATCATCAGTTATATTTTCATCTTCACAGTCAACAGCGGCTCTAATTTCATCCATATCAATGTTAACATCGTAAATCAAATTATCTTCATCTACTATGAAATCACAATCATCCTCGTCATTCGTATCATAATTTTCATTATTGACTTTATGCTCAACATAAACCTCAATAATTTTATGCTCTCCTACATGTTTCAGTAGGTTAATAACATCTTTATCATTAGCTAAGGATCTTAATCCAAAATCTAATTCATCTCCTGGAACTCTAAAATGAAGTCTGATCACATCTTTTTTTTCATAACCAACTTTCTCCACCATATCATAAACCTCAATAACAGAGAAACAATCTGAATCAACCATATCAATATAATCAATCTTACCTCCTTCATATGTTATATCTACACAATTACTAAACTCTCCCCCATGGTGGAGTTTGATAGTGAAGAAGGTAGGGTTTTTACCATACATGGTGCAAGCATCAAAATCTTCTTGCTGTCGAACAAACCATTCCCCATCGTCTATACTTGTGTTCATCTTCAATCAGTCGATGGAGCAAACCCCTGGATGTAATCAAAATCGATAGCAGTGGCATGAAAGGTTAAAAGTCGATGGAAAAGTTTGTATGCAATTGGGTAGATCACGATGATTGCTACATGCGTGATTTATTAGTAGGGTTTTTAATGCAAAATTACTTAAGTGCCCTTTAAAGGATTAGTTTTTAACATTAATTTTAACGGTGTTAAATTATTGGATATAAATGGCACCAATTTTTAAACGTTGGGGATCCAGATGCAAAAAATTAAAAATTTGGATGATAATGGCAAAAATAAACAAACCACGGGGAGGTAAACGACAATTCACTCTTGTTTATTCTAAAACAAAATATTTATTTATTTTTTCTTAGAAAAACAAATTTTTTTTTAAAAGATTGATATCATTGTTTTATTACTTATAGTCAAACTTATACATAATTTCAATTATATATTATTTTTTAATATTGTTTTATAATTAATAAAATTTTATTTTATTTAATATTTTATTTATTCAATCTTTGTAATACATGATTTTACTAAAACTAGTTGTTTTAATATGTCACGCTGGTAATCATATGAATGAATCAATTTAAACAACTTCTGAATGCGATCGAAAATGAAACCAAATGGGATTAAATTTAACGTTGAAAGAGAATACTTGTAACAAGATCGGAATACAATAGGAAACTCAAACAAGAAAAAACATTTTTGATTTCAACACCATATTTATAGATTTAAATACGATTGAAAGTGAAATCAAGCAACAACAATTACACATATATGCTAAATTTGTCGATCGACTTCACTACCTCATTAGTCTAACATATTCAGAAAACATAGATCGAAATCAAACGAGAACTAAAAATGTAATTGTTGTGTAATCACCAACACTAATGTATAAGTAGTAATACATATAGCATAAAATGCATACATCATAGCTTGGAGGGGTAGCCTCCGCTACCCCTCAACATTTTACAAGTAGTGTTAAAAAATAATTACGTTTTTATGTAAAAAATTTTTTTTATGGTTTTACGTTACCGTTGAAAAATATTACGTTATCCCTGAGAAAATTTTACGTTACCCCTAAAAAATTTTTAAACTCAAAACTTTATAGAAATTTTTAAATTTTATAAAAATTAAAACCTAATTACCCAATTAATATTAAAAGCCCAATTCATTTTAGAACCCAATTAATTTTAAAAAGCCCAATTATTATAAAACCTAATTAATTTTAAAAAGCCCAATTTTTAAAAAAACTCAAAAACCCATTTAACACTAAAACAACACAAATCGGCTCCCCCACCCCCAAATCGAACCGCTATCCTCTGCTGCTTGTTTGCTGCTGATTGCTGTGTTCTGCTTGTTTGTTGTTGCTTTCTGCTCCCTAAGGGCTGCGGGCTGCGGGCCTGCGACCTTGCTGTTGGGCCGCTGGCTGCTGCGTAACTTTTGCTTCACTGTTTGGTTGCTTGAGTGCTTGCTGTGTTGAAGGTAATCTTTCACTTTGAAGCTCAAATCAAACCTGCTGCTTGATTGTTCAAACTTTGAAGCCTTAAAGGTAATCTTTTACTTTCTAGGTTTAAGTGTTATTTGCAAGATTTCTAGAGTAGAAGATTGATTAATTGTTATTTGATTTAATGTTTAGGTTTTATTAACAATTAGGGATTTGTATTGTTATTTGATTTATTTGCAAGATTTCTAGAGTAGTAGATTGAAATTAAAATTAGGGATTTGATATTAAAATTTTATGAATTTGAATTGTGTTATTTCTAGAGTAGAAGATTGATTATTGTGTTATTTCTTATAAAATTAGGGATTTGGAAGATGAAAAAACAAGTTCTTATAGGCAATTTTTTTAAAAGAAAATTTCAAGAGGAAGATATTGGTTCTAATAATGATGATAATATTGGATCAACAATTCCTTCGGGTTCAATTCCTTAGAGTTCAATTCCTTCGGTTTCAATTCTTTCGGGTTCAATTCCTTCGATCCCAAATGGATTTGATATGAATGATCTTTCTTCTGACCCCTTTGATAGGCCTCCTATTGCTAGTTATCATCCTAATCAAATGGATGACATAAGAAGACACAGTCTTGTTAAAAAGGCTTTTCAACCATGAAATCATAAATTTCCATTCAAAGAGTATTCTAGTGGGCAAAGACGTTTTAATGTAAAATGGTTTGATGCATATCCGTGGTTAGAGTATAGTACTAAAGTGGACAAAGCCTATTGCTTATATTGTTATTTGTTTAAAGAAAACATTGGCAATAAAGGTAGAAGAGATACTTTTTCAAGTTTAAGTGAAGGGTTTTGTAATTGGAGTAAACTGGGTGCCTTAAAAGACCATGTTGGATGAGTTAACAGTCATCATAATAAGGCGATGCAAAAATGTGATGATCTTTTGAAACAAAAACAATCTATTGATGTTATGTTAAATACGATAAGTGAACAAGAAAAAGTTGCAAACCGGTACAAATTATTGGGATCTGTTATTAGTATTAGATTTTGCCTAGAAAATACTTTACCATTTCGAGGTCATGATGAATCGGAGAAACCTCGATTGAAGGGTTGTTTTCTTTCGGTATTAAAGTTGGTTAGTGAGAATAATCCAGAGATTGGTAAGTACACATTAGGGAATGAAAAAAAAATAATAATAAATTAACGGCTCCATTAATAAAAAAGGAGATTATTGATTGCTTTGCGAAAGAGGTAACAAAAAAGATTTGTGAAGAAATCAAGGATAATGTGTTTGGATTGTTAGTAGATGTGTCTAGTGACGTATCTTTAAAATAACAAATGTCGGTAGTTTTGAGATATGTAAATAAACTCGGGGTTGTTAAAGAAAGTTTTATTGGAATTGCTCATGTGAAAGATACATCTTCTTTTACTCTTAAAGAAGCCATTCTTTTTTTGTTAGCAAATAACCAGCTGAGTATTGATCAAGTACTAAATTTTATACTTTCTACAATTAAACTTTAATATAAATTAATTATTTTTGTGCAATTGTTTATTTTTTAAAACAGGTTAGGGGTCAAGGTTATGATGGTGCAAGCAATATACGAGGAGAGTTTAATAGCTTAAAAGCTACGATTTTGAAAGATAATCTATCTGCACATTATATACATTGCTTTGCTCATCAACTACAACTAGTGATTGTGGCGGTTGCAAAAAAGCGTGAAGGTGTTAAAAAGTTTTATGATTATCTTAACATTGTTGTTAATATGGTTTCTGCTTCTTGCAAACGAAAAGATATGTTACGGGAGGCAAAAAGAAAGAATGTGGAGAAAGGAATTCTTTCAAGTGAAATTAAGACCGGAAAAGGATTAAATCAAGAGAGTTTCATAGTACGAGCCGGAAATACAAGATGGGGTTCTCATCATGCAACAATCATAAGTGTGCTTAAATTATTTCCGGAAGTTGTTGACGTGCTTCGTTATGTTAAAAAAGAAGGAGATAGCACTCAACAACGAACTAGTGCAAAAGGTATTCTATCCTATTTTAAAATACTTGAGTTTGTTTTTTATGCACACTTGATGGAACATATTTTGGGACACACAAATGTTTTATCTAAACATCTTCAAAAAGAAAGTCAAGACTTATTAGAAGCAAGTAAGTTGATAAATGAAACAAAACATGCATTGAATGATTTAAGGCAAAAGGGGTTTGATGCTATGTTGGAAAAAGTGACTTGTTTTTGTGAAAAAAATCATATTAAGGTGTTGGATATGATGGAAAGTTATGGTAACCCAAGAAACCGAAAGAATATCATTACTAATCGACATTATTTTGAGGTTGAGATTTTTAATACGGTTTTGGATATGCAAATTCATGAATTGGGAAATCGATTTAATGAGGTATCAACTACACTGGTAGAAAATATGTCGGGTTTAAATCCTTGTAATGGATTTTCAATGTTTGACATATCTAAGATAATGGCTTTTTTCCAGATGTATCCAGTTGATTTTAATATGAATGAAAGAGGATGTATTTTGGGTGAGCTTAAAGTGTTTTATCACTCGGTAAAAGAAGATGATAGATTTACAAACTTGAATGGAATGTGTCATCTTGCTCGGCTAACGGTGGAAACCGGAAAAAATCTATCTTTTCCTTTATTTTATCGGATATTGAAGCCAACATTGATTTTACCGGTTGCAAGCGCAAAGGTTGAAAGATGGTTTTCTAAACTGAAGCTTATCAAGACGGATTTATGGAATCGAATGGGGGAGGAATATTCGAACAATGCTCTAGTAAGTGCGGTTGAAAGGGAAACGTTTGACGAGGTAACAAATGAAGATGTAATTCTTCGTTTTCAAGCTATGAAAAACCGAAGAGGAGAGTTCTGAGATCAATTAGGTATTTCTTTAACATTCTTTATTATAATGTTTTTTATTTATATTAATGTACGGTAAAAAAAATTTTAAATTATGTTACCCGTTAAATATATTTCTAGATCCGCCACTTATATTACGAAGGTATATCCATTGTAATCACTGAGCCGTACACTAAAAATGTAATCAAGTGCAATTTATTTGCTTAAGAACATTTTTCTCTTTATTTTTGTCATCTTTTATTCATTGACTTGAAAATGATTTCTAAATTATGTCATTTGTATATTAAGGATCAACTTGAGTTTTGATTATACATTTAGGATTTTACGATATTAAAATTACGTGTGTTTAGTTTATGTAAACTTTTTAAGTCAATCGTTACGTTTGAATAACCAATCGATTTGAAAAAGACATTTAAATAAGACAAACAAATATAGAAAGAAGTTTAATTAGTTGAACGGTTTAAAAAGCCATTTAAATAAAACATTTGAAAATAAAAAATTTTAAAAGACATTTAAGTAAGACGAACGATTAAAAAATAAGTTTAAAAAGCCAAACAATTATAAAAAATACATTTGAAAAGCCGAAAGATTTTAAAGCCGAACGGTTTGAAGATGAATTATTTTAAAAATTGTTTAAAAAGCCAACCTTTTAAAAATTATTTTTAAAAACCAATTGTTTAATGAATGATGTTTTGAAAACCAAATGGTTTAAAAACACTTAACAATATTTTTTAGTAATTAAATTATCGGTTTAAAATTCAAGTCGTTTAAACAAATATTTTTAGAATTTTTAAAAATAAAAATTAAAATCTTTTATACATGTACACAAACATATTAGTTAAATAATTTTAAAAGGTTGATTTAAAAATGAAGCTTTTTAATAAACAAATAATAAAAAGACGTTCAAATAAAAGAATGAGATAAAATTACATTTAAACGAGCCGAATAATTAAAAATATGTATAAATAAAAAAATTTTTAAAAAAGGACCTTAATAGAATTGAACGATAAAAAAAAAGACGTTTAAATAAAATAACAGTTTAAAAGACTTTGTGGTTTAAATAAAACAAATAGATTAAAAGGACGTTTAAGTAAGTTTACCAGTTTAAATAATAAGTATAATAAGCAAAACGGTATTAAATTTTCCGTTAAATAAGATGAATGGTTTAAATGCGACGTTTAAAATCGAGCGATTTAAAATTAAAATTTAAAAAACTTTGAAAAATAAAAATAAAAACATTTCGTGTATATATATATATATATATAGAGTTAATTACACAGATAGTCCCTGTGGTTTACTTAAAGTAACAGGTTTGGGTACTAACTTTTCTGAGTAACAACTTTGAGTATTGTGGTTACATTTTTGTAACACTTTTGGGTATTAAGCATAACTGCCGTTTTTTAACGGATTACCCCATCACGTGCAAAAAACGTGAGGGTAATTTAGTCCATTCCAAAAAACAACTCAAAAGTCAGATTTAGAACCCTGTTTCTTTATGTTTTTTCAATCATCATTATTTTCATCTACTTCAATCTCTGAACCCTAATAGCTTCAGTTGACAATGGTTTTGTGCAAATGTAAAAAAGCGGCCATAATAAAAACCTCTTGGACTAACAACAACCCTAGATGATGCTTCTACTCTTGCCCACAGCTGGTAATTTTTCTAAACCATTTGCATCTTCTAAATCCCCAATTAGATCTTCATCTGCTTCCATCTTGTTAATTGTTTTTTGCAGCGATCAAAGTGCAAATTTTTTGTTTGGATTGATCCTCCCATGTGTCCTCGTTCAGCTGAAATCATTCTAGGGTTGTTGAAAGCAATGAACCACCTTGAGACCAAAGTTAAGGCACATTGCTTGTAACCTAACTCTTTTGCAATATCTTCTATTACTGAAACAGAAAAATCATCTTTAGGCACAAAATCAACATAAATTATCTTGCCATTTTCATATACCCTCTGTTCATTCTTCTTAACAAATTCTCCACCATGGTGAACCTCCATGGAAAAGAAGTCTGGATAATGATCCTTGTCTGCAAATAAAGGTTTTCATTCATACACTTACTGCAAATTTCTTAGACGGTTTTCATATAAACAAAACATAGGGTTTGCGACTATATACAACTTCGTAATTGAATGCTTCATTGTCATCTCTTATTGACCATAAATTCATTCTCTCCTCAGATTGATGATTTTTTGGAGATAAAGAAAGGGGCTGTTGTTTGCTCTGGTCGCTTAACATAAACATGGAGAAGAAAGGGTTTTAAATTTAAGTTTTATGTTGTTTTTTGGAATGGACTAAATTACCCTCATGTTTTTTGCACGTGATGGGGTAATCCGTTAAAAACAAACTAAAGTTACGCTCAATACCCAAAGGTGTTATAAAAATGTAACCACAATACTCAAAGTTGTTACTCAGAAAAGTTAGTACCCAAACCTGTTACTTTAAGTAAACCACAGGGACTATTTGTGTAATTAACTCATATATATATAATATAATATATAATATATAATATATAATATATAATATATAATATATAATATATAATATATGTTTTTTATGGAAGTAAATTACGTTTTTGGTCCCTGAGGTTATTAAAAATAACCATTTCAGTCGAAGGGTATTTTGGTCATTTTATTAAAAACTAACTGAAAAATCTAACTCTATTAGTGTATTGGACTGTAATAGTTATAAAATACAAACCATAGGGTTTGATTTGTTAGAAAATTCGTTTTTGGACTCAAATGGTTAAAATAACCAAACCATAAGGACCAAAATAGTAATTTACTCTAAATGAAAATATTGTAGGTTTTAGTTAAAAATATTAATAAAAACATATAGAGGAAAGAGAAAAGCACCATATCGACCATGTACAACAAGTGATCTAGCATAGGGCTGTAATGTAAGTGATGCAACTCTCGTCACAAAACAAAGGACTTCTACTCGGGGTTACTTCATTCACAAATTGGTCAATGAAAGTGTTTAGCACTAAGAATATAAGAGTGATACTCCATCAAACATATAATCATAGGTAATTTGATTTCTGATAGATCATGACAAAATCTATAGACTGATTAGCGACACATGGCTTACCAATTGAATTATAGACGGATTTTATTATTTATATTGAAATTAAATTATTGTCAAAGAGTAATATTTAATTTTAATACCTTCTTTTTTTAATAGTTTATTTATTTTAATAACAAGTTTCTAAAATTATTTTCTTGAAATAAAAAATACTTTATTTCAATATTTTCTTTTATTTAAAAGAGTGAAATTCTTTTTTAAATTTTAATTAATGTAAAAATAATAAAAAGTAATCACTAATCCATATAACTCCAATTATAATAAATTTAATTTTTTATAATGGCTAATAAAATAAAACAATATGTTAAATGTATAAAAAGAAAGAAAACTAATCTTGGGATCGTTCTAGTCTTACTCTTGTTCGGTCAACATATTTTCTATAAAAGTTATTAGATTTTAATAATCTGATTTTTATTTATTTGTCAGGATTAATTTTTTTTGAGTAAATATTTACACACACTCCCAATTTTAATCTTATTTTTTCACCAATGATCCCTTATTACTAAGAGTTAACGCCGTTAGTTTTTTTTTTGATGAAATGAGCCAACTTTGAGCCATTTTTCAACTTCGCTGCTGCCTAGCCCTATCAGGTATGTTTTTCGATGTCTAGCCTCAATAATCACCTAAAATCTACCTTTAACGAGCCAAGTAGTTTAGATCAACAGGCGAAAATTGACGGGTTTCAGGGTGTAGAAGCTTTAAATTGACAATGTTGATGAATGATTTCAACTTTCTAATAAGTGTTTTGGCCATATAAGTAGTCCATGTAATAAAAAAACTAATAGTTTTAACTCTCAGTTAGTAAGAGATTATTAGAGAAAAATAAGCTTAAAATTGAAAGTGTCTGTAAACATTTATTGAGTTGGGATTAATCTCGGCAAATAAATAAAAGTTGAGATTATAAAATCCAATAATCCTTTCTATAATGGCCTAGAGTTGCTACATCATCTATTGATCATCCTCCTTCTCACTCGTATGGCCTCAAACTTTGCTTTCAAGGTGTTAATCTACACACTTTAAAACAAATGATTAATTATTGTTTACGACGAAATAAATTATGCTCGTGGGTAATTGCATAGCTAATTGGGTCGTTGGTGATCCCTATTCCCACAAATACGTTACTTCTCTTAGACTACTATCACTCCACTATTACAAATGTATGTCATTGATAACTAGGGTGCTAGGATTCGAATACTAGTATTTTTCAACAAGTAGATTATTGTATCTTTCCTATGACTTAAAATAATTATAGGACCGGTAAGGGATCAATGCAACAGTTTTACAAAGGTTGGAGAGAAAACTGTCAACACTTATAAGATCAAATGGGGAACCGACAGGTGAAACTAAGAACAAAGGTAAATATCACAAGCAAGAACAAAGTAATTGGTTTTCAAGAATGTTGTATATTGCTCTCAAGTGTTTTACCAAAGTTACAAGGCTTAGTCCATAAGGACTGATACATGAGACACTTTATACTACATCCTATAGCCGATCATACTTTGAACGCCAGCTGTAACACTAATCTAGACAACAAGATCAATGTAAAGTCAAAAGGTAGTTTGTCTTTTGACCTGTTACTATGACATGCCATAGCTTCACATCCTTATCTAATATATAAGGACAAAAAGTACAAAGTAGAAAGTTGCATACTCAATGACCTTAATCTACAGTTGACAAAAGTACGAAATTATCACCAACTTGTATAAGTTGGTAAGTCTTTAAAGGTGTCAGCGAAAAGTGGTTCAGCTTTATCAAAAGTATTTCAGAAAAGCATGCCTTCTCTGTTTTCAGAAGAAATCAGTTCCTTGGCTTGGGAAGACTTTTTCTTAACGTTTCGAAAGACTTCATCTTTGGCTTCAGAAGAAATGATCATTTGGCTTCGGAAGATTTGACACTTAAAGAATTTCTTAGTGCTTTTGTCAAATCCTTTGAAGTAACTTCCTTATACTTTGGAATGCATGCTAAGATATTTGGTAAGCATCAACCTTTAAGATAACTCTTACAAACTCCCACTATGTTGATGCTACCAAAACTTTAAAGAAGCTTTGAGTCTTGATCTTTATTTGCTCATAGTCCTCATCAGAATTTGGAACATTCCTTTCTTCATTAGCTGATCTGGATTCTTTAGACTCTCAAAGTATCTTATCATGTCCAACAGATCCTGTAGTGGAAGAATGAGCATGTTCTGCAGAAAGTATATGTTTTGACTTCCTTGATCTCTTGTGACATACCATGTCTCTAGGTTTGTTGAGAATGCCCAGGACACAATGGGTCTCTCAGCATCATGAGGCTTTACATAAAATGAAGTTGATTGAGCAGCCTATTCTAGTTCACCCTCAGGATGTTTTGACTCATCATGAGGTGCAGAGGTTGATGCCTTGAACTTCTTTTTCTTTTTCTTGTCCTTTTGATGGCCATCCTTTTCATCTTTCTTTACTTTAACTGAAAAGGTTGGTCTTGAGCACCAGATGTTCTTTCTATATCCTTCTTAGTTGGGTCCCTTTCCTCCACATGTTCAGAAGTAGAAGGCTCAAGACCTTGCTATAGGTCAGAAGATGAAGTTGTCATTGATGCAGCTCCTGGATCATGTTGTGTTGTCTCTTCGGGTTCAACCATCACCTTTACTTCAAGTGCAACCTAACTTGGTGGAGAATACAAGTCTACCAGCTCACCCTCTTTAATCTTCTGCTTGATCCTTCTGAGATGCTCATCTATGGTGGATAGAGACATAGGACCAAGTCTCCTTCCGGAGAAACCATACAGCTTCAAAAAACTCACCATCTTTAGCCTATCAGAAGACTTCTTTTCATTGGCTTTGATGGTGGCTCTTGACTTAGCAGCCTTCTCTTTCATTTTCCTCTTAGCAGCTTTTCTTTTGGTTTGAGATTATTGTTCCATCTGCTTTAGATATTCAAACTATATATACTCAAATGAGAGAGGGTGAAGAGCTGCTTCCTAATAGAGACCTGTGGCACTCAGGTAGGTTATCATCTTCTGTCTGTCTTGTTCCCTACCTACCTAAGTTTCTTCTTCAACAACCATAGTCTTTTTCTCAGGACTTTCTCAAACTGGATAGAGGACAAAAGCTTTGTATTGTCTATTTATTTTTCTTTCTTCTTTGATTTTGAGGAGCAATTCTACAGCTTAAGCCTTCTTTCTCTCTTTTGACACTTTTGTGTCTGCCAGTTTATTTAATTCATCCAAGAGGAGAGAGATTAATTCATCTATATTGTAGTTCCAAGACCCAAAATAGTTCGATATGGATGCCCTCAACTCATCATCTTGAACATTTGGCCTATGGGTAGCCCTGATTGCAACTTGCATAAAGCTAGGGGTCTCTCTTATTTTCTCTCTCCTTGCCTTCCTCTTCCTCTCCCTTTTCTCCTTCTCAATCTCCTCAGGAGTCATCCTTCTTTTCCTTTTGTCAATTGTTGGCCTGTATGAATTAGGGTGGAAAGAGCTTTGGCCTTCATTAATTTCTTTTGCACTTGAGCTCCGGCCAGATAGAGGTTGTGAGACACCTTCAACTACTGGTGTCTCACTGAGGGTACTGCTTGTTCAAGTAGATCCTTTCTCAAGTTTCACAGGTTCCATTACTGGCCTTCAACTAATTTTTCACATTCAAAGCTAATCTTAGGGTCTGCCTCAGTATCCGATTGACCAATAGTTTTGTTGCTAGCCGCTGTCTATATAGCATTGATGTTCTTCTGAAGTCTTCAAGCACCCTTTGTTGTATTCTCTCAGCTAACCTACCAGTCTGTCTGTTTTGACTTGGGTTGGCAAGAGGCTGGTCAACTAGAGAGAAGCTCTCATAGAATCTCAGGGTCTGAAAATTGAAAACTTTTTGCTACCCCTGAGATCTAAAGAGTACCAAGGCTTTTCTTTCAGCATCATACCACCATCCCACTATTGGATTTTCAGCAGGATAGAATGAGGAAGACATGAACCTTGGTATTCCTTTCTCAAATAAACTTTAGAGCATGGCATCCATATTAATGTGAGCCTGAGGAAGCTGTTGAGTCTGAAATAACTATAAATGAGGGTGGGAGTCCTCATTGTCCATACTCTGAGCAAAACTCCCAAGTTCTGTTGTTTGTAGTTAAGACTTTCTCCCTCTTTTTGGTAGCATCACCCACTTACATAGGTGAGCTAGAGGTTAGATCTTCATAGTTTCTTGTGTTCCTGGTTGAGTTTGCCTGGCAGGCCTCTTAGCTAACTTGCCCTTAAGATCAGTGATCTCAAGTTGCTAATCAAACACATTCCTTTGAAGGATGGTCACTTGAGATTCCAGGTGACTCATTTTTGAAACTAAATAGGTGCATAGTTGAGATAGTTTTTGCACCTTTGGTTGTAGACTCCCCTTATCTTTATCAGAAGAATCATGGGGGGATGAGAGAACATGACCAGAGTCAGTTTTCTCACCACTAGGGATTGCTTCTTGGCTCCTGGATTTTCTCTGCTCCATGACAACTTTCGGAGAAGTGTCAAGGGGTTGAGTTGCCATGGTTGAGGTCTTAATAATGTAATCACTTGTAGAAGTGAGAGTCTCTTCAAGATCAGGAATTGGTTGGTTGAGATCTAGAGGCTGAGGATGGTAAGAGTCCTCCGAAGGTTGAGTTTTGACACTCAGAGTAAAGGCTTTCAGCTTGGGTAATAAGCTCATCAGGCTGAGATTGAGGAATCTCTTGTAAAAGTTATTTTAGAGGCTGATACTCATCAAAGATCTCTCAGCATGCATTCTAAAGTACAAGGAAGTTACTTCGAAAGATTCGACAAAAGCATTGAGAAATTCTCTAAGTGTCAAATCTTCCGAAGCCAAAGACCATTTCTTTCGAGGCCAAATATGAAGTCTTCCGAAGCTTCACAGACAAAGTCTTCCAAAGCCAAGAGACTGATTTATTCTGAAGACAGAGAAGACATGCTTTCTCTGACATACTTTTGACAAAGCTGAACCGCCTTTCCGCTGCCATTTCTGAAGACTCACCAACTTATACAAGTTGGTGATAATTTTATACTTTTGTCAACTGTAGATTATTGTCTTTGTGTCTGTAACTTTCTACTTTGTACTTTTTATCTTTTAGTATTAGATAAGGATATGAGCTATGGCATGTCATAGTCACATGTCAAAAGGCAATCTATCTTTTTACTTTACATTAATCTTGTTGTCTAGATTAGTGTTCCAGCTGGCTTTCAAAGTATGCCGGCTGTAGGATCTAGTATAAAGTATCTCATGTACCAGTCCTTAGGGACTAAGCCTAGTAACTTTGGTTGAACACTTGAAAGCAATATACAACATTCTTGAAAACCAATTACTTTGTTCTTGCTTGTGTTCTTTATCTTAAGTTCTTAGTTTCAAACTATCGATTCCTTATTTGATCTTATAAGTGTTTGTTTGTTTTCTCTCCAACAAATTGTGAAATTGTTGCATTGATCTCTCCCTAACTGGTCCTGCAATTGATATCAGAGCATTTCAGGCTCTTGATTGTAAGATCTTACCATCTTAAATCTTTTCAGTTTCACAAAACAGTTATCAGCTCAAATGACAGCTCTCTCCAAAGCTGACATGAAAACTGGCACCATGACCAAATCTCCACTGATCACTCCTGCTGACTTCGACAATTGGTGCCAAAGGATGGAAGGATTCATCACAAGATGTGGAGATCTGTTGTCTTTGGACCGCATGTCCCATGCACACCTTAAGTAACTGCTGCTGGTGAAATGATCCCAAAGGACGTGGCTGCCTACTTTGATGAAGACCGGAAGAGAATAGATGTAGATTAAAAGGCCATGAGCGCTCTTCAAACTGCTCTTCCTAACTCTATCTACAAAGGCTTGAAGAAGTGCAAGACTGCAAAGTAGCTCTGGGATGCACTTAAGCTGATGTGTGAGAAGTCTGAGGAAGCAAAAGAAAACAAGAAAGACCTTATGAAGCAACAGTTTTAGAATTTCACATTCAAGACAGGTGAAACCATGACTTAGCAATACTTCAAGTATGTTGAGATTGTGGACACTCTGGTGGATGCTAGTGTCAAATTGTAGAATAAGGACATTGTGAGTAAGTTCATGTTCTCTCTTTCTAGAGAATGGACACACTACTATATGGCTATTAAGTGAACTGAAAACCTCTCTACTCTTACCCTTACTGATTTGTATGGTATCTTGAGCGGTTACCAGATGAGAAAGAACATGTAAAATCCATCTCACAGCTCATCCAGTACTCACAGGAGTTCTGCCCTCCATGTGGAAAAAGGGATAGCAGAGAACCTTAGCATCATCTTTTTAGCTACCCTAAAACCTCACACAAGTGCCATTTCATCACATTCCCGGAGACACCAGGATATTGTAGAATAGTAATCGATCGATCTCATGACGAGAATGCGGAACGTAATCGTTTACGACATAGAAATTGAAGTATAAAAGTGAAGTATCAAGCTACAATGTAAATAAACTTGTAGTGTATTGCTCTCTAATTTCAAATGATTACAATATTGATCAAATAAGGAAATTTCTATCTTAATTACAAACATTACTAAAGCAAACTATTTATACTAAACCAAAAAGGTCTCGCGTGAGAAGTAAGTTCTCGCGCGATCAAAAGTTCTCACGCGACTCTATCTTGATCTTCAATATCTTTAATTGGTTTCCCGAGCCTCCAGGTTTAATCCCTACAGTGACGTTTCTTGTATTAATGTTGTCTAATGACATATTGGGTATCTTACATTTAAGTGTGTAAGTAATATATTGGTACAATAGGAATCTATTGTCACACCCCACCAAAATGGGGCCTTAGGTGACCAGTCTTACAACAAAAAACTTAAATATATATTAAGAGAATCCATACTTACAATACTGAGTATCATTAAATTACTAAGTATAAAGGTGGAATTTAAAATAAACTAAAATCTAATCTTTATGATAAGTCTTCTAAAACACCTTCAAAGCTCCTTAAATATTATAATTTCAAAGACTTCAAAAATTCTTCTCACTTTAATCTACTACAACCAAGTAATTTAGAGAGTAGGGCATCTACGGGTTTCCTGAAATACATGCTCAAAATATACGTCAGCATAAAACCGGTGAGTTCATGATATTGATAGAAAAATCTTCTCACGGTGTATTATCAAATAAATTATACACAAATCAAATCAGATTCAATGGTTTTACTACCAAATGAACCTTCGTTAACATATATAACACATTCGAGTGAGAGTTCACTAAGAAGCACATCGAATGCTTGTAATCCAGCCAAATATAGTAGGTACCAACTACACGTATATATATCCCGAGCATTCACGCTTAATGATTCGTCAATATACAATTAGTAAGAATAATACATTTTAAAAACCATTTAACTCAATATTAATTAGTAGCATGTATTCAACTCCAAAACAAGTAAAAAGGAGATTTAAATTAATGGAAACGCATGTGTACTTAGACGTGTACTTGATCCTTTTGCTCCTCAAGTAAAAGATGACTAACGGGTCAACCTATAATATAACAATCATATTTGTATTCTTAGATTCTAATGACCCGTTTACTTTGATTTTAAATTATATACAAATAAACTTATGGTACTTCCTAAAACTTATATATATATATATATATATATATATATATATATATATATATTAAGTAAAACTTGAGAGTTCATAAACTTGGTTATATTTAACCAAAACCTTATCCTGCTGATCAAGATGATATCCATTTGATACTTCAAAACAACCATAAATTTTATAATTATGCCTATTAGCCTGAATAAAGGTTCTAATTGTATCACAATTTCACAAACTAATTTCTTAGGCTTATTGCCCAAATACACGAACACCATTTGGATATGATGACCAATTTCTTTAATTATCTTCTGATGAATTCGTCTAATAATCCATAAATCTATAGATATATATTTGTCTTCCTTGAGACTAATAATAACCATAAGTATTTGGATCAAATACTTACCCAGCTAACTTCTTGAATGATCCAAATTGAAGCCTTGATGTGCTTTAGTCTCCTTTGTTTCAACCTAAAATATCATTCAATTTACTTGATTCAAGTCCCTGAATAGTTCTTCTTTATTTATCATACTCTCTTTATGAGAAAAAGAACTCTTACTTACCTTAAAAGATGATGATGATCTATAAATGCTTCTGTTCTCTACTAGACTCCAATCTAAGAAGCAACTTAAAGTTGCAAATCTTTAGAATGGATTACCTCCCTTCCTTTAAAAATTTTGATTTTGTCTACTACATAAAATCAGAATTCCTTTCTGATTTCAATTCAAAATATCTCATGTAAATCAAAGTAATATGAGTTTGTGATTTCTTTTGAACAAAATATCTTACCAATGTAGAAGATGAGATGAAAATCTCTATTCTTTTATGCTTGATCGATGTACACACCCAAAATCAATGATTCGAAGATGAACACTTGTAGATAATTGATGATTCTCTCCTGTTTGCTACTTATCTGAGTTGTTAGACCACCAACACCATGAATTTGCTGGTTTGAATCATTCAAACAGCTTCATTCAGCAATCGAATTCACAAATTCTTCATGACCCTATCTTTGTTTAGACCAAAAGAGCTTTAATTGAAGATTAAGATGAATGTTGATGATGATTTTAAGAAGAGATCAGTGGTTAATAGCTAGATTCAAGAGTTCCCAAGTGTTTCTCATAGGCTTGAAACGTGGCAAACAGATGGGGAGAAGTGTCGATGGTTTAGAAATGTGGAAACCCTAGTTTTATTTGCTGGAGGATGGAGTTATATAACTTGGCAAAAATAACCCCTCAAACAAATCTACCGCCGTTAAACAAAATTTCGTCCTTGAAATTTGGCGTTGATAAAATAAATGAGGATACTTTTCCATCATTTCATCTTCTTGTTCCCATGTTGTCTCTGGTTCTCGACGAGAATTCCACTTTACTTTTACTAAAGGTATTTTATTCTTTCTTAATTTTTTGATTTGTTTTTCAACTATCTCTGAGGGTTCTTAAACAAAATTTAATTTGTCATTAACCTGAATATCTTTTAATGGTATGACTAGTGACTCATTAGGCAAACACTTTCTAAGATTCGACACATGAAATGTGTCATGAATCTTAGTTAGTTCATCAGGCAACTTCAACGATAAGGCACTGTTGCAATTCTGGAAATTATTTCGAATGGTCCAATATAATGAGGACACAATTTACCCTTTTTGCCAAAACGAATGATGCCTTTCCAAGGTGATACTTTCAACATAACTTTATCTCCCACTTTGAATTCCAAAGGTTTCCTTCTTCGATCAGCATAACTTTTCTGTCGATCTTCTGCAACCTTTAATCTTTCTTTAATCTGTATTATCTTATCAGTTGTCTCCTGAATGATCTCAGGACTTGATAGCTGATTTTCACCAACTTCAGCCCAACACACTGGGGTTCTACATTTCCTCCCATAGAGTGCTTCGTAAGGTGCGACTTTTATACTTGTGTGATAACTATTATTGTACAAGAATTCGATTAAAGGTAAGTGTTCATCCTAATTACCACCAAAGTCTATTACACAAGCTCTTAACATATCTTCTAGTGTCTGAATTGTTCGCTCACTTTGTCCATCTGATTGTGGATAATAGGCCGTACTAAGGTTTACTCGAGTTCCCATTTCACGTTGAAAACTTTGCCAAAATATAGATGTGAAATGACTGTCTCTATCAGAAACAACGGAGATCGACACTCCATGTTTAGACACAATTTCATTGACATAGATTTTAGCTAGCTTTTCCATTTTGAAATCTTCTCGTATTGGAAGAAAATGAGCTGATTTTGTCAATCTATTGACTATAACCCAGATTGTATCATACCTTCATCTTATTCATGGGAGTTTCGTTATAAAATCCATTGTAATCTTATCCCACTTCCCTATAGGAATTTCAAGTTGTTGCAAGTAGCCAGAGGTATTCTGATGCTTAGCCTTAACTTGTGAGCATGCTAAGCACTTCTCTACATATTGTGCAATTGATCTTTTCATTCCCGGCCACCAAAGATCAGTTTTCAAATTTCTAAACATTTTATCGCTTCCAGGATGCACCGAATATTTAGACTTATGAGCTTCACTTAGGACTAAATCTTATAATCCTCCATGATTTGGAATCCACATCCAACCATTAAGTCTTAAGATTCCATCATTCCTAATTGCTAACAATTTTACCCTTCCAATCATTCTTTCCCTTTTTATTATATCATCTTGAAGAGCTCGTTGTTGTGATTCTTTAATTTGGTTGACTAAACTTGTTTTCACATTTAACCTCATAGCACAAATTCTTATTGGTTTTATTCTTTCCTTTCTACTTAACGCATTTGCAACAACATTTGCCTTTCTTGGGTGACATCGAATTTCACAAAATTGTAATTATTCAAAAGTTCCATCCATCTTCATTGTCTCATGTTAATGATCTATGTAAATTATACACTTAGTTCCATATAGGTAATGCCTCCAAATTTTTAAAGCAAAGATTACCGCACCAAGTTCTAAATCATGTGTGGTGGAATTTTTCTCGTGCATTTTTAATTGTCTAGATGCATATGCTATTACTTTACCTCTCTGCTTCAAAACACAACCAAGACCATTACGAGAGGCATCACAGTACACCACAAAGTCCTTAATTCCTTCTGGTAATGCTAGAATTGGAGCACTACTAAGTCTTTCCTTTAGAATCTTAAATGACTCCTTTTGCATTTCTCCCATTCAAATTTTATAGACTTTTGAGTTAATCTGGTTAAAGGGGTAGCAATTTTAGAGAAATCTTGAATAAATCTTCTGTAATATCCTGCAAGTCCCAAGAAGCTGCGAACTTCAGTAGGCGTTTTTGGAATTTACCATTTCATGATCGCCTCCACCTTAGTAGGATCGACTTGAATACCATGTTCGCTTATTACATGACCAAGAAATTGGACTTCTCTCATCCAAAATTCACACTTCGAGAATTTTGCATAAAGATTTTCTTTTCTCAATAATTCCAAGATTGATCGAAGATGTTGCTCATGATCGTCTTTGTTCTTTGAATAAATAAGTATGTCATCAATGAAGACAATGAGAAACTTATCTAAATATGGATTGCAAATTCTATTCATTAAGTCCATTAAAGCCGCTAGTGCATTCGTTAGCCCAAATGGCATAGCGAGAAATTTATAATGTCCATACCTAGTTCCAAATGCCGTCTTAGGTATGTCGCTCTGTCTGACTTTTAATTGGTGATAACCCGATCGAAGATTATCTTGGAGAAATAACTCGAGCCTTGAAGCTGGTCAAATAGGTCATCAATTCGAGGTAGCGGTATTTGTTCATAATTGTGAATTTGTTTAAATCTCTATAATCAATGCACATTTGCATCGTCGTGTCTTTCTTCTTCACAAATAAAACAGGGGCTCTCCAAGGTGATGAGCTTGGTCGTATAAATCCTTTATCTAACAATTCTTGTAATTGTTCTCGCAACTCTTACATTTTTGTTGGAGCTAAGCGATACGATGCCTTAGCAATTGGTGCGGTTCCGGGTATCAAATTAATTCCAAATTTGATTTGTCGATCTGGTGGTAGACTAGGCAAGTCTTCAGGAAACACTTCTGGATAGTTAGCAACCACGGGAACATTCTCCAACTTCCTTTCTTATTCCGCTACCATAACATAGGCCATGTAAGCTACGCATCCTTTTCTCTAGCATTTATTAGCTTTAATAAACGAAATCATACTATTCGAGCTCCTAGGGCAATCACCTTCGATAATAATTCGTTTGCCATCAAGTGAGTAAAGTTCTATAATCTTTTTATCACATATAATGCATGCTCGGTTAGCTGTCAACCAGTCCATTCCTAGAACTACATCAAAACCACCTATATCCAATGTAAAAGTTCTACCATGAATTGGTTGTTGCTTAATCTAACGACGCAATCCTTTATTACCTCAAAAATCTTAAACTCCTCACCGTTAGAAATTTCTACTATAAAGGCCTTTTCTAACCTTTGAACATTTTTATTCAAATAAGGAGCAAAAGTAGTAGACACAAAACTTCTATTTGCACCCGAGTCAAATAAAATACTTGCATAGATATTATTAACAAGAAAAGTAACGGTAATGACATCATTAGTTGCATGAGCTTCTTTAGAATTCATTACAAAAGCACGAGTGTTACCACGTGTTTACTTCTCACCACCTTTGGATCCTGACGCTCCTTGTTTCAATTTTGGACAATTAGGACGAACATGTCCCTTGTCATCACATCCAAAACATGTTAAAGATTCAGTACAATATCTAGGAATATGACCTTTCTTGGAGCATTTGTAATAGACTTGGGAACCACATTCCGCTAAATGATGCTTTTTACATTTTCTGCATCTTGGTCGGTTATCATTGAATCCTTTTTTCTGTTGTTTAAATCCAAATTTCTTTTCACTTCTTTTATCTTCCCATTTTCTTTTAAAATCACTAGGCTTGTAGTCCTTAGAATCTCTAACTCGAATCAATTGTTCTGTTATCTCACTTGCCAATTCCACGGCTAACTCTGAAGTATTAGGTTTTGCACCTCTGATTGTTCCTTTGACTTTAAGTACTAAACCCCAGATATAGCGATTTATTTGCTGAGATTCTGATTGAACCTGATGAGGAACTAGCCTTGACAGTTCATTAAATGTTGTGGTATATTCCCGATGACCCATTCCTACCATTTCCAGTTTGAGAAATTCTACCTCTAAGTTTTCCACCTCGTATCTTGGGCAAACTTTCCCATGACTAACTTTTTAAACTCTTCCCACCTCATGTTGTTTATTGCCTCCTTTTCTTTATTTTGCATAATGTTTTTCTAACAACTGTGGGCTTCTTTCTTAAATGATTGAGCTGTAAATCGAACCTTGTCTTTTTCATTACAGTCATAAATATTTAGTACCAACTCTATCTCATCCAACCATCTAAGAGCTTCTGTAGCACCTTTTTCACCGGTAAAGTCAAAGGTTTACATGACTTGAAAACTTTATAACTATACTCTTTCTTGTCTTCATCATGAAGATTAATCACTTCAGGTTTCTTGGGTTTATCACCGACATTCTTATGTTTCACAATGTTGGTGTTGCTTCCTTCATTATCACTATGATGATCTTTTGCTTGTGACTCGTGTTGAGTGTGAGATTTGCTCATTTTAGTGTTCCTAGAGTTCTCTTCGTTGCTCCTAGTATTTGCAAACACGGCTGCAATTTCTTCGGCAATCATTTTTCTTAACTCTCTTCTTTGAAATTCTGAATTTGAAATAGTTTTCTTTGAATCATGTTTGGAATGAGTGGATATCGATTTATCAGGGCCTTTATCGATCACTTTTTCTTAACCCTTATTTTGTTTTGAAGATCCATCTTTATTGACATCATCTAAAGCGCGAGTACTTGACTTAGACATATCCTAAAATAATAATTAAAAAAAAATATTTTTGACTATATACGTTTAGTTTTAAGAATCATTTACTTATAGCGTATCCATAATACTTCGATCTAAGTACATACTTATTTTGTAAATGCTTAACACTCTCTCTCTCTCTCTCTTTCTCTCTCTCTCTCGGGCATAACAATTGAAACATAACAATACTATTTCACACAAAACATCCTTATCTTACTAAAGCATTAGATAAAGATAGTACAATAAAACATAAAAAGGAAACAACATTAGAAATAAACGATTACATCATCACTTATTTTTTTTCTATATTTTTCAACCTTCTCCAATTGCTCCTTGTGCCAATCTCTTTCCCTTTCAATAGATTGTGTACGGGACCGAATCTCTACAAGTTCTAATGGATCAATATGAGACCCAGATAACCGACGGGTAGGATTGCCTGCATAGTCAAAACTAGATGATCCCCAATATGAGCTCCTTGGTGGCTCATAGTAAGGAGGGTATACTGGATATTGTGGAAAATAAGGATAAGGTGCATATGGTTGGGGGGGGGGGGTTACAGGGGGTATGACTGATAAGATGATGATGGTGAAGAATAATAGGTAGGAGGTACAAGTGGAGGTAGTGGTGCAGCATAGGACTCCATTTGACTACGACGAAGAGCTGCCTTCATCATTTCTTCTTCAGAGGAGAATCCATGCACAACACTTTAATAGTCTAGTTGAGGCTCATATGGTTTAGACTCATTCCTATATGGGTATTCAGGTTCTGATTGACCTATGGGTTTCTAAACTCTAGAAGAACTCTCGTCATGATCAACCATCATCGACTTTGATTCATCAGGGCCATCATTCTCGGCATGCTCCTCTTCATCTTCCTTTTCATCTTTTTCTTCTGGATCATTATTCTTGTCTGAATATGCATGTTGTGGCAACTCATTGGGCATCTGGATCCTAATTGTAGTACCAGGTTGAACAGATTGTCTAGGGGTTCTTGTAGTCTTACTACCGGTAGCTTTCATAAATTTCAAAAGTTTCATGGTTGGGGATGGGGATTTTGGTTTTATTGCTGAGGGCATAGTAGTGACATATCCTGACAAATTGGGTTCATCAGCCAATTGAGTTCTATTTGGATCTCCGGATGATCCATCATCAGTTCTAGGAGATGATGATTTATTGCGCTTAAATAAAAATCCTACACCCTTTCCCTTTCCATGACATTCCATTCTTGAAATGCAATTAAATATTGAAGCTTAATCATATTTATTGTTTGTCCTAAACTTTTGAATAGCCAATCCTATCAATCAATACTTAATAAATTGAGTTCTATGGTTAAAGCTTAGAGTTCTACATTCACTCTAATTCGCTAAAACCTTTGGTCCTAATACAAACTTGTCACACCCCACCAAAATGGGGCCTTAGGTGATCGATTGGCGTAGTCTTACAGCGGAATGCTTACATATATATTAATAGAATCCATTCTTACAATACTGAGTATCATTAAATTTACTAAGTACAAAGGTAGACTTTAAGATAAAGTAAAATCTAATCTTTATGATAAGTCTACTAAAACACCTTCAAAGCTCCTCAAATATTATAATCAGCAAAGACTTCAAAAAATGTTCTCACGTTACTCTACTACCGCCAAGTAATTTAGAGAGTAGGGCGTCTACGGGATACATGCTCAAAATATAAGTCAGCATAAAGCCGGTGAGTTCATGATATTGAAACAAAAATCTTTTCACGATTTATTATCAAATAAATTGTACACAAATCAAATCTGATTCAATGGTTTAACTACCAAGTGAACTTTCATTAACATATATAACACATTCGAGTGAGAGTTTACTAAGAAGCACATCGAATGCTTGCAATCCAGCCAAATATAAAAGGTACCAACTACACGTATATATATCCCGAGCATTCATTATTAATGATTTGTCAATATACAATTAGTAATAATAATACACTTTAAAAACCATTTTAACTCAATATTAATGAGTAACATGTATTCAACTCCAAAACAAGTAAAAAGGAGATTTAAATCATTGAAACTCACCGGTACTTAGACGTGTACTTGATCCTTTTGCTCCTCAAGTAAAAGATGACTAACAGGTCAACCTATAATATAACAATCATATTTGTATTCTTAGATTCTAATGACTAGTTTACTTTGATTTTAAATTCTATACAAATAAACTCATGATACTTCCTAAAACTTAAATATATTTATGAAACAAAATACTGTGTAAGCAAAACTTGAGAGTTCATAAACTTGGTTATGTTTAACCAAAACCTTATCCTGCTGATCAAAATGATATCCATTTGATATTTCAAAACAACCATAAATTTTATATCTATGCTTATTAGCCTGAATAAAGGTTCTAATTGTATCACAATTTCACAAACTAATTTCTTAGCTTATTGCCCAAATACACGACCACCATTTGGATATGATGACCCAATTTCTATAATTATCTTCTTATGAATTTGTCTAATGATCTTTGTCTTCTTTGAGACTAATAATAACCATAAGTATTTGGATCAAATACTTACCCAACTAACTTCTTGAATGATACAAATTGAAGCCCTGATGTGCTTTAGTCTCCTTTGATTCAACCTGAAATATCTTTCAAATTACTTGATTGAAGTCCCTAAATAGTTCTTCTTTATTTATCAAACTATCTTTATGAGAAAAAGACTCTTGCTTACCTTAAAAGATGATAATGATCTATAAATGCTTCTGTTCTCCACTTTACTTTAATCTAAGAAAGAGCTTAAAGTTGCAAATCTTTAAAATGGATTGCCTCCCTTCCTTTAGAGATTTTGATTTTGTCTATTGAACAAAATCAGAAATCCTTTTTGATTTCAATTCTAAATATCTCATGTAAATCAAAGTAATATGAGTTTACGATTTTTTTTGAACAAAATTGCTTACCAATGAAGAAGATGAGATGAAAATCTCTATTCTTTTATGCTTGATCGATGTGCACACCCAAAATCAATGATTCAAAGATGAACACTTGAAGAAAACTGATGATTCTCACCTGTTTGCTACTTATCTGAGTCGTCAGACTACCAACACCACGAATTTGCTGGTTTGAATTATTCCAACAGCTTCATTCAACACTCAAATTCACAAATTCTTCATGTTCCTGTCTTTGTTTAGACCAAAAGAGCTTCAATTGAAGATTAAGATGAATGTTGATGATGATTTTAAGAAGATATCGGTGGTTAAGAGCTGGATTCAAGAGTTCCCAAGTGTTTCTCATAGGCTTGAAACGTGACAAACAGATGGGGAGAAGTGTCGAAATAACTTGGCAAAAATAACCCCTCAACATGTATTTTTATTATTTTATGGGTCTACTTTTGGGTATTACATCTATTCCATCAAATGTAGGTCTTTTTAGTCGTGTGAAGTTAAGGTTGTGAAGATTAATATATAGATAAGAAAATGACAAGATTAATTTAATGTGGTAGGAGATATTATCACCTAGTTTTCATAATAAATACATATATACATATATAATTTTTGTGCAAGTTTGACTTGTTGAATCTTGAATTTTTAACTTAAACCATATATGCTTAATAATTCTTTTGGAATATATTGCAAGAACAAATGAAAAACTACAAACCCATAGAGGATGACAACCCTATAATAGATCTTTTCCTGACTGTAATGAACAAAGAAAATTATGGATATTGTTGACTTAATGGTAGGAGCGTTACAAATACATTGCTAAAAAAGTAGATGGTCCTTACAAATCATACCTGATTTCGAAGGGGCTGATGGAATTATTCAACACAAACATTAAATTTGAGAAAAACCATTTGCTAGAAATGTGCAAAGAGTTTGAAAATGATCATGAAGAAAAAGAGGTTGAGTTTATAGATATGCAAAAACTATTAACAATTAATGGATAAACTTGGAAGCTATGTTGCTAAACCTTGCGGAACAATAACTAGTTGGATATTAAGGTGAGTAGAATGTATTTCTTACTTTTTATTATTATAATTTAACACTTTGTGTTAACTCTACTATTATTTGAGTTGCACAAGTATGTGAAAAGTACACATTTAATTAACAATACTATTAATGTTAATATTATTTTTAATGCAACTAAGAATGTATGCATATTGATTAATAGCAATTGAATTTCTGATACAAAAAGTTGCATTTAAGTGTAAAAAGAGGTTGTATTTGCTTTAAATAAAACCCTTAAAAAAGTTGCATTTCATATAAAAAGTTGCATTTATATTATTAAAAAAATAATAATGGTTGCATTTATCGTAGAGAAAAAATTATAACTTTGTAACTAAACTATAATAAAGGTTGCATTTAAGTATATAAAAAGTTTCATTTAAGTGTAAAAAATGTTGTATTTTTGTAACTAAACTATTATAAAATTTCTATTTAATTATATAAAAAGTTGCATAGAAAATATTACATTTTTGTAACTGAACAATGATAAAAGTTACATTTGAGTACTAAAAATTTTACATTTTTAAGTAAAAAAAGTTATAGTAGAATATAAAATGGTTGCATAATAAAATGTTTCATTTGAATAGTGAATGCAAAACTTAAAAGAAAAGTTGCATTAGATCATGAAAAAGTTGCATTAGGTCTAATGCAATTGCTTCTAATGTAGGCTCCTATAAAAAATTGCATTAGATCAAATGCAACTTTTTAAAAGCCTAATGCGACATTTTAT
The DNA here is from genome assembly GCA_025506415.1 of Flaveria robusta. Classification (NCBI taxonomy): domain Eukaryota; kingdom Viridiplantae; phylum Streptophyta; class Magnoliopsida; order Asterales; family Asteraceae; genus Flaveria; species Flaveria robusta. The sequence continues at coordinate 25,778,432 of CM046469.1, forward strand.
CAAAGTTTCATTAACATTATTTTCTTGTAGTGAAAGGTGATGAATACTGAGCTTGACTAGGAGATGAGTAATGAGACATGTGCTTTTTTAATCTCAGGAATGACTGGAATACCCGACTTTTGTTGGTGACACATCTAACTCATATAATAATTAGGGTTTTTAGCCATCTTTGCATACAAAGATGTAGCTTCTTTTTGTTTATCATCCATATCATAAGACTTAAATCCGATCACGGAGACAAAGTGAATAAATCTTTGACCATCTTAATGGATGCGGTTATTGTTCCAACTTTATGGTAGTGACTTGAGCCATTTTTTGTTGACAACAATATTCTCTAACATAATCCCTGCACTCATTATCTTAGTGACAAGCTTTACAAGACATGTTATCTGAGCTTTAAGAGTTTCTCCAGTTACATGATTCAACATGTTGAATTCTGTATATAACATGTCTTTCTTGCTCTCTCTCATGTCTTTATTTCCTATGATTTTTGCTTCCGGAGCATTCTAAAGAACTTTGACTCCTTTAAATTCTTTGTAGTTACGGGAGAGTTTAATAGACAATCCATAATTATAGCAGCATAAGCTTTATCATCAAGTTCAACCTTTTCATATCCTCCTCATCTCACAGATGCTCTGACATCTTAATCATTTCTCCTTATTCATTCTTGTACATAGGTAGGCAGGGTCCATACTTAATTGACCTCCATATAAGTGGTTTAGTAAGATGACATGATTCTTAAATCGATACACCCAGTCTACATAATCATCCTCATTGAGTAGCCTTGGAGGTTTCGTGCTTGTCTTAATTTCAGTATCAAAAGTTTCAAAGAAACACTAATATTTCACATGTTGATGTTTAATGCCATTTTGAAGTTGAATTGAACTGAATTTGACAAAATTTTCACAAAATCTTCAAAGTTTTCGCATATCACGATGTTTTCACACACACTTTTCGCGCGAAAACTTGTTTTATAAAAACCTTAAGCGATACCTTGATCCTGTAATTGTTTTTTTTTTTAATTTTTTGCGAAAACTAGAAGTTATCACGCGAAAACATTAAGTTTTTGCATGTGCTCATCAGTTCTTCAAGTTTTTTCGCCTGGGTTGTTTTCTTCAATTTTATCAAAATGCAACTGTTTGAACCAACTAATTTTTCCACAATCAAGTTTAGAGTTTAAGTGAAGTTAATTATATGCAATTAATAACCTAATTATCTCTAAATTGATTAATATGGTTAGAATTTGACTTTGAATACTACAAATCTCAATCCCAACAGCTTCACATACACCAAATATCAATCATCTTTCATAGTATAACCAAAACCAAGCACAAAAACAATAAGAAATCTTCTAAACGAGCTTCAAAGTGTCACCTTAATCGATCAAGAGCACCAAAGCTCTGATACGAATTGTAAAACACATGAAAGGTACAACAATAGATCGATTTCAATATATCAAACACGAAATGAATTATGATTGGAATGGTGATCAAAATTACACAAGTCAATGCCAATATCAAATGGACAATCAAAAAGTAAATAAGTTTTCTCTTTGATTAATAATTGCTTAAAGTTTTACAAAATATGACAAAATGACAAGTGTTCCGATGCAAGTGAACAATTATATGTACTAAACCTCAAAGTTCTCTCCTGAGTCTCCATGTTCTTGAACATCCACAAGTTTTCGACTGGAATGTGATGTATTTGTATGCTATGATTTTGATTTTTCAAACCTTTTGGTTTGACCTCTATGGTTGTGAACTTATGTTCTTTAGGATTATTCATGAAATCTACCTTTGACACTCCTATGTGTCTTCATTGAGGTTAACACATGTGATTTTCATCATGACACACCTATATATAAGGTTATCTACCGATGTAAAATGAAAATCTTCAATATTTGTCTTTTGAGTCTTGACTTCTTCATGAGTTGTTTGTTCTTCAATTATGTTGAGATTAAACATGCAAAAGCTAATATAAAACAATTATCATATTTAACAATTTGTTACTTAAAACGTTTACTTAAGAGCAATTTACCATATTATATTTTATAAAAAAATTAAGAAACGAACTAACTTATACAAAATAAACAATACTAAAAACATACATATATTGTTTTAACCACATATGGTACCTGATGACAACTCTTATGAGTTTTAAAACAATGTTTTGTTAAAAAACAAATACCATTGCTCTTTTTTTATTATTTTGGCAAGCATCTATATCGGATTAATAATTGGATGGCCTCACTCACATAAATTATTTCACGTACTTCAACTTGATCAAATAACTATAAAAATAAGTAGACTCTATTAATCATATGAACACAAGCTTTAATATAGAAAGATTGTGTGGATGGTCACCTGTATTAATCATCGAAAACTATACAACTAAAGCAAACATATGTATCATACGTTTAATTAGCCTGGCTTTATACAAAGTACTCATATATAATTATGCTAGTAACCTAGAAAGGATGATATGGTCAACCTACCTTGTATACAAGGTAGAACAACAAGCAACAAGTCTTTCGCAAACCAAATCGAAGCAAAATCTTAGCTCAATCTAGAGATTAGCAAGTTTTCTTAATTCAGAAATGTGGATAGATTACTGAGTTTTTAAACATAATGACCATCATTCATTCTAAAACAATAAATTCGGAACAAGACTAAAACGAAAGACCAAGAGTAATAAATTCAGAACAAATAAAATATGATCATAGAACTGATGCTTGAATCTGGAACATGAATATTCAGAGGTTCGATCTTTGATGTTGTGTCTACGTAGAAAGCAATCTCTAGCCGTTACGAATCTAGTCGATTTCTTCTATAAATGGCAGTTTTTCTTGTTTTGTATGCATAATGTTTTTTTAATTTTAGTCACACTACTTCCAATCTCAACATTCTTATTCTTATCATGGGCGGTTTATAGAATCCATAGACCATGGACGGTAAATAAAAAGAATACTTAAAATAACAATTTTTATACATATATATGTAGGGATAGAATCATTTCAGAACTATCACATATTTTCAGAACTGTAAATAAAAAGAATATTAAGTATATTAAGTTAAAAGAATATGTGTACTATAGGAATTTAACATCACCATTAATACAGTTATTAAAATTACTCATGATCTCTCTAATTTGAAAATCTTCAAATGATTATGCAGATTCTAAATTGAAAATCACCACAATTTAAAAAGATCCACAATTGTCTCTCATTCAAAATTGAAATCAATTCAAAAATCGATTTCACTCAAATCCATTACGTACTTTACGTACTCGATAGAAACAAATCAAGCCCTCGATGAAAACAAACTTATGGATTGTAAGGAGTTTTGAAAGAAAAGGACAAAACTTTCGATGACGTGTTCCTAGTTGGTGTTAGTGGCAAGTGGTGGATGGCTTTGGTGGTGTGATGGTCTAGCAACATATTTGAAAGTATAAATGAGACAAGAAAGAAAAGCAAATAATTGTTTTTTTTCTGTTTTCCATGCTCCTTAACAATTTAAGATTCCTCAAACATATTGTAAGTTTACATCTACAACTGTTATTATGATATGTGATTTATTTTTAGTTTAGGGTTTATGTATTTATCATGTAAGCTTTTATGAAATTATTAGTCAAATATCTAAAACATTTTTTGGGGTATGAAAGATTTTTTGGTTTATTGTGTGAATTAGTGATAATAATTTTCAACATGGATATGTTATTTGAAAACAAAACGTAGAGTATAGTTTTATTAATTCTAAACTTTATGTCCAAAAGCCTAAAATACTAATTTTTTGTACTCTCGATCTTTCCCATTAATTATTATGTGTTTGGAGAGACAGAAAGAAAAACATCATTGACAAAATTATTTGTTACTTGCTCAATTAAATTAATAGTGATATTTTTTATATAAATCATAGTGTTTTATATTTTTTAATTGACTTAACTGTAAAAACTCTAATAGTTTCAAAGGTATTATATACCATCAAACTTTACCCTTCTTATTTTATTTTCATAAAAGAGTAATTTATGTATATATAAATAATATTAAATATATATCTCCTATTACATTCTTAGACATAGTTTTGCAAGATTTATTATTTGTTTTTTGCTTTTCTTCATAATTATTTTTAGTCCTCTCGTGTTTTATGTATCTATAAACAAACCTCCATTTTGTAAATTTGATATTTAATGTGAAGGTTTACATGTACGTAAATAGTCATTGAGTTTGAAAAAAATTAATAATTAGTTTGAGAATTTACATATATGTAAATAGTATATATGGACGTACATAGATCAATTTACATATCGGTAAATACATAATCATTTTAAAAAGAGGGCGATTAGTATTATAATTTACATATATGTAAATAGATGCTTACCATATAAAATTGATAATCGGTATGAGTATTGGATCTATATAAGTAGACATTCATATTTAACATTTTAGTAATCAGTCTCAAGATTTACGCATATGTATAACATTTAGATATATTTAAATAGATGATATTTAAGCAATTATATTCTCAATTAGTTTGAGAAATGGATTACATGTTCATATTTTTAGTCCGGTTATTCACATGTGTGTAAATAAGTAAAAATAGGAGAGAAGAGAGAGAAAATATAGAGAGAAAAATAATTAATTGATTACGATTATACCCTTTTCATTTAATTTTTAATTTTTTAGATCAAAAAATAATGAGCGTTGGAGATTAGTTTTTCAAGTTCATAAAAAATAAAGTTCTGCAAAGAATCTAACCTTATATATATATATATATATATGGGAGGGTTCAAATGAGAACTCACTTATTTTGAGAGAACTCTAGTAACTAATGTGAGCCATATATTTTCAAGGGCAAAATGCTAAATAATGATAACATAATAAAAAAATTTATAAAACAAAAAATAAAATAAAAATAAAAAAGTAAAATAACGAAATGTTTCAGTTGACTCCCTCTTTCATAAAAAAATAAAAAAATTTATAAAAAATAAAAAAAGAAAACTCATTTTTTTATAAACGTCATTTTACACATATATAATACCTGAAAATACACATGTGTAAAACAGGATTTACACATGTATAAATAACGGACGGATGATTTTTTTAAAAAAAGTATATTAATATAGTACGCCTTGAAAAGATAAAAAGAATATTTAAATTAATGGTGCAATTTTTTTGAAAAAATAATATCGTGAAAAAAAGTTATGAACATGTTAAAAAAAGATGGATTTGGCATGTGACTTGCATGTAATTTAAGTGTGTGGCTCATATTGGTCCTAAAGTTCTCACAAAAATGATGTTTCTCAAGATAACCCTACCCTATATAGGGATGAGTTCAATTGTAAACCACTAGAAATTGTATAAACCAATAAAGCAGATCTCAGCCATTGATTAAATTAAGATCAATGGTCCAGATTTTTTGATATAATATAATGCAATTTGATACTTTTGTTGAAATTTGCATACAAAAAGACAAAAGAGTATATTGGTCATTTCCCTACAATTTGAATCTAACTTTTTTTAATAAATTACAACCACCCACCTTCCTCATCTTTTCGAACACACCCACACAATCTCTCTCTCTAAATGTATCTCCATTTTTCTTTCTCTCTCTCTACGACCATTGACGGAAGTAGGCGACGGTAACGGTGGTGACAGTAGCAATGGCAGCAGTGGAGCGACGATGGCGACGGTAGCTAACCACCATCTACTGTCACACCCTCAAATTCCACTAATGGTGTATAACCGCGAGAGTATGATAAACCAGGATATCAGCCATTAGTCACACCAAACGACTCTATATGAGTTTAGAGAAAAACCATATGTAAAGAAAAGCGTAAACCAAATTAAAGTTCAAGATTTAAGAAATGCGGAAGCAAAATGATAATGCAAAGAAAATACAGATAGTTATCTTATAGTAAATGACTACGCAAAACTCGCACGCAAAACAAAACTTTAGAAGCATGTAAAGAGTAAATATGTCTTTCCAAAATCAAAGATGCCATGAGATGCCCTACGTGCTCTTACTCTTGATAACCTGTGAGAAAACATGCTAAAGTGTGTCAACGTAAAGTTGGAGAGTGCACAAGTTTTCAAAACCATAAAATAAGGTTTATGCAGATTCAGTAAACAAAGTAAATCAAGTAGTTAGCTAGACTACTATACATGTTACACTAGTGTGCGAATCATTCGCGACCGAAGCTAACAGTAATGTATTTACGGTGTGCCTTGGCCAATGCCCCCTAGGCATGGTAAAAATAGGACAATTAATCACTCGTTTGACTTCCGTGGTGCTGCTTCGACTAGCCCAAGTGGGGTTTGTCAGACCTAATAGTACTTCTAAAAATTTCCTCGCTAAGTAATGCAATTAACAGTCCGAATAGTAAGGCAGGAAAGTGACACTAGGTACCCATGTGATCATACAGTTTTACTAATCCGTAAATAAAAATACAGCATGTTATCCCTCCCGAAGGAGTAAGTTTAAGTAAAGTAGTGACACTCACCTTCAGGTGCATAACAAATACAGTACGCAGCAACCTATACAACAATAGGTCCTAAGAGTGTAAGTTCATGTAGGTTTATCAAAACCCTAAGCATCCAAACAATCCCATTGCTTATATGTGTATGAAAAGTTTGACCCGTTTGACTAACTTTTACCAAGTTCAACTTTTGTTGACCGGACTTGACCCGACGACTCATTTAGTGACCCATTAAGTGTATTAATGTTTGTTATGATCACATTGTAAAAATAAGCAAGTTAAGTTCATCACATAACACGTATGGTTCACGTTTAAACTTTATTACCTATAAAGTTTCTCCTTTTAGCAAGTCATGATCAAGAAACAACCCTTTTAGTAACCTAACCTTACTAACATGTTTAGGTGAGTAATTTAACATATCCTAGACCATCACACCACATGTAACAGGTCTAGAACACAATATGTAATTCACAAGTCCAATGAAGTTTTTAACTTTAGTAAGCCATGAACCCTTCAAGTTTTAATGATTGAAGGTTACATGTATGTTTTCAATAAGTTAACATTTTAATGTAATTGCATATTCATTACAACACATAATCAACCATCATCTTTTATCTAACATATCTAGATTTAAATTTACAAATTCCAAAACCAATAAGGTTTATACTTTTTAAAACCCTAGAAAACTCTAAGTAATCAAGCTCTGTTTATGAGATTTAATTCAACTAGCATGTACCTAACCACACAACCCATCAAACATGTCTAGCATGCAACCTAAATCATAACTATAACAATAACGACAATATATGAACACAAGGCTTTATTTCTATTCATTAACCACCTAAACACGTTATTTGCATGTTCCCAACATGTATATATATTAATTTCTAAACATAGTTAATTATCACATCTCATTCAACATGTCTAGAATTCAAGATCAATTTTGAAAAACCTAAAAAGTTACAATTTTAAGTAAGCTGTGAACAACACACGCGATTTCCACAAATCAACTCTTTACATCATGTTAATATGTTCTAACTAACATATTCTTACCACCAATAACCAATAATCATGCATAGAACTTAATTCATAGAACATTGAAAATCAATAAAGTTACTATCTTTAGTAACATAAGAACTAACATGAATCCTATAACTTCTAATCACAATTGAATTCATACAAACGTTAAAACATCATGGCAAAACATAATAACAATTTACTTTTACATCTTTGTTTGATTAGAAACTTGTTTGGATAAACTAGGGTTTCACATGGGCATTAGGAATCACATGAAAAAGGTATAAGAATCACTAAAACTTATGAGTTAGCTAAGTCTTTGTTAGTGGATGAATCTTCGTTGTTCGAAACGTCCGCGAATCATACTCGAATTGGACTAAATACGAATGGAGGTCGAAACCATATCAAACGAACTCGGAATTGAGTGATTCAAGCGGCTACGTGTCCATATTTCAGAGCTATACCATCTCCTCCACTTGCCGCCACCGTTGGCTGCCGTATCCGTCGCTAGAAAGCTCAACAGTCACCGGAAAACTTCCCTGGTGCACTGCTTTGTTCGAAAAAATAAAAAGCAGGCCTCCATACCTTAATATCAAAATCACAATGGTGAATATCTTCGCCTATATGTTTAGAAGCTCCTGTAAAAATTTGGCGTCGATTCAACGGTTAGATCTCTGCTGCAATATTTTTGAAAACGGGAATGGAGGTGTGGTGGATGATTTTTGGGTGAGTGGGGGTTAGGGTTGGGTATTTTGTTTACTAAATAGTATACTTGGAACTTAGGTGGGCTTTTATTGGGCTTCGATTCGGGCTTTTGCTATTTTATAAGAACCGAACTAACTAACGAGGTCTAAAATCTTGAATTTAATAAACGAGCATTCACATATTATATAGACGACGTCTTCTTATACATCTATTTAATGCATAATGTATAACTTACATTTATCATGAAATCACGTATTACACAATTTAATCGAAAAACGATACATATACCTTTACAAAAAACATATAAGTTCACAAAATTATATTTAATTAACTGTTCATGAATATTATATTTCATTTTGATCACCAACGCTCGAGAACATACTTTTGTGTGAAGACATGTGACTTGCATGCATGATTTCACTTAACTAACTGGGTTAACGGAATGTTACTAATACAGGTAACTAGATTAACTTAAAATTAGCGGGTGTCACATCTACAGCGGTTGCGATGGTGGTGACAGCGTCTGCGACGACGGGCCGGTGGTAATCTCTCACTCATTTTCTCTCTCTAGAAAATTACAGAAGTGGGGAGACGTTGGCTAACCACCATCTACAACTATGATGGTAGCGACGGCGGCTGCGATGGCATGTTTACGAAAGGGTTACATCTAGGTTTTTTGTTGTTTTAGAAACTTTTTTTTGTGCTCAACTTTAGATCTGAGTTTTTCTTGTTGGTTATATTTGTCTAGATCTGGGTTGCACATGTGCGATGGTGGTGATGACATCTCGGACGACGTACCGGTAATTTTTTGTTGGTGTTTAAGGTTAGATATGTGTATTTTTGTTGTTTTAAAGCATTTTGTTGGTGTTCGAGTTTAAATATGGGTTTTTCTTATTGGTTATATTCTTCTAGATGTGGGTTAAATATATTTCTAGATCTAAGTTTTTCTTGATTGTTTATCATAATTAAACTTCGTGTGTCGGGTGGTTTGCAAAACGGTTTCTACATCCAGCTGATGTGTCCATATATGATTATTTTTACACATGTTTATATATATTTTTTATGTTAGTTAGATCTATTTTTACTATATTTTTTGAATATAAATATTGGAATTTTATATAAACATGTGTAAAGTGAGTTTTACGCATGTGTAAAGTGAGTTTTACGCATGTGTAAACTGCGTTTTACACATGTGTAAACTGAATACATAAACGTGTAAACTGAATATACACATATGTAAACTTATTTTTTCTTCAGATTTATATTTATATACTTTAATTAGTTGCTGATTAATGTTGCATATTGTTTTTTCTTTTATAGACTTGTTGAATTATCAAGATTTGAGATATGAACAAGACATAATCAACAAAGAAGCATGCAGATTTTTTTCTAATTTTGTAAATATTTTTTGGTTTTAGATGTAGATTCTTTTCTGATTTTGTAAAAATTTTACTCATGTTAAATATTTATAGCTATCTTTTACACATATGTTAAAGCATTGAGAAACATGTGTTAAAGTATTAGATTATCTTGTTAAATTATTGAGAAATATGTATTAAATTACTAGACTATCTTGTTAAAGTATTCATTAAACTATTAATCAAAACAATCTTTTATACATGTGTTAAGATACTGAGAAAACATCAAATCACTAACACATAGTTATTGTGTTAATAAAATATTTAAAAAATAGTACACATGAAAAGGAAGGAAAAAATAGAAAAGGACTAAAATGCCCTCAACATCAATTTTTTTTTAATAAAACATGACATGTGTCAATATATGAGTGGTGGAAATGGTTTATTGGTTTACATAATTTATAGTGGTTTACAATTGAACATTCCTCTAATATATATATATATATATATATATATATATATATATATATATATATATATAGGGTTCTGCTACAAAGATAATTTTGCTTAAAAAGTCTAGGAAGGCTTCTTGTAGTGACAAGTGGATTTATATATATATATTAACTGAAAGGGTATATTTGTAATGCACTTAAAATGGAAGTTATATTCAGTTACCTTTTAAGCCGATTTGAAGGGATCAATTAATTAGAATACATTGATCATTTTCAATTGATTAATACTGATAAATATATTACATCTAAATCAAGAGGCAGTGGGTTGCGAAGAATTGGAGAAGAAAATGGCAAATGCTTTGATAGATGGAATGAATAGTTTGTTTTTTATGATGTTTTTTAATTGTATTTTTCTCTTCTGCGTTCGATGTGAGTAATGATTTGTTTAAGTTGGCTTTATTCATATTTGTGTTCTTTTTGGTTAATGTTCAATATTGCTGCGAATGGAAGTTGTAAAATATGATTATATAGATTCTTTTCTGGATACATGTATGTGCGTCCATATTTTTTAATGAACTGTGCATATTATTGTTCTGTGCGTATTGAATGTAAAGGTATGCGTATTAAGTTATATAGTAATTCATGTGCGTGTTTTGTTTTTGTAATTGTTTCAAAGCTACCTGATCATATTTTTATTAAATTAAACTGTGCATATTATTGTTCTGTGCGTATTATATGGAAAACTATGCGTATTAAGTTATCTAGTAATTCGTGTGTGTGTATTTTGTTTTTATAATTGTTTCAAAGCTACCTGATTATATTTTTATTGAACGTTTTGTGATTAATTGTTTTAAAGTTATCTGATTATATTTTTATTGATATTTATTTGTTCACTTGTAAATCACACAGGATTGTTCTATGCGTATTAAATGTAAGACTATGCGTATTATATTATATAGAAACTAGTGGTTTGGTGTATTATGGTTGTATGGTGCGTACTATTGAGAACATGCTTTTGAGAATGTCGGTGCTACTAAATCGGAATTGTTTATCACGCTCCATTGATCTTGATCGTCCTATTTCTTCTCCAATATCCCCCGGAATCTCGGTTTGCAGCTGTCAAAAACCTTATTTGGTGCAAGGTTTTAGTTAGTTAACTTTATTAAAATTTAATTAAATGACTCATATGCCCCTTCAATTCAAAGAAACGCAATATGCTTTGAATGCAATTAACAAAATTGTCAACCATTAAATCTCATCTATTTATCAAACACATCCAAGGGCTAGAAATGCTTCCTAGGCTTTGTATGCAATGAGCTCTTTTTAGCCTAACTCTACCCTATATATATATATATATATATATATAGAGAGAGAGAGAGAGAGAGAGAGAGAGGAGGCTTCTAAGAAAATCAATAGTTATGTGAAAACCAAAGAAAACCATGAAAACCAATAACATAATTCATAACTTTTTTGTTATTTTAATTGTAAAAATATTATTTAAGTATATGTTACATATATGTTGAGCATACATATGAGAATGAAGAGTTTTACGTATACGTAACACTATATAAACTGAAAGATGGTTACGTATACGTAACATATGTGTGACGTAAATCTAAAACCATGCAACGGTTTTCATTTGATTCATAACCTTATTTATATATACTCACACATATATATAATGTGTAGTGATAAAAAATTTATATATTATGTGACCGTTTTCATTGCTTTTCTCATAACTTTGTGGTTTTCTTAGAATCACTCCTCTCTCTCTCTCTATATATATATATATAATATACACACAAACATACAACATCTAGTAGCGCAACGATGATTGTTATAACAATAACAGTTAATTTACTATTGTAAAGTAACTTATTTTACATAGTTAAATGAATTGTTGGGCTCTCTTAACATATTAGTGGGTGAAAACTTAAATTGTTACTAGCATATAGAGAGAAAAAATATAAAAAACTTTTTGGCGCACATGATACCGGCCCTGTGCATTCCCCCAACCTTACACTTCTTTAGAGTCGACCTGATTCTTTTTTACTAATAAGTTGGTTAATTTATTAGGATTTTATTCACGTGTCTTAACATATCGTTTTAATGCCTATATGTACGTTTTAACTGGGTACAATGTCTAATCTTTTGAATAGTACTTGCATCTTTTCCTTTTTAACCCCTTCCAATTAAACTTAACAAAATCATTCCAAACTTGAGAACGTACCGTATTACTTTTCTTTTGTGCAGCTTGCTTTTAACAGGTTGTTGCAACTTTCTTTTCTCTTTTAGTGAAATTTGTCACTCAATAAATTCTCAATTCTCATTAGAACCATCCAGGTTTAATCAAAAAAGAAAAGCAAACCAAGTTAATAGATTTCCAAATATTTAAGAAAAAAATTTAATAAATAGGGAATGTAAAGTTTAATCATATTGAAAATTCTACAATCTCTTTAACTGATTTGATGAAATTTTGAATTATTGAACCTATTGTTAGGAGTGTGTAAGAAGATCCAAATCTAAAATTGAACGCGCATTATCTGAATATTCAAATATTTGGTTATGTGAACTTTTTGGATTCGAACTTGGATTTTGTTTTCAGAAAGTACGGATATCTGAATTATCCAAAATATTTTGAAAAAAAAACAATAAACACTACATATTGATTTATAATTTATGATAAAAAAATCGGCTGTTAGAAAGAACTTTTAATAATAAATATAAATTATTTATAAAATTTATTAAATAATATGATTTTTTTTTTTTGAAATCGAATATTTGTTTGGATATCAAAATCTGACAAATTTATTGTCGTGTTTTATTCTTGTTGCTACCCTTCGATTATTCTTGACACTGCAATTAGTTTTTTTTGTTTTAACTTTGGGTAATTTATTGGATCGACTTTTCAAAAAGAACATTGGTTTAACTTGAAAGCAATTCATCGGTCTCTAAAGACCAAGGACCGGACTCGGGAGTCGATGAGTGCCCAATTAACTTATATAGTGTTTGCGTTTGATCAGGTTCTCTTAGTTTAGATTATCGGTTTTGTTCGGGTTACCTAACATACACACCCTTGATATGAATAATGTCTATATCTTTTAGGAAATCTCAAATTAAACATTACAGTTTGTTTCTTTTGAAATCTTTTTATACTTTGAGTAACATATTATGCATTGTTTAGTAGGGTTAAATGCTACACGACTCATTATAAACTTGATATATAAAAAAATTAGCATACACATATTGACTATTTATAGCTATAGTTTTCAGAATTTGCATTTCTACCCCTTAAACAAAGGAAAGAAATATATTGTTAAATGATATCACCTACACTAGATAATTCTCACCTCTAGCTTAGAGTTTAAGCTCTTCCTTAATAAAGCAATAATTTGAGTAATTGACAAGAGGTAAAGCTCACATTGTTTTTTCAACAGAAAGAATTAGTACAACAATACTTTAAAAATACAATCTTATTTTATAGTAAGATACAATGTTATCTTAAAAAATACAACTTTATTTCACTTAATGTTTTTAAGTTGGTTGTTTTATTTATATAACATTTTATATTCAAATAATTCCATAAATTATATGATATGGTAGTGTAAAATCATTTTGAAAACATTTTCTTCATGGAAATAAAGAGAATAATAGGTGTCTCCTGTTTTTCTTTCTTTTCTACTTTAGTGTTACTATGAAAGCTAGGTTGCTTTGTTGTAGCTATGTCAATCACATGTTATTATTGTGCTGACATTCTTTTTATATATTATACTTTCATCTACTTTCAAGAAAACAAAGATATATTTTGTGTGTTAATTTGGTATATATTTTTGGATGTTGTTTAATGATAACAAATTTAAAATACATTCATAATATTATATTATTTATATAATGTTAATTTACAAAGTAAATTAGTAGTTTACATACTTTTCTAATGAAGTAGGGTACAAGTGGTTTTCTTATGTTATATTTACAACTAGGTAACAAATAAGCTAGTAATATAGTAACTTAAATTTGAGCTTTTTAGAGGAGGTCATGACTCCGACTCACCATATTAGCTATCGACGCCATGGATGTGATAATTCTAATGCCCGAAAGGATAATGCGTACCGCATCCGACCATGAATGCGGGACGTAGAGCAAGAGAAAAGGTCATAGACAACATCGAAACCAGTGCAGACCCCAATGTGTAGACTAAGGAATCAACCGGGAGATTAAACGCGTCATGATGACACAGATTAACACACTTATGTGTGGATGGTTTTTTAGCACAGATATGGATTGCAACATAAAGTTGTTTCAGGCCACAAGGCTGAAGACGGTTCAGCCCCCTAGCCGCCTTAGGCAATGCGGCACGCATAGCTAATCGCTTACGGATCGAATTCCGCACCGATGACACACTCGTTACCAAAACATGTGTGTTGACCATTGATTTTGATTTTTTGACTTTGACTTGAAAGTTTTAATGTGGACTTGAACTAAGAATAGTATATTAGACGTGTGCAGACACGTTAAGTTCTAGAACTGTGTATTATGAGCCTAATATGTGCTAATGGACCTATGATGGGTGACAGGGCCATTAGACTAGATGTAGTATGATGTTTATGTGCTACAAACTTGATTAAGGATTCGTAAAATGTAAAATATGAAAGTTTATGTTTAAAGCGCAACAAAATCGGAAATCAATGGGCTTTTCCAAAAGTCTACGAAGCAGACTTAATTTAATTCAAAAGTGTAAGTTAACTAATGTATATAACATATAATAGTACATTGGAATCATATCAACGCACAGAATTTAATAAAACAAAAATTGGACGACACGTGAATTGAGACGAGACGAAATTGAAGAAACGGGCAAAGGGTTGGGGAGGCCTCCCATAGCCCCTTGGCCAAATTCTTTCAAAAGGAGGGAGTCCCCCTTTGTTTTCTCATTATTTCATTAGAGTCTCCCTTTGTTTTTCCATTGTTTCATTTTCTAAACTTACTCTCCAAGTTTCTCTATAGAAAACTCTAGTCACCTCAAACCTTATTCATCGTGTTCATCTTCATCATCATCGAAAATCATCTTCACAACCTTCAATCCATTCGACTTTGGTGATTTGCTTGTGTTCAAGATTGGATTTCGATCAACTATTGATTATCTACTTGTTTTCCGGTAAGAAAAACTGTTTATTTTAGTTATTTAGTTATTGTTTAGTCATGTTATTCATGATATTTATCATCTAACATCAAAATCATTATCTAATAATATTACATTATTGGTTTTGGGTATTGGATTGTGAAGACATAGGTAGTTCGGGTGTTGGATCATCAAAACTGGTAAAACCCTAGTTTTTGATATTCGCATATAATTTACATTTATTGAATTGGGTTTGTAAACTTGTGTGAACTGGTCTACAAGCTTAAATACAAGCTATAACTAGTATGCGATCAACTCTACATGCAAAAATATTTTTGATAAACCTAAATGTCAAGAATTAAGACTAAACAATCAAATAAAGTGAATAGTTGTGTTCAATAAGGCATTATAAGATGTTTAAGGATAAGAATATTTAACATTAATAACACATTGATCTTGGACTAATAGATTTACATCAAAAAACGTCAACAACTTAGTACATGTTAAAGACTTGAAATCTTTAATAAATCGGGATTAGGAAACATAAGGAAGGACTTTGGACTCGAAATAATAGATGAACAATGCTTTCATTAAAATAAGTTGCAGGATCGATTTATATCACTCAACACAAGTATTGTGTCTTGAACTCACAAAGTCACTCAGTTAGATGAAACAGAATCTCTTAAGAGTTGATAATAATATACTAAGTAAGCAAGACACAGAAAGATAATTTTCAAGATACTTGTATATATTATTTCTCAACTCAAAGTTACAAGACTCTTACAAGCATGTTTTCAGAGTTACAATGAGAAAACTATATATACTACTATCTACAGCCGGTTATACTTTGATACCAGCTGGAAACTTACAACTAAAGCAACTACTACATTGCTAAAGGTAATGTGTCCTAGATAAAATACTATCTAAGATTTGGTAGTCATGACATGTCCATGACTTACCTTTTGTCACCAACTAAAGTTGGTAATTGTACAAACTGATAAGGAATGAACAGTGAAATAAAGTATGGTCAACTACATGGGCGTGGGAAAGCGCCATGTAGTGTATCAAAGATTGCAGCGGATCTGTCAGAAAGACCATACTTATATCCACTGGTTCATATTAGGTTCTTCCGAAGGTTAACTGGCTTCAGAAGCACAAGTTCTTCCGAAGCCATTTATACTTCGGAAGAGTCTACTTCTTCCGAGGCTTGATGATCTTCATACTTCAGAAGTCTTTGTCTTGAACTCTTCTAAGTGTTGAACTTCGGAAGAAGGAAGACTTTGTCTTCGAAAGTTGAGTTTCTCTTCGGAAGCTCTTTCAGTCTTGACTTTTGGAAATTCTTTATCAGCTGCACCAAAAATGTTCTAAGTGTTTGTTTTGGTTGCACCAGCCTTACTTGATCCAACAAACTCCTCCTAGGCTGATGCTACCAAAACTTCACTTGTTTCTTGTTCTCAAAACTTTCAGCACTAAAGAAAGAAGATATTTATCTGTTTCCTTGTTCTTTCCAGAAATAGTGCTGAGAAGTTTGTGCAAATCATTCGTAGACAGGAGATCCAGTCTGTCACTTTAAATGATATGCACCCTTTGTTGTGTCCCTCTGAAGAGAGTTAGTTGACGGGAGTTGTTGTCAGTTCAACTCTTCTTATTATGGATTCCAATTCAGGGCCTTCAACCATTTAAAGAAAGGCTTAACCTTTAGTTGCTAATCCTTCCTTTTCATCCTTCTCTCTCAGCTTCAACTCTTCTTCAATCTTTGCCCTTGCAGTTAGTTCTGCCAGATGAAGATTGCTCAGATGATTTCTGATGTGAGCAGCTACCTCAGAGTTGGAGGGATTGGAGAATGGTTTCTCTGCTAACTCAGCAATATCAAATCTATTTAAGTGTAGCAGAGAGGTGGCATTAAGCCTGTTGATCTCACCATTCTCTCTTTCCACAACAAAGTTATGAGAAGAGTCTTCGAACCTCTATTGGACTATCTTCTTTCTAGGAGCAAGAGGTTGGGATGGTAATCTGTCTTCCCTCCTAGTATCCAGCAAAGTCACCAGCCTTCTTCTCAGCTTCTTCTCTTCTTCTTCAAGAGAGTCAGAGTTAGTTGCCAAGAGTTTGAGAGCTTGGTCTAGTGTTCCTCTAGGCAGATCAAGGAATTGTTCTCTTGTGAGGGAACATGAGGAGCCATCTATGAAGGTTAGCTTGATGGACCCCTCCTCGCAAGAGATATCACTTAATGTAGTACACTTGATGATCTTCATCTTGATCTCCTTAAATTCCTCTAAGGTCAGAGGTTTAGAGGGTTGAGAGGATGACTTAGGTGGCTGTTGGGTAGTTGATGGTTGGGTTCTGGAGAGTGTTTTGGGTTTGAGAATAGGTAGTGGTGGTGGTTGTTTTGATGGAATGGGTGTTGTAGAGGGTATAGTTGATGGTGTGGGTTCAGGGGTGTAAGGTTCAGTGGTTGGTTCGGTTTTGATGGGAAAAGGAACAGGTTCAGGTTGAGGTTGTGGGATTGGTGTTGGTTTAGAAGTCATCCCCTGTACTCTTCTGTACATCTCTTTCCTTCTACCTGAGCGAATGTCAGCCTTGATGTCACTGACATGTCGCTGCAGGGTCTTTTCAGACATGGGGCCAACTTACCTGCCGGAGAAGCCATAGGCCCTGAGATAATCATTCATCCAGGCTTTTTCACCCATCTTCTTGACAGCGGCAAGTTGAGCTTCTTCTTCTTTCTTCATCTTTTCTTTCAGCTTTTCCCTTGCAGCCTTCTTTCTCTCTTTCTCCATTTGATTTTGTTCCTTCTTGAAAAGCCAAAAGATCGTGTCATTGTTGTGAGGAGTTAGTTCCTCAAGAGAGAATCCCCTGAAGCTTAGGAAAGCTATCCTTTCACTCCTACGCTGTTGGTCAGCTTCTTCTTTCTTTCTCAACCTTTCTTCTTCTAAGGCTAACCTTGCTGCTTCTTCTTGTTCTTTCCGTAGCAGGGTTGCCTTTTCCAACTCAACCAACTCCTTAAGTGGTAAGAGGAGCACATCTTCATTAGCAGCTCCCAAATTGACAAGTGTGTCAATGATCTCCACCCTTCTTTGATTGTTGATAGCCTCTCGGTTGGCTACAGCTGCCTTGCTACTTGCAGCTAGTAGTTTCCCAGAGGGGAGTCTACCCTTTCTTCTTAGTTTTTCCAACCTTTCCTCCTCTAGAAGTTCTTCGCGGTCAACTTCCTCTTTCCTTTAATGTCTTCAGAAGTTTGATACTTTGGAGGTTCTTGTGCGGAGGTTTTAGGTTGGTAGGTGGTGATTGAAGCATGTGGTGATGATGGTGTTTGAGTGAGAGGTAAGTTGAGAAAGTCCCACTATTTACCTCAGATGCTAGTTCAAGGATTGCATCTATGATAATTAGATCATCAGACAAGGAGTATAATCCTTCCGCAGCTTGCACCTCAGCTTCGGAAGATTGGAATGGTTCTTCCACAGCTTTGATTTCAGCTTCGGAAGTTGTGGGATTGCACTATCTGTCCCAGCTGTTTTGGTTGCTGGGCCATCAGTCCCCATATCCCCTTCGAAATCAATCTTGGGTTCAATGTGGACCTTAGGTTGACCAACTTCCTTGACAGTGGTAGATGGTGCATTCAACCTTTGAAGCTCTTCAGCCCCAAAGTATGCCACAGCGACATCCAGACTTGGCTGTTCAATAGAATATCCTATTAGGAACTTGGTTAAGAACCTGCTTAAATCTTTGAGCATCCTTGGGTCCATATGAAGGATGATTGGAGGAGGCTTCGGGAAAACAGTTGATTGCTGAGCAGGAGGAGCAGGATATCTAGAAGACAGTGTAGAAAGAGCTAAGCTTTGAGGCTCCACATGAGCTTGTCTCTGAACATTCTCCCCCTTTTTGGTAGCATCATCTTGAGAGGTAGATTAGCTAGAGGAAGAAGTCAGAGAGACTTGGACAGGTACATGCCTAACAGATCTCTCAATCTGTTTCTCAGCTAGTTGAGCCTTGAGATTTTCAATCTCAAGTTGCTGAGTGGCAGACCTATCCTCTAAAGTCTTAACCCTGGATTCAAGATTTGAGACTTTAGAAAGTAGGTCTTGAATGATAAGTTGATACTTCCCTCATCTTCTTTAGAAGAATCATGGGGAGATGAGGTAACATACCTAGTATGTTCATCCTCACCACCAGATGTGGTTTCTTGGCGCCCTGGTTTCCTTTGCTTAATGATGTCTCTCTCAGAGTCATCAAAAGACACGGTTGTCGTAGATTCAATCTTAGATATGTTACCATGTCCTGAGGGCCTAATGAGGCACCTTTAGTAGTGGCAGCTGAATCTACATGAGTCCCTTCCACGCCAGGGGAACTCACCTTAGTTTGGGTTAGTTGATGGGGGCTAGAAATCAGAGATCTCTCTAGGCTCAGTTGATCTTTAGAGAGGTGTTGTGGATCAACTTCATTGCCTTGAAGAGACATGAGTTCTTTATCAGCACTAATAAGAAGGTCAGTAAAGGATAAGGAGGTTAAGCCTAATGACCCGGGACTTTGATCAATGTCTAATCACATTGAGCCTATGATGGGGCTATCCCTTTTTGGCTGTTCAGGAGAGTGTTGAGACTCAACCTGAAAATTTTAAGCTTGGGTTTGGGGCTCGTGGGATTGAGACTGAGGAGACTCAATACCCATATTGAGGTCAATTGTGAAGGAAGGTGGGACCTCAGACTGAGTGGGAGCCCATGTTTCCACTCTAGCCTTTTTGGGTAGAACAGGGGGAACTTGTTCAATCAGAGAAGATTGAACAAGGTTCGCTTGGGGCGTCTCTGATATATGATCTTTATGGGGTGAGAAGGAAGAGTTGGCAAGGTGGCGATTATTGCTGGGGTGGGTTCATCACCTATGGGGTTAACAAGGATGTCACCAGGAGCCATTGGCTCAATCATACCTGGAAGTAGATCAGTGTGTCTTCCAGTAAAGTTGGTAGATACCCTCTTCAACACCTTGAAGATGGTCGGCCTCATGTGAGGGACAGTAAGAGCAGCTGCACAGACAAGCTTACTCTGATCCAGCTCACAGTTGATTATATGCTGAATGAACCTGGGATACATGTAGAAAGTCTCCCTTTGAAAATTTCCCATCAGATTGGTCAACACGAATCTTGAATAGTTGAAGCGGATACCTTTCACCAACCCATGAACTAGGCATCCTAGGTCATAAGGAATTTGATCCCAACCCCCAGACTTATTTGACAGGCAGTGAAGGACTATGTGAAGCAGGAATTTCCAGTTGTAGG
Source organism: Flaveria robusta (assembly GCA_025506415.1). Taxonomy (NCBI): domain Eukaryota; kingdom Viridiplantae; phylum Streptophyta; class Magnoliopsida; order Asterales; family Asteraceae; genus Flaveria; species Flaveria robusta. The sequence goes on from CM046469.1 coordinate 25,798,826, forward strand.
AGAAATTAAACTTGTACATCGTTGACCTGCTCACATCGCCACCATATTCCATCTGGGTATATGTATCATCTAGGTCTGTTTTGGGGAATTCCGTAGGAAAGCCTTCATCATGAAGCTCAAGATGCTCCCAGATGATTTGTTCTGATATGATCAATTCTTGACCACAAATTCTTGTCCTAATCACTCGCTCCCCGTTCAGGTTACAATCTGTCCGTTCCTCCAGAATTCTGCCATTTGGTTTGAGTAAACGGTGGGGTTGACAGTTGGGGCAGTGATGTAGGTTGATTGGGTAAGGTAGTGGATGATCTCGGCAAAGTCAGCATCCTTAGAAGAGTCAAGGAGTGCGACTTGATTGTGCTGAGGGTTTAGTGTCATTTTTGGAGAAAGTTACAGAAGAAATGAGGTTGATTTTGGAAGTAAAACTGGAGATGAAGGAAACTTAGGGCTTTGAAATTGGTAAAAAGATTAAAAGGATAGATCGAAAGTATTTAAATGGATGAAATGGCGGATGGATAAGGTGAAATGACAGTTTGGGGTATGATGTGACAATGGCGGTAAGGTTAAATCCATTTAAAATATTCCGACATTATTAATAAAATCTTTGCCTTTTTCAGAGTGGGGCCCAAAAGATTTTCGTTACACAGTAAAGCTTTCTTCCGGAGGTAACAGCTTTTCCGAAGGTAATCTTCTTCCGAAGCTAAACTTACTTCCGAAGGTAAATTTATCCAATTTACTTCCGAGAGTAAGAAGGCCTTCCGAGTGAAGAAGCTTATTAAGTTTCGAAGGTTGATTTGATAACTTATCAAATGCTTCTTCCGGGACTAAAAGCTCTTCGGAAGATGATATTGACCTTGGAGGAATTATCCTTCGCAAGAAATGTATGACATCTTCCAAGGGTTAATTTCTCTTCGGAAGAACTCTCACTTAGTAAAATTTTGAAGAAAAACTTTTTGTAACAGGGCTTAAATTGTATTGACAAGAACAAGATACAAATTTTAAAAGGTTTTTCAAATGAGATACACTAATCAATGTTTATCATCCCAATAGCCATAATAAGATACTTAAATCTTTGTTCATCAAATGCCTTGGTGAACAAATCATCATATTGTTCATTTGAATCAACTTTGACTAGTTTAATCACGTTTTTCTCATGAATATCTCTAATGAAATGGTACCTGATATCAATGTGCTTTGTCTTGGAGTGCTTGACTGGATTTTCTGTAATAGAAATGGCACTCTTGTTGTCAATGTGGATAGGAGTCTCCATGAAGTTGAATCCATAATCTAACATCTGGTTTTGAATCCACAGCAGCTGAGCACAGCAACTAGCAGCAGCAATGTATTCAGCTTCAGCAGTTGATGTTGAGACACAGGATTGCTTCTTACGTTGCCATGAAATTATCCTTCCACCAAGAAATTGACATCCTCCTGATATTGATTTCTTGTTCATATGGCAACCACCATAGTCACTATCAGTGTAGCCATAGAGATTGAAGTTGTTCCTTGGATACCAGAGACCTAGTTTAGGTGCTCATTTGAGATATCTGAGGATTCTCTTGGCAGCAACTAGATGAGACACCTTTGGAGCAGCCTGATATCTTGCACAGATGCAGGTTGCAAACATGATATTAGGTCTACTTGCTGTGAGATACATCAGAGATCCAATGATTGCCCTATATTGATGTTGATCAGTATCCTCCCCCTCAGAGTCAGGACAAAGATTATGATTTCTGGGTATAGGAGTCTTCGCTGGCTTGCAATCTTTCATATCAAATCTTTCTAAGATATCTTGAACATACTTAGATTGATTGATAAAGAATCCTTCTTTCATTTGTTTTACCTGAATTCCAAGGAAAAAGTCCATTTTTCCCATAGAACTCATTTCAAATTTCTTCTTCATATGCTCTTAAAGTCCTTACACATTTGGTCATTTGATGAACCAAATATGATGTCATCAACATAGACTTGTACGAGCAGAATGTCTTTCCCAGACTTTCTTATGAATAAAGTCTTGTCAATGGTATCTCTGGTGTAACCATTCTTTAGGAGAAGCTGAGACAGAGTCTCGTACCACAGCCTAGGTGCTTGGTCCAGCCCATAGAGAGCTTTATCTAATTTGCACACATAAGTGGGGTGTTGTGGGTCTTCAAATCTTGGAGGCTGGCACACATAGACTTCCCAGTCTATATTCCCATATAAAAAGGCGCACTTTACATCAAGCTGGTAGAATGTAAAGTTCTTGGATGCTGCATAAGCAAGAAATATCCTTATTGCTTCAAGTCTTGCAACAGGTGCAAAGACATCAGTGTAATCAATTCCATCTTCTTGCGTGTACCCTTGAACTACCAGTATTGCTTTGTTCTTGATGATCAGGCCTCTATCATCTCTCTTGTTCCTGAATACCCATTTGGTGCCTATTGGTACTTGACCGGATAGTAGAGGACATAGATTCCAAACTTTTTTTCTTTTGAATTGAAGCAATTCCTCTTGCATTGATTCAATCCAGCTACTATCTTTCAAAGATTCTTCTACCTTCTTTGGCTCCATCTGCGATAAGAAGCATTCAGAAACATCTCCAATGATGTTCTCAGCTGGGTGAGTGTTGTGAATCCTGAGCCTAGGAATTACATCCAGTTGCATGGATAGATCCAAATTGGACATATGTTACTCAGGGACCTGAACATTTGGTCCAGCTGATGCCTCGCATTCATTCAATGAGGACTGATTGAATGAAAGAGAGACAGCATCAATACTAGTTCGCTGTAAAGCAGCATCAATAGTAGTTTGTTCCTTCAAAATACTGATTTCATCATCTTGGTGTTGTTCATTGTCACTTGATGAGTTTTGAGGCTTACTTTGTTGACAACTTGTTGAAGCTCCACTGGTTCTTGAGATAGATATGCTATCAGATCTTCCAATTGAGGGAGTTTGGTTTTCAGCATTTCTTGGAGAACTTAGAAGAGGTCTGGGTAACTCAAACAGTTGATCATCATCAGAATCACTTGGAGTACCTATTCCAGCTAAAACATTCTCACAAGAAAGTTTAGAATAGTTTGGAAACAATTCTAAATCAAAGATATGATCAGGTCCATTCCCCTTAACACAAGGAGTGTGCTCATTAACAACAATGTTGGATGATTCCTCAAATTGTTGATTTTTAATGTTGTAAACTCTATAGGCAATGGAGTTGGAGGAATATCCAACAAAGATAGCATCATCCGGCTTTTCAACAAATTTTGCCAAATTGTCCTTTGTGTTAAGTATGGTACACCTGCTGCCAAAGGACCTGAGAAAGTCAATGAACGGTGGCCTCTTGTTCCATAGTTCATAAGGGGTCTTTCCATGTGGCTTAACAACAAGAACTCTATTCTGCACATAGCATGCAGTGCTGACTGCCTCTACCCAGAATGTTAGAGGCAGCTTTGAATCAGCTAACATTGTTCGAGCAGCCTCAATAAGTGTCCTATTTCTCCTCTTAGCAACACCATTTTGTTGAGGAGTTCTAGGAGCACTATATTGTATGGCAATCTCTTTTGAGTTACAGAATGAGTCAAGAACTTGATTCTTAAACTCAGTCCCTTGATCACTTCTTATGATCTTAACCTTGTGATCAATTTGATTTTCAATTTTAAGAATAAAAGATTTAAGGTTTCAGTGGTTCCATCTTTAGTTCTTAAAAAGAATACCTAAGTGAATCTAGTAAAATCATCAACGATCACAAGGCAGTATGATTTCCTTTCAATGCTCATTATACTTGTGGGACCGAAAAGATCCATGTGCAATAAGTTTAATGGAGTGGTGATAGAGTTAACTTTTTTGGATTTATGAGATGCTCTGTGTTGCTTTCCTTTCAGACATGCAACGCAGTTATCTTTGCTAATAAATTCCTTTTTAGGCAAACCATGTACCAAGTTATTTTTAACCAATTTATTCATGATTTTAAAATTTACATGACACATTCGTTTATGCCATAAAGTTGACTCATCACCATCAGCTTTGGAAAGAAAGCATGACACTTCACCTAATGGGGAAGCATTGTTCATATCCAGCTTGTGCATATCCCTTTGTCCGGGAGATCTAAGAAGCACCAATTCCTGAGGAATTGTCATCCCAGGTTTGAGGATAATGCACTCATGTTCTGTGAAAAGCATTTGGTGCTTTTGATCATAAAACTGAGAAACACTCAAAAGATTGTGTTCAAGCTGTTTGACAAAGTTTACTTTGTCGATTCTTAACTTGCCGTTGGATACACTTCCTCTGCCAGAAATGTATCCTCCAGCCTCACCTCCAAATTGAACAGGACCTCCATTAAAATGTTGAAATTGTTGAATAAGAGATCTGTTCCCTGTCATGTGCCTGGAGCATCCACTATCTACAATCCATACATTGTCATTTTTATCATGTAGATGTCCCTGCACATAAGGTGAAAAAGTTGGTTTTTATTAGAAACCCAAGCCTTGCTGGTCTTGGGCTTTTCCAATGATAAGGATTTAATTAAACCAAAATGTATGCATGGGGGTTCAATAGATGTTTGTGAAGAGGAGGTTTGGGCTGCAGCATCTTGTTTGATCTTCCAATCCATTCCTTGGCTGATCAATATAGATGAGCTTGATGAAGCTTGGGCAGCATGGCATACTTCCGAAGCTTCTTTCTTCTCGGAAGAAGCTTTCCTTACCTCTTCTTCCGAAGCAGTCTTCTTTTCTAGAAGGTTTCAAAGGAGCTTTTTTGTTCCTTTGAATTTTCTTAGCCTTATCTTCCGAAGCTATTTTCCCTTTGGAAGAATGAGTTTCTTCCGAAAGCAACTTTGCTTCGGAAACAAGCTTTCCTTTCCTCATCACTTGAACCATGTGATAGGGTCCAAATGTGAAGCCTTCCTTGACTCCTTCTTTCTTAACATTATTTGCATAATGTCTGCTTGCAGGATTGTACTAACAATCTTTAGCCATATGGTTTTGCAGACCACACATTATGCATGCAATGTTAACATTTGGGGGATGTGAAGACTGTTGTTTCTTGCTCTTCTTGTCTTCATCAACAGTCTTCCCCTTCAACTTCTAATCCTTTAGCTGGACAGGGGTGCTGGTATTACACTCCTTTCCAGGATCAGAATTTCCAGCCACCTGGAACCCGGCTGAAATGAACACACCCTTTTGTTTTGGGTCTATCTTCAGCTTGGATTCAGCCACTTTCTTGGCAGTTTTTCTAGCTGCCTTAGCCCTATTTCTTCTGGCTTTGGTGGTTAGGGTTTGATCATCATTGGTGCGAATGGGTTGATTTACCTGATCCTTCCCTGTGATGGTCTCCATAGTTGCATCACTCTTTAACTCATGAGGTGGTGGGCCAGCAGTTGGAACCTTTTACTCTTCAGTCCTACATCTTGGTTGTCTAATAGACTCATAAGAGTGTGGTGGAGCAATTTCATTGGTTCCCAACCCACCTTTGTTTTGATAACAAGTTTTTGAGTGGGAGGTTGATGCAAGAATGGCTTGGAAGTTTTGCTCAGAGATAGCATGCTTCCTGGCTTGTGCCTCAGCTGTGACTAGCTGGGCTTGTGTCTCACTCAATTTGGAGATTAAATCTTTGATTTGAGTCTTATAATTGGTATGCTCATGTTTTAAAAAGGTCACAGTTTTCTCCAAGTCTTCAATTTTCATTTTATAGTCAGATTCAGCCCTTTTAAAATCACTTTTAAGGATATTCAAAGACTCAATATCAGATTTAATTTCCATATTATAGTCCTGATACAATTTAACTTTAGCAATGCAAGCTGGAGTACAGAGATGTTCAAATGCCTTGCCGTTATCAGTTCCAGCCATCAATGCTTGAGCAGGAGTCATATCTTGCACCATGAAGCTCCAATCCACCTCTTGAGCAATAGCAGTTGTGTGTTGTTCAGTTGACTTCCCAGTGGCTTTAGGTGTGGAGGGATGTGTGGAGGCTTGAGAGGTTCCCGGATTGAACTTGGGAGCCTTGCATTCCCTAGCAAAGTGGACAAGTTGGTTACAGTTGTAACATTTAGCCTTCGTCTTGTCAAACCCGAACTTGCTGTTGGTTGGGTTTTGGGGGAATTGCCTTCCAGTTCTCTTAAAGAACTTCTTTGCCCTGTAAGTTAACAGAGCCATCTGTTGGACAATATCCACGTATTCAACATCATCCGGGCTAAAACATTCAAGATCATCAAAGCAGAACTGAAAAACACTGGAATGCCCATTTCCTGAGACAAAGGCACAGCTGTCTTGGAAAGAACTTGACTGAGCCTGTTGAGACCTTGGAGTCTCAGGAAAGGTAATGCATGGCCTAGAAGAAGAGGATGGCTGCTGGGAGTAAGTCAGGTACTGCTGAGGCTGAGGGATTCTTGATCCTTCAGCAACCAGTAAAACGTTGCTAGCAGGATGGCTTGAGGGTCTGCTCACCTGGTGGCCTCTCTTGCTCTCCATTAGAGAGTTTAAGTTCTCTGTCCTGTTTATAGAGACACAGTAAAAAGTCCACTCATTTGGAAGTGCACTCATGAACTTTCTTGAGAGATCTCTCATCTCAAGATTCACTCCCACAGACTGAAGAGATAAAATAAGATCCATATACCTGAAGTATTGCTGGCTAAGGGTCTCTCTAGCAATATAGGTAAAGTTTTCAAACAGTTGCTTTAGGGAATCTTTCTTAGAGTCATTGGATCCGGCATACATCTGAGTCAAAGCATCAAAGAGTTCTTTGGTTGACTGGCAATGCTCAAATCCCACCATGATGGAGTTGGGTATTGCAGTCATAAGAACAGTCATAGCTTTTCTATCGATCTCTAGTCGCTTGAGGTCTTCATCAGAATAGTCTTCAACATCCTTCTCTATCATAGCACCATTTCTAGCCGGTGTTGCAACCTTTGGCTTGTAAGGACCATTGGTGATAGATTTCCACATCATGTTGTCTTGATACCTGATGAAACCTTTAATATTTCTGCTCCAAGATATGAAGTTTTCAGGAGTGATGATGGGAGCTTTAGACATCGTTCCCATTTCACTTTATGATGATTTTTGGTTGAGGTCCATTTTGAGTGAAGTGAAAGTATGAGTGAAAAACAAAAGGTTGATTTGGATGGTAAGATCTCACAATCAAGAGCCTAACAAGCTCTGATACCAATTGCAGGATCGGTTTATATCACTCAACACAAGTATTGTGTCTTGAACTCACAAAGTCACTCAGTTAGATGAAACAGAATCTCTTAAGAGTTGATAATAATATACTAAGTAAGCAAGACACAAAAAGATAATTTTCAAGATACTTGTATATATTATTTCTCAACTCAAAGTTACAAGACTCTTACAAGCATGTTTTCAGAGTTACAATGAGAAAACTAGATATACTACTATCTACAACCGGTTATACTTTGATACCAACTGGAAACTTACAACTAAAGCAACTACTACATTGCTAAAGGTAAGGTGTCCTAGATAAAATACTATCTAAGATTCGGTAGTCATGACATGTCCATGACTTACCTTTTGTCACCAACTAAAGTTGGTAATTGTACAAACTGATAAGGAATGAATAGTGGAATAAAGTATGGTCAACTACATGGGCGTGGGAAAGCGCCATGCAGTGTATCAGAGATTGCAGCGGATCTGTCAGAAGGACCATACTTATATCCACTGGTTCATAGTAGGTTCTTCCGAAGGTTAACTGGTTTCAGAAGCACAAGTTCTTCCGAAACCATTTATACTTCGGAAGAGTCTACTTCTTCCGAGGCTTGATGATCTTCATACTTCAGAAGTCTTTGTCTTGAACTCTTCTAAGTGTTGAACTTCGGAAGAAGGAAGACTTTGTCTTCGAAGTTGAGTTTCTCTTCGGAAGCTCTTTCAGTCTTGACTTACGGAAGTAATTTATCAGCTGCACAAAAAATGTTCTAAGTGTTTGTTTTGCTTGCACCAGCTTTACTTAATCCAACATAAGTGTATGGTTGGACATTAAGGACTAGACTACGATGATTACAACCAATTGGTCTTCTTGATCTTTAGTAATCTTTTTTTATTTTATTATCTATAGTTACTATACTCGTTGTGGGCTTTATATTGTGTTGTTATCCAGGTGACTTTCATGGCCCCTTTTAGTATGTTTTACTTGAGGAAAATTTATGCTCAAAGAGTTTAGACTATGCCATGTTAAATTTGTATTGGACTTGAACTGGATTGTCATGTGTGGTTTGAGTCATAGGATCAAGTCTAGACACCCTTCATGAATATTTACGCTTACTTTGGACTTGGATTGGGCTGTTGTGGAGATGTATTGCTAGTACTAATGGGTTGACATCCCACCCTTGTTGTTGGTTTGCTAGCTAAAAGTGATGTGACTTGTACGTGCCCTTGGGTGTATATAATTTGGTTATTTGGACTTGCACTGCTATGAGCTTATGTTGGTTTTTATGATTTCTATGTTCTCTCATACACACATATTTTGTACATGACTTACATGTCAATATATTTTTGTACATGACTTACTAGGAACATATTTTGAACATGTTGGATCAAGGTTAATAATTAACAAGACTTTCTATTGATTATTAGTTAACATATGCAGAATGTAAGTTAGCTACTTACTAGCAAACACAAATGCAAAATATAAGTTAGCTACTTACTAGCAAACATAAATACTTTGAATAATGATAAGTGCACAAGTTGTTTTTTCAAAATATTTACTTGATTAATCAAAACTAAGTATAAGAGTTACAATACTAACAAGCTTGCCTCTACTATAAAAGTATGAGGATTTTATATTATAAATTCTAAACAATAAGAATAAACTATTCTATATTCAGAATGTACATCAAGACAGACAATCAGCACATCAAAGTTAGGCAGCTTTAGTGCTATGTTGTCTCCAAAAGGCAGAACACAGGAGTCGTAGGTACAGACAATCTTGTCATATGTAACAATTAATCAGCTGTTCATGGAGTTCAATGTTGATAAGCATATGCTGATCCATAGTGGTTTAGCATATACTGATCGGAAGTTGACTTTAATTTTACCAGATGCTGCATAGGTTAGACAGAAAGTGTTGGTTGAGGAGTTTTAGCTCTAGTGTGTGATTGGGTCATGAATGCTCAAACGAGTCACATGCACAATATTTTTTTCTTTGTCTCCATCTTGTTCTGCATCAACCTTATTTTTAAACTATCTTCAGGATGAAGGTTATGGATTTGTACTTGTTAGGCATGCCCGACTCTGAAGGGGAAGCTTGCGGTTGTAACTAATCAAGCACATGGATGAGCATTTGTATTATTGGTTGAGGAGACTTGAGAAGAACCAGAAGTAGTAGCAGGTAAGCTTCTTATTAATTGTTAATATGCATCTATGTTATTTGAAACAGGAGAACCCCATTTTTTTTTCTCCTAATTTTAGACACTTAATTAATTTGAACTCTGAGAAACTACAATAAGCTTATTTTGTAGAATTAGTAAATGGTAAAATGAAAGAGGCTGATGAAATCATACCTAACTATACTCTAAACCAGGGATGATCCTTACTTTAGTATAGACTTAATACCTATTAAATTGAAAGTCTAATAGAAATGGATTAGTTAGGAAAGAATCATGCACAAATAATTTATGGGGAAAGAATGATTATGTATATTTACCTAACAGTGAGACCATCTTTGTTTAGTAAGAAAATAAAAAATTAAATAAAAATTATTTCTTATCTGGAAGAAGTTCAGACAGATATCCTAAAGTATTTCATGATGATTTACTTGGATTGCCACCCCTCATCAAGTTGAATTCAAAATTGAGTTAGCACATGCCACTACACCGATAGCAAAGTCTTTATATAGTCTGCCACCATCAGAGATAATGGAATTGATGAGTCAACATCAAGAGCTCTTATATAAAGTATTCATTTGATAGAGCATGTCTCCATGGGGAGCACCAATCCTATTATCAAGAAGAAGGATGAGACTTTTCAGATGTACACTAATTATAGGAAATTTAAACAATGTAATAATCTAGCTGTAATAGATTACCTATTTGACTAGTTGTAAGAATCTAGCTTCTTTCAAAAATAGACTTGAGATCTAGATATGATCATCATAAGGTGCATGAAAAAGATGCTCCCAAAACCACGTATAGCTTGAACCTTAACTATACTAACTCAAAAAGATAGGAAGTTTCAATGGGGTGAATGATAACAACAATTATTCAAAATTTTAAAGCAAAACTTATATAGTGTAACGATATCGTCTTTACGTGAGGAGAAAGAAGATTTTGTTATGTACTATGACTCGCTTCATAAAGTTATGGATGTGTCTAGATGCAATGAAATAAATTCATCAGAAAATGCTTAATATGAGACAAAGGAAATGTGTTGAATTATTGAGTAATTATGACTGTAAAATTAAATATCATTAGGAAGGCGTATGTAGTAGCCGATGCCTTAAGCTAAAAATATGAATCAAGCCACTAAGAGTACGTGTAAAGAAAATGGAAGTGTGATCTTACCTTATGAATAAAATCATCAAAACACAACAGAATGCAAATTGAAAGAGGAAATTATGAATGAAATAGAGAAATAGTTGGAGCGCACACAAGATAGAATTTTAAGATTTAAAGGAAGGATTTGGATTCTGAATCATATTTTACTATGACAGATTATTCTAAAGGAGGCTCATAAACCAACATACTTCGTACGCCTAGGTAATTACAAGATGTACAATGATCTAAAGAATCACTCGTGGCTAAGTGGTCATGAAATGATTTGGGTTAAATTCCAGAGTTAAATCAGAACATAAGAAGTCATCTAGATTTTTGCAACAACCAAAAATTACTAAATGAAAATGGGACAATATCATTATGGATTTTGGAACAAAGTTACCAAGGATAACTAGTGGTCATGAAATGATTTGGGTTATGATTTATGGATTAACCAAATCAGCACATTTCCTACTAAGCCAAGAAGCTTATAAGATAGAAAAGTTAGAAGGATTGTAAGTGAAGGAAAATGTGGCCAAGCATGGAATTCTTATTTCTACTATATTTAATAGATATAGTAGGTTCAAGCCAAGAATTTAGAAAATGTTGAGAAACGTGAGTGGATTTGAGCACGACATATCATCCACAAACGGATGAGCACGTGAAAGAACAACAAAAACCTTGGATGATATGCTGAAGGTATGTGGTGTTAACCTTGGTGGTAACTTGAATACACATCAACCTTTGATATAATTCACCTATAACAATTGTTAGCATGAGAGTATCAAGGCAACACAATTTGAAACTTTATATGAAAGAAAATGTAGGTCACTATTATCTTAGAGTGAGCTTGGTGACAACAAGTTAACTACACCTTAACTGATAAAATTGTTAAAATCAAAGAATGGTTGAAAGTAGCTTGGGATAGATAGAAAGGCTATGTTGATCAAAGATGAAAGCCCTTAGAATTTCAAGTAGGAGATAAGGTTTTATTAAAAGTATCTCCATGAAAAGGTATCATCATATTTGGGAAAAGGAATAAGCTAAGTCATGGATATGTTGGTCCTTTTAAGATAATAGAAAGAATTGGACCTCTAGCTTATAAGTTAAATCTACCACAAGAGTTATGTGATATACATAATTTGTTGCACGTATCAAATCTTAAGAAGTGTGTGAAAAATGAAACCCTAGTGGCATTACTTAGAAAATTATAAAATAGATAAGAAACTACACTTTGTGAAAAAGCCAATAAAAGTAATAGATATAGATAGGAAAATTAAAACATTAAAAAGATTTAAAATTCCTATATTAAAGATTCAGTGGAATTCTTAAAAAGGGCCTGATTTTACATAAGAAAAAGAGGAGGAAATGATGCTGATGTATCCTCATTTATTTGAAGTTAAATGAATGAAAAGGACATATAATCAACAGACGGCCAACCTTGTAGATGAAAATAAAATACTTACCGGTACAAATTTGGGGATAAAATTTCATAAACAAGAGGAAATTATGTCAACCTTGAGAAAAGTAAGTTAGGTTTCATATAGAAACATTTAATTTTCTAGAAATAGCTTAAAACCCTAATGTGCATGATTAATCTAGGGTTACAAATTCTATGATTTTATGTGAACTATGAATGCATGTATGTGTAACATTAGTTTATATATGTGTAATTTATATGAAATAGTATGTACCTATGTGATATTTTATTTGACTCTTTATGAAAATATATGTCATTTTATGTGAAATCTTACATGAATAAGTATCTTTTGATGTGACCATTATTGTTTATAATCTTAGATGTTGAGACTTAGTTGGTAATTTATACCTGTGCTTAAGTTTATGATAAAGCTTTAAGGAATAGGAGTAGGATCTTATACAAACACTAGTTTTCCTAAATACTATGAGAACCATTACATTTGTGCCATGTGGATTAGTTGATGACTAGGATTGAGGGGTATATTAGGAATTACATAATTGTTTGTTTTTAATAACCCCTTAATCTAAGGAAATACTAATTGAATATTTCCTAGTCTCTCTTTATAAAATCGACCAAGATATTCTAATGAATATTTCAACGATCAAATTCCCATAATTCGCATTCCTCTTCTTCTTTTTCTATCATCTAAACTGTGAGCAAACATCATGGAGTCATCAATCGCTAATATTATTCAAGGTTTTTATCAATATACAATCGATCAAGATCACTCTTATAATAATACTTTGCAAGGTTTGTTTTTTTAATCTTTTTGTTATAACACTTATATTAATAAGACAATTTGATTCAATCATGATTTTCAATCTCATAATTAAACAATATGAATCAATCGTTTGTATCTGGTGTGCTATCTTTATGTGAAATTTCATTTTTCTTTTCATGTAAGAAGAAGTGGTCTAATGGAAAATTATAGGAACGAATGAACCATTTTTACAACACGTAAGTTTTGTTTAGTGTGCTAATTTATATTTGTAATATATAAACTGTTGAATCATTACCCGATTTTAGGAATTTGGGTTGTGTGCTACTTTTTACTATTCGTCTGGTGATTAAGGACACATTATCTATTATAATGTATAAGATTTATGTGCTACTGACGGGTGTTCATTTGTTCTTGCTTATCAACAAGTTTATGCTTATTTAAGTTGATTTTTTGATAAGTATTAGAGAAGTTTTGTGCCTCTAAGAAAAATTTAGTTATGTGCTATCATGAAACTTTGAATATGGTTATGTGCTACTAATGCCTATTTGTCTATTTTTGATTATCTACAAATTTATGTTAATTTAAGTTGAGTTTTGAAGAATTATTAAAGAAGTTATGTGGTACTTCATCAAAGAAAGAATATGTGTGCTATTTTCTAAGTTAAAGAAATTCATAGAGTGCTACTTTTGTTTGCTATGACATTACATATTGTGCTACTTTTATCTGCTTTGTCATACTTAATTTTTAATTAACGTGTCTTATCTTTAAACCAAGTTACACAAACATTGTATGTGTTTACTTCATGATGATGGTATATTTTTGCATGTGTTTTCTTTTATGGTTCTATAATTAAAATTAACAAGTTGTGCTATTTACTTGTAACGTAACTGTTTACTTATATTTTTTTAGATAATAATGAAAGTGATTTTATTATTCAAGAAGATACTACCATCGAACAATATATTTTCATATGTTATGTTTGTTGTTTGGAAACATTATTTATTATGTAATTCAGTTTATTAACAAAATTATTTTTATTTCCAGACAAGACTTCGATTGATTGTGACGATAAAAACTATGGTGTTGGTATTGTCCTTTGTATTGATATGAATGTTTTATGGTGTATAATGTTGTTGTTATGATATCATATTGTTTTCATTCCAGAAGTTACGTTTTACAATCTATACATTAAGAAATTGCAAATCAATGATGTTTTAATAATAAAAATGTTACTTACAAGATGTTCTTATCTCAACAAGGGTGTTCCTTTGTTATTTATAACAAATACATGTGAATTAGTCGTTCATCTTCATTTGTATAAAGCAATTACATCTACAAAACGAAATCTCACTCTACTCTTATGATAATAAAAGTGTGAAAAGTAGCACAATGTAAGTTGCATCATGTAAAGTAGCATTGTCTAAGTAGAATCATGTAAAATAGCACTGTTATACGAAATGCATTATTTAAATTAGCAATATGTAAATTATATAAATTAACACTAGCAATATGTAAATTATCACTATGTATAAAATATGTAAAGTAACAGTGTGTAAAATATGTAAAGTAGTACTAGCACTATGTTAATTAGACTTTTATAATGTGTAAATAGCACCAAATATGCAAGTAGAACCGTCTAAAAGAAGAAAATTTCAAAATATTTTTTAAAAATATAGTAATATCATACTCAAATTAAAGCTAAAAAAATTTAATTTTTTGGTATAATTTTTTTAAAAAGTCAATAAAGTATAAATAACTTATTTTAAATTTATAAGGTGAGTGGAATTAGTATTTCAAGTAAAAAATAAAACTAATCTTAAATTGGTAACTGCTTATTTAAAATGAAACGTTAATATGATCTAATTAGCACAAATGATGAATTTTCCCTTTTCTACATTAATTAATAGACTAATTGAGGATTAATGAGTAGTCATTTATCATAGACCTCCATTTAATTAATCAATGGTCTAATTAGTTCTCATGGTTTTTAAATAGCACAGAGTTTGTATCGAATCCATCCTTTTAAGGAATATGACACATATAAAACTTAACCCAAGAAATATATATGCACACATGCATCACTACTGAAAAATTCATTAACCAACTTAACCCTTGAAATGTAACTACGATAAGTAAGTTAGATTAAAACAAAATGTATAAACTACACTACAACTAATCATCAAACTACTACCTTAGAAAACTTATTAATGACACATAGCTAAACTAAACCTAACCAGTTATAACCAAAACACCACAATTAACTTTAAACCCCTAGTGATTAACATCTAAACCTACCCAGTAGTCGCCCCTCTCGATTTCTTTAGCCCTCAACACATCATCACTTAATGGACACTAAGGGGCTGTTTGGCAGCCTCTTAATCAGCCTCTTAATGGTTCAGATGTCTGAATGATTCAGCACTTAATGGTTCAGACTATTTGTTTCACGAGCAAATGTCTGAATGGTTATTCAGACATTTGCCTCTGAATGGTTAAGCATTATACTAATGCTAAATGGTTAAGAGGTCTAATGCTAAATGGTTAAGAACTCTTATCTGAATTGGTCAGACATTTCCCTTTGAATAGTTATATATACTAGCTCTTAATGGTTCAGACCCCTTAATAGTTCAACACTTAATGGTTCAGACCTCTTATTGGTTCAGCATTTAATCATTCAGGTATTGCCAAACAGCCCCTAAGCACCATCTGAGTGTGACAAGAAATCCCTATAAGTGCTTATTATTCTAACATATACTTAGCCTAATGATTCCTGCCCAAACCATCCGCCCTTAACCTTCTTAGCAACACACATGGAAGCAAACACATACACACGCACATTCTATCACACAATACACACACTCTTAATCTCTCTCTCTCTCTCTCACTCTCTCTCACAGCTCTTTAACAGCAGCAACCATGAACCACCTTAAACTACCATCGACTACCATCTTTATCATCATCTACACCCACCCTCTAGCACTATCACACCACCGAAAACCCTTTATAGTCTCCTGAGCTCGATTTCTGCCCCAAGATTCTCAAGTTCTCGGCAATTTGTGGAGGTTCTAGCTACTACTCTAAGATCACCATCTTTTTCTAAACAATATAATAAGCATAAACATCCTTACTTTAAGTTTCTAGTATTCATCATGATCATCTGTCCATGATCATGGTAAACCCAATGACTAAGATCCCGACTCTCGGATAGTGAGAAGTTAAGAATGACCAAACATGATCCTCGATTTACCATATGAAATCCGTGGCCCTAGTGGTTTGACTAAATGATCGGTGTTAAGAACTTTATAAGCTTAATTACCTTAATTATATAAGGTAAGTAGGGTGTTGAACCAAGAATAGTCAATGATCGGTTGAATTGTAAATACTTAACCTAGCATATGTAAATTATTGATTAGTGAATTTAAATTGTATAAATAATTTTAAGAGTAGAAAGAGTTACTTATAAATTAAAATATAGTCACTTCTGGTTTCAAAGCTTTATCATCAACTAGCAAAACATGTTAATTTATTTATTAC
Source organism: Flaveria robusta (assembly GCA_025506415.1). Classification (NCBI taxonomy): domain Eukaryota; kingdom Viridiplantae; phylum Streptophyta; class Magnoliopsida; order Asterales; family Asteraceae; genus Flaveria; species Flaveria robusta. Next base: position 25,815,005 of record CM046469.1, read on the forward strand.
TTGATGATTGCATAGACATAACCTAAATCATCTTATACATCAATTGGATGATGAAATATGATTTTTACATATGTATATTTACTACACATCTAGAGTGTCTTTAAAGTGTAATGGTACAAGTGTGTAACCTTAAACTTTTTATCACAAATCATGGCAAATCCTAAGAAGTTGAAACATGTACAACAAGTCTAGAGTCTCTTTAGTTTGGAATGACACTAATGTGGATTTCTACACCTGAATTGTACTTAAATTGACATAGAAGATGAAATTACAAACACAAACATGAACATTAATAAACAAGTATCTTAATTTGTGTCGACACTCATGCAATAAACATAAATCAAATGTTAAAAGATGTGATTGAACTTTTACATGTGATAGAAACCCTACACCGGTTGTGACTACAAATGATTTAGCCAAAGATGATCTTTATCGAATTCGAGTGATTGATTTACAAGTAATGTAAATAATCTTCCACTTTGAACTCAAAAATCACTGATCTCTTTGTTTCTTGGTCTTAAAGGCCAAGTTCTCTCGAATTTTGGTTGGTTTTCCCGTCAAAAACTACTCCAAACCTGAGCCAAACAGTCACCATGGCATATGATGCGCCATCCATCATACCATACGCCAAAAACAAGGCCTATGTGCCAGCCATATGCTAAAACATTCTACCATACGCCAAAAACCAACTATCATACGCCAAATTGACAAATATGATATTTTGACCTGTCTACTTCATTTTGTTCTCTCTTGATGCAGTTTTTTTGCGTTTATGACTTGGGCATGATGTAGATAGCCTTCTAAATGTACAAAAGCTCTTAAAGTATAATTTTTTTCTATATATTTATGATAAGGATATGATTTAAATCCAATTCCACATATACTTTCAAACTACACATCAGTAAACACAAAACCACTAAACAAAAAAGCAATTGAAACCTTAAGATTGCGCATATGTAACTAGGATCAAAACTGGGTTTTATAATATTCACATGAGTTTATTAACACAATAAACAAATTTTTGCACTTAAAAACATTCCCTAAACGTGTTCTCATAAGTATATCATATTTAGAATTTTGGACATTTGAAAAAAATATATTAGTTTATACAGGACCTTTAGAAGGGGTTCAATGCAACTCAATTTTCACAGTGAGGAGAGTATTAAAACACTTAACAGATCAAATAGGGAACTGGCAGGATAAGATGATACTAGAGTAACACAAGTAAACAAGAGACAGAAAGCTTAACAACAAGATAATTGGTTTTCAAGGAAGATGTATATTGCTCTCAAGTTCTATTACAAGTGTTACAAAGCTTAGAAATAAAATAAAAGAACCTGAGATACTTTATACTACCTCCTACAGCCAGCCATACTTTGAAAGCCAGCTGAAATCACTACTCTAGACAACAAGATCAATAAAAAGTCAAAAGGCAGATTGCCTTTTGACATGTGACTATGACATGCCATAGCTCACATCCTATTGTAATACAAAAAGGATAAAAGTACATAAAGTAGAAAGTTACAGACTCAAGACCTTAATCTACAGCTTCCTAAAGCATGGACCTTTTCACCAACTTGTGTAAAGTTGGTGAGCCTGTAGAGTGGTAGCAGAAAGTTGGTGAGCTTTTCTGAAAAGTTGTTGATCACAGAGAGCATGTCTTCTCTGTCTTCGGAAGAAATCAGTTTTCTATCTTTGAGGCTTCGGAAGACTTTGTCTTCTAAGCTTCGGAAGACTTCATCTTTGGCTTCGGAAAAAATGGTCTTTTGGCTTCGGAAGATTTTACACTTGTGTAATTTTTCTTGTAGTGTGTATTAACTTCCGAAGTAACTTCTACCATGCACAAGGTGCATGCATGCAGGAGATACCCTGACTGTTTTGAGTGCATCACCCTCTTGTATAATCCTTACAAACTCCCCCTAGGCTGATGCTACCAAAACAGAGAAGTTTTTCAGCTGTTGATAGTCCTCATTAGGATCAGAAGCATTCCCTTCTTCTTCAGTTGATCTGGATCCTTCAGACTCTCATAGAACCTTCTCATGTCAAAGAGATCATGCAAAGGTAGATCAAGCATGTCCTGCTAGAGATAGACATCTTATCTCTTACTACATACCATCTGTCTGGATTTGCAGCAAAAGTCCAGGACAGAATGGGTCTTCCTGATGCAAGAGGCTCAACCTGAATTGGAGTTGACTGGTCAGCCTCTTGTTGCACATCCTCAGGATGTTTTGACTCATCCTGAGGTGGTGAGATGGATGCCTTGGGCTTTTCTTTCTTCTGTCCCTTCTGATGGCCATCCTCTTCCTCACTCTATACTTAAACTGAGGAGCTTGGCCTGCAGCACCAGATTGACCTTTTGTGCTTCTTCAGTTGGGTCCTTATTCCCCATTTGATTAGTGGGAGGGGACTTAGAACCCTACTGTGGGTCAGAAGATGAAGTTGGCTCAGTTGTAGCTTCAGGTTCAGGCTGTGTTGTCTCTTCAACCTTAACCTCAACTTCAGGTGCAGCTGGACTTGGTGGAGAATGCAAGTCCATAAGCTGGCCTTCTTTGATCTTCTGCTTGATCCTCCTGATGTGCTCATCCATTGTGGATAGAGACATAGGACCAAGTCTCCTTCCGGAGAACCCATACAGCTTCAAGAAGCTCACTATCTTCAGTCTATCAGCAGACTTCTTCTCTTGGGCTCTGATGGTAGCTCTTGTTTTAGCAGCTTCCTCTCTTATTTTCCTTTTAACTGCTTTTCTTTGAGTTTGAGCCTCTCATCAAGCTGTTTTAGGTACTCAAACTCAATGTATTCAAATGAGAGGGGATTGAGAGCTGCTGCCTGATAGAGTCCTCTGGCGCTCAGATAAGCAATCATCTTTTGTCTTTCTTGTTCCCTGCTTATTTGAGTTTCTACCTCTTCAACAGCCACAGACTCTTTCTTAGGACTTTAATGAACTCGAGAGAGGACAGGAGCTCTTTGTTGTCTTTTTCTTTTTCTCTCTTCTTTGATTTTAAGGAGCAGTTCTGTTGCCTCAGCCTCCTTCCTCTCTTTATATAGCTCCCTGTCTACCAGTTCATCAAGTTCTGCCATGGGGAGAGAAATGATTTCATCAATTTTGTAGTTCCTAAGTCCTAGATAATTCAATCTGGCTGCCCTTAACTCATCATTCTGAGTATCAGACCTATGGGCAGCCCTGATTGCAGCTTGCATGAAGCTTGGGACTTCTCCTAATCTTTCTCCCCTAGCCTTCCTCTTCCTCTCTCTCTTCTCCTCCTCATTCTCCTCAGGAGTTATCTTCCTTTTCCCTTTGTCAATTGTGGGCTTGTATGACTCAAGGTGCAGAGAGCTTTGGCCTGCAGATGGTTGTGATGAGATTGAGCTCTGGCAAGAGAGAGGTTGTGAGACACCTTCACCAGCCGGTGTGTCACTAAGGGCACTAGGTGTAGAGGGTGACCCTGTCTCAAGGTTCACAGGTTCTTCTGCTGGGCCTTCAACTGAGGTTTCCCCTTCGAAGCTAATCTTAGGGTCTGCCTTAATATCCAGTTGACCAATAGTTTCCCTGCTAGCCTTTGTCTATATAAAATTGCTCTTTGTCTGAATTCCCTCATAACCCATTCTTGGATCACCTCAGCTAGTCTGTCAGCCTGTCTGTTTTGGCTTGGATTGATGAAGGGCAAACTAACCAAGTTCATACCATCATGGAAACTCAGGGTCTGAAAGTTGAAGAGTTCCTGCTACCCCTGAGCCCTTGATAGCACCAATGCCATTCTTGAAAAGTCATACCACTATCCCATTATTGGATTTTCAGCTAGATGGGATGGGGCAGGCATGGACATTGGATTCCTTCCTCAAATAGTTGTTGAAGTAAGGCCTCCACACCAGTGTGAGCCTGAGGAAGTTGTTGGGTCTGGACAACTGCAAGTGAGGGTGGTGAATCCTCATTGTCCATACTCATGACAGAACTCTCAGGTTCTGTGGTTGTAGGGACTTTCTCCCCCCTTTTGGTAGCATCACCCACTTGCATAGGTGAGCTGGAGGTCAAGTCCACTACTTCCATAGGTTCTTGTGGACCTGGTTGAGCTTGTCTTAATGGTCTCTCAGCTAGCTTGCTCTTGAGATCGGTGATCTGAAGTTGCTGATCATTGACCTTCTTCTGTAAGGCAGTCACTTGAGATTCCAAGCGACTAACCTTTGAGACCAAAGAGGTGCATATGTTTTCTAGTTGTTGCACCTTTAGTTTCAGACTCCCCTCATCTTCAGAAGAAAAATCATGGGGGGATGAGAGAGTTGGACTGATGTCTTCTCCCACATCACCAGCATAGAATTCTTGGCTGCTGGATTTCCTCTGCTCACTGACAACTTCAGGTGAAGTGTCAATAGGCTGAGTTGCCATGGTTGAGGTCTTAATGATGTAATCACTAGCAGTAGTGAGAGCCTCTTCCATATGGATCTCCTGAACTTGTTTAGAGAGATCCACCTCAGTTTGGGGTGGATGATGTGGGCTAGATATGGGGGTGGCAGGAGCACTCATCTCTCCTTGAATAGGGGTGAAGAACAGAGACTCATGGTACTCACTGAATCCCATATCTTCATCATCATAGAATTCAAGGTTTGGGATTGGTTGGTTGAGATCTAGAGGCTGGGGATGGTAACTGTCACCTGAAGGTTGATCACTAGAGTTTTGAGACTCTGAGTGAAGGCTTGAGGCTGTTTGGGTTATGGCTCATCAGGCTGAGCATGAGGAACCTCAGCACTAATAATATAAGAGATGGGAGTGGTTTACTCCTCAAGAGAAGTGGGAGCTCCAATGTCCACTTCTTCTTGCATAGGTGGTAATATGGAGGCCTGCTCAGACTGAATAGCTTGGGCAGGGGTTCGTTTGTGTTTTCTTGAGTAGGTAATGTTATTGTAGGTTGAGATGGTGGTTGAGAGACAATAGGTGTGGGTTCAACATTAGCTGGTGCTGCTAGGTTGTCACCTTGAGTAATGAGCTCTAACATTTTGGGGACAAGGGCTGTTTCTACCCCAGAGAATCCCACAGTTGGTTTTCTCATGATTTTAAAGATGCCGGGCTTCATCTGTCCCAATTTAAGAGTTTTACCTGTTCCTCTTAACTGTGATCCCAATTCACAGTTAAGAATGTGCTGGACATATCTAGGGAACATGTAATACTCCAAGGAGTCCAAGTTAGACAATAGATTAAGGTAAACAAAGTGAGAATACCTGAACTTGACCCCTTGAACCAGTCCATGGACTATGAAGGACAGATCTTCAGGAATCTGGTCCCATCCTCCATGCTTGTTGGACAAGCTGTGTATGATGACATGGAGCAGGTACTTCCACTGGGAAGAGACCTTCCTTTTCCTGAAGGTTCTGACTGAGAAGTCTCCTTCATATCCCATCTACGCAAAAGACTAATTTACAGCAGATTTAGGAAAGGACAAATCACCTTCTGCATCATCCAGCTGAAGATGGTTGTTGATGATGGCTGGAGTGATGAGGATTGTCCTCCCCTGCACTGTGGCAGACAGTGCCTTCTCCCCATCCATGGTGACCTCTTCGCAGGTCCGCCAGAAGTCTAACAACTGATCCTCATAGAGAGGAGGATCAATGGTGAGAGAGGTGAAGTAGTTGGACAAAGAAAGAAAACGGTAAATCTCTGAGAAAGCAGGATCTTTCTCAGAGTTCAGAAGAGCAACCTGATTGTGTTGCCTATGAAGTTGCATGAAGAAATCGGGTTGGTTTCTGCGGTTAAGATTGGCCATTTGAGAGAGCTTCGTCAAGAAGAAAGGTAAGAACAGGGTCGGTTTCTGGATGAATTTAGGTTAGAAAAGTGTTGCAAATGATGAGAGGAAAGTGAAAGAGGGGGAGGCCGTTGGGTATATATATGAAATGGATTTGAGACAAAGTTAATGCGAAAGGATAAACTTTGAAATCCGGATGTCGGTCCCACCTCTGAAAAAGTGTCCAAAAGTAGTTTTCTTGGAAGTCGAAATCTTCCGAAGGTATTTGGCTTCGGAAGTTTTTTTTTTGATAAAAGCTTCCGAGACCAATTTGGCTTCGGAAGATATTTCTAAGAGTTTTGAAAATTTTGCTTCGGAAGAAAAATACTTAGAGAATTCTTTCTTTTCAGAGATAAGTACTTTCGAAAGGGAATTGTTCTTTAATATCATTTAAAATACTTAAAGAAAATTTGGCTTCGGAAGATATTCTGAAAATTTCTTCCGAAGGTAAATTGTCATAAGTAGTTAGTTGATATTAAAGACATAATTTTCTTCCGAAGGTAACTTAGTTTCTTTTGAAGAAAAGAAGTTCAAAATTCTAAAAAATCTAAGAAATATTTTTCTAAATCAATCTTCCTCCAAGTTAATTAGGGGCTTATGAAGGTGATAAAATAGACAACTGAGGACACATAGATTTTAAAAATAATATTGAATTTAAGTTTAAGAAAAAGCTACTCAAAGTTTATCATCCCAATAGCTGATTTAAGATACTTAAATCTCTATTCATCAAAGGCTTTGGTGAACATATCAGCATATTGTTCATTTGTGTGAACTTTGACTAGTTTGATTAACCCTTTTTCAAAATTATCTCTAATTAAATGATACCTGGTGTTGATATGCTTGGTCCTTGAGTGCTGCACAGGATTCTCTATAATAGAGATAGCACTATTGTTGTCTATATGGATGGGAGTCTCTTTGAAGTTGAATCCATAGTCTAGTATCTGATTCTGAATCCAAAGCACTTGAGCACAGCAGCTTGCAGCAGCAATGTATTCAGCTTCAGCAGTTGATGCAGACACACAGGATTGTTTCTTGCGTTGCCATGAGACTATCATTCCACCAAGAAATTGACATCCCCCTGATGTAGACTTTGCAGTCATATTGTAGTCGCCATAGTCACTATCTGTATATGCATACAGATTGAAGTCAGAATTCTTTGGATACCAAAGGCCAAGTGATGGAGCACCTTTGAGGTATCTTAAAATTCTTTTGACAGCAACCAGGTGTGACATCCTAGGGTTGGCTTGATATCTAGCACAGATACATATAGCAAACATGATATCAGGCCTGCTGGCAGTAAGGTACATGAGAGACCCAATCATAGCTCTGTAGAGATGCTCATCCACACACTCCCCCTTAAGGTCAGGTCCAAGGGAGTGATTTCTTGCTATGGGAGTCTTTGCAACCTTGCAGTCAGTCATGCTGAATCTTGTAAGTTCGTCCTGAACATACTTTGACTGACTTATGAAGATGCCATTGTCAACCTACTTCACTTGAATTCCTAGAAAGAAATTGAGTTCCCCCATGGCACTCATTTCAAATCTATTCTTCATCAGCTTCTCAAAGTCTTTGCAGAGCCTTGGATTAGTTGACCCAAAGATAATGTCATCTACATACACTTGAACCAGCATCAAGTCATTTCCTGTTCCTTTGATGAAGAGAGTTCCATCTATAGTACCCCTTCTGTAACCATGCTGACATAGGTATTGAGATAGAGTCTCATACCACTTCCTTGGAGCTTGGTGCAACCCATATAGAGCTTTATCAAGCTTGCAGACATAATCAGGATGATCAGGATCTGCAAAACCAGGTGGTTGTTTGACATACACCTCTTCATCAATCACCCAATTTAAGAAAGCACACTTGACATCAAGTTGGTAGACCTTGAAATTCTTGGATGCAGCAAAAGCTAGGAATATCCTAACAGCTTCAAGTCTTGCCACTGGAGCAAAGACATCAGTGTAATCAATTCCTTCTTCCTGAGTATACCCTTGAACAACTAGTCTTGCCTTGTTCTTGATGACAAGTCCTCTATCATCCTTCTTGTTCCTGAACACCCATTTGGTTCCTATAGTAGTCTTCCCAGGAGGAAGAGGACATAGGTTCCAAACCTTCTGTCTTTTGAATTAAAGTAGTTCCTCCTGTATTTCTTCAACCCAACTTCCATCTTTCAAAGCCTCCTCAACTTTCTTTGGCTCTACTTGGGATAGAAAACAAGAGTAAAGACAAACATTTTTGTCATGGGTTTGTCCTCTTGTTCTTACCCCTTTGTCAACTTCACCAATGATGTTTGTGGTAGGGTGAGACATGTGGATCCTTAGTTGAGGGATCACAGCAAGTTGGTTGGAGAGATCCAAATTTAAGAAATTTTGATCAGGCAAGGCTGATTCACCCACCACATCAGCACACTTATCAAGAGAAGCTTGATCCAATGAGTGTGTGACATCAATGATGTTGTCTTCCATGGAGTCAGCATCAAGAAATTCTTGATCACTGTCATCATTTCCACTTTCTTCTACATTTGGAACCCCTTCCCTTTGGATTTGTGCCTCTGAGCTGGAATTTGAAGGCACTTCAGATGTATCAGTAGGATTTGTCATTGTTGTGCTGATAGGAGTTCCACCTGCAGAATTAGTTACCACTGGAGCTGAAGTAGATTGACTTGAAGGTCTTCTCAGCTCAAATCTTAGGTCAGGATCTTCTGTTGATGAGTTACCTGTAGATCCTGAAACATTCTCACAAGACTTGTTAAAACAGTTAGTAACTAAATCAAGATCAACCAGCCAATCAGGACCAGAACCTCTCACACAAGGAGTGTGTTCATTGAAAGTCACATTGGCTTACTCATCAATAATTTTGGTTCTGAGATTATACACTCTATAAGCCTTAGCTGGAGAAGAGTATCCAATGAAGTATCCATCATCTGATTTCTCATCAAATTTGGCTATCTGATCTCTGGTATTCAAGATTGTACAAGGACATCCAAATGATCTGAGGAAACCAATGAAAGGTCTCCTTTTGTGCCACAGTTCATAAGGGGTCTTACCATGAGTCTTAACTACTAAAACTCTGTTCTGCACATAGCAAGCAATGTTTACTGCTTCTGCCTAGAAGGTGATAGGCAGTTTAGAGTCAGACAACATAGTTCTTGTAGCTTCAATTAGTGTCCTAATTCTCCTCTCAGCAACACCATTTTGCTGAGGAGTCCTGGCAGCACTATATTGTCTTGAAATACCCTTTTCATCACAAAATGTATTAAGGATTTGGATTTTAAATTCAGTTCCTTGATCACATCTTATGATCTTGACCTTGTGATCAGATTGATTCTCAATCTTTAGAATGAAATTCTTCAATATCTCAAGAGTCTCATCCTTAGTTCTAAGGAAAAAGACCAAAGTGAATCTAGTGAAATCATCTGTGATCACCAAACAGTATGAGGTCCTTCCTAAACTCATTACACTAGTGGGGCCATAAAGATCCATATGTAACAAGTGTAGGGGAGTAGTGATAGAGTTTCTTTCTTTTGGCTTGTGAGACACTTTATGCTGCTTCCCTTTCAGGCATGCAACACAATGGTTATCACTTGTAAACTCTTTCTTTGGCATTCTAGTTACCAAATCATTCTTAATTAATTTGTTTACGTTTTTAAAGTTTACATGGCACATTCTTTAATGCCAGAGGAAAGACTCATCACTATTTGCTTTAGACAGAAAGCAAGACACTTCTCCAGAGGGAGAAGTTTCATGCAAATCCATCTTGTACATGTTCCCTTTCCTGGGGGCTCTGAGCAGAATGTGCTCTTGAGGAATGACCACCCCGGGCTTGAGAACAATGCACTCATGCTCAGTAAAGAGCATGTTATGCTTTTGATCACAAAACTAAGATACACTCAGTAGATTGTACCCAAGCTCCTTGACAAAGTTTACCTTCTCAATGCAGAGCTTACCATTTTGACCATGCCCCTTCCTGTAATGTAACCTCCTGCATCTCTTCCAAAAGCAACAGGCCCTCGATCAATCTTTTCAAAATTTTGGAGTAGAGATCCATTGCTTGTCATGTGCCTGGAACAGCCACTATCAATGATCCACACATTCCTGTTGGCCTTTAGCTGTTCCCGCACAAAAAAGAGATGATTAGTTACATCTGGAAACCCAAGCCTTGTTGGTCTTGGGCTCAGTAATATCAACAGAAGACAATGCAACAGTAATTGATCCTATGTTCAAGCTTTGAGGATTAGCAGTTGTTGTTGATGAAGAACTTTCAGCCACATGGTCTTTCTTTGTCTTCCACACCACCTTTGGAAGCTTATACTTGACCTTCAACACTTCGAAAGTTTTGTCAACTTCGAAAGTTTTGGAAACTGGACCTTCGGAAGATCTTGCTTTCACTGCAACAGGCTTAAGTACTTCGGAAGCATTCCTTTCTTTCGAGACTAATTTTTCTTCGAAGGCAAGTTTTCACTTGTCTTCTTCTTCACCTTGAAACTTCCGAGAGGAAAAGCTTTTCCTTCAGAAGTTGGCTTCTTCTTGATCTTTTCAGAAGATTTCTTCTTGATCATGTGGACAGTGCTTTTTGGATTGTAGATGCAATTCTTGGCTAAATGAGAAGTACTGCCACACATGACACAGTCAAACTGCATTCTTCTGGAAGCCTTCTTTTGAGAGCAGGACTAATCTTGATCACTTTCCACTTCCTTCTTCTTCACAGATGAAGTAGTAAGTCTTTCAAGGAGAGACTTGCTACTGGATGTGGATGGTTCAGGTTGTGCAGCAGTGGTACATAACAGATCAGCCTTCTTCTTGTTGTTGTTGGGTTGAGGATGACAAGAACTAGAATCCTTGGTACTAGGATTCATAGTTGAGTCTTCAGCTTTTACCACCTCAAATCCTGCAGAGATGAATACTTGTTTCTGCTTAGAATCAAAGGTGGCCTTGATCTCTTGAGCTTTCTTGGACTTTCTCTTTGCTCTTCTGATCAAGTTCTTCCTTTTGGACTTTGATAACCCAACAGAATTCCTCTCCTCAGGAGAATAGTGACCCTTCTTAGGATGATCTTCTTCACTCTTCTCAGATCCATCCTTCACTATCTCCTCTTCATCCTCTTCACTCATAGGGTCTATGAGGGGAAGCTCATCTTCACAAGTTTCACACCTTGGAGATCTTACAGATAGTAAGGAGTGTGGAGGAGCTATCTCAGTAGATCCTAGTCCCTTCTTATTCTGATAACACACTTTGGAATGCAGAGATGAGGATATCATGTTCTTAAAGGTCTCTTCTTCAAGAACATATTTTTATGCCCTGGCTTTACTGATCACAAGCTCAGCCTGGCATTCAGTTAACTTAGTGATGAGATCTTTAATCTGAGTCCTGCAGTTGATGTGTTTATGTTTGAGAGTTGAAATGGTTTTCTCTAAATCTTTTATTTTTAGTTTATATCCATTTTCAGCTCTTTTGAAATCAGATTTTAAGATATTTAAGGACTCAAGATCAGACCTCATTTCTAAGTTATAGGAACTGTATCTATTTACTTTAACAATACATTCAGGAGTGCAAAGATGTTCCAATACCTTGGCTTCATCATGATCAGCCATCAGTGCTTGATTTGGAGATGCATCTTCAACTTGAAAGCTCCAGTCAAAACCTCTTCTTCAATAGTAACTGAAGCTTGCTGCTTTGGCTTCTCATTCTGGTTCACTCCTTCAGTGTAGTTTGGTCTTGCTTGTGCTTGGCCACCATTTGTCCTAGGTGCCTTGCACTCCCTGGCAAAGTGTCCTATTTGGTTGCAGTTGAAACACTTCACCTTACTTTTGTCCAGTCCAAACTTTCCACTAGCTGCATTGCTAGGAAACTTCCTCCCTGTCCGCTTGTAGAACTTCTTGGCTCTGTGAGTGAGAAGAGCCATCTGCTGGACTATCTCCATATACTCCAGATCATCTGGATGGATACAGTCCAGATCTTCAAAGGTGAAGAGAAAGCTGCCTGAACTTTCATCAGCAGACACAAAAGCATCAGAAGAGCTTGTCTCTTGGAATGGACTTCCTTGGATGTAGCTCTCTCTTGGTGTCTCAGGGAAGGTGATGAAAGGACCTTTTTATGAGCTGTCAGGGTAGCAGATAAGATGATGATATGGTTCTCTGCAATCCCTTTCAACCACATGAAGGGCTGAACCCTGCTGATTGCTGGAGTTACTAGATGGATTTCGCATGTTCATCTCCATCTGGTAGCCACTGAGGATACCATACAACTCTGTAAGAGTAAGAGTTTTGAGGTTCTCAGTCCTCTTGGTGACAACACAGTAGTAAGTCCACTGTCTAGGAAGAGAGGACATGAACTTCCTCACAATATCCCTGTTCTCAAGGGTTACTCCAACATCCATTAGAGTATCCACAATCTCAACATATCTGAAGTACTGCTGAGTCATGGTTTCACCTGTCTTGTAGGTGAAATTCTCAAACTGCTGCTTCAGGATGTCCTTTTTGTTCTCCTTGGCTTCAGAGGACCCCTCATACATGAGCTTTAGTGCATCCCATAACTGCTTGGCAGTTTTGCACTTCTTGAAGCCCCTGTAGATAGAGTTGGGAAGAGCAGTTTGAAGGGCAGTCATGGCCTTCTGATCGATATCTATCTTCTTTCTATTTTCTTCAGAATAGTCAGCCACTTCCTTTGGGATCATGCCACCTACAGCAGTAGCTGAAGAGGTGCATGGGATGTAAGGTCCAGAGACAACAGATTCCACATCCTGAAGTCTTGAGACTTGATGAAGTCTTCTATTCTTTGACACCAAGTATCAAAGTCTTCAGGAGTGATCAGTGGGGACTTTGTCATAGTGCCAGTTTTCATATCAGCCTTTGAAAGAGCTGCCATTTGAGTTGTTAAGTATTTTGTGAAAAACTGAGAGATCTAAGATGGTGAGATCTTACAAACAAGAGCCTGGAATGCTCTGATACCAATTGCAGGACCGTTAGAAGGGGTTCAATGCAACTTAGTTTTCATAGTGAGGAGAGTATTAGAACACTTAACAAATCAAATAGGGAACTGGCAGGATAAGATGATACTAGAGTAACACAAGTAAACAAGAGACAGAAAGCTTAACAACAAGATAATTGGTTTTCAAGGAAGATGTATATTACTCTCAAGTTCTATTACAAGTGTTACAAAGCATAGAAATAAAATACAAGAACCTGAGATACTTTACACTACCTCCTACAGCCAGCCATACTTTGAAAGCCAGCTGGAATCACTAATCTAGACAACAAGATCAATGAAAGGTCAAAAGGCAGATTGCCTTTTGACATGTGACTATGACATGCCATAGCTCACATCCTATTGTAATACAAAAAGGATAAAAGTACATAAAGTAGAAATTTACAGACTCAAGACCTTAACCTATAGCTTCCTAAAGCATGGACCTTTTCACCAACTTGTGTAAAGTTGGTGGGCCTGCAAAGTGGCAGCGGAAAGTTGGTCAACTTTTCTGAAAAGTTGTTGATCACAGAGAGCATGTCTTCTCTGTATTCGGAAGAAATCAGTCTTCTATCTTTGAGGTTTCGGAAGACTTTGTCTTCTAAGATTCGAAAGACTTCATCTTTGGCTTCGGAAGAAATGGTCTTTTGGCTTCGGAAGATTTTACACTTGTGTAATTTTTCTTGTAGTGTGTAAAACTTTGGAAGTAACTTCTACCATGCACAAGGTGCATGCATGCAGGAAATACCCTGACTGTTTTGAGTGCATCAGCCTCTTGTATAATTCTTATAGTTTACAATTAATTTTAATGTTTGATTGTTATTAAAATAAAATAGAAAAAACATATTATTTAAGATGGAATATAAATACGTAACCTTAATAAAATATTATTATTCATTTATTTGGTTTAAATTAAAATAAATGTAAAAATACAAAGCCTTAATTTATTAAATCGCCTAACTTTTAAAAAACTATAGCTTTTTATAAATAAAATATTAAGAAATTATTTACTTTATTATTTATTAAAATTCATAAAACTTATTTAAAAGTCAAGAAAATTAGTTACAAAGATTTAGTAGGAATATTAGGAATGAAAGTTTGGAATTCTCATTAAAATAAATTAATTATTTTCATAATTATAGGTGATAATAAGCTTTCAAAATATTATTTTATTTTTGTTTATTTATTTAATATCATCACTAATTTAAAATTTTTAATAATATATCAAAGAAAAAAGTTTAGAATTTCAAATAATCTAAATACTTAGTTAATTGAATAAAATAAAATACCAACTAAATTTTTATAATTTGAATTAATTAATTTTTATATTTAATTAAGAATAACCAATCTAAAATAATAAAATATTATTTTAATTAATTATTATTAATAATTTTTTTGATATTTTTTTGTGAATACGGAAATTGGTAAGCCTTGCACCACAGGTGAGTACCATAGCATTTTTTTTTCTTTAAACGTTTATTTTAGAGGAAAAAGCATATTGGTGTTACTATTTGATGTATAATTAAATAGGGTTTAAGTAATGAGATTTGTTGTCAATTTTTTTATAGCACCATTGTAAGAATTCCCAACCTTAGTTCTATTTGAAACTATCAAATAGTATAGGTAGCGCTACTTAGAGTTTTATCTTGCACAAGTTGAAGGACTTGTATTATCTAGTTTTGTATTTTATGTTATCTAACAAAGCATAAACTTGTGATTAGATCCGGCAATCTTGACCCAAACGAGTAAATTTGGGTTGATATGGGTTCAAAATATAAAATAATGGGTTGGGTTGGGTTGAACTATATTTTCAAATGGGTCAAGATGGACAACTTCAAAAGTTAAAAAAAAAAGATCAATAGGTCAAGATGGGTGATACAGAATATGAAACGGGTCAGGATGGGTTATTAGGTATTTTGATCTTCTCCACATCTTTCCAACTTCTCAATTCCATTTCAATGATTAATTTTCGTTTGGGTGTGATTTACGTTTTACGTTGTTAATTATCATGTTTCTCATTATACCGCCGACGCCCCCGACCGCCACCCGCGGCCGATTCTGGCCGCCGCCTCCCCCGACTGCCGCCCCCGAACGCCGTCCTCGGCCGATTCCGGTCGCCGCCGCGGCCGATTCCGGCCGCCGACGCCCCAGACCGCCGCCCGAGGCCGATTCCGGCCGCCGACGCCCCCCACCGCCTGTCGCCAACCCCGACCGCCGTTGACGCGACCCGACCCCGACGCACATGACTGTCGACCACCGCTGCCGAACTGCGTCGGTTTAGACGCGCTCGACGGAGACTGCCGGTTCTCGACGATGGGCGTGATCGGTTAATGGTGGCGGAAACGGGCGCGGTTGGCGGTCGCGGTCGATTGTCGACGGTGACGATGGCGGTGGTCGGTGGTATGTAGCGACGATGATCAATGGTAATGGAGGTTGTGTCGGTTTGTAATGGGTGATAAAGTGATCGAAATGAAAATATATATTTTTTTTGTAATAGCATTGACCCATCTTGACCCGAACCTATCTTGACCTAAACCCATTCTGACCCATACCCATTCTAACTTTTTTTTCTATTTACCCATCCTAACCCATACCCATCTTGACCCAAACCCATCCTGACCCGGCGATCAACCCAATCCAACCCATACACTTTGCCACCTCTACTTGTGATGCATATTGTGATGAGATCAGGTTTAGTCATGGACTTATTTAATTATATCATCATATATGTAATTGTTTATTAAATTTATTTTTGTAAATTCTACTTGTTAACAAACTTTATATTGATATATTGTAGTATGTTTTTTAGATAATCTGGATGTTGTATAGTTTTTTTACTCGTATAGACTATATGATGTTTGTTTCGGTTAAGAAGCCTTGTTCTATATGTACATGTTAATGGATGTCAAAGACTTCAACCACTCGGTGTCTATCTACGTGTATGGGGGTTTGTGGACCTTGTGTGGTCATGTTTAAAGATAATCAAATGTAGTTTTATTAGGAGACCATGTAAAAGTTTGCTTAATGGCAAATATCATGAATTTCAAATACGAATGAAATAGCTATATTAGTATTAAATATTTTGTTAAATTATATTGCATGTTAATTTTTTTTGTAATGATGTGTTTTAAGACATACTCACATTCCAAACTCCTCATGATTTCGTCGGGTTGTGACATTAAGTAATAAAAATATAAGTTCTAATTTCAATTCTTTGATAAATGCATGCGCATTAGGGTATGTTATAATCTATGATAACATACTTTAGGGTATGTTATAAAAAAGTAAGTTTTTATTTCTATTTTTATGATAACTATATTTTTATATATTTAGAAACTGTATTTTTATAAACTATAGTTGATGGTAACATATTAGAATTTTAGTTTTAGTTAAATTACACACTTTAGGGATTATTTTATTTTATAAACTAAGTTAGATTTTTATTAAACTTATTTATATGAACTATGATTTGTATAAAGTTGTTTTATATATAAAACTAAGAATTTTTATAAAAGTTAATAATATAATTTTATTTAAACATGACTTTAAATATGCATAAAAGTGACTTTTGTACATGTGTAAAAGAAAATTTACACATGGTTAATTTTACATATCCGTAAATAATGACCTTACACATATATAAAAGTGACTTACACATTCGCTAAATGACTAGTTTTTAAATGTATTTTTCACACATGTTAATAGTTATTTTAAACGCTCTTTTTGGCTTTATTGTGATATATTTTAAATGTTCTTTTTAGTTATTTTATGATATATTTTTTATTGAATTTCAAGTAATAGTAGTTTACACCTACATCAAAGTAGGTTTTCTTTTGTAATATAGTCATTTGATTATATTTTCAAATCTGTAACAGTTTTTTCTCTATAATAAATATGTTTTATTTATTTCTATATATGCATTACATGTTATTGTATATAAATTGTTAAAAATTGTTAAACATGTGGAATTGTATATAATGTTTGAACGTAGTTTGAATTTTGAATATGAAAAAGTTTATTTACAAAACGTCTGTTTTTCACATGTGTAAAAATCAGTTATAACAAATTTATACATGTGCAAAAAACAGTTGAAATATATTTTTAAAAAATTTAACTTTTTAATTTCTAAAACACTATAATTAAAGATAATGAAATACTCATTTTTATGATACATTTATTATAGAAAAAAAGTTCGTATAAGAAATTATGATGGTTTAAGAGGAAATTATTTTTAATTTATATTAAAATAATAAAAAAGGTCAAAAGACCTTTTTCCTCCTTTTCACTTAAAAATGCTTAAATAGGTGGTAAGTTATAGTCCACTAGATTACTTTTCTAGTTTGCACAACAAAATATGAATCTAAAATGAATTATTCCTTAGAAGGGTTCACATGAAAAATTCATCCTTGTTGCGAAAACTTTATCAAATTTCACAAAAACCAGTTAAGATGAAGAATAAATAGTTTTTAATATATTATAGCGATAATTTTATAAAATACTAATTATGTTTCAGAATTGTTTTAATTATATTATTTATAAATTTTTTCCTCTAATCAGGTCATAAAAAAATTCTCTCTTAATCAGGTTACTTGTAATTTTTTTTGTATCAATCAAGTCACTAAAATTTTAGCATTGTTATAATTAGGTCATTCATAAATTGGTAAAATATTTTTAAAAAAGTTGAAATATTTAAAAAATACCAACATTGGTAACAAAACTAAAATATTAAAAAAATTATGAAATATTTAAAAAAAATTGATAAAATATGAGTGACCTAATGAAAATATTTTTAAACTTTATTAACTTGATTGAAAAAAAATAAAAATATTAGTAAACTGATAAAAAAAATAAAAATATGAGTGATGTAATTAAAAAATTCTTAAAATTTGCTTACTATTTTATGAATAGAAAATGTTAAAAGACCTTTTTCCCCTTTTCAATTAAAAAAATACTTAAGTGTGTGGCAATTATGGTCTGCTAGATTAGTTTTCTGGTTTCCACAACAAATTATGGTTTTCAAATGAATCATATCCGTGTGAGGGTTCATATGAAAACTCTTTCTTGTTGTGAAAACTTGATAAAAACCTGTGAAAACTAGTTAAGATCAAGTCAAATCATTGTTTTTATTGTAAAAATAATATTGATACCCTTATATAATATTATATAATTTTATGTATATATGTGAATTCATGTGTGTTAAAATACTAGAACATTGTAACTCACACAAAGTAAATATACATGCGTTTATTGTAACTTACATTATTCTACAAAACTTTTTTAGCTTCAAGCTATATCCGTTCCTGCAAGCTTCATGAATCCATTGTAGTAAGTTGGGTAATTTTCCAATCCTACAATGAGAGTCTTAAATCTTTAAATTTGATACCTTAGAAGATCAGAAAGTTGGTCAAGCAATTGTCCACCTTATCCAGCAAAAAAAAAATGAAGTGCATTAGTCAATTAAATAGTTGAAATGAAGCTACGATTAAATCATGGGTGTATACATATACATATCATATGTGGAACTCTTGTGTTTTTCTATCTCTTGCATCATGGAAGGCTATATATTAGCATAGACACTCCTGCGTTAAATGAACAATATCAAAACTTAGTAGTAAAGAACATAAATGAAATACCTTCAAATTGGTATGGTATTTTGGCATATATCTATTTCCTAGTCCTTTGTTAACAGCAATATGTTTAGTTCTTTAATTGTAGCTTTTGGTAGTAGATCAATTCTGCAATAGCCATCTTTATTAGAAATAGTATAGTAAATAAAATTTTGAAAACACACAAAATAAGAATAAAAAACACAACATTCAATGGTGTGAACTGCATGGGCGAAAATTTTGAAAACCCATATTTTATCATTACACCTAGATTCTAAGGAACCCAAAAGGAATAAGAAAACATAACCCTAAAACATTAGACGAGCATGTAGGGAGTCGTAGTTCACATTGGGGCGTAACCAATTTACAAATCATCGTAGTCGACAACATGTGCTGGATGAAAAAAAAAACCCTAAACTGAAGATTAAAAGTCTTAATTAGCAACATGTATATGCCAGCCTAATAGCAAATACTAGAAATAAAATGGCAAATAAAATGAGAAAAAGAACAGCGAACCACCTCATACTCATCTTCTTCGTCTGAAATCTTTGAAGATCTTGATCTTTTCCTTTTCCAGATACGCATAGGGGAGATCATAAATACATTGCTTTTATTTATGGGTAGATAAAAATACATGGCTTTAAATTGCATTGATAAATACATTGCTTTGAATCATAGTAGAGGGAACTGACATCCTCTTTTACTATATACTAGTACTAGTATAATATCTCGTATAATACACGTATTGAATAAATAAAATATTAAATAATTTGTAATAAGTTTTAAAATTATAAATAATATTTGTAAGTAAGATATGATTGAGTTATGTATATATAAGTATTTTAAGTAAAAACAATAATAATATCATTTAAAATATCGTTTTATAAGATTGTGTTTTTTAATTGTTTTTTTATACATTCTGGTCTTTTTTTTTAATTTTATTTAAAAAAACTAATCATCTTATAAAACTTAGAAAAATGGTATTAAAATACTTCGTATTTAAGAATTTTTTTCGTGTCTTATACAATTTTAAAATGTGTTTTTCATTAAAAATCTAGTTTTTTATTTTTATGATATCAAATTTTTTTTAATTAGAAATGTGTTAAATAATATAATTACTATATATACTAATATCATTAATTAGAAGAGAGAGGCGGGAAAAAAAAATGAAAATACCTAATACGTTGACACGTGTTAAGGAAAAAAACTTTCTTTTATTATAGTTAATAGATTATATAGTTAATAGAGTAAAATACAAATTTTGTCCCTTAAGTATGCTCAAAATTACGGATCTTGTCCTTATACTTTAATAATTACACTGAGTATCCTTTATTTGAAAATTTGTAACGTTTTTTGTCTTTTTTACTAACAAAAGTTATTTTTTTCTGTTATAATTTTGTATGCCCATTTTATCCCTAACCCTTAAAAGGACAAAATATGTAAGTTTTATGAATCTTTTATTTTTTTTTCTTTGTGTGCTTATTTTATTAACTTTACTTTTCATTATTTCTTTATTTTTAACCACTTTTTATTTTAAATACTTATCTTAAATATTATTAACTAGTTATTATATTATAAGATAACAAATATGAGTTATTATTATATTAAAATATACAATAAATTACTATTTTATTTTAAAACATTCATGAGATGGCTAATATTTATTTTATAATAAATTTATATTTAAAAAAACCATTTTAGCAAGATTTATATAAAAATGTTTAGAAAAAATAAAAAGATTATGTATTAATTTTTTCTTTAAAAGAAGCAAACAAACCGGGAAGAAATTCAAGCCTTAATTATGCTAATAAAAAATTAAAAAATATATTATGAGATGTTAAAATATTATTGGCCCAATCAATTTTAGAAAAATAGAAAATAAGGTGGCAACATAGGTCAGTGGGTTGTTCTACACGTTGGGTCGTGGCTTCGGTTTGACTTTTAACATTTTTCTCTCTCTCTTGTTTTTATAAAATAACAACCAACCCATCTAAAAGTTCATTATAATGACAAGTCCAAACAACTACTTTAAAGTTTTAATTAAACAAAAACATGAATATTATTTAATTAAACGCACTATTATTTTGGTGTTTTTTTAAACGGTTACTAATGGGTTTTAATTATTATAAATCAAACATAAACCACTAAAAATTAAAATGGAAGCGAACTTTACAATAAGAACAATTAAAGATTTTATATATTAAGCAAAGCCTAATCATATATAAGACCTAACATAGAATAATTATCACTAAATAAAATAAAAAGTCATGGCCCAATTTCATACGATATTTGATAGGTTTTTAATATAATACGTAAAACAAACTGTTTGATATAGTTGAAATTTTTATACCAAAAGGGTTAAACAAACCGATTACTAGTCTAATTTTTATCTAATGTGAAATAACTAAAGTAAACAAATGATAACATTAGATAATTTAATAATTATATATAAAATTTGAATTTAATAAAGTATTTAAATAAATTAATTAATAATATTCAATATAAGTTTATAAAACAAAAATATTTATATGAGAGAAAGAAAGAGAAGTTAAGTAAAGTAAATAAAAACATAAAGAAACAAAATAGTATATTAGTGAAAAACTATTAGGTTTTCCTTAAATTTTTCAATAATTGGTATTATTTAAACCCATGTATGTTTTAGTTTATGTTTTAATCATATGTTTCATTAATTTCTGTAAATTATATTTTTAGTTTATGTTATTTTTTATTTTTAGAAAAACTATTAGGTGTTCTTTAAATTTTATTTGTTCTAGCAGAAAAGTATTTAACTAAATTTAACAAATAACAAAATTATAATATATTAAAATCAATAAATGAAATTAATTTTTTTACAATTAAAATTAATTTATTAATTATAGAGTAAATTACAAATTTTGTCCTTTAAGTATGTTAAAATTATGGATCTTGTCCTTAAACTTTTATAATTATTCTAGGTTGAGCTATACGTATAATTAAGCGTTGATTAATACATTGAGTATTTAAGTATTTTTACTATAGAATGTTCAATAAGCTTAATCGTAAAACCAAACCAAAGAAAAACCCTTTGTAATTGTTTGGTCCAGCTTCTTTTTTATTTTAAGTGGTTTGGTTTTGATTTACATTGACAAAAATTTATTATTAACAGTTTAAATAAAACCCTAAATAAAATACATTTAATTAAAGAAATTTTGAATGATTTGTTTATTTAAAAACTCCCAAGTAGTTGTTTAGAAACCTTTTAGTATATTTTATTTTAATTAAAAGTTACAAGCTATCATACTACATTTATATATAAAAACAAACTATTTGATTGAAAATTAAAAATTTATATCATAAACCAAAATCTACATTCCTCCAACTGGTTTCGAATATAAAACCTAAACCAAATAATTTGAAATGACTAAAAATCTTGTACCGAAAAAGTTAAAAACCGAGTTGTCTAATTTCTAGTGGTTTAATTAGAAAGCTAATGAACAAAGTTAACAAATGAAAATTAATTTGTAAAAAAAAAACATATATACATAAACATACATTTAAAAAAAATTAAAACTAAATTATTACCAATATTTATGATAATTTTTTTAACGAAAGTGGCTAAAAATAAATAAAAGTAAAGAAAATAAAGAAAAAACATAAATAAATAAAATAAATGATTAATAATAACAGATTTCATCATTTTAAGTTATATTTTATGAAAAAACTAAAACTAAATTATTACTAATATTTATGATGATTTTTTAAACGAAAGTGGCTAAAAATAAATAAAAGTAAATAAAATATAATAAAAAACATAAATAAAAATAAAATATTAATAATACCATATTTTTTTTATTTTAAGGGTTAAGGGAAAATTCATTTTAAAAAAATAAGTTTATAAAATAAAAGTGATTAGAAAAGAGAAAAAATAAAAAAAAAGTAAAGTAAATAAAATAAAAAAAAAGAAAAAAAATAAAAGATTAGTGAAAATTATAGATTTCGTCCTTTAATGGATAAGGGTAAAATTGTCTTTTATATAAAACTAACTGAAAAAGTTAACTTTTGTTTATAGAAAGGACAGAAAAAGTGATAAATTTTCAAATAAACGATGCTCAGTGTAATTATGAAAGTTTAAGGACAAGATCCATAATTTTAGATATACTTAAAGGATAAAATTTGTAATTGACTCTTAATTATATTTAAGATAAGTTGTAAAATAAAAGTGGTGAGAAAAAAAGAAAAAAGAAAAGTAAGTAAATAAATAAAAGAAAAAAAGAAAATAGATGATTAGTATAAGTTACATATTTTATCTTTTAAAAGACAAGGGCTAAATTGTCATTTACTATAAATTTAACAGAAATATATAACTTCAGTTAGTGAAAAGGACGGAAAATGTGACAATTTTTCAAATAAAGGACATCCAGTGTAATTATTAAAGTTTTAAGGAAAATATCCATGATTTTGAGCATACTTAAAGTACAATATTTGTAATTTTACTCTAGTTAATACTATTGATTTGCATTGATAAATATGTAACAAATTATACACAATATAGAATATAATAACAATGTAATTAAAAAAGTTAGGACGTCAAACGTTGCAAATGCTATACAATTCACTCTTATGCTATTTAATTGATATATTATTACACTATTTAATTGATTATTCTATTTAAATTTTTATGAGAAATAAGAATATATAATTACACTATTTAAGAGTATATTATTACGCTAGTTAATTGATTAACCCTAATGCCATTTTTACAAATATTCATTAAGAAAAAGAGGAATGGTAACCATGTCATTAGGAACGTGCCACATGACCCATTAGATTAGCGACCGTGGCCTTTTAATTCTTTTACATTATTTTCCCTCCTTATACCATAGAGTATATGTTTTTAACGCGTTAGATTTTCTAATAATTTTGTTTTTTTATAAATTTCCTTTGTTAAATTAAAAAATATGAAACACACACTTGTGTTTAGTTTCTTTTCTTTTTTTTTTGAACGTGCTAGTATAAAAAATTTTAAACGGAGTTGTATTCAAAATTGATTTTTTATTTTGTATCTTAAGCTATAGTGAGTGATGTTACGTTGCAGTATCGGCCATAACGAACATGGTATCCGATATTTTGTAATTATTTGAACCAGTATCGGTGTTTGTTTTTATGGCTTCTGTCGAACCGAACCCATAACTATAATTAAACTCCTGTCACATGATTAAGGGGAAAAAAGTACCACATGCACTCTCAATCAAACCACTAAAAAAACTAGTTTGTTAATAAAAGCTCATAAGAAGGGGAAAAAGGTAAAAATAAATAAATAAAAATAAATGAAAGCCATATTATCACTAATAATGTTGTATGCATGCATGTTTTGGATAAAAAAAATACGGTAATAACAATATCTTCATTTGTCAAATGCAAGTTTTCTTATATATTGTGTGCTAAGCTGATTATCGAAACAATTTAAAGTCTATATAAGTAGTTTGAGTTTACTTTTTTTTTAGATTAAGGATACTTCATTGCTAAACTATAAATGCTTTTAAGGGAAAATAAAATAGAGAACACCATGACATACAACTAATATGTATTTAAAAATAAAAATAATTCTTTATCTGATACATTACAAATTTGGTGACGTAAATTAAGTGCGAACCATCCATGTGACAGGTAAAATCAGCAAAATGAATACAGATGGATGACGTAAAAGAATGATTAAATGGATCAACAATTTGATATGTTGCCTTTTATTAAATTCATTGTATATATTTTTTCATGAAAATGGAGCAAAATTGTATAGAAAAGGTAATATGGTAACACTAAAACTTTATTGACCAATTTTTAAAGTTCGCTAAATGTCTATACTACTGGAACTAACCTTCGGTTGCTGGTTTGATTTACACAAAAGGAGTTGATCATATGTTAACTGAACTATATAAAGTTTTTAGGGTATATCATAGCAAAAATTGTATTTAAATTCGTTAAATTTATAGTAGTAAACCAAAAAGTCTAGAATTCAAATCATATTTTTTTACATTGTCTACTTAGACTACACTAGGATTTGAACACTGCTGTTACTAAAATTAAAGTTAACCATTTAATGATAAATTAAATGCTAATAATTATTTATATATTTTTTAAATTATAAAATAGATTATTTGACAAATTAAAAATATGTTTCTTTTTATTAAAAAAACATATTTTTTTCAAGAACAAAAATTTATGAAATATGAATTTTTTTAACGCAAAAACTTTAAAAAAGGACATTGTTTAAAAAAAGTATTATTAAAATAATAATAATACTTTTTTTAAAAAATAATTTGTTATTGTTTAAAAAATCTTTAAAATAATACTTTTTAAGAAAATGACATTTAAAAATAATACTTTTTTAAAAAAAGTAATTTTTAATGCAAAATCTTTTTAAAGACAAACGTTTGAAAAAATGTTGTTTTTGTTTTATTACCTAAAGTAATTAATAATACATAATTTCAATCATAGGTTATCTCCAAAACTTATTTTAAAATTTCTACATATTAATAAATAACTATTAATTTAATATTTTCATTTAATCCGTGTAGTATACGAGTTTTTAAATCA
This sequence comes from Flaveria robusta, assembly GCA_025506415.1. NCBI lineage: Eukaryota > Viridiplantae > Streptophyta > Magnoliopsida > Asterales > Asteraceae > Flaveria > Flaveria robusta. The sequence goes on from CM046469.1 coordinate 25,839,917, forward strand.
ATACATCAAATATTTCAAGATTTTGTTGGTAAATGTCATTCTCATCCCACATTGATAGAAAAATTAGAGAGAATTAATCTTTCTAATAACTCGAATCACATGAATTAAGAGATAAAGGTTTGAAGAACTTATAAATACGTTTTGAGTTGTGTCTTACCAAAACTCCCGTCATCTTTTAGATTGTGATCCAAAATTACAAGGATCGCAATTCTGTTTGGACTTGGGTATTACAATAATATAAAAACATAGACATTTAGGTATCATGAGTGAATTGTGTCTTTTTAACGTATGGAGTTTCTGTATTGTCTCAGGGGCGGAATTACCTTAGAGAGAACGGGGTCAACTGATATCATTTTTTTGTTTCAAGAAGAACGGATAATACGTAAATTTCAAATGAAATCTATCTATTTTTATGACTGACACCATTGTTTGTAACAAAAAAATTATTTCCCTATTACGCAATGGTCTTTTTAATGTATAGAGTTTATGTATCGGCTTAGGGGCGGAATTACCTTGGAGAAGACAGGGTCGACTAACACCATTATTCTTTTGGTTTCAAGAAGAACATATAATACGTAAATTGCGAATGACATAATTCTATCTTTATGATTGACATCATCATTTAGTAAGAAGAAAATTATTTCTTTATTGCGCATTGGTCTTCTTAATGTATAGGGTTTGTGTATTGGCTCAAGTGCGAAACTACCTTGGGGAGGACGTGGTCAACTAACACCATTGTTTTTTGTGTTTCAAGATGAATGTATAATTCGTAAATTTTGAATGACACCAATCTATTTTTATGATTGACACTGCTGTTTTGTTAGAAACGAATTATATCCCTATTGCGCATTGGTTCTAGAAAAAAGAATCTATACTTTGTTGTAAGTTAAGAATGTTATATAAAAGTTTAAATAAACATTCTCGTCTTGGTTGCTTAGATTATATAATTATAGAATTAAAAACTCAGATCCCTAGTCAATTCCAATTTCTATTACACAATTACCAATTAGTTCCATCGGTTAATTGTTGCCAAAAAACATATTGGATATTATTGCCCTATGATTTATTGAAATTAACATTATTTCTGCTCGTAGCAACCACTAGTATTAAGAAATATTTTTATTCAATGAAGCACGTAAAACCGAATTTACGTAATCAAAATGGTGATGAATATTTTAATGTTATTTTTTTGATAATCATGTCTTTTATTTTATAACAAGACCCGATCACCGACCCGGATACTATGACATTGGTTGTTAAAATCTGAAAACCATAAAATATTAACATTATAGGAAAGAAATACTGGTTCCATCATTGTATTGGCTTGGAGTATACCCTATGCGGACCTTATGTTGTCAAATGGAGCTTGTAACAACTTTTTTTTTTTTTTTTGTTTAACTAAACAATGAGGATGGCTTTTTTTATCTTTAGAAATGTGACTTACATATGTTAAATGTGGATGACTCTTTTTTTTCCTTAGAAATGTAACTTATATTATAAAATAACTTCTAAAATTTCTTGTACTTCTAAATCCTTTTTATGTGTATCGTAAGAGACATACACAAAAACAAGATCCACTAATAGAGGAGTGATGATACAAGAATTAAGTTTTTTTAGTTCAAGCTGAATTGAGTTCATGAGTTCTCAAGTCGTGGGAAACAATCTACACAAAAGAGCGGGTAATGTTATGTACGTACATCAAATTGCTAAACGATGTAGCCTCTCTGAGAACCTATGAAAATCCAGAGTTAAATCAAGTATTGAGTACGTATGTTAGATATAAAGGTAAGTAGTACATATGCTAGGATTGGTGATTGGAATTTGTACCCGTGGTATGAAGTTAAAGTGATATTCCTGTTAGGATCATTGAAAATGATCACATATGGTATGGACTATGTGTGAGAACACCTTTTTCCCTACTAGATGTTTTTCAACACAAAGAGTTGTATATTAAATGTCAAAATCTCCTAGTTTTCGAATGTATAAAGGTTAGGCAACACTTTAAGTGTTTTCATTTATGTTGATAATTTTTTTAGTGTGTTTAGCCTTTAACATGTGACAATGACATTTAATGCAAAAAAAAAAATGTAGCTAAAGGAAGCATAGCAAGAATTAAAGGCATGCTAAAAGTAGAGGTGTTCAAACCGGTTTTTCCGGCCAAAACCGGTTCGGGTTCAAAACCGGACCGGTTTTTTTGAGGTAGAGTCAAACCGGTTTTTCTTCAAACCGGTTCGGGTTACAAACCGGTTTGGCTCACCGAATACTCGAACCTGTCAAACCGATTCGGACCGGTTTGAAACCGGTTTTTTTACCGAAACCGGTTTTTCTTACCGGTTTAACCGGTTTTTAACTTTTAAACCGGTTTATAAACCGGTTTTGAGTTCGGGGCTACCAAACCGGTATAGAAACCGGCGGTTTAGGTCGGTTCGGAACCGGTTTGAGCCAAATCGGTTTTTCTTTGAAACCGGTTCCGGTTTTTCCTGCCGAACCGGTCCGGGAACCTGTCCTTTTGCCCATCACTAGCTAAAAGAGAGAATGCAAATGACTATTCATAAAGTCATTAGTAGGGCATGTGTTGACAAGATCATGGATGAATTATTCTATCAATGGCAGACACTAAGTACTTGGGTACACAAATGATGACCTATTGATTTAGTGTATGTCACACATCTCATACTAAAATGATGGTTGTACTTCTACTCATGGTCCATCATTATAATTACCTTAATCTTTGTACTCTTTCTATTGTTTTTAGTGATTATTAAGCTGATTCTATAATATCTTAAAGAACAGTAACAATCAGTTTTTGAATTTCCTTACCAAACACGAGTAAAGTTCATGAATATAATAGAAACCCTTGTCATGTTTTACGTTCTTACTAAATTAAATCATTTAACATCTGTAAGATATGATCGAATCAATATCTTAGATCTCTATTCAATAGATCATATTGTATATTATCTTTTTAAGTGTGTGCATGATCTTCGACTGTCTTAAGTGTATACCGACAATTTAAAAGAGAAGTGAATAATTCATCATTTTTATTATTTTATAAAATAAATGATATAATAAATGTCTTTGGTTTTATTGTATTATTTTAGTTTTGTAACATGATAAAAGTAAGATGGTTACTTGTAGCTATCCTACCCACACACATCCATCCACATATTTCAAGTATTATTATTATTTTGGGTTATTCGACATAATTTTTATTTATTGGTCGGGATTAATCTCAACTCAACAAATGTTTACAAAAACTTTCAACTTTGACTTTATTTTCCTCCAACAATCCCTTACAAACTGAGAGTTAATCCTCTTTAATTTTTTTTATGAAATAAGGTCAACTTTGAGCCATTTTTCAACTCTACCGCTGCCCAGTCTCTATCGGGTTCGTTTTTTGTTTTCTATCCTCTATCGTCAACTCAAATCTACCACTAATGAGTCAAGTGATTCAGAAAAGAAGATGGAGATTGACGGGTTTTAAGGTGCAGAATTTTCAGATTAACGGAACTGATAGTAGATTTCAACTTTTTTATTAGTGTTTTTGCCACATAGTATCCACGTCATCAAAAGACTAACAGGGTTAACTATCAGTTAATAAGAGATCGTTGAAGTGGAAAAAAACTTAATGTTAAGAGTGTGTATAAATATTTCTTAAGTTGGGATTAATTCCGACCAATTGCTGAAAGTTATGATTATTATAATGGAGTAACACTATTATTTTTTACATTTTAAACCAACATATACAATAATAAAATATTATTTAATACAACAAACTAGAAGATTCAAGTGATTTTATATGTATTTTTATATCAATAAGTTGAAACAATCAATCTCATAAGTCATAACGTCGACTTTAACGAGACTTTACTACCTCATCCAAATATTAATGACCATGTGTCTTTTTATAACATTGACGTTGAAAAGTTTCTATCATCAATATTAAAATCACATTTCATATATGTATGTATATATTATTAAGTATCTTTCACATTCGTTCAACATTATACTATCAACGAGGAACATAGCTGTGAGATTTCATGTAGTATCGAGGAGATACTGTGTAGTGAGGTCACACTACAAGGTTTATTGGGCTAAACTTGTAAGAACGAATGATAGAGCAACGCATGTAAGATGTTAAGTGGGTCATATACATAGGTTCGCGTGTTAGACACATGAACATAAACAAACACTAATGTATTTATAACCAGACCGCACAATAAACTAGTCGTATTATCAATCCACTGGTCGAATTAGTTGGACTTGTCGGACCAAGTTCAAGAACTAAATGATTTTATATTAATTTTAAATTTTTTACAAAATATAGAAATTTTCTATGACCAAAAATACAACTTGAATTTTGATGTAAATTGAAAATAATAGTTATAAACATTTAACCATAAACATACACATTGTTTGTGTGATTTAGATTTATAATTATAATAGTTATTATGTTCTAAATATTAAATTGTTGATATTATAATGTTTAATGGTTTTAGAATGAAGTTATTGGAAAAATCGAATATGTCTTGAGTTTGAAAGTATAAATGATATCTCTTGTAAACTTTACACATTTTATGTATTCAGATTTTTTACAACAATTTGATTTAGTGGAGTTGGCATCTCTGATATCTTTCAATTTTTCTCAAAGGTCACGGGTTTGATACATTTAACCTTTAAACTTCTATACTATTTTCATTTCTGTAGCTTTCTATCCCAAATCGCCCCACAAAGGCTTCTGCATCATCCTATGAAAAAACAATCCAACATAGCTCCAGAAAGTAATGAGGGCCTCATTTCCTTGTCTATAGAATGCTCTCCCCCTTTGAAACTTGAAACATTCTGGTCCACCTAGGCTTCACGGTCTAGTGGTTCAATCGGAAAACATATTAACCTCATGGTTAATTGAAGGACGACTTAAAAGTGTAGAACCGGACCATTGTTGTGCCCGGTTCCGGTTCCCGGTTTAACTAGTTTTGTCAAGTAGCTAGTATAGTTTGACCACAAAAACATTGTTGAACATGACACTTGTCTTTGTGAGTTAAAATAAGCTCACCCTAATTAACCTCGAATTTTTTAACCTTGTTTGCTTGTAATTTTTTTAATACCCTAAAATAGTTAATTTGCAACATAAAATTGCTATAATCACTTGTCATTGTCATATTTAATTCTTATTTATTGTTAACTTTTATACTTTGGTATAATTAACATATTTTTTAATGTTTCTAAAATTAAACTGGTTAAATAGGTCTGGTTGTGACCTCGTCAAATAGACTTGAACATGACCTCTTTAGCTAACATGTTTGCCGATACAATCTGAAACTCACCCAATGTTGTTTATACTAAACTAAACCATAAACCTCATAAAAGTTTTGTATCATTTAATTTTTTCATGTTGTATTAGAAATTGTAATCATTTTTGACACGCGAGATAAGGTGATGGTAAAGTTTAAGAGAGAAAAATACTCTCCTTTGTTCTATATATGTACTAGGTTAGTACCCCGTGTATTATAAGGATTTAATAAATAAAATACTAAATAATTAGTAATAAAAATTTGTGAATCATAAAATCATATTTGAAGATAAAATATGATTATAATTGTATATCAATAGCTACTTTAAGTAAATAAATAATAATGTATTTTTTTAAATTTTTATTTTATAAAAAATGTGGGTTTTAAATATTTTTTTAGAAAAATAAATTTATTTTAAAAAAAGTATGTTGTATTCTATAACTTATAAAATTTTTATTTTTAAAAAGTGTGTTTTAATAATAAAAATAGGTTTTAATTTATTAAATTATATAATTTTTAATTGGAAAATGGTATGAGTAATATTAATTGTATTCAATATTATTAATAATAATAAAAAGAAATGAGAAAGTTAGTATGCAAAACTTACAATTGTGTCAAGTATTATTTTAGATTTTCTTTATTATAGATAGATAGAGAATAAATAAACAGATAAATAGATAAGCTAGATACTCATTTATTAAACGTATTATAGTTAGTAATAAACATGAATAGTTACGGTACGATATTTTAATATAAGATATGTTTAAAATTATATATACGCAATAGTTCAAGAAAAAAAATTATTCTATTTTTTTAACTCTTTTATCTAAATATTTTTATTTTTAAACATTTGTTTTAAGGTTTTTTTATAAAAAAATTTATTGTTTATAAAAATCTTTTTTTATTAATAACTTGGGTTTCTAATTATTTTGGTTGTTCTAATAAAACTGCTTTTAAAAAATTTTATATTTTTTTTAAAATTTTTTTAAAAAGGACTGATTTAAAATATTTTATTTCAAAATTTTTAGTGTTATAGAAAATTTTATGTTATATGAAAATTTTAATTTTTTAAAATTTCTATTTCATAAAAAAATGTGATTTTAATTTTCTTAATAAAATTTATTTTTAAAAATATAACTTGATTTTAAAAAAATCTAGATGAGAAAGAGAAATGTATCAATTGATAAAAATTGATTTTTATTGAGAGAGAGAAATTAGTTTGATTGTTTAAATTATTATAATACTCTTTTCGAGGAAAAATAAAATAACAATGTTTAGAAGAATGACAAGTGCCAAAAAATGAGTTAAAATAACAAAAAGTAGCAAAAGAAATCTTATTTTATTAGATACTATAGATCCTAAAAAAACCTTTTATTCAATCATAATCTTAAAGGAACACTTATTTTTAAACCATCATGGCATCATGAACCCTTCACCTCACTTAATTACAACTTAACACATCATTTTAACTTTTTAGTATTCTTAAGGGTTGTACTGTTTCTTTTCAACCCACTCGAACTCTCAATATTTTTCAATAATTCACTAATTAAAAATAAACGATATATGTATTGGGATCATCCCCTACATGTATATACATCTGGATACATTTTATTAAGAACTAGAAATATGTTAAAAATATCTAAGCAGCGTATAAGTCGTGTGCATAGCATTTTAATAAACATTGCAAACAAAGAGAAATATGTTTCTTTTCAACCCACTCGAACTCTTAATATTTTTCACCTTTTCATTATTTCTTTGATTTTATAACATGTCTTCTCAATTATTTTTAGAAAACTATAAAATTTGCATATATTACAGATAATGTGGGAGCATATATGTACTTAATTAAAAGACTGTGCATATTGTACTTTTAAAAATATATCTTAAAATTTTAATATTAGAATCATTTTGATCACTTTATATAACATATAAAAACAACAGTTAAAATAGTTTTTGATAAATTTGTATTCCTTAATAAAATGCGCCCATAAATATACTATTGTAATCACACCTTTAATAGTGACAAAAAAATATATATAGTATAAGCATAAATCCTGCGAACTATTGCAGATTTGTTTCACTTTTTCATAATGTATTAACACTTGGACCCTATTAGTAGGGGATAAAACCCAGACTTGAATTGCAAATGTAAACAAACCAATGGTCACAACAATGATTGTAGGTGCATCTTTTTCTTTTTCTAAATCTAACTTTTTAAGTTACTTTGTAATCCTTTTTTTTTCCTTTTTAAATGGAATCATCGTTTTATATAAAATGGTATTTTTTCTATAAACATATACAATAAGTTTGAGATAGATTTATTGTGCCACAAGTTATGATGACTTTCTGTCAAATAGCAACAAAACAATCATGTAAAATTAACACAAATTTCCGACAAACTACCTACAAAATAAAATTTTGTTGTCAATTCGTCTAAAAAAAGTATACTGATAATTCTCGACAAAATTTCAACGAAAGTATTAATTCTTAAATACACATGATATGAAATAATATCAAAAAACTAAAAATTGTGTAGTTGTGGCAAAGTTGTCACCACTCTTGCAGCATTTGTGACAATTTTGCAACCAACACATGTTTTGTTAGTAGTTAGTCGCAAAAAAATATCAATAAATGTTATCGTTTTTCGGCAGTTTTTACAAACCAAAATTAAAATAACAGTAAATTTTATGGGTCGTTAGTTGCAAAATACGAATTGAATATTATTGTTTGTTGGTGGTTTGTCTCAAATGTCATTTACAAATATAATATAAATATTCGTTTTAATGCTAATTATTATTAAATACTAATAATATTCCAAACCAGTTTTGTGACATGATCGTGGGAATGTTGTCACAAAGGACTTGTCGGTAATTGTCACAAAATTAACGAAAAGTTTACTTTGTTGCACATTAGTGGTAACTAGTAGTGTTCAAACACATGCATTGCGCGTGTGATGGACATTGGTCTCAAAACCAACAATTAACCACGTCTAAGCAACCGATGCGTGTTTTGCATCATCAATCATAGGTTTGTTTCACACATTGAGCGACAACTGATACAGACACATGACCATGTTATTAATCTAAACTTAAACAAACACATCACTAGATAAAAATGTCACGGTTCGAAGTCTCAAAAATTTGGTGTCATGTGGTGCCTACAATCCGAAAAATGATGTCGAGCCAAACGACTGTAACCCCCTTTGATATCATCACATCCTTCATTTACATCACGTCAAGCCAAATGCCTCAGACGAACAACCGTTCATCATCAACGACAAATAAAAACCAAATCATAGCCCCAATGCACAAACAACACATCATGATAAAATTGGGACAATCACAAATAGCAACAGGCAGTGCCATAGTAATCGACAGACGGGTGCCATGACACCATGTCTCAGAGGAGTTCGTGCTCACCATCATAGACCTAAAAAAATCATATCAGATGAACGAAAGTCCATCATCACCAGCGTAGATAGAACCACCGATAATCAGATGGAAAAATAGTGCATTGCACGTATTAAATCCAAGCTCAAATGATATTATCATCATCACAGTTATATATAAATATATATATATATATATGTGTGTGTGTGTGTGTGTATGTGTGTGTGTGTAGGCCGAGTACTCTCCGAGTAATCGCTCCAAGTTAGGTTGCCGAAGCGACTTTCTTCAACTCCGCCTAATTACTCGGAATCGATCAAACGCGGTAAACCTTAGCCAAAATCAGATATAGTAGGTCAACTCCAGCCGAGTCTGACTTTAACAAAAGTAAAACATAATTTCTATGACTATTTTATCAAAGAATGAATATTATTTTCACGTATTTTGTTATAAATATTAGTAAAATTACGTTATTTGACATATATTTAATTTCCCAAAACTAATTTTTTTATAGTTTAACATGTCCGAGTACTCACTGAGTACTCTTCGCCTAGGCCGAGTACTATCAACTCCTCGCTTGACCGACTAGGGAGCTCTTTGCGAATTTTGCAACCATGTGTACATGTGCGTATATACAATGTATATTGTGTTAGCATAATGTTTTATGAAAAGTCTACGTGCTCTTATAATAAAATGACATAAATTGTATTATAGCATAGTCACTTTCAATAAAACATAATAATAACACAATGTAAGATTTATAATAACATAGTCATTTTTAATAAAATAAGATAAAATCAGAGTGTATATTTCTTAATAACATAGTTATATAGCACATTGTTGTTTTTAAATAATGCCTTTTTTCTAGAAAAATATTTGGCATATTATTATATACGTAGTAAAGATAAAAAAATGTTTTATTTTAGGATATAGCTAATTTAAAAAACTCATAAAGTGTATATATATAAGTTATTTAAGTTAAAAAAATTAGGAGAACAATATTCAATGAAAAAGTCAAGAGTAAAAAAACGGTTACGATATAATATTCTTTTTGCCTAATCATTGCGTGATGCAAATGATAATAAAGTATTAGCTCTTACAATTTTTAGTCTGGTAAGAATTTGTATATCATCCTACTTCTATATATGTAAGTATATGTGTTGAATCGTGTTTCAGATTCAGTGAGCTTGGATCTTAGAAATCATTATTTTCAAGATCTAAAAGTCAAACCTAAGATTGGTTTATATGTGTAAATCCAAAAACACAAGAAATAAATGTTGATAATAAGATGATTTCATTGATATTGATGAACAAATTACAATGAGAATCATCCTTGAAGAATAAAAGATCAAACCCGGCCACCCTAAGAAGAATATCTTCTTTAATGGATGATTCACACCATAGAAAACACACATTTATAATACACTAGTGGGTTTTATTTATAATGGACTATGAAACATTATATCATAAGCCCTAATTTTGATTATTATTTGGTCTTGATTTTGACTTTACTTTGTTGACTTTGTTTTGTATTCTTTTATTCTGTTAATCAACTCGCCTTTGAATCTATACAATAAGATCTTTAATCAACTTTGAATATGATTTTGTAAGCTTTAGTTATCGTTTTGTTGAACCCAACAATATTCCATCTAAACTGATGCTTGCCAAACTTTAAAATTCAAGATCTTCCCTGTCACATTTCTTCTTGGCCAACTAATGTTCTGATACACTTCACTATAGTTTTCCCGCTCACATTCAGCTTCTTCTAATATATTTCTAATGAAGGATTATATCTCTTGAGAATACATCTTTGGTATTGAATATAGGCTGTATCACTTTTGGATTACAGTTCATATCACAACTTTAAGCATTATAATGTATTAGGTATATGACAAGACTTTGAGTTCCAACAAACACATTAGAAACATAAATCAATCTAGAAAACATTTCCAAACTCTTTTGAATCTCTAAAATAACTTGATAAATGTTAACTATTATCCCCTTGATTAAATTTTGTGCAACTATCCACTCAGCAATCAGACATGGATGCAAAACATAATCAAAGAATGTGAAACCATGTATTTCAAAAAGAGTATCTAATAGTTGTACAAATCCACGAATAGATCAATGATTGTGTGACCAAAGTTAATTTATGTTCTTTTTTTACTTTCTAAGAATGCTTAAAATGGATGTGTCTGTTAGTTGCATTCATTCGCATTCATGATATTTTTCTCTTTTTTTTTGTCATCTATTCATTCGTATTACATGCGATTTTCAAATGTTCATTCATTCGCATTTGTAAACATAGCTCCGCATTTGTTGTTTTACTTTCATGGTCATCCTCGTTAAGTATTAATGCATTCACATTTTATATATCACATACTTATTTGATCTAAACCTTAATCCACATTAGGACCATGATCAAATATGCATCCACATTTGCATGCATATGAATCAAAAGGCATCCGTATTTATTTCATGATATTCACACAAACATCAGCATTACACAGCATTACACAAGTGCAGCCAAAGACAAACCATCCATATTTGATTTGGTTGTCTCATCCACATTTGGTATAGCATAGATCTTTGTACAAATGCGATAATGCATTTCAATGCAAGTGATTCGATCATATTTTTAGGGCTGAATCATTCAGATCATCAAAACTTTGATTAGAAATGTGAAACACTGATTAATCATCTTTGATTATGAACCATCTCATTATTTTAAAATTTAATTGAATATTAATAAATCAAATTGTTGATAGTCTTTAATGAACAAGGCCGATTATGAACAATACCCTCGTATTCACCTCTTTCTTTAATTTTTTATGTTAATCTTGTTTAATTGCATTAAATTTTGAGTATATAATTAGTAGAATGATTAATTATCATTAAATCATACCAAATTTGAACAGATTTCATGTTTTTTTATTGATTATGAACAGTGACTTGTTCTTTATTTTTCTTTTTTTCTTCTTTTTTTGTTCTTGACATCATAACATTTAAATTAGAACTGAAACTTAGATGAATTCAGCAACCAATAGCTTTGATACATTTTGCTGAACCAATATTTCGGATTCAATGAGCTTGAAACTTAGGGTTCATCATGTTTAAGATCTAAAAGTCAAAATTAAGATGAATGTTGTGTGTGATTCCCAAAACACAAGAAATAGATGATAATAATACAATGATCTTATTGATGTTGATGAACAAATTACGGTAAGAATCATACTTGAAGAATGAAAGATCAAATTCACCCAAAGAAGAATTCTCCTTGGGTGGATGATTCACTCCATAGAAAACACACATTAATAACACACTAGTGGGTTTTAACTAATAGGATAATAAATTTAAAAAATATATAAAAGAATCTAATTTCATTAATTTTTTTAATCAATGGTTGAAATTAAATTGTATGAAAGATGTTTGTTAAATTGATAGTTTTAGCATAGGGACTTTTGTAGACTTTATCAAGTTCATTCATTTTTTCTAAACGCTCATAATTTTTAAATATGACATTATTCTTTATAAAATTTACAGAATAAAAACGAGCATTTTTATACATAAAATGAGTAAAATTACGTTATATAAAAAAATAATAAATTTTTTTATGTTTTTCAGCTTATATGAAATTTGCTTGTCATTGTGCTTTTGTTGGATTTCATTATGTTTTTTTGTTAGTTATTGTGTATTTTTGAACACTATTGTGTTTCTTTAAGCTGATAAATTCTAAAAAAATATATAACGATAAAATAACATTGTTGTTGTAAAACACAATTATAGATTGTTACTATTTAATTTAAAATAACACTAAATTATATAAAATGTAAATACAATGGTAAAATGTCTACTTGTGTTTTTTGTTTGTCATTGTGTCATTCTAGACACAATGAGTTTTGATTAAAATATTATTGAAATAACATCATTGTGTATCTTTAATAATAATGCATAATAATAAGATAATAACAAGTTTATATATATAATATATAGAAAACAATGACAAATAGTAATACTAAGTGATCTAAAATGTAAAATAAAATGATGAATAAATATAACAAAACGATGAAAATTATATGACACAATGAACTAATATTTCACACAATTACTTGACGTATTAGACACAATACCCTAGCGTATTAGACACAATAACCTTAGTATTGAACTCAATGATCAAAATACTTTTCTTTTTAAAATAATAAAATGACACATGTTTGGTCTAGAATCTTTTTTATACTTTTTAAATTAAATACGTTTTTTACTATAAATTTATCTTTATCTTTATTTTAGTTTGTATTAGATATGTTTTTTCAAAACATTATTATTCAAAATATAGGAAGAGAAGAATAACAAGTTAAATATAAAGGGTTGATTAAAAAATAAAAAAGCGAACAATTAAATAAATAAATAAGGAAAAGTATAACGTATGTGTTAAAAAAATAAATTAAAGTTCACTTACCTTTTTTTGAACGGAAAAATAAAATTTACACGTATTTAATAAATAAATTTTTATAAACATCAAAACTCACTAATCTCCCTAATCTAATAAAAATAATATATAGTAGTGCAACTTATCAATACCATATTCCTTCTCATCCATTGTTTTTCATTTCTCTCTCCTATTTAATAATCACATTAATTACTAACAATAGTATTTAATTTTTTTAGATTAAAATAGTTTATTAATAAATTAGAAAAGAAATCTTTTTATTAATGTTATTTTTAAGAAAATAATTTTTCATAAAATTAGAAAATTTTTTAGAACATCAAACTTTTTTAAAAATATAAAATATTTTATAATTGGTGTTTTTAAAAAGTAAATTTTAAATAAATAAAAAATAATTAAAACTGAAAGTTACAACAAGAAAATTTTTATGTATGATGTTTTTTAAAATGTTTTGTATTGAAATAAAACTTTTATTTTATTTATTATAAAAAAAATTTCAATTGTATCTTATTTTATAATATCGATTTACAAATTATAAATTTTTATTCTATTTAATATTTTTTGTTCAACCTGTGTAATACATGGGTTTAATAAAGCTATTTAATGTAATATTTGGTGTAATTTAGGTGTAATTTAAACCATTAATTTTAAAGTCACCGGATAAATTCTTTTTTCTCTATTTTTTCAGTTGCAATTGTTCGACTTGGTCTTGAAATATAGGTGTTATTTTAATCGAGTCGACCTATCTGTTTCCCAAGCGGGACCCTACCCACAACCTTTTCAAAAGTAAATCCACAATTAGAAAAACTCTCTGACTCAACTAGAAGCATTTTTGCTCGAAGCGAGAGTTGAACTCACAACTCTCGTTTGTGAAGTCATGGTTCTACCATTAGGCCAACGGTCTTTGTTCCTTTTTGTCGTTATAAAAAACAAAAGCTAAGTTCTTTTCATGGCTTTGTAGAAGAGTATTATTGATGATTGTGTTTATAAATGTAAGTAGGTTAGTACTCTGTGTATTACACGGTTTGAATAAATAAAATACTAAATAATTAGTAATAAAAATTTATGAATTATAAAACCATGTTTGAAGATAAAATATGATTATAATTGCATAAGAATAACTATTTTAAGTAAATAAATAATAATATACTTTTCTTAAACTTTTATTTTATAAAAAAATGTTGTATTTTATTATAAGAAAAGTTAATTTATTAAAAAAAAAATGTTTGTTGTATTCTGTATTTTATAAAACTTTTGTTTTTTAAAAGTGTGTTTTCAATAAAAAAAGTTTTAATTTATTAAATTATATAATTTTCAATTTAAAAATGGTATGAGTAATATTATTAGTATTCAATATTATTAATTATAATAAAGAGAAATGAGAAAGTTAGCATGATAAAATTTACAATTGTATAAAGTCTTATTTAAGATTTTATTTGTTTTATATATATATATATATATATATATATATATATATATATAGGATTGGGTTCAAATTAAAACCAAGAGAAATTATGTAAACCAATAAACCAAATCTTCACCTTTGATTTATGAATATCAATGGCTCATATTTTTTTTGAATAAAATAATAAAAAGTTGTACTTTTATTGGAACACGTGTACAAAAAGTCAAACAAATATGAGCCATTGATCTCGTAAATTAAAGGTGGAGATTTGGTTTATTGGTTTACATAATTTCTCTTGGTTTACATTTGAACCCAACCCTATATATATATATATATATATATATATATATAGGCTATAAACTCATTTATTAAACAGATTATATTTAGTAATAAACACGTAGAGTTAAAATACGATATTTTAATATAATATATGATTAAAATTATATATACGTAATAGTTCAAAAAATAAAACAATTATACTATTTTTTATAAAAATCTTGTTTATTAAAAACTCGAGTTTCTAAATATTCTGGTTGTTTTAATAAAACTGCTTTTAGAATATTTCATATTTGTTATAATTGTTTCAAAAAGGACCGATTCAAAATATTTTGTTTCAAAAAGGTTTAGTGTTTTATAAAATTTTATATTATATAAAAATTTTCTTTTTTTATTATTTATATTTTAATAAAACAATGTGATTTTTAATTTCCTTAATAAAATTTATTTTTAAAAACATAGCTTGATTTTAAAAAATCTAAATAAAAGAGAGAAAATATGTCAATTAATAAAATTGATTTTTAGTAAGAAAGAGAAATTAGTTTGAATGGTTAAATTACTATAATATCCTTTTGGAGGGAAAAGGAAATAAGAATGTTTAAAAAAAAGACAAGTGTCAAAAAAATGGTTTAAGAGATGACAATTGGCAAAAAACACTTTTTTTTAATTAGATTCTATAAATTTTATTTATTTAAACCGTGTAATACAGGGGTTACTAAAGCTTACGATTAAACAAAAAATTTGCTTATTTTCTAAAAACAAGAAAGGTTCTTTTAATACACATATTAGAGTAATATTACATACTATATAGTTCTTAAATATTAGATACTTTGATAATTTGATAAATATATTATTATTGGATCAATTAATTGTACAATTGAAAACCGATTTTGGTGAGTCAAAAATTTTATAATATAAAAATCTACTAAATTAAAGGAGTTTATTTTAGAAAATAATATAAAAACAAAGGAACAATAACGTAAAAGTTGAATTAATATATGGTTAAATGGAATTTTTAAGACATAATATAAAATCTTAAATGAAAGCTATAAACTGTAATTTAAATTAGCATGTGAATATGGTAATATATTTATGTAATATGTCTATCAGTATGATAAGTAAAATATCTATCAGTATAGTAAGTATTTAATATATTAAAAAACTGAAATGAATTACAGTATGGTCAAGTTTTAAGCGGGAATTGAAAATAAATACGATGTAAGAGTGTGTCACGTGTCAAATTGGTGGTTTAAGAAATGTCATGTGGCTGCAAAAACCTTGTTTTATTAAAGTGTATAGATGTGAGTTTAAAGCTTTACAAATACATCATTATGTGTTATTTATGAGAATTTTCTTTTTTCAAAACAAGTATTATTCCGTGTATTCATATATGCGTAAAAATTATAACTCGAAGGAGCTATTATTCCATTTATTCATACTATTTATTCTTACTAATTATAGTAAGAAAAATCAATCCCGAAACAAATATAATACTCTCGTTTTGTTTCTAATCAAAACTAAAATTCAACCTAAATAATCTAGTTAAAGTGTTTAATTAAACCATTCAATCATAATATAGTAACGCAATCATACTGTAGGATCACTTAACACAAAAACTTTCTAAAAATTACAATACACAAGAGTACAATAGTACAAATGCTTTTACACGTACATAACTTATGAGTCGTACAATATCATAATTATAACCATATAAGTAAATGCTAGTTTCTTTGGTAGAGCTTTTATTATTTTAAAGAGTAGGTTTTGGGTTCAAACACATATATAATATAATTTGATGTAATTTAGTAGTATTATACATTTGCCATTTAAAAAAAATATAATTAACAATTAAAAAGGGATTTTCTTAACGGGTATCTCTCTCGTAACACTTTTCATCATATGAATAGAAGTAATGTTGATAACCTCACTCCATCAGGCTCTAGTATTCTATGAGATTTTTTTATATGTTCTTTTATTTTTTAATATGTTTTTTAATTTGATTTAATGTATGAGTATGATAGATTTATTGTTCAAAAATACAAGTAACAAACAAAAATTAATATATATATATATATATATATATATATATATATATATATATATATATATTTTTCTTAGTGGGTGTCTCTCTCGTAACACTTTTCATTATTGACTAGAAGTAATGTTGATAATCTTACTTCATGAGGCCCTAGTATTCTAGTGAGATTTTTTTAATATTTTCTTTTGTTTGTTACTAGTTTATATCCTGTGTAATACACGGATTTAATTAATAAAATAATAAATAATTTATAATAAAAATTAAAAAATAATATAAATAAGTACTTCAAGTAAAACAACAATAATATCATTTTAAACTCTCGTTTTACAAGATTGTTTTTTTACATTTTGTTTTTTAAATATAACTTTATTTTTTAATCACCTTTAAAATAAAAAAAATGGTTTTAAAAGAGTTAGAATATTTAGAAAAGTTTTTTGTTTAAGAAAATTTCTGTATCTTATATTTTTTTAAAGTTTGTTTATTTTTTGTATAAAAATCTAGCTAGTTTATAAATTTTACAATATCTTTTTAATTTGGAAATATTTTATATAATATAATTACCATTTATTATTATCATTTATTATGAGAGAGAGACGGAAAAATCACTATGAGAAAGCATAATATTTCGACACGTGACGGCTTAAAACCTTCTTTTATTATAATAGATAGTTTAGGTTAGAAACTCATGTATTAAATGTATTGAAAAATTTAACATATTAAAATCATTAGGCTTTATTAATATTTTGTAGGTTACATGTCATTGGTAATTAATAAAATAATAGATAATAAATAATAAAAAACAAAAAAATTATAGATAACAAATAATAAAAATAAAAAATTATATTTTATGATAAGATACGATAGAAATATTATAATTTAATATGTTTTAATAATTTATTAAAATAAAACATTATATTTTGAATATTTATTTATTTAGTTAATTATTTAAAATTAATTTCATTAAATAGCAGAGAAAAGCGAGAAACAAAAGTTTAAGATTCATGTAAAGTTGACAAATGTTTTTAAATTTTTTTTTATTAAATAGTATATATATGAGTTATAAACCCTATCATGCTTAAACGTATGATATTTTCAAAATAAAAATAAGATAAATATATGAAAAAGTTACAAAATATACATAAATTATTATTTAAGAGACAAAATATCAAATCAAATGACAAATTATTTTCATAACTTTTATAAAGGATTTATGATTAAAGAATTTCTAAATATTTATTTTAGTTTCTTATAAGAAAAGGCCAGTGAATTACACCCCACACCACCCCACAACTTGTTCATACATTGCTTCCTGTGCTTCATCCTCTCTTTCTTGGTTGTATAAAACTCACTCAGATTTTGAGAAAAAAAACACAACATCAAAATTAACTTTCCCTTTCTCTATTCTTGATTTTCTTACTATCCTTTCAAGATTTTCACTTTTTTCAAAGACCCACAAACCAAAATTCTTGATTGGTGTCTATTTCTCAATAAAATTATTTATTTTCAAGATCCCACAAAGTGGATGCTTAATTAAGCTATTGTTATCAAGGATTTTGCTTGAAGTTGCTCACAACTATGAAGAGGAACTTCAATTGCTCTGATTCTTTGACTCATTTCCTCTCTCACCCACTTGAAGGTATTCAACATTGCTAAATTGATCTTTTTCACAATTGCTCAATCTAGAACATTTTGCTCCTTTACTAGTTGTTAGAGTCTCTTGGTGAAAAGGCTGATCTTAGCAGTAGACTAAGAGCTGCATGAGAGAATTTGTAAATCTTTGTGTGGCAATTTACTCTTAACTTGATTGTACATCATGCTTTAAAAGATGTACCCTCAACTGAGAGTGTCAATTTCTTAAGCTTTGATAAAAGTTTTAATACAATGGTGTTTTCAAATCTTTCTTGCTCTGTTTTTGAGCATTTCCCATATTTTGTTTTCCAAAAAAGATCACTAATTTTACACCTTTTTACTAAATTTATTTTCAAGAATCCATGACACCATCTTCATACTGTGAAGAGTCAACTTTGAATTTGGAAATTCAACATCATCTCTACAAAACTAAAGAATTATCAGAAGAAATTTCACAAACTTTATTCTGATATGCCAATAAGTCAAATAATCACTAATCTTTAGTGTAAACCAACTTAAATTCTGTCGATTTAAACGCAGAAAGACTCCTAATTTGACCATAAGATAGTCAAACCTAGATCTTTTGAGCTAAAAACCACTGTTCATTCTTTAAATTCTCCATGATCCAGGTGAGATCAAGTCAGAAGACGACTGCATTTACAACACAGAACTTCAGTCAATGATCGACGGCAGCAACGGTGGCGGTGGCGATGGAGAAGACTACGGTGGTGAAGAAACAGGGCAATTCGGTGAGAAAAAGAGAAGATTAAGCAACCATCAAGTGAAATCTCTGGAGAAAATCTTTGAAGTTGATAATAAACTAGACCCAGATCGGAAAGTGAAAGTGGCTCAAGATTTGGGGCTGCAGCCGCGGCAGGTGGCGATCTGGTTCCAGAACCGCCGTGCCCGGTGGAAGACCAAACAGTTGGAGAGAGACTACAATGTTCTCAAGTCTAATTATGATCTTCTTAAGCATAATTATCATAAACTTGAGCAAGAGAAAGAATCCTTAACGAAAGAGGTAATTATTGCATAATTAAACTAATTAATCCTTAATCAAATGCTTTGGGTTGAGCGGGTAGTGTTATCCCACTTGTTAGTTTGCTCATGAAATGCTAAGTGAACCCGATTAAAATAACACTTATCTTTCGAAGCAGGTTCATATTTACCGTTAAAAAAAACTAAATAATCTAGTAAAATTGAATTTTCTTTTAACTTTTTTAACCATGATGATAATCCAAAATGAAATGTTTGAATTTGGGTCTCCTAAAAGATCTTTAGATAAATTATTTTGTAATTGTGGCGAAGGAAAGTTGTAATGATAAGATGTCTTGTTTTCTTAAATCTTGCAATTAGCATGTATTAAAAAAAAAGGTGTTTTTAAAAGAAATATTTTTTTTTAATAAATACCATGTTGTTTATGATTATGATGAAACCAATGTTTCTTTTGCAGTTGGCAGAGCTAAAATCAAAAGTTCAGGAGGAATCAACAGAAAACAATGATGAATTTGAGTACAGAGATAATGCTCTGTTCTTGGGATCTGATCCAACCAATACGAACCATGAAGTATACAAAAGCTTAAACTACGAAAAAACTCAAAATTTAATGGAATTAAAAGAGGGGCTTTCCGACAGTGACTCAAGTGGGGTTTTAAACGACGAAAACGTGAACATTAGCAACGGTAATGGCAGTCCGTCGCTAAATATGATGACATTTGGTCTCTCTTCGCTATGTTCATCGTCTGCGACGACTTCAAATTGCGTAGATCCGACTGTGTATCACCAACAGTCGGATCCCTACTTAGTTAGCAATGCCGAGGACGAATCTTGCAACATTTTTTTGGTCGATCAAGCGCCTAACCTTTGTTGGTACTTTCGGGATCATATAAACTAGTGGCTTATATAGTTTGTAGTTGAAGTACCATGATGTTTATGAAATCGAATAATTATGTAATATTTTGGAAATTATATGCACTATATTAAAATTACTAGAATCTTTGTCTTTTAATATGCCAAACCTATAAGTTTTAAGGTCCTAATGAATGTGTTGAAGGACAGAAATATATTGTTTTAAGGAGTTATATAGAGTTTAAATGTTAATTACTATAATAGTTTTATGCGGGTCATGTCTACGTTACGTCAAGAAGTACTAAGGTTGAAACATCACGCCCTTTATTTTTAACGTTGAAATGCTTTCCTTGCATGCGTGTTTTCCTTCTTTCATATCCAACTTATCTTTTTACATTTTATCTCTATATATTTACATCTTTCTTGAGTGATGTATTTCGTCTTGGATGAGTGAAAAAGGGTGAAGGGGAAGTAGTGTAATATGATGCTCATATGACACAAAGTGAATGTTAACAAGGAGTGTACCTCATAGTCTAAGCTAGTTTTGAAATGAGAACTTTTTACTTAGCAACTACGGTGTGGTACATTGATTATTTAGGAGTGACGTGCCATATATAATGATGATTCAGACTGTTTATAATGATGATTCGAACTCTTAAATGATTGAAGGATGTACTAACATGATAGCTCAAGTTGAAATTGATTTCGTTGCTAAGAACATCTATAAAGAAAATCTCTCAAACATTTTATGAAATAGTTAATAAGCTTTCATATCAAATATTTTCTAATCTTTTAAAAAATTATTTTCTCTCTAAAACTAAAAATGTCCATACCAATCCTTACATTTTCACATTATCTTCAAATTTTTTTATTTATTTTTCATAATTAAATTATATTTATACATAATCGAATTATTTATAAAAAGTTATATAACATATTATAGTAAAGATATATTTTGTTAGCAAAATAGTTGATATAAAATAAAGTTTTGTATAAAAAGAATGAAAAGATATTGTAAAAATTAAATAAATTAATGATTTAAAATTACATATTTTTGTTGTTCTTTAGAATGATTAAAACTCGAATACCAGCTGTCATTGTAAAAATTTAACAAAATTGCTTTATGCTTTGACAATTAAATTGAGTTAATAGTAAGTTTAAATTAGAATTTTCTCTATTTACTGTTGTATGTTTGTGTGTGAAGGTAAAATTAATAAGTGACAAATAAATTTTACATAATCATCGGGGCGCACAACGTGTATTTAGAGAGATATGTAATTTCGTTCGTAACATAATCACACACAAAATGTACATAATTATGCAAAGTTGTCATAATTAGACAATATATATTTATAATTACGCAACCTATGTTTATGATTACACCTTAATAATAATAACACATCTTTAATAAGTAATTACACTACTTATATTATAATTTGCACAAGTTATGTGATAATGAAACAAATTACGTTTATGATTACACTAAGTAAATTTTATGATTACACACAAATATAATTAAGAAAAAGTTTCTAATTGATTAGACAAGCTATATGATAATTATGCAAGCTATGTTTATAGTTACACAAAATAATAATTACCCTTATATGTATTACACACACATATATATATTTTTAAGAAAAAGTCACACATATAATTCTTTTTATAAATAAAGATATGAAAATCTTATACACGAATTAAAGAGAATAAAATACTTGAATGTATAGTGTAATTTTTATAAATATTGTAATATAAAAAATTATATACGTTTAGAAAAAATAAAGTAATTTTAAAAAAATTAACAGTTGCAACTAATATCAATTTTATACATCCAAATCCTTTTCATATGTAAAAATTGTTTCTTACACTCGTGATATTTCAATTATTTAATCTAAACCATTGATTACTTTGATCAATGGTTCATATTAGGATGGTATTTTGGTCTTAAACATTCCTTTATACTACCTCAAATATGCATCAATAATATGATTATTAAATGTGTTGATTTTGGTACTCATCATCTTCCCCTTCCCTAACCCTAGCTCCGTAAAGTTGTACCACAAATACATAATTACATAGTTTAAATGTTTAGTTTCTTCTACTATAAGCATACAACAAACACATCAAAAAGCATGTGATACGAGACCGATCATGGAATCAAGGAGTGAGACAATGAATATCATAACAAATTACTCGCTTCCATTTGATGCATTTGTCACCTTGGATTATGTCTAGCAGTCACAATATTTGTTCCATTAATAGCACTAGCTTTACGTCAGTCAGTCACAATATTTGATTGTTTGATGTGCTAGTTAATTTGTTTTATGTGTTGGTTTGTTTTTTTAATGTGTTGATTTGTAATTATGTGTGGTTTTACTTTTAATTTATTTTGTGTTGCTTTGCTAGGTTCTTTTTATTATATGTTGTTTTCCTGTTACTTAATGGTAGAAAATAACATTGATGTTGTTTTATTGGTAAAACAACAAATAATAAATTTGCTCTTTTATGGTAAAACAATATAATTTTACATGACATCATTTCAATCATCTTTTCTCCTCCACTTGAATGTCAGGCCTTGATTAGAAATTTTAATGGTCAAGACTTTTTTAGGCTTCGTAAGCAATTAACTATCCATAATGGATTTTTTTGTGGTAAAATTATGTATTTTATATTCAAATATTATAGGTTTAAATCCTATACAGTGTATTGTGGTGATTCAACATCTTTAAAATAGAGTTTGTTTTTGCCGGCCAAAACAAGCAATTAATCATTTAGGAAACCATCCTTTATGTATATATATGTATATATGTTTGTCCAATTAATTTGTTACATTAACATATGACTGATAACGCATCGTCTTTCGACAATGAATCCAACAAAATCATAACTATAATACATGGAAATGTTTAGCAAAACAAAGGATGTTCTTAAAATATCTTCACCTAGTACTAGATTTCGATTTAATAAATAAAGTTATACAACTAATAAAATACTTAACTAATGAAGTAAGAATATGAGTGGCCACGATATGTAGCATTATGTTAAACTCTATACGCTTTTCTTTAATATACAAAAAAGAAATTATACTTTTTTAAATGGAGTATACTTTTTTCCTCGACTTTTCCCCTATAAAGTAGAAAACACTACTTCATTAAAAATAGTGGTTAGATGAATTATTGAGTGTTTAAATCTTGATGTTTTAGAATATTTTTTTCAAAAATCGTGTCAATTGTTTAAATAGATGATTACATATAGAAATAAAAAGGTTTAGTAACAATTTTAAAGGTTCCAATGATATATGATACTAAGAAAGAGTATCACTTGATAACTAAGAGAAGCAAAGGGTTAAAATTTATGTAATAGACTATCTAGGAGCACTTGTTTTTAGTGGCGTGCAAGAACGGACTTGCACAACCTAAGGATGACCGAGGATAAATTTCTCATCATATACCATTGTCTTCAACGATGTTTATAGGAAAACTAAGGATAAAAAAATTAATTGAAGTCTATAAAACTATGATTGTAAAGATTTACTTTGATATTTAAAATTTGACGAGCATATAACATGTTAGTTTTATGTGAATAATGTTGTGTTTATAACATTTATAACCTGGGTCATACACAGTTTGCACACACACATATATAATATAATATTATACATATATTTATTTATAGATAAAGATAGAATCAAGACCTTGGAGTAGGGTCACCACAAAACCATATTTTTTATTTAGCATAAATTGATATGTGGGGATGCTTTTCCTAATCAACCCATGTGGTGGGTGAAAAAGAAAGACCTTAGTGGCTTAATGTGTAGCCTAGTTCCCCTAATGGCTTCAATTTTTATTTTTCATTATATGCTACAAATATTGTACTTATTCATGCATGCTAAGTAGGTTTTTTAATTTGTCTCTTTTTGAAATATAATTAAATATGAGGTATGCTAGTGTCTTGGATAATAGAAACAAAATATATCTTATAGTATACCAAATGATTACAAAAGGAATATGAGGATAATAACTTTCAAGAAAAAATAAATATGTAATTGCATGAACTCATTTGCTTGACATAATAGTAACTCAAATCAAATTTACAATATGAACTTTATTAAAAACATAATACAAAACACTATTAAACTGTTTTATTTTGATGAAAAATACCAAAAGTATTTAGAATTATATATTGCATGTAAATATGTTTCAAAAAAGAGGCACCAAAGTTCAAAGAAAAGGTCTATTCCTACTCCATTATATTGAAACTTTATAGAGAACCTATAGGCTATCTTTTCACTGTACTCTTATAAATTGCACTTAGCCCCTCCTACTTTATATAAGTAACGAAAATTGCGTACATGTGCAAGGTGGTTAACTTTTTGGCCACTTGTATGTTGTATACATGAACACCAAACAACTACACTCTAGTCTTTAATAAGGGAAATATATAGTTGCATATATGAACTAGTTTTCTAGACGACCATAGGATGTATTTAGGGACGCATGAGCTTTTGTAATACGGTATTCTGATAAAATATATTGGTAAATTTTAGGTGGTTCTATGTGAATATGGTGTATGTGCGGACATGAGGTTGAGTGTAAAATGGTACATGACACATTCAAGATGGACATGTCGAATGATATTTCATAGGATAGAAACTATAATGGTTTCTTTTATTTTTTTAGTTTAGGAGTTAGTCTAGATTTTGTTGATAAATTAATTCAAATCACAAAACAAACAATTATGATAAACATAATTCAAGATGATCGTTGGGATTTATGTTTTCTCTCCTTTTAATTGGAGAGTTTCAAGACTTGACTTTATTTTTAACCATTCCATTTAGTTTTTGGCTAATTAACTTCATGAAAAGCATGGCTTTAACAACATAAAAAAGACCCTCAAAGCTTATATACTAAGATCAATTTCATTGTTAATATAAGAGAAAAGATTCAAATTTTTCATTAAATTTGGCATTACATCTTATTCCTGCAAATAGGGCTCAAATTTAGGGACTAATCTCGTATTTATCATAGGGAATTATTTTTTATTCTCTCTATATTTTTATGGGGCTATTACATATATATTTTTGTAAACCTTATTATTTGTATATTTACCCAACTCAAAGCAAAATTTTATATATCTTTTTCCTTAATCTAATTTATTACATATTTTACCCAATTTAAAACTAAAATTATATATATTCGCTCCTTTAAAAAAACAAATTTACCCAATTTGACGTTTTATTCTGTAACGAATTAAAAGTTCGGCATTTGTGTTGCAATTATTATTGTTACTCTAAAAACTTGATAAAAATAGACTTAATGTAGAGGAATGAAATTATTTTAAAAAACACAAAAATTGAAGAAAATTTAGAAACTAAAAAAAAACTCATTAGCAAAACTTGATTAATAAAAACTAAAAAAATGTAAAAAGAATAAAAAAGCTTGCTAAAAATCGATAAATATTAAAATTTAAATTTTTTATAGTTTTTTTCTTTAATTTACTTTTAATTTAATATATGAAAATGGGTAAATTTAAATATTTTTATTAATGGAGAGGATATAAGCAATTTTGGTTGTTAATTGGGTACATATGTAATTTAAAAAAATTAAAGGAGGGATACATGCAATTTTAATTTCAAATTGGGTAAATATGCAATTAAGTTAATTTACTATATACAATTGTCCCCTTATTGATCATATGTTTTATGAGCGACTATGATTATTATTTAATTGAATACAGATAAATATAAGTAGCGAAATGTATGAGATTTTAAAAGATAAACAAATGTTATAAATAAATACAATCTATAAAGAATATAATGTGATGCTTGAAGAGATTTTTATTAGATAGGGACCTGTATTGACTTGAATAATCATAAAGGGGAGCAAAATGCAAAAAAGAGGAATTTAGTTTTGTTGAGTCACGACTTTGTGAAATTGTGTGGGAAATAGACAGAAGTGTAGTAAGGAGGTAGGGCCCACACCGACTTTTGTGAACCTCTACAAAAAAGAAGGGGTTTTCAATCGTTGTCATACCAACAATGGGGGACCGATATTAAATTAAAAAGAATCTAAGTCACATCCTATACTTTTTTTTTATCATTTAATATCTTTTTTTATATATAAATTTGCATAATAAAATAAAAATAATAGTGTGTGAAATAGTGAAATGATATTAAGGATGAGAAATAAATAATAAGTTCATATTTTATTTTATGTATTAGGCAACACGTTAAAATGATGGGAACCGACAGTTTATTAGAGTTCACATATGAACAATGAGAAATGGAGAAAAATGGTGTGAACAAGTACAACTTTTGTAACGTTGTGAGATGTAAATTTTATATTAGTTTAGTTGTTATTTTCATTTCAAATTTTAAAAATAATGAACGTTACAACGTCTTTAACCTTTATCTCTAAATATAAGATTTTCACCTTTATTTATATAGTCTAAAAGTCATCTTTATAATTTTCTATGCTACACTAATCCATCTTTATGTAATTTTCTTTCGGGGAGATTATTTCTCTTCTAAGTTGATGAAAAGAATATCTAAATTAATTTAGAAATGAAAAATATGTATCACCAAAAGCAATGCATATTTAAATCATTTTCATATAAAATAACAATATTATTACATGTAAAATTAATAATAACGAATGGCAAAAAAAACTCACGTCATGAAAAAAATTTGTTAGGTTTGATTTCGTCGACTTGGACCTGAGTATCATGTTATGAAAAAGTTTTCACGTCAAAACATTAATTAAAATAAACATGTGATCAGTTTTGATAATTTTTAAGTTTCTTTTTCAATAACTTGTGCATCATTATGTACAACTCAGTTTTAAATGCGATTTGAGCCAATACGTAGATATAAATAAGAACGTCACAACGCTTAACTTCAAAATTATATAAAGCATTATATTTTAAAAGTTATAAGAGAGAACGAAAAAAATAAAGCATTATGAGTGAGTCATGTATTCTTACTTAGCTGAAAAAAAAGAAAAAGTGAGGGGTCATATGATAACTTTATAACTTACTAGGTTGTAACTTCGTGTATTACACGCAGGATCGGTTCAACGTTTTCTGTGGCCAAATTGAAGTAAAAAATGAGGTCTTTTTGAAAAAAGCAATGTAAACAAAAGCAACCGAATCAAATTTCATTGAATAAAAGCAATAAATCAAAGAAAATTTGGTGCACTAACTTTGAGTCCTTGATAGTTGATTTTTTTGAACAAAAAAGAGGCAAAAAGGGTTAGCCGATGTGGATCAGATCAATAGATGAGTAAGGCGTTTGCTTTGTGAATCGTGTGACTATGTTTTTTCAATAACCTATCAAGTTGTTCAAATTTTTATTAGTTATCAACTATCAAGTGTTATTTACGTTTCAAATTTCATTGACTCATATAATACCAAAATCCGGTGTATTTTGTTTTTAAATATGGGGGCACTTATTTTTGGGGGGCCCCAAGCCCAATGCGTCACAAATTACATTATAGAGCCGACCCTGATTACAAGTGTTAAATAAAAAGATACTAAACATTTATTAATGAAGAGTTAGAAATTATAAAATGTTACATATAAAATTAAGTACTTTGATTAGTTTTTAAAACATTTTTACAATTTATAAAACTTTTGTTTTAAAAAAGTATTGCATTGAAAAAATTTCATTTTGTTTATCAATACTCACTTTTAAAAACTTCGGATTTGTTTTGTAAAAAATATTTATATATAAAACTTTTATTTTTTTAAAAGATTGATTTTAAAATATATCAAAATTTAAAAAAGTTACATTGTTTTAGAAAAAATTCACAGTTTTAGATAATTTGATTTTGAAAAAGTATATTTTTAACTAAAAAACTTAGTTTTTATTTAATGAAAAAATATCTTTTAAAAATTAATAATTAAAAAATGATTTGGATTTATAATATAGAGAGAGAAAGACAAAAATTTAAAACTTAGTTATTTGACCATTTAAAATTTAATAAAAAGTGAGAGTGTTTGTGAAAATGTCATATGACATCATATATAAATGATTATTAGGTTAGATGTGGAGCTGTTTGTGAGGAGCCATATGTAGTTCTAAAAGTATTTAAATTCATTTAAAATTAAAAAAGTGTATAGCTAAATGCTATCACATTTAAAGTTTTTAATATATGATATACTATGTTAGTATCCCGTGTATTACAGGGGTTGAATAAATAAAATACAAAGTAATTAGCAATAAAAATTTATAAATTATAAAATCATATTTGAAGATGAAATATGATTATAATTGCATATCAATAGCTACTTTAAGTAAATAAATAATAATGTATTTTTCTTAAACTTTTACAAATAAAAAAAATATGGGTTTTAAATATTTTGTTTTAAGAAAAATGAATTTATTTTAAAAAAAGTTTGTTGTATTTTATATTTTATAAAACTTTTATTTTTAAATAGTGTGTTTTTAATTATAAAAATAGATTTTAATTTATTAAATTATATAATTTTTTTAAAATGATATTAGTAATATTATTAGTATTCAATGTTATTAATAATAATAAATAAAAATGAGAATGTTAGTATGATAAAACTTATAATTGTGTTAAGTTTTATTTTAGATTTTTTTTTGTTATAGATAGATAGATTATAGATAGATAGATTACAGATAAATAGATAGGCTAAAAACCCATTTATTAAACGGATTATAGTTACTAATAAACACGAAGAGATATACTACGATATTTTAAGATAAGATATGATTAAAATTATATATACGTAATAGTTCAAGAAATAAAACAATTATATCATTTTGTAACTGTCTTATCTAAATAGTTTCATTTTTATATATTCGTGTTAAGATTTTTTTTATAAAAATTTTATTGTTTGTAAAAATCTTGTTTATTAAAAACTAAGGTTTCTAATTATTCTGATTATTTTAATAAAACTGCTTTTAAAAAATTTGATATTTTTTACAATTTTTTTAAAAAAGAACCGATTTACAATATTTTATTTCAAAAAGGTTTAGTGTTTTATAAAATTTCATATTATATAAAAATATAGTTTATTTATGATTTCTATGTTAATAAAAAGATGTGATTTTTGATTTTTTTAATAAAGTTTAATTTTAAAAACATAACTTGATTTTAAAAAATCTAGATGAGAGAGAAAAATGTATTAATTAATAAAATTAATTTTTATTAATAGAGAAAAATTAATTTGATTGTTTAAATTACTATAATAGCCTTTGGAGGGAAAATAAAATAAGAATATTTAAAATAATAACAAGTGTCAAAATGATGGTTTAAGAGACTGACAAGTGGCAAAAAAAATCTTATTTTATTATATACTATAAACTATAGATATGGGTATTTAATTAATATGTAAATTAATAATAACAAGTGAAGAAATGAAAGTGCTGCAACTAGAATATAAAAAAAATATAAGGTTCGATTTTAATGATTTGATCATTAATATATCATATATGGGAAAAAAATTTTAAAGTTTTATTTTCTAAATTACAACTAGTAGAGGAGCCCGCGCGTTGCAGCGGGGCCTTGAAACTTTGAAGGTTCGGCTTTAACGACTTATACATTAGTATTCATCCTCGATTTCAAATAAAATTATATTGAAAATATATTAAAATAAACATGTTGCAACGTGACTGACTGTTTAGAAATGAAGAGTCAGAAATTTAAAGGGAATTGATAGTTACAAAACAATTTCCTCTGTGTTAAATCTCTATACTAATAAATAAAAATAAATCCGTACATTTGTCACTATTCTAA